>OZ008368.1:296822950-298022950 GCA_963931995.1 Phaonia tiefii
ACATTGGACACAACAAAATTCTTGATTTAAATGAGAACTATACGGAGTGAAAATAAACCAGGGGAAAAACAATATTCTTAACTTGAATAAGAATTACAAGGAGTGGAAGAAAAACATTGAACATAACAATATTCGTAATTTAAATAAGAATTATAAGGAGAGGAAGCAAGACAGAAACAAAATTTTTAACTTGAATGAGAATTACAAGGACTGGAAATGAAACATAGGGAACAGCAATATTTTTAACTTGAATGAGAATTACATGGGGTGGAAGAAAAACATTGGACACAACAAAATTCTTGATTTAAATAAGAATTATACGGAGTGAAAACAAACCAGGGGAAAAAACAATATTCTTAACTTGAATAAGAATTACAAGGAGTGGAAGAAAAACATTGAAAATAACAATATTCGTAATTTAAATAAGAATTACAAGGAGAGGAAGCAAGACGAGAAACAAATTTTTTAACGTGAATGAGAATTACTAGGACTGGAAGCGAAACATAGGGAACAACAATAGTATTAACTTTTTTTTTCAATCTAACGAACCCATGGCCGCCACTCTTACCCGCCCCTACCGACCGAAAGTTCCACGTCCCCATAGCGTGAGTACAGCGTCCACATTATAGACCGGTCTATAACGGGAGAGCAAGGATCATAAGTACACACTTTGCAACCAACTACAGAAATTTTACAACAGTTGGTACTACACTAACATAAATGAGTATGAAAGTACATCACGAGATATTAATATAACTTGAATGAGAATTACAAGGAGTGGAAGAAACACACAGGGAACAACAATATTCTGACTACAAGCAAGAATTACAAGGAGAGGAAGCAAGACAGGAAACAACATTCTTAACTTGAATGATAATTACAAGGACTGGAAGCGAAACATAGGGAACAACAATATTCTTAACTTGAATGAGAGTTATAAGGAAGGGAAGAACAACATTGGACATAATAATATTCTTAACTCGAATGAAAATTACAAGGATTGAAGGAAACAACATTCTTAACTTGAATGAGAATTACAAGGCCTGGAAGCGAAACAGTATTCTTAACGTGAATGAGAATTTGAAGGAGTGGAATCAGAATATAGGAAACAATATTCGTAATTTCAATGAGAATTACAAGGTGAGGAAGAAAAACCGGAAACAACATTATTCTTAATTTAAATGGTAATTATAAGGAGCAAAATATAGGAAACTGCAATATTCGTAACAAGCATGAGAATTACAAGGAGAGGAAGCACAACAGAGGAAACAGCAATATTCGTAACAAGCATGAGAATTACAAGGAGAGGAAGCAATCGCGAGGAAACAACAATATTCCAAACTTGAATTAAAGTTACAAGGAGTGGAAGCCAAACATATGAAAGAACATTATTCTTAACTTGAATGAGAATTACAAGGAGCGAAAGCATAACATAAGACAAAAATATTCTTAACTTGAATAAGAATTACGAGGTGTGGAAGCAAAACATAGGAAACAACAATATTCTTAACTTGAATCAGAATTGCAATGAGTGAAAAAAAGCAAACCCGAATAAACAACAATAATCTTAATTTGTATGAGATCAACAAGGACCGGAAAAAAATCGGGAACCCATATTCTTATCTCGAATGAGAATTACCAGAAGTGAAAGCAAAACATTAACAACATTCTTAACTTGAATGGCAATTACAAGGAGTGGAAGAAAACCAGGAAAGAACAATTTTCTTAACTTGAATGAGAATTACGAGAAGTGTCAGTAAAACAAAGGAAACAAAAATATTCGAAACTTGAAAGAAAATTACAAGGAATGGAAGCAGAACGTAAGACACGAGAATATTCTTAATTTGAAGGAGAATTACAAGGAGAGGGAAGCAAAACAGGAAACAACAACATTCTTAACTTGAATGAGAATTACAAGGAGTGAAAGCAAACCAGAGGAAATAACAATATTCTTAACTTAAGTTGGTATTACAAGGGGTGAAAGACAAACGCAGGAAACAACAATATTCTTAACTTGAATGAGACTGTCAAGCAGTGGAAGAAAAAGATTGGACATAAAAATATTCTTGATTTAAATAAGAATTACAAGGAGAGGAATCAAGACAGGGGAAACAACATTTTTAACTTGAATGAGAATTACAAGGAGTGGAAGACAAACACAGGGAACAACAATATTCGTAATTTCAATGGGAATTACAAGGAGTGGAAGAAAAACAGAGGAAACAACATTCTTAACTAGAATGAGAATTACAAGGATTGGAAGCGAAACATAGAGAACAATATTCTTAAGCAGAATGGGGGAAACAATATTCATAATATGTATTCGCGGGTCCATGTGAACAAGCTACTACATAAGTATGCTGGAAGCTCTCAAGGAGAAAATATGACAAGAGTGGAAGCATTTATCGCCCGAAGTTCTTGTCACAACAGTTCAAAATGGGGTAAATTATATTTTCTATAAAAAATGTTTCTACAAAAAATCTGTTTGTCGACAATGTTTTTTTTGGATAAAATCATGTCGACGAACTATTTTATAAGAAATATTTTTTTTTGATTTTATTAAAATTTAATTTCTAAAATAAATCTATTTGTCGACAAAAGCTTGTTTAAAGAATTCAAATTATCGATAACATTTTCGATAAAATATTTTTGTACAGACACACTTTTCTGCAAAGAAATATTTTTGTCGACAATGTTGTGTAGTCGAAGTCTCTTGTCTACAAAATATTCTATAACAAAAATTGTTGCCGAACATTTTTTTGTTAAAACTTTAATTTCTAGAATAATTCTACTTATGAAAAAAGTTTTTTTTTTTTATAATGAATCGAATTGTTAACGTTTTCGATAAGATATCTTCCTATAGACAATGTTTTCCACATGAAATCTTTTTGTCCACAAAGTTGTCTAGAAGAAATCTTTTTGTTGACGAACTACATATGTATTCTGTGGGAAATATTTTTGTCAAAAATTCTTTGTTGGGAATTAAATTTCTAGAAGTCTTTTTTTAGAAGAAATCTAATTGTCGAAAAAAATTTCTGTGTATCGACAAAGTTTTCTTCAAGAAATCTTTTTGTCGCCAATTTGTCTGGAAGTCATCTTCTTGTCCACAACATTTTTTTAAGATTTTTTTGTTACTGGACAACTGTTTGTGTGGTGGTGATATGATGTGGTGTGGTGGGATGCTGTGGAGTTGCATATGTCTTCAGTCATATTCAACTCAGATGTAAATTTGGTTTCTGGTGTTGCCAGATTAATTTGATACAGACCATGAATAATAGGGTCAGGTGAACTAATCGAATGGATGCTTTAATAAAACTATGAATAAAATGTTGTTTGTTTTCAAAAATGGTTTACATTGTCCTTGACAACATGCGACTTGAACAGAAATAAAATCCATAATGCTGGCGGCAATAACACGGATTTATTGAAGCAAGAGTCCAATCTATGTCCAAACACGTCCCTCCGATATGGCTTTACAAATCGTGCGCCATAACTTGTCCATATTATTTGTGTAAAATGTTCCAGTCGTGTTCCTTACTAAACATGTAATTTTATTTTTATACAAAATCACTTGTTTCCATATAAAAAACAATTATAGAAAATTGTATCCTATTCTAATTCCATCTCTTAAACTTTTTCTCTTTCCAGAAAATTCCCTTTTGAAAAAGTTTTTGTGAAAATCATATTTAATGGCGTAAAAATTAAAAAATAAATAAAATAAATTCGTGTGAAAGTAGAAAAAAATATATATATATATATAAGAAATATAGAAATATATATATAGAGAAATATCATTGTTTGAAAAAGCAAATCCAAAATCGATGAGAAAAAATATCTGTGGAATATATATTATTGGTTTGGGGAAACAAATAAAATAATCGGTTTTAACGATTTTTTGTTTTCAATCCAAAAGCCGCCCAAAAAAAGGAAAAATCATACAAATGAATGGGTTTGGAGTGCGCCCATTTAAAAAATAATTCGCCTCCATGAAGTTTCATAAACAAAAATGGTACGAGAGACCAACAACGTTTGTTTTGGACAAATAGCCCAAGAAACACAAGTTGTTGTACGAGAGGATAATAAAAGAGATCATTTGAAAAGGTGAGTTGAGAATTTAAAAAAAAAAATAATTAAAATAGCGAATAAACAACAACAAAAAATCAAAATTAAATTTCAAGAATAATTTTACTTTTCTACTTATGATAATACTTATAATAACTTAACTAATCAAAATTATCTTTGTCGACAAATCCTTGTCTACGAACTATTATATACGAAATGTTTTTGTCGACATTTTTTTTGTTATAAATAATATAAAGGGTTATCCATTTTGCGGTTTCAAAAGTAAACGTTAATAAAAGACAAAATATTTTTTTTCATGATATTTAATTTTTATTATAAAGTTTGAACGTTGACATTATGTGTGAAACACTACATCATTTAAATGACCACCGCGCGAAGTGTTGCAAGCATTGATTCTTTTGAGGTAATTTTGACACATATTGGGCCGTATCTCAGCCATAACTTGACGAATGTTGGTTCTTAAGTGCTCAAGAGTTAAAGGTTTATCTGCATAAACACGGTCTTTCGTGTAGCCCCTCAAAAAAAGTCTAATGGTGTCAAATCGCATGATCTTGGTGGCCAGTTGATATTGCCACGAGCCATATTCGCTCGAGTTGTGTGGCATGTGGCACCGTCTTGTTGAAACCACATATTCTCCAAGTCGTATTCTTCAATAGCAGGCAAGAAAAAAGTCGGTTATCATATGACCATCGTTTTCGAAGAAGTAAGGTCCAATCACACCTTCGGACCAAAGAGCGCACCAAACAGTGACTTTCTGGATGTAATGGCCTCTCTTCAATTACTTGTGGATTCTCAGAACCCCAAATACGACAAGTTTGTATATTGAAATACCCACCGAGTGAGAAATGTGCTTCATCGCTGAAGAACAATTTGGTCGAAAAATCTCCGTCCACCGCCTGTTGTTCAAGAACCCATTCCACGTATCTACGACGTTGTGAATGGTCAGCTGGCTTCAGTTGTTGTGTGAGCTGGACTTTATATGGATATAGGTGGTGGTGCAATGGGTAGTGTGCGCGCCTCTTGTACTTGAGATCCTGGGTTCGATCCCTGCTCTGACCACCTTAAAATTTCTTTCGACGGCGGTCACCTCGCATAGTGACGGCGACACTATCGAGTATTTAGCCATGAAAATGCTTTTGAAAAATACCGTTCGGAACCGGTGTAAAACTGTAGGTCCCAATCAGCGAGTATAAAACTAGAAAGCGCACAGCTCACTGGTTGTGAGAAGCTCTCCCTAATTGCTTCATGGGATGTAATGGGAAACCATTATTATTATTATAGGTGTAGATGCCGGAAGACAGTTCTAATTCCTGAGAACGACGAGGAATCGACACATTCGAGTTTTCGGCAACACTTTCACTTACAGCAGCGATATTTTCAGCGGAACGAGCGAAACGAAGATGCACAGGCCTTACAATATCTGTAACTGCTCCAGTCTCTTCAAATTTCTTCACAATTTAGCCAATTGCTTGCGTAGTTGGACGATTACACAGTGTGTAATTTTTTAAGTCATGGCAAAATAACCATATACGGACACCACTACGTGATAAAAGACTAATAAAAAAAAGACCCGTGTTTCCCAATTTTTCCCAAAGTCATGCACTTTTTTTTTATGGGCCGCCAAAGATTTGGGGCCTCGGTATCATTTTCGTAAAAATGTGATCATTTTCTCAAGCTCATATCTTGCAAATCGTTCAGAATTTCGATTTACTCTCTGAGGCAAAGTTGTAGCTCTTGTCATAAAGAACAAAAATTGCGAACATACAAAATCAAAAAAACTTCGATTTTTTTTACCTTTTTTCCCGTGTTCAGGTCCATAGGTAGCAAACCGTTCAAAATTCAAGGAATTATGTAAACCATAATCTCCTCTTAAAGCACGATATGTGGGTGTGCCAGAATCATCATTTTTGTATACCCTCACCCATAGGGATGGGGGTATATATCATTTAATACTTCAAAAAATGTAACACATAGAAGGAGCCATATTAGACCCTTAGTATATTTGGACGAAATTCGTTTTAGGACTTTTTAAGACGTTTGAGCCATGTCCGTCTGTCTGTCTGTCTGGCTGGCTGGCTGGTCAACACGATAACTGCCGTAAATCTTTACACATCGCAATGAAATTTTCAGCTGTGACTATTATTTGCCAATATTGAGTTTGGGATTGGAAATGGGCGTTTTGACCACTCCCCTTCTGGTACCTCCCATACAAATCGACACATTAAGCACAAAATCATATTTCTTCCAAACCTTTCTTCTGGTAGATGTGATAAGCTCCAACTCACACACCCGGTAATAATCTGTAAATGCCTACTTAGCTGGAAGAAATGGGCGAGATTGTCACGCCCATTCTGGTACCTCCCATACAAAACGGAGTTCATCAGGGTTGTCACAATCCGATAAATCGCGTGAAACACTTCCGACCGTAATGAAATTAGGTATAATGCTTCACGTTATCAAACACCAATCACCGATTAGAACAAGGCTGATTTTGCCACGCCCATTATGGTACCTCCCATACAAAAGTAGTTTGGCTGTCTGGTTGTTCGGCACGAGAAGTCCCGCATAACCGAACCAATCTTGATGAAAGTTTGTACTAGTCAATATTTAGTCAAACAAAACTCTCCTATAGCAAAATCAGCTGTTTTTGCCACACCCATTCTGGTACCTCCCATATAAAAGTTGGGCGGATGACAGGTTGATCGACACGATAACTCCCGTAAACTACAACCGATCTTAATAAAATTCGGTACTAGGCAAAATTTTGCTAAAAGCTACTGTGTAATTAATAACTGACTATTGTGCCACGCCCATTTCCGTACCTCCCATACAAAAGTTGGGCGTATTTGCGGTTTGCGGACTCGATATCTCCAATAAATCATAACCGATCTTAATAAAATTTGGTATTGACCCAAATTTTGCCAGCAACTTGCCATGCCCATTTTTGTACCTCGCACTGAAATATTGGGAGGAAACTAACTAATATGGGTATTCAGTAATATTTAGTGCAATGTCAATCTGTTATTGAATATGGTCACCTTTGAGTATGGGCGTTTTTAACAGAACTACCACACAATGGACGACTTAGGGTGAGGGTATGACTAAGTCGGTTCATCCGACTGAAATTTATGTACTGGTTGTAGTACGTTTTAATATTTTTTTTTGCGTTGTGTGATAGTTAAGCGATCCATTTTCGTCAATGTCAGACTTTCAACTGAAAAGAAAAAAAATTGGTTTAACAACTTAGTTTGACAGATGTCGAATTCCACCCTATACTTTTGAAACCACGAAATGGATAACCCTTTAATTGCGTGAATAATTCTACTTATCGACAACATTTTGTATAAGATTTCTAATTGTAAATACAATTTTCGATAAAGTATCTTTGTATAGACTAAGTTTTCTACAATAAATATTTTTGACGACAAAGTTGTCTACAAGAAATCTTCTTGTCTAGGAACTAATCTATAAGAAATATTTTTGGCAATTTTTGTTGATAAAAATATAATTTCTAAATAATTTTTATTATCGACAAGTATTTTATAAGAAATCTAATTGTCGACAAAATTTTTTATAAGATATCTTTGTATAGACAAAGTTTTCTACAAGAAATATTTTTGACGACAACGTTTTCTACATGAAATCTTCTTGTCTACCAACTATATTCTTTATGAAATATTTATGTCGCAAATTTTTTGCTACAAATATAATTTCGAGAATAATTGACAAAATTTTGTATAAAAATTTTGTATAAGATTTCTAATTGTAGATAAAATTTTCCATAAGGTATCTTTGTATAGACTAAGTTTTCTACAATAAATATTTTTGACGACAAAGTTGTCTACAAGAAATCTTCTCGTCTACGAACTATTCTATAAGAAATATTTTCGGTAAGATAACTTTGTGCTGACAACGTTTTCGACACGGAATATTTCTGCCGACATATTTTTAAAGAAATATTTTTGTTGAAAATTGTTTGTTAAAAATTAAGTTTTTGGACTAATTTTACTTGTCGACAGTTTTTTATACGAAATCTACGAAAATCTAAATCTAAATTTTTGATAAGGGAGCTTCCTATCAACAAAGTCAGCAATAAATATTTTTGTCGACGATCTATTCAAGTACGAAATATTCTATAAGACGACCAACTATTCAAATAAGAAATACTTTTGTTGATTTCGAATTTCTATAAAAAAATCTACTTGTCGTCAAAGTTTTTAATAAGTAGATTTTTCAAAGTTTTTAAAGTTTTTAAGTTATCTTCCTATAGACAAAGTTTTATGCAATGAATCTTTTTGTCGAAAAAGTTGTCGAGATGAGAGAAATCCTCTTGTACGAACTGGTGGTCTATAAAAAACATTTTTGTCAAACATTTTTTGTTAAAAATTTTATTTCTAGAATAAATCTACTTGGCAACAAAGTTTTTATAATAAATCTAATTGTCGACAAATTTTCCTATACAAAATGGGAACAAAATATTGTTGTAGTTTTTTTTATCAGAATTTTTGTTGTCGACAAACTATTCGATTATAAATCGTATTGTCGACAAAGTTTTAGGTTCGACATTTTGTGGCTAACAAAGATTTGAATATAAAATCTACATGTCGATAAAGGTATCGTTTAGTAATCTTCCTGTCGATATTGTTTTGAGATGTGATGACTTCTTGTCGACAAAGTTTTCGAGGAATTTGTCTGTTGACAAAGTTATCTGGCAGAAAACTTCTTGTCGGCAAGAATAGAATAGTTTGTCCATTCTATAAGAAATATTTTTGCGAACATTTTTTGTTAAAAATGAAATTCCTGAAATAATTCTACTTGTCGACAAAGTTTCTTATACAAAATCTGAATGTCGATAAAATGTTCGATAAGGGAGCTTCCTATGGACAAAGTCATGAACTATTCAAATACGAAATATTCTAAAAGAAATATTTTTGTCGAAAATTGTTTGTTAAACATTTAATTTCTAGAAGAAATCTACTTGTCGACAAAGTTTTTTGTAAGAAATCAGATTGTCGACAATATTTTCGTTAAGAATATTGTTGTTAGACATTTAATTTCTAGAATAAATCTACTAGTCGACATAGTTTTTTTTATAAGAAATCTGATTGTCGACAACATTTTCGATAAGATATCTTCCTATAGACAAAGTTTTATACAATAAATCTTTTTGTCGACAAAGTTGTCCAGATGAAATCCTCTTGTCGACGAACTATATTATAAGAAATATTTTTGGCAACAGTTTTTTGTTAAAAATTTAATTTCTAGAATAAATCTACTTGGCAACAAAGTTTTTATAAGAAATCTAATTGTCGACAAAGTTTTCTTACAAAATGGGAACAAAATATTGTTGTAGTTTTGTTTATTATCACCAATACTTTTATCGACAAATTATTGGACTATTGTCGATATTGTCGACGAAGTTTTAAGTTCGAAATTTTGTGGCTAACAAAGATTTGAATATAAAATCTACATGTCGATAAAGGTATTGGCAACAAAGTTTTTATAAGCAATATGATTGTCGACAAATTTGTCTATACAAAATGGGAACAAAATATTGTTGTCGTTTTGTTTTTTATCACAAATACTTTTGTCGACAAACTATTCCATTATAAATCCTATTGTCGACGAAGTTGTATGTTCGAAATTTTGTTGCTAACAAAGATTTGCATATAACATTTACATGTCGGCAAAGATATCGTTTGCTAATCTTCATCTCGTTATTATTTAGGGATGTGATAACTTCTTGTCGACAAAGTTTTCGAAAAGTTGTATTTACGCCGAAATATTCTCGACGAAGTTTTCTGTTCGTAATTTTGTGGCTAACAACGATTTGCCTATAAACTTTACATGTCGACAAAGATATTGTTTGCCAGTCTTCTTCCTCTTCGTATTGTTTTGGGATGTGATAACTTCTTGTGGACAAAGTTTTCGAAAAGTTGTATTTATTCGAAATATTCTCGACGAAGTTTTCCATTCGAAATGTTGTGGCTAACTAAGATTTGAATAAAACATTTACTTGTCGACAAAGATATCGTTTAGTAATGTTCCTGTCGATATTGTTGTGGGATGTGATAACTTCTTGTCGACAAAGTTTTTGAAAAGTTGTATTTATGTCGATTAATAATTCTTTAAAATGTCTTTCGGTCGACGATCCCGAACGACAGCTTTACGGATGATAGTAGCACGTAGTCCTTTGTATACACAAACTGTTGTCGCTCACTGTTCAGGCTGGCACCTGATCATTTTATATTTTATTTATTACCAATGGAACCAGTTCGTTACTAAACCAATAATTTCTCGTCAAACACTTGCAAAAAGCCTCAGTATTTCGGGCGCAAACCGGTAGCTGCACATCCTGCAAATCTTTGAAAAATAAAGTCATTCTTTTTTGTTTCTTTTTTATTTTCAAAAACATTAAAATTAAATTATATGGCTTTTGTCTTTTCTTCGCAAAGGCAACAAATCATAGGGAGAAAGAAAGAAGATAGACAGACAGATAGAGATGAACAAACTTGTTTTGGCTTAAAACTTTTTGAAGCCAACAATAAAACAAAACGAGTTTCCTATGATAATCAAGAGTTATGATGGTGATTATCATCATCTCAAGTCAGCCTTTTATGACAATGTTAATAATATTTTAGTTGAAAAAAAAATTATAAAATTTTTATAGGAAAAGCACATACAGAGAGATCAATGGGCGGACAGTGCGTCGATGTGCCGGACAGATAGACAGACATTAGACACAAATGGACATTGATTTATTTTGTTTATTTACACTTTTTTAAGCTACTGATCGCAGTGGTTATATTGAATGGCCTTAAAGAAACTCCAAGTTGTATTTTGGTTAAAACAATAGTTCGTAACCAATATCACATCATTTTTGTTTTTTGAAATTTATTATTCATCGTGGGTTAAGTTTTGTCATTTCAAAAAAATACAAAAGTTATAGTATAAATCCGGAAAGACAACCAACCTTTATGATATTTATTTGGCTATAAGTGATTGGCTAATATCGCTGATGTTGCTGCTTTTATTATTTATTATTTACCTATTGTTAAACAAATATTATATTATTTTTTAGTCGTATTTGCGTAAGGTTTCTATTTGTTTTAATCATTATAATTTTTACTTAGTTAGTTATTATGAAGAAAAAAAATCACCAACCAAAAAATCGTGCCATGTAGCAACGTTATATCGGGTTGAAACTAGAATATTTTTAATAACAGTCAATAGTTCTAACAGGCAAAAGTTGCCATAAAGACAACATTGTCGACATTGAGATTTCTCAAGGAAAACAAGTTTCTTTGAAGAAAATTTTCTCGACGTCAAGTGTCGCTCAAAATTGGCCGTTGACAACAAGTTTTGTTTAACGAAACTATTTCTTTCTTAAAAACTTCACATTCGACACACAATTTCTTAACGAAAACATCGTCGACAACAAGTTTTGTTAAAGAAAACATTGTCGACAACAAGTTTCGTTAAAGAATACATTATCGACAACAAGTTTTTTTTTAAAGAAAACATTGTCGAGAACAAGTCTTCTTAATTAGAAAACTGTAGACAAAAAGTTTTCTTAATGAAAACATTGTGGACAACAAGTTTGGTTAAAGAAAACTTTGTCGACAACAAGTTTGGTTAAAGAAAACTTTGTCGACAACAAGTTTCGTTAAAGAAAACCTTGTCGACAACAAGTTTCGTTAAAGAAAACATTGTTGACAACAAGTTTTCTTAATTAGAACATTGTCGACAACAAGTTTTCTTAATGGAAACATTGTGGAGAACAAGTTTGGTTAAAAAAAACTTTGTCGACAACAAGTTTCGTTTAAGCAATCATTGTCGGTCGGCAACAAGTTTTCTTATTTCGAACATTGTCGACACGTTTCAGTAAAAAAAAATTGTCGACAACAAGTTTTGTTAAAGAAAACTTTGTCGAGAACGAGTTTTCTTAATTAGAAAACTGTAGACAACAAGTTTTCTTAATGAAATGGTTAAAGAAAACATTGTCGACAACAAGTTTGGTTAAAGAAAACTTTGTCGACAACAAGTTTCGTTAAAGAAAACCTTGTCGACAACAAGTTTCGTTAAAGAAAACATTGTCGAGAACAAGTTTTCTTAATTAGACAACTGTAGACAACAAATTTTCTTAATGAAAAGAACATTGTCCACAACAAGTTTTCTTAATGGAAACATTGTGGACAACAAGGTTGGTTAATGAAAACTTTGTCGACAACAAGTTTGGTTAAAGAAAACTTTGTCGACAACAAGTTTCGTTAAAGAAAACCTTTGCGACAACAAGTTTCGTTAAAGAAAACATTGTCGAGAACAAGTTTTCTTAATTAGACAACTGTAGACAACAAATTTTCTTAATGAAAACATTGTGGACAAGTTTGGTTATAGAAAACTTTGTCGACAACAAGTTTGGTTGAAGAAAACTTTGTCGACAACAAGTTTCGTTAAAGAAAACATTGTCGACAACAAGTTTCGTTAAAGAAAACATTGTTGCCAACAAGTTTTCTTAATTAGAACATTGTCCACAACAAGTTTTCTTAATGGAAGCATTGTGGACAACAAGGTTGGGTAATGAAAACTTTGTCGACAACAAGTTTGGTTAAAGAAAACTTTGTCGACAACAAGTTTCGTTAAAGAAAACCTTGTCGACAACAAGTTTCGTTAAAGAAAACATTGTCGAGAACAAGTTTTCTTAATTAGAAAACTGTAGACAGCAAATTTTCTTAATGAAAACAAGTTTCGTTAAAGAAAACATTGTCGAGAACAAGTTTTCTTAATTAGACAACTGTAGACAACAAATTTTCTTAATGAAAACATTGTGGACAAGTTTGGTTCAAGACAACTTTGTCGACAACAAGTTTGGTTAAAGAAAACTTTGTCGACAACAAGTTTCGTTAAAGAAAACATTGTCGACAACAAGTTTCGTTAAAGAAAACATTATTACCAATAAGTTTTCTTAATTAGAACATTGTCGACAACAAGTTTTCTTAATTACAACATTGTCGAAAACAAGTGTTCTTAATGGAAACATTATGGACAACAAGTTTGGTTAAAGAAAACATTGTCGACAACAAATTTGGTTAAAGAAAACATTGTCGACAACAAGTTTCGTTAAAGAAAACATTGTTGCCAACAAGTTTTCTTAATTAGAACATTGTCGACAACAAGATTTCTTAATGGAAACATTGTCAACAACAAGTTTTCTTAATGGAAACATTGTGGACAACAAGTTTGGTTAAAGAAAACTTTGTCGACAACAAGTTTGGGTAAATAAAACATTGTCGACAACAAGTTTCGTTAAAGAAAACATTGTTGCCAACAAGTTTTCTTAATTAGAACATTGTCGACAACAAGTTTTCTTAATGGAAACATTGTCAACAACAAGTTTTCTTAATGGAAACATTGTGGACAACAAGTTTGGTTAAAGAAAACTTTGTCTACAACAGGTTTTCTTATTTCGAACATTGTTGACAACATATTTTCTTAATATAAACATTGTCGACAAGTTTCAGTAAAGAAAACATTGTCGACTACAAGTTTTGTTAAAGAAAACATTGTCGACAACAAGTTTTCTTATTTCGAACATTGTCGACAAAAAATTTTCGTAATGAAACATTGTCGACAATAAATAAATTTTCTTAAAAAAATACATGAGGAGTCCCTGTTGGAACGAAGATCCTTTCGCTATATATTATAAGTATGTACTGGTTAGTTCCAACACGCCTAAGGAGCCCGTTGAAAAATACGATAATTTAAATGGATCTTTAAGAAAAGATTCTTTTTGCAAAATGATAAACTTTGTTTTGATAATTTTTTTTTAATAGAATGTATTTTTTTATATTTTTATGTTCTTTTTGTAAGGATATGTACTATATTTTCCCGAAAAGGTCCTTTTTTAAAGAGGGGTACTAAGCTACTATTTTTCAGAAAAAGTACTTTCTGTAAGAAAAAGTATGAATTTTTTTTACAAAAAATACTTTTTTAAGAACAGGTACTTTTTAAAGAAGGATAAGATTATTTTTTTAAAAAAAAATTTAATTATTTTAAGGAAGACTCTTATCTCAAGAAAACAAAAGAAAAGGTGGTACTTTATTTTTAAGAAATGGTAATTTTAAGAAAAGGAATTTTTGTAAGAAAATGTATTTTTTATAAGAGAAGGTATTTTTTTGAAGAAAATCTTTTTTTTTTAAAAAGATCAGATACAATTTTAAGAGTACGTACTTCTCTCAAGAAAAGTTATTTTGTTTTACAAAAAAGGTAGTCTTTAAAGAAAATGTAGTTTTTTAAGAAAAGGCAATTTGTTGTAAGATAATGTACTTTTTAAGAGAAGGTACTTATTTAAAAAATTACTTTTTGTTATTTTCTTTTTATTTTTTTAAACTTCTTTCACTTTGGCTTTTTAAAATTTACTTTTTGTTCGGTTCAAACTACAATATGTAGTAAACAGGCTCCACCTAGAAAATTTCCCATTAAACAAGAAATATGTTAGTCTGGACACAAACCAAAAGTACGAGTGTAAGAGTGCTGCCAAATGCAATTCCATGCTGAGGGTTGTGTTTCATGGATTTGCCAGTCTTGCACTTGGCTTTTCCAAGTTTACTTTTTAATGGGTTCAAAACTACAATATGTAATACACAGGCTTTAAACCAAACCAAACCAAAAGTACCCAATATAGTTGATAATAATGGGTTGTAGTAGTGATAATAAATGGTTAAAGTAGTTAAAAACAAGTTGTTTAAAAATTTTTCATTTAGCCCCCATCCCGCAACGTGCGATAAGGAACTTCGTTCCAAAAATACGTTGTTTAAGAAAACGTACTTTTTGTAAGAAAAATTCCTTTTTTTAAGCAACGGTCGAACGGTATTTGTTTAAAGAAAAGGTACGTCGTTGAAGAATATGAATACGTATTTTTTTTGAAAAAATTTACTTTTTTTTCAGAAAAGGCACTTATTTAAGAAAACCACCTGTTAATAGACTGCTGTAAAATTTTGAGCAAGTTCCGTCATTTACTTTGCGTTTAACAGCTGTTCAAAACATACAATCTCGTGCATTTTTTTTAAAATGGAAAAAGTGAGTTTCGAGTGCTCATTAAACATAATATTTTGCGAAAATAAACCGTCAATCAAACCAAGGAAAAGCTTGATAATTACTATGGGAACTCTGCACCATCGATTTCAATGGTAAAACAGTGGTTTACCGACTGTCGTGGAGGTCGCGCAAGTACAAATGACGCTGAACGTTCTGGACGGCCAACTGAGATCAATACAATACAATACAATCAAAATGTCGAAAAATTCCACCATATGGTGTTGGTCAAGCGAAGAGTAACAGTGCGTGAGATTGTTGATGCCATAGGGATTTCATATGACAGTGTGGTTTCGATTTTAAATGATCAGTTGGGTTTAAGAAAGCTGTCTGCAAGATGGGTGCCGCGTTTGCTCTCAATTGACCATAAACGTACGGGCGCACACGTGTGTAGTCTCAATGGAAAAATTCCATGAATTGGGCTACGAATTGGTATGCTCATCTGCCATATTCTCCGGATTTAGCCCCCAGTGACTATTTCCTTTTTTTTTTAACCTAAACAAATGGCTCGGTATAAAGAGATTTAGCTCCAACAATGAAATTATTGATCAAACAAATGCCTATTTCATGGACCTCGAAAAATGCTATTTTTTGAAGGGATACAAAAATAGGTGAAATGTTGGACTAAGTGTATTGAGCTAAAAGGAGATTATGTTGAAAAATAATTTTTTTTTTGCAAAAAAAAAAAACTGTATTTCATTCAAAAAGTCACGGACTTATTGATCCGCCCTCGGTTACTAAATATTGATTGCAGGCTCCACCTAGAAAACTTCCCATTAAACAAGAAATTTCCCAACATGTGTTAGTCTAGACACAAACCAAAGTAAAAGTAAACAATATAATTGATAATAGTGGGTTGTAGCATAATAGCGTTAAAAAAGAGATGTTTATTTTTTTTTCATTTAGCCCCCATCCCGCAACGTGCGATAAGGAACTTTGTTCCAAAAAGTTTTCCCATTACATCCCATGAAGGGACTGAGGAGAGCTTCTCACAAACAATGAGCTGTTCGCTTTCTAGTTTCACACTCACCGATTGGGACCTACAGTTTTATGCCGATTCCGGACAATATTTTTTGAGAAACTGTGTTTTCATGGTACTTGATGATGTCGCCATCACTAAGCGAGTTGATCGTCGTGGACAGAAATGTGAAGTGGTCAGGCCAGGGATCGAACCCACGTTCTCATGTACGAGAGCAGCGCACACAAGCCATTGCACCACCGACGGTGCATCGATATTGTTTGATACGTAATTATACCCCTGGATATACATACTACATACAACCATTTAAAATATATCGTCACCTAAAATGCAAAATGACGTAACAACAAAATTGCAAAATTTTCTTTTTGATTGATTACGATATGTTTGACTAAAATACACGATTTGACAAAGTTGTAAACACCTAAGTTCAAAATCAACGATTTTATTAAAAATATAAAATAGATCAAGTTTTTGATAAATCCTCGTTTTTTCTTTGAATTGTAATTTTATATAAAATTTCGATGCCCCTATACTTACAATAATTGACTGCACTACATATTCCCACAAACTTTTAGACATCTACCGCCCAAAATGGTAATTTTATTTACAAAATTCCGATTCTATATCTAACTATTTTTTGCCTCTCCTGTAAAGTGATGAAAATGTTGTTACGTCTTTTTGCATTTTAGGTGACGATATGTGACAATTAAACTGTACTACCGACAATACTAAAATAAGTTGGCAGGACGAAAAATTTCACTATTGTCGACAATAGGATTTTCTAAAGTAATTTAACCCATTTTATTTCAATATTATGACAATTGTTTAAACAATACCGTTATGCCGATAATACTGTTTCAGATACCATTTTAGATACATGCGCTCATAAAACTTCACTACCGGCAAATGGATCATGAATTGGATATATGTAGTTTTTTTTTACATAATTATGCCGCTGTGCAAAACGCAAAAAACAGTAGCACTCCTAATTATAGCGCTTTGATCAAATTTTAAGAATATTTTCAACTGCCACATCCCAAAAAGACTTTAAAATTACACAATTCCAAATTGAATTTTTACCAAAATTTTTTCTCGTCATTTCAAAAGGTAAATAGAATATTCATTTGTGTAGCCTTTGAAATATTCGAATACCACCTCCGCCGCCGTCGACCCCACTCCCTCACCATATTTTAGATCCATTCACTTTAAATATAAATACTTACGTCTGTATGTATGTATGTACGTACGTAGGTTCAAGTGAACGTGTCTGTACTGAAAATCGTGTTTTCTCTACTATATAGTACAGAGCTACATACATACATACAAATCGTCATACATATGTATTTTGTTTAAACAGAAATAAACAAAAAATTATATTTGACATTTATTTGTTATTTCAATGTCAGACTATACGTCGTACTATGGCAGTAGACTCAATGTGGACCTATGATTTCGAGCAAACATTTTAGAAGAAAAAAAATAAAAATAAATCAACAAGAAACAACAATTGCATTGTATATGAATTTAGTATTTCTCTAGAGCAAATTGCCTAAACGTGCGAAATCCGGAGCGATTTAACCTAAATTCAATTCAATTTAAACTAAATTCATTGGTTCAGTTAAATAGTTAAATGCGTTTCAAGTATTTAAATTTATTTAATACCATATTATTGTAGGTTCTTGAAATATATTTAAGGCCATGTTAGACTGTTAGAGAAATCATTGGATGTGTCAAAAATTTTCCATTTTGTGAGAGCGGATGGAATAGTGTAAACTTGAGGAGAACGATTTGCAGACAACATATTGATAGGTCTGTCAGATTTCTCTCCTTTCAAGATGTATCTATTACAGGTGGAAGCGTTAAAACAGCTGATTTCAATTTTTTCTTGTCGTTGTGGTCCGACCTTGTCAAATGTTGTTTATACCAATTCCAAGATGTATCTAGTACAGGTGGTAGCGTTAAATCAGCAGATTAAATTGTTTATTGTCCTTGTGTTTTTTTGCCGAAAATTACAACAATTTCTCCTGATATACTGCCTACTGCTTCTACCTTGCTTATTTTTCCATGTCTCCTTTTTTGATTTTGCTCAAAAAATTATGCGATCAGGGTTGCATTTTGAATGCAACGATTTCTGTCAAATGGAAGAGACTTTCATTCCATTTCTCTCTCTCTCTCTCTGCAAATCGGTCCAGTTGCACTAATAGTCTAACACGTGCTTTACTCAAGTCAATATTCCTTTTATTATATATTCATTATTATATATTCCTTATTCCAATTCAATATTTTCGTTTTGTTTCGTTTATGACCAGTATATGGATTTTTCAAAATAGTCGATAATACAGTGCATGCAATTTCCCTACATACATATTTTTAATGTAACATCATAATCTAATTTTTTATAATGTAATACTGCATTTTTCCATTTTCTACGCTCTCAATTATTATTAGTTAGAAATTCCTTAGTCTGCTATACAGGGTGATTCAGGAAGTTCCGGACAAATTTCTTCAGCGTATTCCTTGGCTCATTTCATGAAGAAACGTCCATTAGGACCATGTCCGAAAATGCAAGGGTTTTTGGGCTTGTTGGAAAGGCCTTTAAGAGGCCTTTCAGAATTAATTAAAAAAGAAGTAGAAAAAAGTCAAATCCCCGAGATACAGAGCTTGTTTTCTTGTGCTCCAGCGCATTACGGGCTTATTGTGCGGGCTTGGCTTAACACCAATTTCCCTCGACGTTGGATTGGACGAGCTGGACCAATCGCCTGGCCGCCACGATCTCCAGATCTCACACCACTTGATTTCTTTCTGTGGGGCTACATGAAAGATTGTGTGTATTCTGTGCAGATCCACAATCGTTACTTGCACGCATAGAGGAAGCTGCGGTGAAAGTTCGTGGAAAGATGAGTGAACTAAGCGTGGCGGATGTGGTTCGCAAACGGCTGCAATTGTGTTTAGTAGAAAATGGGAACCACATTGAAAACTTCCTTTAACATAAAATGATTTTTTTCCTTATGTGTTTGATTCTTCAGCCAAAAATTTCAATAATTTCGCTTCCAAAACCAAAAACAAACATTTTTGCATTTCAGTAAAATGGTCATAACTTTGGAACGGTACGACCTCTGGGCTTCGTATAGGTCATTTTAGAAAGGTAAGAGGTATGGCTATCTTTCAACAGAAACATAAGTTACCTGCCATCTGGCTGAAGAATGAGGTTATGTGAATTTTTTTTCCATTTTTTTCCGAAAGCTCGGTACCTCGGCGATTTGACTTTTTTCTATTTTTTTTATTGATTCTAAAAGGCCTCTTAAAGACCTTTCCAACAAGCTCAATAAAATCCGACCACTGGCTCAGAAGTTAGTAACTTTACCCTACTAACCTCCGACCGCCAATCCGAATATTTTGAACCCGCTGCCATTTCGCACCCTTGCATTTTCGGACATGGTCCTAGTGGACTTCTCTTCATGAAATGAGCCAAGGAATACGCTGGAGAAATTTGTCGGGAACTTCCTGAATCACACTGTATATTGCTAGAAATGTCGATAATGCAGTCACATCAAAAATTATATTTTATGAGCCCGTTTGTATAAAACACGTTGTGTACCTTTAAATTTATCTGTGGTATAGTCATGTATGGCGATAACCGTCCAAACTTTATGTATATAAAACATCACTACCGACAATGGTTCCATATCGTTTCTTACAAAATTAATCTTCTTCTTATTGCATAATTGCTTGAGGCCTAATTATGTATAGCGATAATCATCCGAACGATATCGTTAAGCCGATAATGCTGGGTAATAGGCAATTGAAAATACATGCGTTCATACAAGAAACGATAATGAATTCGATATCGTATCTTACATGATTACCATATAATGTCGACAATGCAGTGTACACTTAACTACTCGCTGAAATGTTTATAAAATAAAGCGTATTATCATAGAGTAATGATGTATAGAGACGCCATTATTCTCATCTGACATTTCCTTACACACTATTCGTGGTGCGGTATTTGCGACAGAGAGTTATTTGACGTAGATTGACTTAAACCAGGTGGAATTACAAAAATTGTTGCCTTAAATTTTTCATATCGTTTTGATGAAAAACTGTGAAAAATAAAAAATATTTTGGACTTTTTTGTTATATTTTATTGTTAGTATATATTTGTGGTGTATTTACACAAAAATTTTAACGCACACATCGAAATGCCGTTGCTGATTTATTGTTGGATGGTTTGAGCCATTGCCTCTATCTGGTATTATTAAAGCAATAATTTCCAACATGCAACCGCCCATATGCAATACACTAAATGTCAACAAAATACTGAGAGAGCTGGCGTCTCTATACATCATTTCTCTATGCGTATTATTAACTTACATTTCGGTGTGATAAACTGTCAATACAAAGGAATATGAATATGAGATTACAATTGTGGCCATCGAGTAGTGTGCGCGCCTCTTGTAGAAGAGATCCTGGGTTCGATCATGGCTCTAACCACCTTCAATTTTCTCTCGGCGGCAGTCACCTCGAACCATGAAAAAGGTTCTCAATATACCGTTCGGAATCGGAGTAAAAACTATAGGTACCAAATCAGTGAGTATAAAACTAAAAAGCGCACAGCTCCCTTGGGCTCTCCCCAATTCCTTCATGTGATTTAATGTGAAAACCATTTTTCTCTTGTTATGAGATAACATTTTTGAAAAATCGCATGAAGAAGTATGAAATGTTAATAATGAAG
This sequence comes from Phaonia tiefii, assembly GCA_963931995.1. Taxonomy (NCBI): domain Eukaryota; kingdom Metazoa; phylum Arthropoda; class Insecta; order Diptera; family Muscidae; genus Phaonia; species Phaonia tiefii. The sequence goes on from OZ008368.1 coordinate 296,843,845, forward strand.
TTAAGTATTGAATAATAAATGTCCCGAGGCCTAAATTGTATAAAACGATAATCGTCGAAACGACACTGATGTATCGATAATGACAGTTCATGTACCATTTAAAATACATGCGTTCGTAAAACTTCACTACCGACAAAACGATAACGAATTCGATATCGTTTCTTATACAATTAGTCCGCTGTACTTGGTTTGGCTCGACTTGGTTTGTTGCGAAAGACCATGTTTACACCAATTACTTGAATATGTTGGCATTGCAGTGCATTTAAACATAGTGATTCTTGATGACGATTATAAAAAAGATTTCAAAAGTACTGTAGTTGGCTTCAGGAAATTATTGTCGAATATGCGGTATCGCAGTATACAACTCTAGTTATTTTAAAATTTTGTAAAATATGGACACCAAAATTTAAAAATATTAAATATGAATTATGTTGGTAATACGGTGTGGTTGTATATTTCCAAGTTCATTTTTGGCGCTGTTCAAACAGCGCTTACACATTCAATTGCAAATTTAGAATGAAAGTTTAAAAGTTGTTATTGTCGATAATGCAGGAGTATAACCTGATCTACCCTTTTGCAAAATTCCAAAAATCGAAGCTTTCCAGTGGTTGGAGAGTTTAAAGACGTCTAAGAGATTCATCCCTCCATTTGACCTACTCAATATTTAAAGTATATCACAATCATGGAATGTAACTGTCACTTTTGGTACCTGGCACCCTTAAGTCTACCTTGAAGCTTCTAGACCATGTATAAAAGAGATTGACGATGCTAATAGGTAAAGGCAGGAGAGGCAAATTATGTAAGAAACGATATCGAATTCATTATCGTTTTGTCGGCAGTGAAGTTTTACAATCGCATGTATTTTAAATGATAAATTAACTGTCATTATCGACATATCAGTATCGTTTGGACAATTATCCTCATACACAATATAGAGCCTAAATATGTAAGAGAATTCATTATCGTTTTGTCGGTAGTGAAGTTTTATGTACGAATGGTACAAATGGTTATATGTGAAGTATTATCGACATAACGGTATAGTTTAGACGATAACACTGTGTGTAATTTTTTAAGTCATTGAAATATAACCATATACAGACACCACTACGTGATAAAAGACTAAAAAAAAGACCCGTGTCTCCCAGTTTTGCCTAAAGTCATGGACTTTTTTTTATGGGTCCCCAAAGAGTTGGGTCCTCGGTGTCATTTTTGCAAAAAAGTGATCATTTTGTCAGGCTCATATCTTGCAAACCGTTCGGAATTTTGATTTGCTCTCTGAGGGAAGGTTGTAGCTCTTGTCATAAAGAATAAAAATTTTCAACATATAAAATCAAAGAAACTTCATTTTTAAGGTCAAACTTGCAAAAAAAAACTTTACAAAATTTGATTTTTTAGTCTTTTCCCCGTTCAAAATTCGAGGAAACAATCAACTACAAGAATGTACCTAAGATATCAATAAACAAATTTCTAGAACACATTTCTATGAACTTCCTAGGAATGATTCTTAACACCGTTTAGGTAGCGCGGGTGGGTAATGCAGTGTAATGTTGATGCCAAGTTGAAATTTAAAATTAAACCGGGAATCTCATTAGACAAGAAATGATATAAAATTAAGTGAAAATAAATAAATAAATGGTTTCCCATTAAATCCCATGAAGGGACAGGGGAGAGCTTCTCACAATCACTGAGCTGTGCGCTTTTAAAGTTTTCACTCACTAATTGGGACCTACAGTTTTACACCGATTCCGAACTGTATTTTCAGAAGCTTCTTCATGGCTAAGTACTCGATAGTACACTATGCGAGGTGACCGCTGCCGAAAGAAATTTTTCTTTTAAGGTGGTCAGAGCAGGGTTTGAACCCACGATCTTATGTACAAGAGGTGCGCACACTACCATTGCACCACCGACCTATTTATATAAAACGATATTCGTCAAAACGTTATCGTTATGTCGATAAAGCTGCTCATAGGACCATTTAACATGCATGCGTCAATAAAACTTCACTACCGACTAAACGATAGTAAATTCCATATCGTTTTTTACAGATATTTGGCATCGCTATGTTCGGTAGTGCAACTTTATGAGCCAGCATTATCGATACATAAATATCGTTTATATGATATCGTTTGTACAATTATCGTCATACATAATTAGTCCCCATATTTATCGACATAACGATATCGTTTGGAGGATTATCGTCATACATAATCGGCCCCCTGGTTTTGAAATGCCCATTAAATATATCTTGTGGTTTTGGTGCCAGTAAAATTGTTTAAAATGTTTGTACCAATACATAAAAGTCAGCCTGTGTGACATTATTCAATGCCAATCGATGACACTTTCGTCGAATCGGTCTCTTTAGATCTCGAAATGTACAACTACAACAACACAACGAAAATATTTCTAAATGAACGCTAGAAAATTGCAATTAAAATTGATGCCGTAAAAATTGAGAAAACTGATTTTTATCAGAGAAGTAGAAGAGAAATCCATAAAAAAAATCACAACCATAAATAATGAAATGAAAATACCTCCACGTCTGGTTTGAGGTGAATAGAAAATGTAGAAGGAAAATATATATACATTCTTAAATAGAATGTTACAGTATTTTTGAAATTAAAGTGTAACGGGTACACGGTGGAAAATTGGATGAAATGGTGGATTGTTTCTTGTGCGATAGTAAACCATATTGGTAGTATCAGAAAATTTTAAGAGATTCGAAAAATAACATATAGATCTACATCTACCATTTGAAAATGTTAACAATATCGTTATGAAAAATAAACATCTAGGGTCTAATTATGTACGTCAATAATCGTCCGAAAAATACTGATATGTCGATATTGACAGTTCATCTACCATTTCAAATACATGCGTTCAAAAAACTTCACTAAAGACAATACGATAATAAATTCGATATCTTTTTGAACGATATTGTTATTTCGCTACTGCTTACTCATAGGCCATTTAAAATATATGCGTGCATAAAATACCGCCAGAACGATAATGAAATCGATATCGTTTCGTACATGATAAGGCCTCTGATTGTTTGGAAAAGAATTGTTGTGGACAGTCTTGGAAATTCTGTACTGAAAACAATGAATGAATTCGATATCGTTTCGTAAATGATAAGGCCCCTGATTGTTTGAAAAAAAAAATTTGTGTACACTTGTGAAAATTCTGTACTGAAAACAAAAATCCAATTTTGATGGTCAACCGAACAGTTTCAATAAATAATTCTGCGTCTCTCGGTTTGCATTAATATACTCTATAGGAGGGACACTTGTGTGTATAAGTAATATATTCCGATTGAGGCTGGTCCAAAAGTAAAATGATCCATTCCAAGTAAATGATTTTTACAAACACTTCAACAACAGCTCCTGATAATACCCAGTTCCTCTCGGTTTTACTTGATGTGTTATATTAAGGACCACTTGTGTGTATTATGGCAAAATATTGCATTTGATTAAGGATCACTTGACAATTTATTTCGTATTCGTATCAGGTAACATACATGCATGGAAAAGAACAAACAAATGATTTTCAAGGTATTTGATTTTACATGCATTCCAGCAACAGCTTTCAAAAACATCTCCGCGTCGTTTAGTTTGCCTGGATGAATTATATTGAGCGACACTTGTGCGTATAAGTGATAAATATTATTTCTGGTACTATTTGACACCCAAGCTATCCACAAAACGGTAGATGATATTGACAGTAATAGAGCTAATGATTTTCACGCATTCCACCAACAGCTTCCGTAAATTTCTCCGAATCTTTTAGTTTGCCTGGATGAATTATATTGAGGGACACTTGTGCGTATGAGTGATAAATATTAATTTTGATAATTTATTTGACACCTTAAGCTACCGATGAAACTATAGATGATTTTGAATGTATTTCTATAATAGAGCAAATGTGAATTTACATGCATTCCAGCAGCAGCTGCCGAAAATTCCTCAGTGTCTTTTAGCTTACCTGGATGAATTCTATTGGGGACACTAGTGCGTATGAATGATACATATTAATTTCTTTAATGTATTTGGCATCCTAAACTATCGATAAAACGATAGTAGTTTTCGATAACTATATATGATATCTAACGTATTTCAACAGCACGCCCGAAAATATCGTCCCGTCACTTATTGTACCTGAATGAATTCTATTGAGGGGAATCTAGTGCTTTTACGTGATACATATTTTATTTGGTCTTTCATTTGACCCCTAATCTATCCATGAAACGGTCGATGATTTGGAGAGTAATAGAGCAAATGATTTTCACACATTCCACCAACTGCTTCCGAAAATTTCTCCGCGTCTTTTAGTTTGTGTGGATGAGTTTTATCGAGGGACACTTGTGCGTATAAGTGATAAATATTATTTTTGTAAATTATTTGACACCCAAACTATCCACAAAACGGTAGATGATTTTGACAGTAATAGAGCTAATGATTTTCACGCATTCCACCAACAGCTTCCGAAAATTTCTCCGTATCTTTTAGTTTGCCCCGATGAATTATATAGAGGGACCCTTATGCGTATGAGTGATAAATATTAATTTTGATAATTTATTTGACACCGCAAACTACCAATGAAACTACAGATGATTTTGAATGTATTTCTAGAATACAGCAAATGATTTTCACGCATTCCACCAACAGCTTCCGAAAATTTCTCCGCATCTTTTAGTTTGCCCTGATGAATTATATTGAGGGACCCTTGTGTGTATGAGTGATAAATATCAATTTTGATAATTTATTTGACACCGTAAACTACAGATGATTTTGAATGTATTTCTAGAATAGAGCAAATGATTTTAATGCATTACACCAACAGCTTCCGAACATTTCTCCGCGTCTTTTAGTTTATGTGGATGAGTTCTATTGAGGGACACTTGTGCGTATGAATAATTATTTTTTTAGACGTATTGGAAATCCTAAACTACAGATAAAACGATGGTAATGTTGGATAGCTATTGATGATTTTCAACGCATTTCTACAACATACCACAATATTTTCAACAACACGCGCGCTAAAATTTCCGCGTCACTTATTATGCCTGGATTTGAGGGCATATATTGAGGGACACTAGTTAGTTATAAATATTATTTCTGATTATTTATTTCACATCCTAAACTAGTCATGAAATGGTTAAAGATTTTGAAAGTAATAGAGCAAATGATTTTGCACTCATTCGACCAATAGTTTCGAAAATTTCTCCTGGAATTTTCATTTGTACGGATGAATGGATTGAGGGGCACTTATGCGTATGAGTAATAAATATTATTTTTGATAAATTATTTGGCATCCTAGGCTATTGATAAAACGATAATAGTTATTGATAGCGATATCAATGTATCTCCACAACAGAGTAAATAATTTTCACCAATACGCCTGGCAGTTTCTTGGGTCTCTTAGGGCCTGATCATGTAAGTTACTTTCAGATTCGCCTAATTTGTCGACATCGTCCCTTGGCCATATTTGGAACATGCCGTATGAGTTTTGTTGAAATATGTATTGCTTGTGTTCAGTTACACATAAAAATGTACTAAAATCTTACTGGAAGTACTTAGTTTGTTATGTGATGTCAAAAATATCAAGTGAAGTGAATGTGACTTGTGTCATAAGGGCGTTAGTGTATTTGAATGAATTTTATGAAGGGATACTTGTGCGTATGAGGGATAATTATTATTGTTTGACAATGTATTTCGAATCCTCAACTACCGATAAATCAATAATAGTTTTCGATAGCGACCGGTAATTTCCAACTTATTTCCACAACGGAACAAATTACAATGTGGACGTCGAAAAACGAGGCAGGGCAGGAGAGGACGGGTTTACCCTAATTCGGTTACGAGTAATCGAACTGCATCATTAGTTTTTTGAGTTACAATTACTTTTTCTTACAAAATGTATGTAGTCTTGCCAGACTTACTGTTTTCAACAGTACGCGCACTTTTTTGTTCGTTGTACTGTTTTCTGCATAACCCATAAAAAAGTAGGCGAGAGTACCTTTTTGCGATCATTGTACTCTTTTTGTAGTTTTTAATTTTTTACTTTGGTCGAAAACACAATTAAACAAATTGGTTTGTTTCCAATAAATTTTGTCAGTGTAGGAAAAATTAAAATTAAGTGAAATTGATAATTAAGTGAAATTTGATATTGAAAATTAAGATGAGTAAATAAATATAGTTATTTAGAGAAAGGCTTTCTCTTAATTGGCAAAATAATATGATTACTGGCAATTTGTGAACCGAAAACTCAAAGAAAGTCCGAAAATTACTTTTCTACCGATGTTCTGGATCAAAGAGCCCCAATACCCTGGTTGTAGTGTTCCCTAAAGTTGAAGCCCAAAACGCTTGGAACAACTTTGTTGAAGAATGTTTACCGCTACAACCAACCAAATATAAGTTAGTGGCTGTCAAAAGTGAGTCAAAATCGAAAAATCAAAAAAAAAATCCACTATAGTCTCAATAACATTTCTTTTTATGAAACCGCAATTGTAATTCAAAAAACTAATGATGCAATTTCAGATTCCTCGTACCCGAATTGCAGCAAAAACGTCTTCTCCGGCCTTGTCTTATATTTTTTTCGCAAAAAACTATCTCTCACATTCCAGCAACAACCTTCGTAAATGTCACCGGGTCTCTTGCTTTACCCGAATGAATTCTATTATTTTTTATAATTTATTTCTCATCCTACACTACCGAGAAAGCGGTAATACTTTTTGATAGCGATAGATCATTTTGCTGAAATTTTAACAACAGAGGAAATAATTTTCAATATTTTACAACAACACGCCCGGAAATATTTCCGTAACGCTTAATTTACCTTGGCGCTAATTGTGTAAGAAACGATATCGAATTCATTATCGATATGTCGGTAGTGAAGTTCTATGAACTTATGTATTTTAAATGGTAGAGGAACTGTCATCATTGGGATATCAGTAGCGATTGGACGATTGTGGTTATACACAATTAGGCCCCTGGATGAATTCTATTAGGGACACTTGTGCGTATAAGTGATAAAAATATTTTTTTTAAAGAATTTATTTCCCACCCTAAACTACCGATAAAACGATAATAGTTTTTGGTGGATGATTTGTAACGTAGTTCCGCAGTAGAACAAATGATTTTACTTACATTCCAGCAACAACTCATGTAAATGCCACCGCGTCTCTTAGTTTACCTTAGACCTAATACTTGCTTATGTAAAACTTCACTACCGACAAAACGATAATGAGTACGATATCGTTTTTTATACAATTAGGTCCTTGCAGGATTTAAAAAATTATTTTTCGTAATTTAACTAAAATATCGATGAAACGGTAGATGAATTCAATTGGGGGCACTTATGCGTATAAGTGATTAAAAAATTGTTTTTTAAAATAATTGATTTCGTATCCTAAACTACCGATGAAGCGATAATTGTTTTTGGTGGATGATTTAAACCGATGATCCACAATAGAACAAATGATTTTACTTACATTCCAGCAACAACTCATGTAAATGCCACCGCGTCTCTTAGTTTACCTGAGACCTAATACTTGCTTATATAAAACTTCACTACTGACAACACGATATTGACTACGATATCGTTTCTTACACAATTAACCCCCTGGTGGATTTCAAAAATTATTTTTCATAATTGAACTAAACTACCGATGAAACGGTAGGCGAATTCTATTAGGGACACTTGTGCGAATAAGTGATAAAAATATTTGTTTAAAATAATTTATTTCACATCCTAACCTACCTATAAAACGATAATTGTTTTTGGTGGATGATTTGCAACGTAGTTCCGCAATAGAACACATGGTTTTACTTACATTCCAGCAAAAACTCCGGTAAATACCAACGCGTCTCTTAGTTTACCTGAGACCTAATACATGCGTATATAAAACTTCACTACCGACAAAATGATAATGAATTCAATATCGTTTCTTACACCCCTGGTGGATTTCAAAAATTATTTTTCTAAATTTAACTAAACTACCGATGAAACGATAACAGTTTTCGATAGAATATTTTGAACGTATTTTCACAACAGACCAAATAATTGTTAACAATACGCCCTCTCTACCTCTCTTAGTTTACCTGCATGAATTCTATTGAGGAACACTGGTGCGTATGAGTCATAAAATTTATTTAGTTATAATTTATTTAAAGGCTTGGGAATGTTTTTGAATGCATTGACTTCATACGATGAAAGGTCTGATGTACAAAAATAATGTCTTCGAATTTAGTTTGATTTTAATTATTTTTGTTGTTGTTTCAATTAACAAAATCTTGAATTGTCTACCGGGTACATTTCTTTTTGTGTGCATACGTACAAAATTCAAATGAAATGTTATTTTGAAAAATAGAAAGAAACAAAACTGCATACACACACAAACTGATAATGTTATTTGATGATGTTGGCCTTCGATTTTCGAGAATTAGAACAAAATTGTTTTATTTTTTTATTTGAATTTCATTCGTATCTCAGTTGATATATGAATGATCGCATTTAAACATTTATGCAATCTGAAATAAAATGTTATACTACGTATCGAGTGTATCTATGTGATAGGTAGATTTCAAATTACAAAAAAAAAACATGTGAGATTTCAAAACAAAATTAGTCGGCATATTTTCATAATAAAAAAAAATTTTAAAAAAAATCTAAAAAAAAATCGAAAACATTATGCTTTTCTGCTGTTAATGATCTGAAGAAACAAATGTTGAAAATAAAAAGAAACTAAGCAAAAGAAAAAAAAAACAAAACGTGATGATAAATTTTCAAATATATCTTAATTTTTTTTCAACGCCGCGACAAAGACAGACAACAGGTACGCGACGCGAGTACAACAAACTTGACGAAAAACAAGAGAAACAAAAATAATTTTCAATGTTAACAAAATTTATGTTTTTGTTTTAGGCCTAATAACAACTACAACATCACATACTACTACTACTATATAACCAGGGTCATTGTAGTAACAACAACAACAACAGCGTCATATACAATAAATTATCATTAAGAAACGAATTTTTGTTAAGGCCTATGGGTTTCTTTTAATTTCGATATTGTTTTTTCTTCTTCTTCTTCGTCTTTCTAACTTTGCCTAACTAATTCGAATACCCTTCACTTGGAATTTTGTTTCTTTGTTGTTGAGTTGAGTGTGCAAGAGTATCGTATGATTTGCGTTTGGCCAATTGATTTGGTAATACTTGGACGGTTCCCGATGATTATCTGTAGGCTTTATAAATTATGTATCTGTAGGTTTGTGGTGTCTGTAATTTAGGAGTGTAATATAAAATGTGTGTGTCGAATTTTATAAATGATGTTTAATTAATAAATTTCAATTAGATGTTACCACATTAAATGCGTGTATGTTTAGGGAGTTTTGCTTGTAGTTCGCAGATAAATTTAAATACAGTACAAGATTTCAATAAAAAAAAAAACAAGGGGGTTGATTATACAAGAAACTGTGGTCTAATTGTGTATGACGAAAATAGTCCAAATAATATCATAATGCCGATAATGCAGGATTGTAGTTATTTAAATTACATGCGTTCATAAAACTTCACTACCAACAAAACTATAGTGACTTCAATATCGTTTCTTAGATAATTCATGATCGTTTTGTTGCCAGTCTAGATTTATCAATACATCCATTTTAAATATTTCTATGATCCAACATTATCGACATAACGTTATCATCTGGGCAAGAATCGCCATACATATTTTTTTTCTTATTATTGATGTGTTAACATCTATAGGCTCTAATCTATCGAAGTGAACACATGCAAACAACATACAGTGTTAGCATCACATACGTGGTTGTTGTACAACAATTGCCTCTGCCTGAAAATAAGTATGATGGTATTGATGTAGTGGCAGCGAACAAACAAGCAGGTCGTCGTAGCCCAAGAGTATTGAATAGTATAGAGAACTCATGGAACGAATTGTATGCCTCACAAGCACCGGCGACATCTGCCGAATGATTCAAAATTTATAACTCTCTTTTTGTCATAACTTGGTCCATTGATAATTTTGATGTGAAACATTGATGCCTTTTGAAACATTTATGCTTTTTGTATTGTTTTATGTAATGAGATTGTCGAAATGGTTTATATTTATATTGAAATATTCTATAAAGAGAATAAGACTTGTTTATGCTCTTTACGCAGACTCTCTACATGAGAGCGGAAAAAGAATGTGCGTTCCGAATCTAGCTAGCATAGACACAAACCACTACAGTTGGCAGAAGTCTGTTATGGCGATACCATAACTCTGTTAACATATAGAAACATGGTGTATTTAATGATATATTGTTTTCAGCCGATCGCAAAAAAATTTAGAAACCAAACTTATAACTTCTAAAGGTACTTCATGTCACTACAGAAATAAATTGTCCCTGCTGCCGCAAGTATTACCGTATTCGCTCCGTGGGCCAAAGTAAATTTAGTCTATGAAAATTTAAATCGATCAACTTTGGAAAAAAAAGGAATTCTCCCGTGTTCTCACATACCTTGTTGGAAAGGCCTTCACAAACACTTTCAGAATCTGAAACCATAAATGTGGAAAAAGAGTTTGGAAGTAATAAAATATCCTCATTTACTTTCGGACCCCAAAAATAATAATTTCGCCCATTGTGCGAAAACAAGGAATTCTCCCGTGTTCTCACATACCTCGTTGGAAAGCTCATCCTAAAGACTTTCAGAATCTTTAATCAAAATGTGGAAAAAGAGTGTGAAAGTAAGAAAATATTCTCATTTGTTTTCGGACCCCCAAAATCGTGGGAAGAGTGCGGAAAAAGAGTGCAATAACTCCTCTATACTATTCAATACTTTTTGTTGTCGCTCTGTTTATGACAAAACTAAAACAATTATTTCAGTGAGCTAAATATTGCTTTATTTATTTTAACAATATTACGTCTAATGTTAAAGCAGATGTAAGAAAAAATTAAATGCAATAGCAAAATAGCCCTCAACCCAAAAAACTATTCTTTTTTTTATTTTATTTTAATTATGTAGAAAACGATATCGAATTCACTATCGACAAAGTTGTATGTACGCATGAGTTCTAAATGCTTCTATGATAAGCATTACCGACGTAACGATATCGTTCGGGAGATTATCATCATTCATAATTAGTCCCCTGCGAGGTAATTATGTTAGAAAATATTGTCGTTTAGTCGGTAGTGAAGCTTTATAGACGCATGTGTTTCCTACGATATCAGAAACTGCATTATCGACAATACGATATCGTTTGGACGATTATCGTCATGCATAATTAGTCCCCTGGGGGGTTAAATGTGTAAGAAACGATATCGAATTCAGTATCGATTTGTCGGCAGTAAACATTTATGAACACATGTATTTTAAATGGTAGATGAGCTGTCATTATCGACATATCGACTAATTCAGTATCCAAATTCACATCATGATAAAGGGGGTTTCATCACCTGTATGCTGTCTTGCACATATGAAAGACTAGGCCGGCCCATCAAAACAGTGATTCCTTCAAATATTCTTATTATGATGGACTAATGTTGTATGTGAACTGCATTACCCGCAGTAATGATAATAAGGCTCAGAGTGAAAAGATATGGTTTTAGGTAAAACGTTTTATTTCGAAACATGAAACATGAAACAGGGGACTTATTGTGTATGACGATAATCGTCCAAACAATACTGATATGTCGATAATGACAGTTAATATACCATTTAAAATACTTTCGTACATAGAACTTCATTACCGACAAAACGATATTGAATTCGTTATCGTTTCTTACATACTTAGCCACCAGTATTACCAACAAAACGATAATGAATTCGATATTGTTTTCTTACATAATCAGCCCCTAGGTATTTAATAACAGGGGGTGGTAATTAAGTAAGAAACGATATCGAATTCATTATCGTTTTGTTGGCAGTGAAGTTTTATGAACGCATGTATTTTAAATGGTTCCATGATCAGCATTATCGACATATCAGTATCGTTCGGACGATTATCGTCGAAACACCATCTCTAGGTTCTAGGTTTTAATTGATTCACAGGTGTGTAATTTATTTTAACTTTATTTTTTCTTTATACATACAAAGAAAATATAATGATCGATAATGCAGTTATTGTAAAAGGTTCTTTGTTCTTTGCTGTTTCCAGTTTATAATTTTTTTCTTAGAAAATTTAAAGAATCGGTAACATATTTCAATAATCAGAATAATATATATTTCAAATGTCGGTATTGCAGTTCTGCATATAACACGGATTAACCAGCATTTATATAGGATACAAATTTTATTTACTATAAAGTGCAACAGAAATTTTCTTTGAAACTGTCGATAATGCATTATGGTTTAAATGGAGGTGGTTGTATCGACAGGTCAAAAAACTATAGACGATAAGTGCCGTAAAACGATAAGTGTATTTGGTACTTAAGTGACCCACTTGTCATTTAATTTTTTTAAATGTTTGAGTTCATAATCACTCAACAATTTTTGTTCATGTCTATGAGCCGGGTCGATACAGCAGTTTTTATTTCGTCTTTATAAACTCGTACTCCAAGAAAACTTATTCTCATTAGGAGAAACTTATGTAAAAAACTGTATAAAAAAAAACTGCATTTATTATGGATTTGTCGGTAATGCTGACTCATAGTAGCATTTAATGCCCCTATTACCGTTCACCACTCAACTTAGTTTGGTCGCCTTAGAGACGACCCAACTTCAACACGACCAAACTTATCTTTTGTATTGTGGTTCACAACTGTTTTTGGTTGCAATTGTTATGGTGTTACCAGCTTGAAATATAAATTTTGACAAGTAAAAGCGGCCGATTTATGTGAAAATAAAAGAAGTTAACAATTGTATTGTGCTTGCAAAATCGAAATGGAAGATGGAGTCGAAAACGCGAATATAGATGTGTTGTATTTAAGAGGAAATATTCGTGATGCATTCAATCTTCTTGAGCTGCCCAGTCCAAGGTATGTATTTGCACATACACGTTGCCATTCATTCATGGTGGTCCTAAACTATTTACCTCCACAGCAAACCCTTCCAATAGTTCTCGCACTTGGTTCTGCGTGGTGCTAAATTGTGGTTTTCCAAGGGCTGTATTACTTTCCATTAGCTGGACAAGTTTCTCAAACTGAGCATTCTTTGTGATTTTGTTACTTCTAAATATGTAAAATATTATTGTTAAATTAAAATGTTCAAATGTTAAATGAAAATATAATTTGAAGTCAAAATAATATCTTCTTACGATCTCGCCATTCTTATCAACTTAAAAACACCCACAACTATAAACTCAACTGCTCTCAAGCAGTGGTGTAAATTTAACGCATTTGTCGACCAAACTGGCACAGAGTTGTCAAAGGCAATACACGGCGAAAGTAAGTGAACACAACCAAAAAATCAGCTGTTGTTCAGTTGAGTTGAGAGAATTCATCCATTACGACCAAACTCTCACAAAAGTTGAGAACCGTAATAGGGGCATTAATCTATTAGAAAAATGCAAAACCTTCTCCACTTCTTTTATATTTAAGCTTTTGAAAAACTGATTAAAATTACTTTTTTACTTGTTAGTCAAATATGGATTATTTTGTAGTAGATTTTTTACTTTAATTAGTTAATAAATATTTGCAAATATCAAACGCTTTTGATATCCTCTGTCCGATGAACCATTGACGACTGAAACTGAAACGTAATACATCAACCAAACTAAGAATCATTGACTTCTTCAATTTACACGCACATTCAGGAATATTTATGAATCACTGACGGAGAGAATAATGCAAAAGTACTGATACACACTTACGAGATAGACTCTCCCGTTGTCTCTCTTTATTTCTCTTGCTCTCAAGAGAGCATAAAGAGTGCAAGAGACTCGGCAAACAAACATTGATATATTTGGTACGCAAACATATACATATGTTATAACATATTAATCATTGTGTCTCAAATATGTAATATTGAATAGTAAACAAAATGTGTTTGGACACAAGTATATTATATTTGCCGCAAGCTCCAAACACACGTTATATTTGCATCCAAATAACTAAAAACCGAAAAATTTTTGAGATTTTTACAGTTTGTATGGGAGGTACCAGAATTCATTATGCGATTTCCTTCAAATTAGGCATACAATTTTCTGCTTTGAAAATCTTATACATGACAAATTTTAGTTAAAATCTCTTTATCCGATAGCGTGTTACGGCAGCCTATACATCTGTCTTACAGATGAAAAAACGAATGGGTCCCCATCGATCCACCAAATAAGGAAAAAAAAAATTTTTTCAAAGTCTTTTTCGTGATTTAACAAAATCTTATTTCGAGTAGTTTCACGAAAAAATTCCAACAATTAATTTTTAATGTGCGTGAAGATAAATTCGAATTTAACTAGCAAAGACACAAACCACTTTCGTTAGCAGAGCGAAAGGAGTATGTTCTTTTGGGTTATATTACTCCGAGGTTTCAGACGAATTTGAGAATACAATAATTTTGGGCGTTTTCTTTTAATCACTTTACACTACTTTTGAACATTTCACTGTGTCCAAAACCAAGGACTCTTGGCGGACAAGGCTACCACCAGATTAAAGCCCCTCGCTAGTGCTTTCACAATTTACCTCCCTTATATTTCAGAGGAATTTCAGAACAGCGATGTATGGAATTTAGTATTGTCCCATGTGTTAACAATTTCGCCCACTGTGTCCAAATTAAGAAAACCTCGCGATTTAAATTATTGCCATGCGTTAGCACATCACTAGTGCTTTCCAAAATGATATTAACTATGATTGTAGCGAACTCGAGAACAAACTTATTTGAAATTTTATATTGGCCCATGTGTTAACATTTTCGCCCACTGTGTCCAAATTAAGAAAACCTCGCGATTTAAATTTATGCCAGGCGTTAGCACATCACTAGTGCTTTCCAAATTAATATTAACTATGATCGTAGCGAACTCGAGAACAAAATTATTTGAAGTTTTATATTGGGCCATGTATTAACATTTTCGCCCACTGTGTCCAAATTAAGAAAACCTCGCGATTTAAATTTATGCCAGGCGTTAGCACATCACTAGTGCCTTCCAAATTGATATTAACTATGATTGTACCGAACTCGAGAACAAACTTATTTGAAGTTTTATAGTGGACCATGCATTAACATTTTCGCCCACTGTGTCCAAATTAAGAAAACCTCGCGATTTAAATTTATGCCAGGCGTTAGCACATCACTAGTGCTTTCCAAAATGATATTAACTATGATTGTAGCGAACTCGAGAACAAACTTATTTGAAGTTTTATAGTGGACCATGCATTAACATTTTCGCCCACTGTGTCCAAATTAAGAAAACCTCGCGATTTAAATTTATGCCAGGCGTTAGCACATCACTAGTGCTTTCCAAAATGATATTAACTATGATTGTAGCGAACTCGAGAACAAACTTATTTGAAATTTTATATTGGACCATGCATTAACATTTTCGCCCATTTCTTAATTTGGACACAGTGGGCGAAAATGTTAATGCATGGTCCAATATAAAATTCAATATACTTCCTATACTTCCCTTTCTAGTACATTAACAGATATCTGTTAACGTAATAACAGCGCTCTGCTAACGAAAGTGGTTTGTGTCTTTGCTAGTTAAATTCGAATTTATCTTCACGCACATTAATTTTTATTGAATTTTTTACTAAAGTTTTGTCGTTTTTATTGGTTTTTTATATACATACATAATAAATAAAAAATATTACTTTAAAAAAAAATATATAAAATCATACTGTTTTGCTGTTTCAAAAATCATACATTTTTTATTTGATACGCAAAAATTATAAAAGTTTCATGAAATAAAAAAAAAAAAATAATACGAAATATGAGGCTTTTTCTTGGCATAAAACTATTTTAGCGGCAAAATTAGATCTGCACCAAAATTTCGCCAACGGTAAAGGCTTTTGCGCTGAGTTGAAAAATAAGTTTTGTTTTTTGCGTTAGGTCCAACTTCTTGAGATATAGGCCTTTAAAGCTTGAGTATATAATCGGTCATATCTGAGGTATTTATCATCGGATCTGCTTGATATATCATTACAAAGCCCTTCTGAAACTCTATAACTCTGTATATAAATATATTTCCTTTTATTAACCCATTGAGGGCTCATTTAAAAAAATTCTTTTAACCTCACTTTTTTGGTTTACTAAACTTGTTGTTCTTTGTCTTTTAGTGTTGTTGTATTTTGTCGCTGTTGTCTTTTGTCGTTGTTGTTGTTGTCTTTTATTTCTGTTGTCCTTGGTTGTAGTTTTTACACACCTAAATAAAAAAATTATTTCTAAAAACTCCCGCGATTTTGCTGATTTTGTCACACATCGACTTAAGGTACAGAGGGAATTTGAACCCCCCCTGCCCTTCGAATAGTTGGAATATAAATGTAACGATTTATGAAACTTATTTCATCAGGATCGGATTATAAATGGCAGAGTTAGGCGCGATTATACATTCAAGCTTTGGAGACCTATATTTCGGAAAATATGGTCTTCCGCATACTTTTTTCTTTTTTTTTAAATCCGCATTTAATGCTCTACCAGGCGAAACAAACCAAAAAAAATCCAATTTTGCTGCTAAAAGAAATTTGCTCCGCTTTTTTTAATATTTTTGTTTTTTACAGTTTATACATTTATCTACCAGGGAAAATAAGAACAAGTCTCTCCCTATCTGCTTGGAGAAGTGATTTTGAAAACACTTTTGGTTTCTGCGTAGAATAATAATAATTTCGGTTTTTATGGGCGGTGGGCGATGGGCGTGGTCAATGTTGATGAAATGCTAGTTTTTGATAAGGAAAATATAAATAGGTTCTTCACGTAATTTTCATGAAACTTGTCGCAATAGTTCAATTTTTACAGCCAAAAGTAATTTCGGTTTGTATAAGCGGTGGGCGTGGTCAATGTTGTTGAAATGCAATTTTTTGATAAGGTGGCGTACAAATATATTCTTCACGCAATTTTCATGAAATTTATCGAAATAGTTAAATTTTTACAGTCAATAATAATTTCGGTTTTGTATGGGCTGTGGGCGATGAGCGTGGTCAATTTTGTCGATACTTTAAAATTTTCTTAATTCTATTATATGAAGGCCTCGTGTCAAAAATTTTATTACCCTAGGACAACTCCTTCTATTTTTGTCCCATCTATGTACTGGGACAACAAAGCACCGTGGCGGGGGGGTCAACTATAAGTATGAGTGCTGTGGTGAATTAGATATTACTAATACGCACAATCAACACCCATTGCATATTAGACTATTTTATTGAAATTTTAAATTTTTTAACGGTAAAAAAGCGGATGTAGAAAAACTGCCAGACTTGTGTATTATTTCTGTGTACATTTTACAGGTTCTTGTTTTGTGTGGAAAAGTTTGAAAAGCTGTCAAAAAAGTATCAGCCCAACTGATGCGTTACAAAATATAGTATCATTTTTTATTCTTGCAGACGTCTTGTTTTTCCAAACAACAAATATTTACCACCTTTTACAGTAACGCCATGGGGTGGTAAATTTGTATAAAATAATATTTGTTTTTTTCCCCAGACTTGTCACATTTTGACATTGATGGCTGAAGTATTGTTTTTTTTTTTTTTTGCGAAAATGACTTTTAAACATAGACCATCAATTGAACCAACACGAAAGATCATTAAACTTAAACAATTCACCAAAAAAAAAAAGGAACAACAAAAAACAATATAATCGCTGAAAAATGTACACCAAATTCAGAGGTATTTAACCCGCATCAATGATACGTAGCCCTCGAATCGAAAAAATTTTAAATGAAAAAGAGCAGTAAAATAAGAGATCACCGGCTGGCTAGAAAACAGACAGAGATAAGGTTATGGAAATATGTCGGTAGACTCAGCAAATTTTTAAAGTATTTAAATATTTGTTTATTCAAGCAAAAAAAATTAAGCACACAATTATGGTATAATATAATTTGACATTGACAATGAGTTAGGGTGTAATTATTAACCATACGTTAAGGTAACGACAAGAGTCAACATATCTATTAAAGCCATGAACTTATTTTGCAGCGTATGACTGCTATTATGGACAAGTCATTAAAATTAAACCACAAAAACCTGAAATTACTTGTCTATTTTTTTTTTGTTACAGAAATAAAACAAACCAAAAATTCAAATTGAAATTATCATTAAAATAAAAATTATCATTGTAATGAATCCAATTTTCGTTTATATAACAAAACTGAAATAAACATAATGATGATTTCATAATTTGCAACTCTGGTTTCAAACAGATTATATTCGAAATTAAATCAAACCAATACTGTTATTATAAAAATTTCCGGTAAATTATATTCCAAATTAAATCAAACCAATGTTGTTATTATAAAAATTCGTAGATTGTCTACGAACTCAAAATTTTATTATTGTTTTTCGTATAAAGTCTCGGATTTCCAAGAATTGTTTTGACTTTACTCGATATTATTATTCGTTTAACAAATATTGCTGTACGACACTGCATTATCGAATGTAGTTTCCGAATATATTCTTTGTTATTGTTTATAAACTTAATCGACAATCACGCACGAATTTAGTTTAGTGCATAACTTCTTGTTATACTTTTTCAACAATAAGTTACATATAAACGGCAATACCGACAATTTTATCATGATTATCTTGCTCAAATTTAAAACCCATCAACATGTTAGTTATTATTTTCCAGAGCTTGGGGTCTAATTATGAAAAAACGATATAGAGTTCATTATTGTGTTGTCGGTAGTGAAGTGTTATGTATTCATGTATTTTATGCCTCTATTACGGTTCTCAACTTTTGTGAGAGTTTGGTCGTAATCGATGAATTGGCATTGCCGTTCTCAACTCAACGGCCGACTCAACTCAACTGAACAACAGCTGATTTTTTGGTTGTGTTGACTTACTTTTGTCGTGTATTCCCTTTGACAACTCTGTGCCAGTTTGGTCGACAAATGCGTTAAATTTACACCACTGCTTGAGAGCAGTTGAGTTTATAGTTGTGGGTGTTTTTAAGTTGATAACAATGGAGAGATCGTAAGAAGATATTAGTTTGGCTTCAAATTATAATTTTCATTTAACATTTGAACATTTTAATTTAACAATAATATTTTATATATTTAGAAGTAACAAAATCACAAAGAATGCTCAGTTTGAGAAACTTGTCCAGCTAATGCAAAGTAATACAGCCCTTGGGAAATCACAATTTAGCACCACGCAGAACCAAGTGCGAGAACTATTGCAAGGTTTTTAGAATTTTTTTTTTAGAATTTAAATTTTATTCGTCCATATAATCGTTTACAATTTTCCATATCTTATTCTAGATCTTCGTCTTCTCCCCCAACGTCCTAAGACTGTACTGGGAATATATGCCTTATGATTAATTTAAGTGCCTTTAAGACCAGCCCGCTTATACTCTTGCGTTAATATTAATACTCTTCTCAGTTCAGCTTTCGCGGGAAAAGGACCATAAAACCCGGAAATTGCAAGGTTTTGCTGTGGAGTTAAATAGTTTAGAATCACCATGAATGAATGGCAACGTGTATGTGCAAATACATACCGTGGACTGGGCAGCTCAAGAAGGTTGGATGCATCACGAACATATCTTCTTAAATGCAACACATCTATATTCGCGTTTTCGACTCCATCTTCATAAAAGAAATCTATGCTACTTATATCCATTTTGATTTTGCAAGCACAATACAATTGTTAACTTCTTTTATTTTCACATAAATCAGCCGCTTTTACTTGTCAAAATTGATATTTTGAGCTGGTAACACCATAACAATTGCAACCAAAAACAGTTGTGAACCACAATACAAAAGTTAAGTTTGGTCGTGTTGAAGTTGGGTCGTCTCTAAGGCGACCAAACTAAGTTGAGTGGTGAACGGTAATAGGGGCATAAAGTTGAAACTAATTTAGCATGAAAAAATATTTCACCGATTTTTATGATGTTTTTTTTTTTGCCATCAAAAAATGAGAATTTTTCAAATATTCATCTTGAAAAAGTCAATTTTTAAAAATCAATTAAAAATTTTTTTTAAGATTTATACGAAATGAAAAAAAAAAAACCAAATTTGTACCGCTTCTTACATATCCAAAAGAGAGAACATAATTTAATTTCTACCACAAATGAATTTTTGAATAATATTTTCCTTCAACTTCTAACGAACGAAACTGAAAAAATCAAATTATTTACCATACAAATCGCTCAATTTGAATTGCTCTGGAGGACAAAAAATCTATTTCTATGAAAAAATCTTTGCTGATTTTTTTCTAGCCACGCTATTGCCTTTAAAATGATACCAAAAAAATTCAATTCCAACCAAGTCAGATTTCTGATTTTTGTCCATGAAACGGAGCAGTGTGTCCCGCTCCAAATGAATTATACACTATGAAAACAAAAAAAGAAATATTGAATTTTTATTTCTTTTTATTTATTCTGCCTTTTCTATTGTATTATTCAATCTTCTATTCTATATTAGAATTCTTCTTTTTTTACAAAAGAAGTTTGTAAATGCGTCCTCATGATTCTTGGCAAACCTTAGAGCCGTAGAGATGAAGATCTATGGCTAGATCTGAAATAGCTATATGGGTTGCCAGGAATCATGGGGATGCATTTGGCAAACTTATTTTAAAAAAAAAACTATATCTCTATTTATAGAGGTATAGACTGATCTTGGGCTTGAATAATAAAATAAAAAAGTTAAAAAAAAATATTATTAAAAACCAACAGTGAAATTGTCATTATAATTTCTTAATTTTTAGAATCTGTCTCAAGTTGCACTTGTAGTGGAAAATGTATGATCAAATTTATAATAAAATTATTAAATTCCACGACATTTGTACCCTCTTATCGGCAACATCACAAGATTTGTAATATCTACCTTGGCAATTTCAATTCTAATCCCATTTGTTGTAATCTTAGCAAAAAACACATAACCTTTCACACTTTGTACGAGTATTGCCTGCACTAGTTAAGTACCTTATTGTATAATTCAGTGTAGTTGTGAAATAGTTTGTTTTTCTACAATATTCCATATTTAGTTTCTAATTGTATATTATCCAACAAATAGCGTGACATACTATTGTTACACATTATATTATTTTGCTCTTTGTAGCTATAAAATGTGAGATATTGAAATATTTGTAGGAAAAATATTGAAATTATAGTGTTCCAGCAATATGGACACGTCATGTTGCTAACATAAACGATTTATTCATAAGCACATTTCAACAACATTTAAAACAATTAATGTGCAAAACTGACCTGACTTTGCTTAATGTAAAATTATGTTGTAATAAAGTATGTAAGGGTTTTTCAACAGAGACGCTACAAAAGTAAATCGATAGGGACAGCAAACGACGCCATATTTTTTTCCCGCTCTTTTGACATTTCTCTTCAGTAAGGTTTGCCATTTCATCATGGAAAGATATATACGAGCCAACAACGAGTCGAAATTATCAAAATTTACTACCGAAATTTGGAGTCAGTGGCCTCAACTTTAAGAGCGCTACGTCCAATTTATGGTCATCATAATCGTCCTACCAGATCAACAATTGAGCGTCTAGTGGAAAAATTTGAATCCACAGGCACAGTACAAAATGTTCCCGTGCCAGTGTGACAAAGAAGTGCCCGTAGTGTCGAGAATATTGCTGCCGCTGAGGCTACAGTTCAAGAAAGCCCAAATGTGTCTCTCACACGTCGTTCTCAAGTGTTGGGCATCTCTGTGACGTCGTTGTGGCGAATTTTGCGAAAAGATCTTGGCCTACATCCTTACAAGATCAAATTGACGCAAGAACTGAAGCCGCTTGACCACCATAAGCGTCGTATGTTCGTGAATTGGGCTGAGCAACAACTTGAAAATGATTCGGATTTTCATCGGAAAATCATTTTCAGCGATGAGGCTCATTTCTGGCTGAATGGCTTCGTCAATAAGCAAAATGTACGTTATTGGTCAGACAGCAATCCACACGTAATCCATGAGTCATCATTGCATCCCGAAAAAATTACGGTTTGGTGCGGTTTATGGGCCGGCGGCGTGCGTCATTGGGCCGTACTTCTTCCGTGATGATCAAGACCGGCACATTACTGTGAATGCGAATCGCTACCGTTCAATGATAACCGAATATTTTTGGCCCCAATTGGATAATATGGACTTGGAGGACATGTGGTTCCAACAGGACGGCGCCACAAGCCACACAGCGAATGCCACAATCAATTTATTGGAAACCAAGTTTGGTGCGATTGGACGCCGTTAGATTATTTCCTGTGGGGCTACGTCAAGTCTATGGTCTGTGCCAACAAGCCAGCGACGATTGATGAACTTCGTACGAATATCGAACGTGAAATTGCAGCAGTATCGGCCTATTTATGCTTGAAATCTGTCGAAAATTGGGTTCAGCGTCTGGACTTCTGCAAGCGTGCCCGTGGTGGCCATGCAAAAGAAATCGAGTTCCATACATAATGGCATCGAACGTACTTTCACAGGAATAAATAATTTCATTGGTATCTAAAACCGGTTTTGTTTTATTTAAAAAAACGTTTGTAGCGCTCTTATTGAAAACCACGTTATATGTAATATATCGAGAGCTTATATTCAATACCAGCTAAACGCAAAAACACAATTTTACAGGAGAAGGAAAGAACAGTTTATTTTCCGAACTCTCGAAGATTGAAGTAAATTTTCTTCTAGTATTTTTGTTAAATATTATTAGTGGGTACTGCATACAAAAATTATTTAAAGATTCAATCTTCGAGAGTTCGAAAAAAAAACTGTTTTTTCCTTCCCCTGAAAAATTGTGTTTTTGCGTATAGCTGGTATTGAATATAAGCTCTCGATATGTAGATATGTTGATAATGTCGATAATGTAGTATAAAGTGAAAAAAGTTCCTAGACGAAAAATGTTGTGTTACAAGTTCGAACAAAAAATCAATTAGTGCTCGCAATCACGGGCGATGTGTTAACACCTTTTCATTACACGGTACCTGTTCGATGTATATGAACACATTAGTAAATGTTCCATTGGAAAATAATTTTCTTTTCTTACATCTTTTTATTTTTCCTTACATCTGCTATAACATTAGATGTAATAATGTTAAATTAAATAAAGCAATATTTAGCTCACTGAGATAATTGTTATTGTTTTGTCAGAAACAGAGCGACGACTGGGAGACACGGGTCTGTTTTTGTCTTTTATCACGTAGTGGTGGCCGTATATGGTTATATTTTTTCATGTTGCACTGTGTAATATTGTTTCCTCGAGCCACTCATACAACATGCTTAACTTAACTTTAGAAAAAACGATAACTATTTGAAATATTTTCTTAAATAATTAGCCTCCAGGCAGTAAATATTTCTCTACTCATCCTGTATAGAAATTTGCTTATTTTTTTATTTTTTTTTTATTTTTATTTTTTCAAGAATCAAATTCGATACTTATTTCTCCTAAACCTGCTTGTTTCAATGCTGGTATACAACTGAATAAAAAGCAATAGTTAGCTCACTGCAATAATTGTTTTTGTTTTGTCATAAACAGAGCGACGACAAAAAGTATTGAATAGTATAGAGCACTTATTGCACTATTTTTCCGCACTCTTCCCACGCTTTTGGGGGTCCGAAAGTAAATGAGGATATTTTCTTACTTCCACACTCTTTCTACACATTTTGATTACAGATTCGGAAAGTGTTTAGGAAGAGCTTTCCAATGAGATACGTGAGAACACGGGAGATTTTCTAGTTTTCGCACAATGGGCGACATTATTTTTGAAGGCCGAAAATAAATAAAGATATTTTCTTACTTCCAAACTCTTTTTCCACATTTTGACAAAAGATACTGAAAGTCTTTAGGAAGGAAGTGCTTTCCCACGAGGTATGTGAGAATACGGGAGAATTCCTTGTTTTCGCACAATGGGCGAAATTATTTTTGGAGATCCGAAAGTAAATGAGGATATTTTCTTACGTCCCAACTCTTTTTCCACATTTTGATTACAGATTCTGAAAGTGTTTAGGAAGAGCTTTCCAATGAGATACGTGAGATCGATTTAAATTTTCATACACTAAATTTACTTTGGCCCACGGAGCGAATACGGTAATACTTGCGGTAGCAGGGACAATTTATTTCTGTAGTGCCGTGAAGTACCTTTAGAAGTTATAAGTTTGGTTTCTATATGTTTTTCCGATCGGCTGAAAATAATATATCATTAAATACACCATGTTTCTATATGTTAACATAGTTAACAGACTTCTGCCAACTGTAGTGGTTTGTGTCTGTGCTAGCTAGATTCGGAATCTAACTTCACGCACATTCTTCTTCCGCTCTCATGTAGAGAGTCTGAGTAAAAGAGCATTAACGAGTCTTATTCTGTTTATAGAATATTTCAATAAATATGCACCCTTTCTACAATGTTTTTACATAAAACAATACAAAAAGCATAAATGTTTCAAAAGGCATCAATGTTGCACAGCAAAAAAAGGGCCAAGTTATGACAAATAGAGAGTAATACGTTTTGAATCATTCGCCAGATGTCGCCAGTGCTTTTGAGGCAAACAATTCATTCCATAAGTTCTCTATACTATTCAATACTCTTGGAGACGAAGACCTGCTGGTTTTTTCGCAGCCGCTACATCAATACCATCATACTTATTTTCAGGCAGAGACTATTGTTGTACAACAAAGCATGCTAACGCTGTGTGTTGTTTGCATGTTTTCACTTTGATAGATTGCCCTACCCGTGCCTGTAGATGTCAACACATCAAAAACGATAGAACTGTAAAAATTCTTCTACAAGGATCTTTAAATATTATCATTTCGTCGATAACACGGTGTGTAATTTTTTAAGTCCTGGAAATATATCCATATACGGACACCACAACATGATGAAAGATCAAAAAAAAAGACCCGTGTCTCCCAGTTTTACCCAAAGTCATGGACTTTTTTTTATGGGCCCCCAAAAATTTGGGGCCTCCGTGTCATTCTTCCAAAAAAGTGATCAGTTTGTCAGGCTCATATCTTGCAAATCGTTAGGAATTTTGATTTACTTTGTGAGGAAGGTTGTAGCTCTTGCCATAAAGAACAAAAATTGTGAACATATAAAATCAAAAAAACTTCATCTTCAAGGCATTTAGGTCTTCAAAGTGCTCAACTTAAAAAATTCGATTTTTTTTACCTTCTTCCCCCTGTTCATGTCCATAGGTAGCAAACCATTCCAAATTAAAGGAAACGATCAACCACAAGAATGTACCTAAGATATCAATAAACAACTTTCTGGAACATATGAACTTCCTAGGAATGATTCTTATATTGTGTTAAAACTGGGAGACACGGGTTTTATTTTTTTGTCTCTTATCACGTAGTGGTGTCCGTATATGGTTATATTTCCATGACTTAAAAAATTACACACAGCGAAATTTAAAAATTTTCAGGAAAATTTTCACTTTTGTGGCTACCAAAACGCTACTTTAGCGCTACCTAAACGGTGTTAAAAATCATTCCTAGGAAGTTCATATGTTCTAGAAAGTTGTTTATAGAGATCTTAGGTACATTTTTGTAGTTGATTCTTTCCTTGAACGGTTTGCTACCTATGGACCTGAATAGGGGGAAAAAGGTATACAAAATCGAATTTTTAAAGTTTTTTTTTGCGATTTTGGCCTTGAAGATGAAGTTATATTGATTTTATATGTTAAAAATTTTTATTCTTTAAGAGAAGAGCTACAACTTTCCCTCAGAGAATACATCAAAATTCCGGACAGTTTGCAAGATATGAGCCTGACAAAATGATCACTTTTTTGCAAAAATTACACCGAGGCCCCAAATCTTTGGGGGGACATAAAAAAATTTGCATGACTATGGGCAAAACTGGGAGACACGTGTCTTTTTTATTGTCTGTTATCACGAAGTGGTGTCCGTATATGGTTATATTTTATCGTGTTGCACTGTGTAATACTGTTTCCTCGAGCCACTCATGCAACATGCTTAACTTAACTTTAGAAAAAACGATAACTATTTGATATATTTTCTTAAATAATTAGCCTCCAGGTAGTAAATATTGCTCTACTCATCCTGTATAGAAATTTGCTGGTAAAATTTCTAGATTTTATTTTTTCAAGAATGTAATCAAATTCGATACTTATTTCTCTTCCACACGTAACTTGCAATACTTTTAAGATTTCGTTACGAATTCATGATAAACTGTGGCAACAAATGCAGAATTTCACTACACCATCCAACTATAATCAAATCTGCAGCCGTGAAAGTTCATTCGTCTGGAAAAATAAGACAACTCAAGCGTTTAAATTACTTTAGAGACCAGACCACCAGACCTCCTCCTTCACTCCTACACAGGCGCACATTCACAGACGCACATATCCATATACACTCACACGTACACCCTATTTCCACAGAAAAAAAAACCCGAGAATTCAAAAAGCATCGAGTGTTTTCTTCATAAAATGACAATGCAAAGATATTTATTACACTTTTCTGCGTTAACACCAGAATCGAGTTTGAGTTCGTTTCCTCTTTTGACAGATAAGAGGGGAGAGAACACGATGCCAGGCAGAACGAATGATACCATGATAGCCCCGATATCTACTACTACTTATTACAGCACTGAGACACATGAGACATTAAGATTGTGGGGGAAAAAACATTTTTAGGGATTGTAAATGGAAATTGAGTAGAATATCAAGTTGGGTCTTATGACGAAGACGGAGATGATGATGATGACGATGATGTGGACGTAGGCGAAGACGAGGACTAAGGATTGTATGGGGTGAGTGAGAAGAGGTCGTAGGGGTTATGCTAAAGATAATGCCATCTTCTTCTTTGAGGTAACAGTTTGAATAGGAATTTTTGCGGTAATGCGGTCGGTGGTGACGATAATGATGATTGAGCAGATATAGAGAGGTACTTAAATATCGAGAGCAACTAAAGGCATCATATGTAGGGATCTGCGGCAAAAGCAAAAATGTGACGATATAGCAACGGACTAGAAAGAAAGATAATCATTTTTAAATTAACACCAAAAGACACCGTAAATTCCTTTGAAGAAACTAAGTTACAACGAAAAATTCTATACAACGTTTTGTAAGGGCTACGCACAATGGCTGGAATTGGTAATATTTTGAAGATTATATGGATGAAATGATAAATGAAAGAGGTACCGATGAAACTAGAAAAAATGGTTCTTTCTGGAATCGAGCTATTGGATGTTCTTTGATTGGGAGATTCGGAATTCATGTGACACAATGTAGATATAGACATCCAAATCGATCAGCTATATTTGCTGTCAGCGGTTTTTAGCTTATATATTTTAAATATGTCCTTTATTAATTTAAATAAAATATAAAAACATAATTGTATAAAAACAGTCAAGGAAAACCTTCGTAAACAGCATTTTCATATCAAAAGGTCGAAAAACACTACACGCAAAGACAAATGTCGTTACACACAAACGAAGTTTTAGACAGCTTAACTACGTTTAGGGATTTATGTGACCAAACGAACATCCCTACTTTTGAGCAAAAAAATATGTACACGCAAAGAAAAAACTCGTTCGTCCCAAACGAAATCTCAGATAACTGAAGTTCGTTTGAGGACTATAGTTGGGAGAAACGAACTTCTCTTTCCACCAACTGTTCTTTCGGTTACAGCAACCGAGTTGTAGTTACTCTAAACTAAGGAAACGTTTGCGAGAATTGAAAATCGTTTGCATTAAACGAGTTATGAAAAATTAGAGCTGAAAAGACGATTGCGAGAAACATTACTTGTACATTAAAACTTTGATTTATGGCTTCCATAAACTCTTTTTTATTTAAATTTCCAACTTTTATGATTTTGGTTTTATTCATAAAGTTTGTTTTACACGTCTGTTCATTCAAATGTCAACTAAAAGCGCAGCAAACTTCACGCGTTACTATTTACTTATTGACAAATAGTTGTGTATAACTATTTAACAAAAAAAGAGTACCTTATTTTAAATTTTTTGAAAAGTTGTGATGTATGATGTAAAATATACGCACATATTTGTAATTTTAACGGAAGCATTACATTTTATTGTGTATCCCGCAAAGGATATTCGAATATGGCGTCGTTCCTATCTTCCACATGAATCTTGTCTTATACATACAATGAAAAGAATTAATCTATAGAAGAACTAAGAAAAGCAGTAATGGGCTGGTAATAATGGGTTGGTGTTGCCATAAACGTTAAATCAAATTGGCACCACCATTCTATTAACTTTTTTCGATGATGTTTTCCTTTTTTTTCCGTCCGTACTAAGATATTCAACTCAATAACCATAACAAAGTTTCCCAGCAAATAAAAAAGGGTTTCCATTAGATACTGCATTTTTCTCTCCTCTTGCTGCTGCTAGAGTAATCATGGAACAGTAATTGCGCAAGAAAAGAAAAAAATGTTTCTATAGATACAAATGATGACAATGCTAAGGGAAGGGAAGATACCTAAAGACGCCGCCGGAAAAACCCCAATTGCTTATAGATATAATGTTGCTGCTATTTGCCGTATGACGCACATTTGCTATAGAGTATTTGTGTTTTTTTTTTGTGCTTTCTATAGATACTTGTACCTATTCGCATTAGAAAGCACAAAAATGCTACGTGTATCTTTGAGATGTGTGTTCTGTTTTTGTATACAATATCTTAAGAATACATACATATAGACAGATATAGATAATTTATAGTTTATTTTTGTTTTTATGTGTTTTGTTCTTTTGCTAAACAAAATGTGTAAACAAATGATGATTTGAAGGAGAAAAAATAATATTCTTCACAAGAAAGTATCATGAAAAACAAATAAAATTTAATCCATAAGTTTTTAAGAAATTTAAATCTATTGAAAATGTTTGCCATATTTAAAAAAAAAATAAATAAAACATTGCATAAGCTGTTTTCATAATTGACGAACTTTAATCCAAAATATTTAATTATGTTATTGTATAGGGTAATGTATACACGTTGAAAAATAACAGCCCCAGAAACATATTGCAAGAACCATCTACATGTTTTCAAGTATTGTTTTCGTGAATTGAAGATCTGTTGCTTTTTGTTTCTTTCCCGTTTTTATTTTCAGCAGTTTCACGTTTTTATTTTCAGCAGTTTCCAACAAACAAAGCCACATTTGGGTCACAAATACATATATTACATATATATCATTGTGTCCCAAACATATTATATTGAATAGCAAACACAATGTGTTTGGACACAAGTATGCTATATTTCCGGTAACCTACGAACACGTTATATTTTCATCCAAACATTAAAAAAAGACAAATTTTTCTGGGTGTAAGAGAGGGTATTAGGAAAAAGGATTGAATAATTATTTTAAATATTCTGCTGATTTGTGCATGTATATAAAATTGCCCCAAAATTATCGTAAGAGTGAATTGTAATTAAATTCTTTCTCGGGATATATGGCATCTGACACCGTCTTGTTGAAACCACCTGTCATCCACATCCTTATCATGCAATGTCGCATCAACACAACTAGATTATCATGTCGCGATAGATTACGAGTAACTGTTATTACTTGGCTTTCGAAGAAGAATGGTTCGATCATACCCGCAGCCCAAAATTTACACCAAACAGTGAATCGTTGTTGATGCATTTGTTTGTCAACAATCACGGGTGTATATTCTAAACCCCAAAAAAGACAATTTTCACGATTAACGAACCCATCAAGATGAAAATGAATGTATGTATTATTTTTAAAATATTTTTCCAACAATGAGACGTAGGTTCGATACCTGTTCTAATCACGTTACATTTCTTTCGACGACTATTACCTCGCTTAGTGACGGTGATTCTATCGAGTATTAGACTTGTAAAAGCTTCTCAAAATTCTGTTCAAAATAGGCGCACAGACGACCTGTATAGTTGGTTGTGACAACCTCTGAAATCGGTTGTGACAACCTCTAAACTGGGTTGTGACAACCTCTAAACTGGGTTGTGACAACCTCTAAACTCGGTTGTGACAAGCTCTAAACTCGGTTGTGACAACCTCTGAAGTCGGTTGTAACAACCTCTAGACTCGGTTGTGACAACCGCTAAACTCGGTTGTGACAACCTCTAAACTCGGTTGTGACAACCTCTAAACTCGGTTGTGGCAACCTCTAAACTCGGTTGTGACAAGTTTTAAACTCGGTTGTGACAAGCTCTAAACTCGTTTGTGACAACCTCTGAAGTCGGTTGTGCCAACCTCTAGACTCGGTTGTGACAACCTCTAAACTCGGTTGTGACAACCTCTAAACTCGGCTGTGACAACCTCTAAAGTCGGTTGTGACAGCATCTAAAGGCGGCTTTGACAACCTCTAAAGTTGTTTCTGGCAACCCGTAAAGTCGGTTGTGACAACCTGTAAATTTGGTTGTGACAACCTGAAGGGTCGGTTGTAAAAACCTTGACAATTGGATGTGTCAACCTCTGAAGTTGGTTGGTAGAACCCCTATAGCCGGTAGCGACAACCTCTAATGTCGGTTGTGACAACCTCTAAAGTCGGCTGTGCCAACCTCTTAAGTTGTTTGTGACAATCTGTAAAGTCGTTTGTGACAAATTGTAAAGTCGGCGGTAACATACTGTAAATTTTGCTGTGACAATCTCTAAATTTGGTTGTGACAACCTGTAAATTTGGCTGTGGCAACCTGTACAGTATGTTGTGACAACCTGTAAAGTCGGTTGTAACAACATGTAAAGTCGGTTGTGACAACTTGTAAAGTCTGTCGGGACAACCTGTAAAGTCGGTTGTGACAACCTGTAAAGTCGGTTGTGACAATCTCTAACGTCGGTTATGAAAACACCTAAATTCGGTTGTGGAAACCTTGCTAGTCGATGGTAACAACCTGTACAGTCGCTTGCGACCACCACTAAATTCGACTGTGACTACTTTTAGATGCTGTTTGGATGCAAAAGTCGGCTGTAACAAACTCAAAAGCCGGTTGTTACAACCTCAAAAGTCGCTTGTGACAACCTGTACAGTGGCTTTGGACCACCCCTAAATTCGACTGTGACTACTTTTAAAGTCGGTTGTGGCAACCTCTTAAGTTCGTAGTTGCAAACTCACAGGTCGGTTGTGCCGATCTCAAAATTTGGCACCGTCAACTTCTTAAATCGGTTGTGTCAAACTCTAAGTTCGGTTGCCTCAATCGAAATTTTTCTGTAGCTGTAGGAAAATATTTCTTAAAACCCCTTGTAGTAACTTTGATTTTTCTATCTAAACATTTGTGACGTTGATTGATATTGTTCGAAGTTAATTCTTTTAATTTCCAGAAACCTCCAAAGTAAATTTCATAATTTTTGTGGAAAATAACTTCTAAAAAGTTAACCAAATTTTTCCACATTCTCCATCAAAAGGTCTGATATAATATCCCCTTCTAACGGACCCAAACTCTCATGTACACTCGCAAGGCTTTTCAGTGTTGATTAGAATTGGCAGGATTTTTTTAATATTTTAAGTTTTTTCTTTTATAAATTGCAATTAATAAAAAATTGTGATGCAAACTCCTCGAATTCGAAGATAATACTTTTTTGTCTATTGACTGTGAATACTCGTTCGTATATATACGTGCCCATTTTAACGTCTACGTAGATGAAGTTTTTTTTCTGGTTATATTTGTCTGTCGTTTCCTTTGTTGATACCATGAGGAAATCGTTGCCGTTCGTCTTGTACAGTGAGTGATGTGCATGTATGCATGGATGCGGTTACTATGTTAGACTGTATTAGTGCACGTTTATTTTACGAATTTGAACAGAATTCTTGGAATTCTTTTGCAAAATTAAACAGTTATTGGGAATATTTAATAAACCTTGTAAAAACAATCAAAGCCACTGGTATTTTCATTTTATGACCTAAAGCCAAACTAATTCAACACAGATAAAATTAAACACCACAATTCACTTTTCATATTTTGTTGGGAAAATTACAAAGCTCAATGTCATTCCTTGTTATAGTAATGAATCCGTTCGTCTTGTACAGTGAGTGAGTTCGGGTATGTGTGTATTCTGTTACCTTGTTTGAGTGGATTAGTGTACGTATCATGCCAACTGAATTTCCTTGCACTGGTGCGAAATAGTTATCGAGGAAACCATGAAATGTTTCAAAAGAATCTCATTCAAAATTGGATATTTTAGAATTCATTTTATTAATTTTTTATCTGAAAATATTTTCGTGACGAATATTTATTTCTAGAAAATTGGAATTCCATGAACTTAAAGGATGCTCTAAACGTGTCTTAGTTTTAAATTGAAATTTTACAATATCTCTTTAAAAACCTATAATTTATATTTATGTGGTTGATAGTTTTATAGAACTCAGAAGTTCATATATAAATTAACTATTTTTTTTTTGGGGTGTTGACATTTATAAATCACCCTGTGGTATTAATTTAATAGAAATCAGAACTTAAACTGAAACTCAATCATAAATTTGCTATTTTTCTTTCCTTTTTTTGACATTTATGAGACACTCTGTAGTTTTAATTTTATATAATTCGGAAGTTACATCTATAATTTATATATTATATATTTTTTTTTTGGTTGATAATTTTATAGAATTCAGAATTTAAATTTAAATTCAAAGATAAATTAAATATTTTTCTATATTGTTTTGGGGTTTTGACATTTATAAAACACCAAGTAGTATTAATTTAATAGAAATCATAACTTAAACTGAAATTCAATCATAAATATGCTATTTTTCTAAAAGTTATACAATTCGGAAGTTACATCTAAATGCAATTCTAAGTTTAACATTTATCATTCTTAGTTTTGTTTTCGGGCATTTGTTACACCCTGTAGTGTTAATTGCGTAGAATTCAGAATTTGTGTTTTAATTAAATTATAAATTCATTATTTATATTTATGGAGTTTTTTTTTGGAATTTATAAAGCACCCTGTGGTGTTAGTTCTGTACAATTTAAAATATAAATTTCAATAATTGCATTTTGTTACTCGAGCATTGGTTTACCGATACACAATCCCAATTTTTCGAGGTGATTGAGGTCAGTATGTTTTTTTTTATTTTTCGAAAAAATCAATACTGACCTCAAGCTCGAATAATTTGGATTATTTATTTTTAAATTTTAATTCAGTTATAACTTTACTATTTTTCTTTCTTGAGTTTGTTTTTGGATATTTATAAAACACCCTGTAGTGTTAATTTTCTTGAAGTCAGAAATTACATGTAAATTCAAATACAAGTTTATTGATTTTCTTTCGTGATTTTTTTGCCATTTATGACACATCCTGTTGTGTTAATTTTGAATAAAAATATAAAATTTATATATATGTATATTATTATATTTATATATTAAATATTAAATCAAATTCATGGAGGTTTATTTTTGCCATTTTGCTATATAACCTCACTCATAACAACTTAAGTGATAACTTCAGAACTATTGAGAAGAGTGTTGAATATTTGTCACGTCAATTTTAAGTGTTGCCACATATTAAAATTCTATTCATATGATTAACAGCTTTCAACGGCAACCTTTTTATTCACTTGATAATATTTTCAAAAAAATATTATGCCGACTTCATTTGTTAAATATCAAATAAATTTCAGATGCATTTGTATCATATATTTTACAATTAAATTAAATTTATTTTTTCTTAACGACATTTCTATATTACTCGTATATTAAAACGCAATTATAATAAATTTGTAGTATATTTTATTCTTTATGTTTTACATTCACAAAATGCATTATTCAAATTCTACTACATCCAATACAGTTTCGAAATTGTAGACATCAGCAAAACGAAATAAATATTTAAGATAACGAATTTTGTATATATATATTTTTTTTATTTCAATTTTCATCCATATATTACTCGTGTATTTAGCACAATTACTTTTTTCTTTTGTGCAAATAAACCGATTGATTGAATAGAACAACGAGGGAAATGTGAGACAAATAAATAAAATATTGAAGGAAAGAAACCCGGATCAATAATAAACAAAACACATGGCTTCTCCAACACTAACAATTTGAAAAATATACAAAAGAGCAACACAGGTGTATTGGTGGGATTATTTAAATATTCTTTATGAATATGTGTGAGCGATAACCCATACTAATGCAGTTGTACTTATTGTGTATATGTAGTGGTAGTAGTACAAGTAAATTATAGTGCATGACTCATTTGCATTGTAGTAGAGCCTATTTGGCTCATATACAATTTGAAGGCATTTTGTATTAAAAATAGGTACATTACGTTGATACTAAGATAGTCTCCGTTTTAGATTAATTTGATTAAATCATACGAGTACAACGATAGCGCAAAAATACTTTCGAACGTATACAGTCATACACGTCAATACAGTACATGTCTAAAGTAATAAGTCTTGCGCTTGAAGAATTTATATACTCGTATGACGCATAAGGAGCAATAACTTTTGAACTAAAAGTACAATGTTAATAGAAATTGCATATAATTTATCAGCATTTTATATGGAATTTATGTTTAGAATATCATTTTTTAAAATTTCAATGTTTTGTTTAAAAAAATAAGAATTTTCCGCAAGCACCTGTGATGTGTTTTAGTATTTTTTTATTTTGTTGAGTTTTGATGGAATCTGGCATTTTATAAAATTTTATAAACTATAGTGCTATTGCATCCATCCATTAAGAGCTTAAAAGGATTTAAAAAAATGTATTCATATTTTTCGTGAGAGTTTGAAAACAGAAATCATTTTGAATTTTTCGTAATGACCTTATTTCAGTTTGTTTTAAATTTTTACGTACGAGAAGTTCTTTCTACAAGCTTTCAAGGTCTGAAAGATTTCTCTAAGTCAAAAATGCTTCGTTTTTCGTTGGAATAATAGATAATTCAGGAAAGCACACTCACTGACATGACTAGTTTCGATAGCCGTGACAATTTCTTCATCAGCTGCCTCTTTCGACGTCGGTCTCCTCGCTTAGTGACGGCGACACTATCGAGTATTTAGCCATGCAAAAGTTTCTCAAAATACTGTTCGGAACCGGTGTAAAATGAGGTAACCGTCGTCGAAAGAAATGTAAGGTGGTCAGAGCAGGGATCGAACTCACGTTCCCATATACAAGAATCGCGCACACTAACCATTGCACCACCGACTTTCTAGCAAAAAAAAAACTTCCCGTTAATATTATTTTTGCATTTCGCTTTTATGTCCGATGACTGTGAATATACTTTCGTGTGTATCGAAATGTGTGTTTAAGCATGTGTGTTCGTTCGTTTTGATGTCTTCGTAGTTAAGTGTTTATTTTTGTTGGTTATGTCGGCAACTCGTTTTGTTCGTTGATATTGTAATTACAACTTTGCCGTTCGTCTTATACAGTGAGTGATTGCGCCTATATTCGTAGGCAGTTACTATGTAGGAGTGTATTATTGTAGGTGCCCAATGTGCACAAAATCTGATGCGGATCCGTTTCGACCCCGTTACGGATACGTAAAATCATTATAAATATTGAAATCTGTCTTCTCGAATACGTTTCGAACCCGTTACGAGTCCGTAAAAACATAAAAAGCAAGTCAGTGTAATTGCGATTTGGCGGATCAATTTCGAACACGTTTCGAGTCTATAAAAACATAAATTTGAAACTGACAATATTTCGTGACAATACTAAACTCGTAGTTCTGTCGTACTCGGTTTTTTGCTGGTACTTTAGAAAGGAGATGGAAAAAAGTTTTTGTGAATGTTTTTGGTTTCGATTTTTTTTCAAACACTTGCATAGTGGGAAATCCGCAATTAAAATGAGTTTCCTTTGAATTTAGTTTCCTGAATTTTTCAATAGCACCATTCAAAATATCTGCTGAAGAAGATCTGTGGTTACATCTGAAATAGCTGTACAGTTTGCCAGGAATCATGAGGATGGATTTTGCAAAACTTCTTTTAAAACCCTATATCTCAGTTAATGGAGATATAGAATGGTCTTGGCTCAAAAATTAAAAAACTTCCCTGACGAATTTTAACATACAATTTGAACATAGAAGTTGCATTAGAGTGGCATTTTTTCCCTTACTTTTGAAATTCAAGGATTGCCGGGCCGCATATTATGCCACTTGATGAAAAAATGTTATGCTATAAATTTGGGGAAAATTGGACAATGTTAACACGTCGCGCCCGAATGTCAAAGTTCAAAAATTTTGAAATTATGTTTTTCTAAGTGACAGATTGTTGCAATATACTTATTTTTCGGCAGATTTTTGCGAAACTTGGTGGGTTTGCAACACAGAAGTTACTTTGTATCTGGTAAAAATTTAGGCAACATGGGGCAACGTTAACACGTAGCGCCTTTAGGTCAAAGTTTTTTTTTTTTTTTTTATTTTTTTTTTATTTTTACCAGATAAACAACAAGTTCATAGTTACAATTCTACGAAGTTTGTGGTAAAAATCTGGTAAAAAATGAGTATGTTGCTCGAAGCTGACTATTGGAAATACATAATTCATCAATTTTTGAACTTTGACCTTGAGGAGGTAAGTGTTAACGTCGCCCAATTTTGTCCTAATTTTTACCAGATTAAGAGGAACTTCACTGTTATATTTGTACCGAGTTTCATAAAAATCCGAATAAACATTAGTATGTTTCTGCAAGTTGTCTATTGGAAATAGATAAATTAAAAATGTTTCAACTTTGACCTAAAGGCGCTACGTGTTAACGTTGCCCCATGTTGCCTAAATTTTTACCAGATACAAAGTAACTTCTGTGTTGCAAACCCACCAAGTTTCGCAAAAATCTGCCGAAAAATAAGTATATTGCAACAATCTGTCACTTAGAAAAACATAATTTCAAAATTTTTGAACTTTGACCTTCGGGCGCGACGTGTTAACATTGTCCAATTTTCCCCAAATTTATAGCATAACTTTTTTTCATCAAGTGGCATAATATGCGGCCCGGCAATCCTTGAGTAGAAAGAAAAAAAAAATTTCATACAAAAAAATGCCACTCTAAAGTTGCATGTGATTGATATTGCCTGTAAGAATTGTGTTGTCTTTTTAGGCAACAACAAAAATCATGTCTAATGGGAACCGACGGTTCGCTGGAGATGGAAAGAAGTTTTTGCATATGTGTTCTTGTGGGCGAATGTTTTCTTGTGATACTTTTCAAACTCTTGCATAGTGGGAAATTCTCAATTACAATTTGTTTTCGTTTGCATTTAGTTTGATGAATTTGTCGACAGCATCATTCGAAACCATCGCTGATAAAGATCTGTGTCTATACTGAAAGGAAAAGCTTCATCAAATTTATGAATTCCAAAAAGTGATGATTAAAATAGGCCAAAGTGTTTGGCTACTCATTCACAAACAATTTACATCAAAATGATGATCAATTTACATCAAATTGATGACAGAATTACATCAAATTGATGACAACAGTACATCCAATTGACGAAAAATGTACAGAAAATTAAGTAACAATTTTTATCAAAATGGTAACAAATTTACTTCAACTTGATGACAAACATACATCAAAGTGATGTAACATTGTCGTTGAATCAACGTAAACTGTTGATGAAATATGGGTGAAAGACTGACGAAATGTTCTTCTTGAATTCAATGAAATGTATCGTAGGTTGGAAAATGAGGAAATGTTTCATCAAATTGATGAACGAGTTCATAAATTAAAATGTTCGAGCGTTTGGTCGTTTTCTTTGTAATTTTTAATTAATAAATTGTGTTTATCTTCCTGACGATGCAAAATATTGGAGAATAAAATTATTTTAAAAAAACGACCACACGCTCGAATATTTTAATTTATGAATTCCTTCATCAATTTGATGAAACATTTCCTCATTTCCAACCTACGATACATTTCATTGAATTTAAGAAGAACATTTCGTCAATCTTTCACCCATATTTCATCAACAATTTACGTTGATTCAACGAAAATGCTACATCACTTTGATGTATGTTTGTCATCAAGTTGAAGAAAATTTTTCACCATTTTGATGTACATTATTCATTAATTTGTTTTACATTTTTCGTCAATTGGATGTACTGTTGTCATCAATTTGATGTAATTCTGTCATCAATTTGATGTAAATTGATCATCATTTTGATGTAAATTGTTTGTGTATGAGTAGCCAAACACTTTGGCCTATTTTCATCGTAAAAAATCCACAAAAAGAGGGTATAAGACCACATGAAAAATTCTCATAGCGTGGCTGATGTTTTCTCTCCATTTCTCTATTTTGCATTATGTATTTATTTTCAATTTTATTCGCATTTTTTCCTTTTTCTGTTTAGTTTTTCAATACTCCATATTTTGAATCGATCACACTAATGATTTCCAAATTCCAATGCTGGAGATTGATGTAAAACAGATCATCAATTCAATGAAACCGAAAATGTTGAAAAACGCACAATCTTCCAATTGAAGAACTGTTTTATTGAATTGATGAAATTTTTCATGAATTCAATGAAAAACAATTGATGAACATATATCATTGATTTGATGTAAAGATTTTCTTTCAGTGTTGATCTGAAATACGATTCGCCAGGAATCAAGGGAATGAGTTTTCTAAAATTTTTTTTGGAAACTAAATTTCTGTTAATATAGATATGGTATTGAGTAAATAAATATATTTTTGTCATTAATAATGCAGGCTGCATCAATAGTTATGTCCTACATTCTGTTAGAAAAAATTGATTTTTTTACACTTCAGGGAATGCCTGCTGACAGTGTCTAGCATTTGTTATACGTATGAACTTAAGTCAAATGTTGCCACATGTCATAGGTAATTATAGTCATGTGATTGATAGCTTTCGACGGCAACAGTCAACTGCATCAACCTGAAAATTTCAATTACCGTGTTCTAACCGACAGTGGCACGACATTTGTATATTATTCAAAAAGATAATATATAATTACAATTTGTTTTTCACCGCATTCCAAATGTTTTAACATGTAGTTTTCGAATGAATTTTAGTTTTACAGCAAATACTCCCTCCCACTTGTTTGTTGTTTCATTTCGTTATTTCCTTAAGATCATAAATGTATAATATTCATATATTTCATGACATTTTGCGAATAAAGCAAATTTTTTAATTTTCCTGTAGATTTGTTTTTGTTTTTTGCTATTTTTTTATACTTGTTGTTAATATAAACAATTTTTATGTAATGAAACATGATGCACGTTTCCTCAATCATATGATTCACAGTTGTTGGAATCGCATTTGGTTTTGAATTTGAAACAAGAGTCAGGCCGTTACTTTACAATTTGTGAAATAGTGAAACAACTGCTAATTATTTTTTATATTTTGCGATAAGAATTGCATTTGTTGTAGTTAATATTTACTAATTACAATTGTGTTTAAAGTTCAATTTCACTGAGATATACAGATTTTAGTACTGGCAATTACACAATACAGATGTTGAAAATATAAATTTAAAATTTTAAAACTTTAAACACATTAGATGGACAAGATATTTTTGTTTTGTTTTTAGTTGTATATTTTAGAACGCACTGTTAATTGAGACCAATATATTTTAGGTCCTTCGATGCGAATGTTTTTATTTTTGTTTTTATTACATTGACTTTTTAAATAGAGAACTTTCCATTCAATTTAAATCAATAGGCTTCAACCCATCGTATGTCTTTCGATGCAAATTTATAGTTAAATTAATATTTTTTTGTTTTTTTTTTTATTTTACTATTCAAGCTCAAGACCATTCTGAACGGTATTTTGAGAAGCTTTTTCATGGCTTAATACTCGATAGTGTCGCCATCACTAAACCAGGGGACCGTCGTCAAAAGAAATTGTAGGTGGTCAGAGTAGGGATCGAACCCACGCCACTACCATTGCACCACCGACGGCCACATTATAGAGATATAGTTTTTTTTAAAAAGAAGTTTTGGAAAATACATCCTCATGATTCCTGACAAACCGTATAGCTATTTCAGATCTAGCCACAGATCTTCATCAGCGGTTGTTTGGAATGATGACAAACTTGTCTGGTATTTCGGATTAAACCCGCACATCCACTTCCCTCCAGTTTTTTGTGAATAAAAAGTTTATTGGCATTTATTTTAATCTAATTGTTCGATTAAAATAATTTTTGTTTAATTTTCGGACTAAATAGCTTTCTCTGAGTTCGAAACTGAATTTTAAAAAATCCAGTGCTGCCAAATTTGTTTACTGAGTATCATTTCTAACGATATGGCATCGTCGGCAGTTGTGTACAGTTTAAATACCTAAGTAGAATAAAATAAAAAATTCAGCTTAGAAATTTCCTATGTAGCCATATCGTTTTAATTACAACTAAATAAACAAAAATTGTGGGCGTCGGTGGTGCAATGGTAGTGTGCGCGGCTCTTGTGCATGAGAACGTGGATTCGATCCCTGCTCTCACCACCTTACATTGCTTTCGACGACGGTCATCCCGTTTCGTGATGGTGATACTATCGAGTACTTAGCCATGAAAAAGCTGCTCAAAATACCGTTCGGAACCGTTGTAAAGCTGTAGGTCTCAATCAGTGAGGAAACTAGAAAGTACACAGCTCACTGGTTGTGAGAAGCTTGGTGAGAACCTTCATGGGATGTAAAGGGAAACAATTTTTTTTTAACCATTTTGAAGTTCAGTCTCGAGCTGATATAATGGGAGTGTTTTTTATTCCGAGCTAAACAAATTTTTCTATCAATTTGTATGGGGAGTCGCTTAAAATCGATTAATGTCGCTTTGTTTTCCACACAAAGTTGGCGTAAAATTAGTTTAGCAGGGAATAATAAACCAGACCTAATGGCTTCTGTACCACTTCCAATTGAATTTCAAAAATATCAATTTAATTTTGAAAAATATTAATTGAAATATAAAAGAAATATAAAAGTATTCGATATTTAAAACACATCAATTGAAAGTTTAAAAAAAATTAATCTAAATTCAACCGCCATCAATTGATACGTAAATGATATCAGTTGAAATTTAAAACACATCAATTGATATTTAAAATTCGCCGGTTGAAATTCAATAAATATTAACCGATTTCATATATTAAATTTATAAATTTAAATTTGAATTGATGTGTTTGTAATTTAATTTTAAGTATCAATTAATGTCTTTTAAATTTCAATTGAGGTCTTTTAAGTTTCTATTGATGTATTTTAAATTTCAAATAGAATTTTTAAATTCCAATTGTTAAATTCCTATTGAAGTAGAAAAACTATTCGCTTTTTTGAGAGGAATTTCATACGCACACGGAATCGTTATATATCCGCAACTGATGTCGGTTTCGGATAAAATGTACGAAGAAGCGAGTCCGTCCCGAATTCGAAACGTATTTGTATAACACCCTAGGCACTGTTACTATATCGACTAAATTACAACTAACAAACGTGGCAACACTAAATTATATAGAAGTACATATATTATACTTTAAAAACGATCCTAACAAATATGTGGCAACACTGAAATGCATTCCATGAATCTGTACCGGAACTCCGTAGCTTTGTAAATATAAAAATCGGTTTATGAATTTTAACAATTTATCTACCGATTTGTATCGTTAAAAAGTCACAGAATTGTGGTGCTTAAAATTCTAGTGTTGCCACATTTTTCTACTTAATTGATTTTCTAAAGATTTGCTTTTTCCTGAAATTGTTTTTGGTTGAAATTATCATGTAAAAATTACAACTCAGTAAAAAAAAATCCGTTATTGCCATATTTTGCACAGCGTTGTATTTCGAGCGATTACGGATCTCCGGTAATTGGTTTTAGTCCAAAGATACAATTTGAAAAATTTCGATGTTTCCATATCGTTTTAATAACAAGTTAATAAAATAAATGTGGCAACACTGCATTTTGAAAAGTCTATTTTCGAAATCAGTTAAGGTATTTTACTCTAAAAATTGTAACAAAAAATATTCGGAGTTGCCAGATCGTTTAAATTACTACTCAATAGTAAGGCTGTTTTTTATTCCCTTAAGCTATCGCCACTTACGACTTTCCAAATAAAACGATCCACAGTTAATACTACGCAATGTGGCAACATTTGCTGTAATGTGTGAAAAAAATGCGATACGGCAACACGTTTGTAGCCAGTGCCAAGAAACACATGGTAGCAGCAGATGATGTTGTAATTGTAAGCAGCAACAAAATACATTTTATTTTCGATCATTCGTTTCAGTTGTCAAACTCTACACATGTACATATGTAACAACAAAAAAAGGATAGAAACGAAATACATAAGATTTTATATATTAATTTTCGGACTAAGTTAACGTTTTTTTTCCTCTAAAAATAATACTGAAAAGTATTCGGTGTTATGATATCGCTTTAATGACAGGTCAAAACCGAAAGTTGTGCAAGTTTAGTTTTGATCTCAGATGATGTTTTCTACTTTAAAACTTATACGGCATTTACACCGACCAATATTAGCGCATTTCGGAGGTTAACTCTGTCAGCCCACGTTAACCCAGGAGATTAACTATTCATACACTTTTAAACTGTAAAATCTGAAGTTTAATTTTTAACCACATTTTAACTGTAATTTGATGCAACTCTGGTAATTACTAAAAAAATGCAACCATAATAAAAACATGCA
Source organism: Phaonia tiefii (assembly GCA_963931995.1). Taxonomy (NCBI): domain Eukaryota; kingdom Metazoa; phylum Arthropoda; class Insecta; order Diptera; family Muscidae; genus Phaonia; species Phaonia tiefii. The sequence goes on from OZ008368.1 coordinate 296,886,401, forward strand.
CAAAAAATCAACTATTAGACAGACTGAAATCGATCGAAAATTTTATGCTCACGCCGCCGCCGATATAATTGTCTCTCATCGCTTTAAAATGTGTACCGATTTGACCGACTGATCAAATTTCTCAGTTATTTCAGAAACATACAAAATTTTTACGAAACCGAAACCCACCAATTTATTTTTTCTGTTGTGACGCCGTCTTCGATAATTTGGTCTCGGCACGGAGTTGCTTTAAATTAATCTAAGCACGAAGTTGTCACCAGAAATATCAATTTAATCTCAAATTGGGTGGTGGAAAAGGCAAAGATTAGAGAACAATGTTATCACTATCCTCAATAAACTGTGGTCTAAATGTTACATTAAGCGTGTTTTGGTTACACCGCCTGCTTATATATTCGCTTGTTTTGTATGAAGCACTTAGCGAAGACTTAGCGAGAACTTAGCGACGAGCTTCATTTTCGCTAAGTTTAAAACAAAAAAATGTTGACATCTTTTACCGTTTTTAACCATTTTTCATATTTTTGAACAAAATGACTTCTCGCTAAAAAAGCCGTTTTCTTTGCAACTTAGCAAGCGATTATCGCCAAAACACGACTATTATACAAAGAAGTATTCAATGTTACCATATCTTTTAAATTACTAATTACTTACCTATCCAGTCTCGGACAACCCCAAACGAAGATAACACATTTCGCCAACCAGTTCGATCTTTTGCTTTATTTCTCATGTTGGCAATACCAAGTGTACGCAGGGATTCATCAACCTGATCCTTCCAGCGGAGTCTTGGTCTTCCTATTTATCGTCTTCCTTCGAGTTCGGTTTCGAAAACCCTTCGTGCTGGTTCGTCTTCATCTGACATGGCCTAGGCAGCGCAATCGTGTTATTTTGATCCGCTTAACTATGTCAATGTCGGGATATAGCTCATACAGCTCATGGTTCATGCGTCAGCGATACTCGCCGTTGAGCACTATAGAGCCATACATTTTACGGAGTATATTTCTCTCGAAGACTCCTACAGATGTTTCGTCTGCTTGCAATAGGACCCAGGATTCTGCACCATAAAGCAAGACAGGTTGAATGAGAGTCTGGTACAGCTGGACTTTTGTTACTCGACAGAGGGCTTTATCTCTAAAGTGCTTGCTTAGGCAAAATAACATCTATTCGCAAGCACAATTCTCCGCTTGATTTCAAGGCTGACGTTGTTGTTTTTGTTCACGGCAGATCCGAGGTATATAAATTCGTCCACTACCTCGAAGTTATAACGGTTATCAACGTTCACGCTTTGGTCTAATCCCGTGGAGGCCCTGTTCGTTGAAACCATTAATTTTGTCTTGTCCTCATTTACCGTCAGACCCACTTTTGCTGACGCCTTCTCAATTCTCGAAAAAACCGCAGTAACTTCTCTAATTGTGTGCCCTAATGATATCTATATCATCAGCATACACGAGCAGCATGTGACTTTTGCTGCTGATTATTTTATTCATATTGACTGCAGCTTATCTCATAATGATCTCCATTAAGATGTTAAAGAGATCGCACGATAGGGTGTCGCCTCGCCTGAGGCCTCGCTTAATTTCAAAAGGTTCGGTAAGATAATTACCAACTTTCACTGCGGATTTGGTGTTCGTCAAGGTCACCCTGCAAAGGCGTATGAGTTTTGCAGGAATACCAAGCTCAGACATTGCTTCATAGAGTTTCTCCCGTATCGGACTATCGAAGGCCGCCTTATAATCGATAAATAGTTGATAAGTGTCATCGATAAATAGATGATTTTAAATTACAGCTCAACAAAAAGTGTGGCAACACTGACATATTTAAAAGCTCATTTTCGAATTTAGATAATCGGGTTGTTTCTTTATTACCTGCTCAACAAATTTTTCGACCACTTTGTATGGGGAGCTAAGCGATATTAAGCGATTTTAAGCGGCTCACCATACAAAAAGCTTGTTTTTTTATTCCCTGCTAAACTAATTTTTCGACGACTTTGTATGGAGTGCCGCTTAAAATCGCTTAATATCGCTTAGTTCCCTATACAAAGTCGTCGAAAAATTAGTTTAGCAGGGAATAAAAAAACAAGCTTAAAGTTGTTGAAACATTTTTTTAGCTAGAAAAAAAACACGCTTAAGAGTCCAAACATAATCAAACACTCTACAGACGACGGCGTTTCTTTTACATAGGTTTCTTATGGTTTCTTATCCGCTGCGGCTGACGACTCGCCGCTAGAATAGAATCTTTTCTAATTTCTTGGCGGAGCTCTCACGAATCCTCTCAATTGAGAGAATAGAGTTGCCACATTTTCACAAAAATCATAAGAGCAACCAACACATACATATTATGATACATGCATAGAGTAAATATGGGTAGAGAAAATCTTTCACTCACCAAATTTCTGACATTTGTCCTCGTGTGATGTATACGTTTGATGTTGAAAAGAATTGCTTTACTAATACCAGATAGATGCAATGGTTCAAAACAACGAACAAAATAACAACAACGGCATTTCGTTTTGTGTGTTAAAGTTAATGTGTTAAATACAACACAAATGTATGCTAACAATAATAGTCAATAAAAAAGTTTAAAACACATTTAAATTTCACAGTTTTTCACCAAAATGACATGAAAAATGAAAGCAAGAAGTTATTGTAATTCCACCTGGTGTATATCACTTTTCGTCAAACATCTCTCTATCACACCGACCGCATCACGAAGAGTGTGAAATGGAACGTCAGATGAGAGAATAAGTTTATCTAGGTATGTATTAGTCTATGGATACATGTGAATACAAAGGAAAATTAAAAAAAGGGATGAAAATGATATATTGTTAAACATAATACAATTAAAGTGAATGAAAAATTTTTGAAAACAATTTAAATTTTGCACAACAATAATATTATGTTTCCAAACTTTCAAACAAATTCCAGAAAAGAGGCGCAACTACAGGGTGATTCAGGAAGTTCCGGACAAATTTCTCCAGCGTATTCCTTGGCTCATTTCATGAAGAAAAGTCCACTAGGACCATGTGCGAAATGGCAGCGGGTTCAAAATTTTCGGATTGGTGGTCGGAGGGTAGTAGGGTAAAGTTGCTAACTTCTGAGCCAGTGGTTGGATTTTTTTGTGTTTTTGGGCTTGTTGGAAAGGTCTTTAAGAGGCCTTTCAGAATCAATAAAAAATGGAAAAAAAATTCACATAACCTCAATTTGCGCAGCCATCAGGCAGGTAACTTATGTTGAAAGATAGCCATACCTCTTACCTTTCCAAAATGACCTAAACGAAGCCCAGAGGTCTTACCGTTCCAAAGTTATGATCATTTGACTGAAATTGCAAACAATTTTTTGGAAGCGAAATAACAGCACACTTTCATTTGTTTTTGTAAATTAACACGTTTAAGAAAAAAAAATCCGACCACTGGCTCAGTAGTTAGCAACTTTACCCTACTACCCTCCGTCCGCCAATCCGAAAATTTTGAACCCGCTGCCATTTCGCACCCTTGCATTTTCGGACATGGTCCTAGTGGACTTTCTTCATGAAATGAGCCAAGGAATACGCTGGAGAAATTTGTCCGGAACTTCCTGAATCACCCTGTATACACGACGCCGAGAGAAAAAAGGCAACTGAAGTCGCCCGACGCTCTCTCTCCCATTTCGTTTAGACGCTGGGTATTTTTTTTCGTCGTCGTGTGAAACGTGTCTGGTTCTGTTTGGCCTCTAATGCAGTCTAATCTAAAAGGGGTAGCAAAATGTATACGGTGTTGCCATTTCGATTAAATTACAACATTTCACAGAAAGTAGCAACACTGTCATTTTTAAAACAAATATTCAGTGTTACCATATCATTCAAGAAACAAGTCAATAACATTTTTAACATATGCTTATATTTTTTTTATCATATTCCTTTCCTATTTGTAGTGTTCAACAAGCTAACGTGACTAATTTTAGTGATTTATTGATAATATTCTATTATTGTATTTTGAATTTTGAACAATATGGCAATTAACAATTTACATATTGTCATTATCTATATTTTACACAATGTATATACACATACATACATATGATGTAGATAAACGTCAATTGTCTGGCAATTATTGTGTCCAATGACGCGTTCGTTATCCAATATGGCATGATATTTTCCCGTATTTGCTGTTTTTTTTTTGCTTTAGCAATTTTTATTTTTAATTTTTAATTTGTATGCACTTGTCTCTGATAAAGAGCAAACGTCATAGTCATTGTCATCATTGGCGATCAATGTTCATGCAATATTTTATTGATCAACATTTTGAAACGATTTCTAGCTATAAATGCATTTTATTGAATGCAAAAAAAATAATGAAAATTCTAACAAGATCGACACGGTAATAAAAAATGATTGGCTGTTGAGTTCTCTCCATTTGCATTATTTACAATACTAATGAGTTAAAATTACAGTAAGATGTCAAGCAAAACAAAGGCGAAAGATCAGTTAATTTAAAAATTAAATAGAGAAAAAAAACGAACAAATTGTTTATAGCTACTGCACATGGCTTTAAATCTTTCCCAGACTAGAATTCCGAAAAAAAAGATAAAGAATGCGATAACTGTCACTTTGGAATTTGCTACAATAAAATATATGGTGTTTTTACATCATCAAATGGATTTTAATTGATATTCAAGAAAATAATAAAGTTAAAGAATTAAAAAATTCAATTTGAAAGTCAGACGGGGCAAAATATTAAAAATTCCGTGAAGTATTTTATGAAATTATAAAATGAATTATTTTCAAACTTGTAACTCTTTACAAAATTAATGGTAAATATTTGAAGCAACTTCAATCTTTTCGTTTATATTTGATGGTCTTTTAAGGCGAACAACTTATGCTTCTTTGTAAAAAATTGCATACCAATAACCAGAATCTCCACCACTATTTTTCCGTAAGAAGTTGTGAAAATGTAGCTGATTTACCAATGCATTTTACATAGTGTTGTCATTGACTTGTTTAATAGCCGATAAGACATATTTTGAACAATGATTGAAATGTCCTTGAAATTTGTCGAAAACAAAATGTTAAATTTGTAAAATTATATAGCAATTGAATGGCTGCCCGTGTTTTTTTAAGACCAATTTGTAAATGATAAAGCTGTCCTCGAGATGGCTGCCGCATTAGCCTACAATCAGCCTACCACAATAACACACGGTGCTTGTCGATTTCGAAAGACAGTCTTATAACGCATTTACACCGCCGTTTAGGTTCGCGATAACCTTGTTCTATAATCTTTGCCGTTTACACCACCCAATATAAGATTAAATTGACATTTCAGTTGGCAACTCCGTGCTTAGCCAATCTCCGCGCCGAGGCAAAATTATCGAAGACGGCGGCACGACATACAAATTAAGTTGGCGGCTATTGGTTTTGCCAGTTTTGTACATATTTGGGATGTTTTCGAACTAACTGAACCCTTGAAATTGGATCAGTGATAACATCGGTTAACAGTTTAAACCAATAAAAGCCATTTATATCGGCGGCGTGATTGAGTTTCAAAAAAAAGTTTTGGTGGCGGCGACGCGTCAGAAAATTTTCGATCGGCTTCCATCTGACAAAAAGTTGATTTCTTGTGTATATTTTTATTATGGTTGGATTTTTTTGAAATAAACAGTGATGCTTCGAAATGTACACCAATTTAAAAAGAGGTTAAAAATTAAACTTCAGCTTCTACAGATTAAAATTGTATGAGTAATCTTCTGGGTTAGCGTGGGTTAACGGAGTTAACCTTCGAAATGCGCTAATCTTGGTGGGTGTAAATACCGTATTATGCTGGTTTCTAGATTATTTTGTCATTGTTTTTGAACTACGACGTAACATGGATTTAGTCTAGAAATATTTTATTCATATGAAAACACTGGTTACCAGATGGGTGCTGCGATAACCTTGATGCGCCTTAGCACAAACAGACTAGAATTTCTTATTTGTTCTAGAATATTAAGATCAAGTAATCTCTAATCTTTATAAAGCAGAATCTGACACATATTGAACTTCGTATTCCCAGCTAGAGTTGTGTTGTTCACGAACGAACTAGTGCAATTGAACAATTCACTCTTGTGAACTAGATGAACTAGTTGTGAACTAGATGAACTAGTTCACATATGCGTGAAGATAAAATAGCAAAGACACAAACCAATTTTGTTAGCAGAGCTCTGGTATAGAACTTACAGTGCTCTGTTAAACACTTTATTTTATACTTATAGATAATACAGCAATTTATTGTTTTTTTTTCAATTAAAAAAATTAAAATATAGAAATTAATAAAAACACACTCCTAGCTAAATATATTTGAGGCACAAACTTATATACGTGCAACCAAATCCCAAATATTGTTATTTAAATATATCAGATACTGTGGGACTATTAAGTCAAAATACAATCAAATGAATCACTCTCCACAAACCAAACCTATGTCAGACGATAGAGTGTCTTCGAAATTAAAAATTTTGAATTTCCCAAGGTCCTTCAGAAATTCAGAATTTGAAATTTTCTGTGTGACGTGGAAGATTTGGGTCCACTGTGTTCAAACGAAGAATACTCCAAGAACCAAAAATAAAAAAATTGCTTTGAAAAAAATCGCTTAAATACAAAGATGGTTGCCATTTTTGAGCCACCCAGTGAGAAACCTGGTTGAAAGTGAACTATTTTTCAGTCCAATTGTTCCAAAATTATGGCAATATTTTTTGTAAAAATAAACGCCAAAATAAAAAAGATCGCTAAAATACAAATATGACAATAACTCGGAAACAGAGCATCCAATTATAAAAATAATGTCATGGTCAGCCTCTTTAACAGGAGTCTACGAACATAAGCCTCCAACACCACACCATTTTTTTTGTTTTATAAAAACCGCTAAATTAAAAAAATCGCTGAGTTTCAAATATGGTCATAACTCGGAAACATATATCGCGAGCCGAGAGCCGACCAGTAGAAATTGGCGGGGCTCGATAAGTTGTAATATTCGGGCTTTCGGAAGCGAGGATATAAGTGACCTGGATATAAGTGAACTAGTTTTCAGTCCAATTGATCCAAGATTGTGGAAGTACACATGTTGTATAAAAAAAAAAACGAATGTAATCGTAACTCGGAAATAGAGCATCCAATCATCATTATAACGTCATGGTTTGCCAGAGGGATCTACGAACATTATCGTCCATTATTACAACAAATTTTTTTAAATCGCTACTATTAAAAAAGCGCTGTGTTGCACATATAGTTATAACTCGGCAATATATTTTCGCGGAAAGGCGCGCGATTCGAGAGCCGACCAGTTGAAATCTGCGGGCCCGAAAAGCAGCCACATTCAGGCTATCGTAAGTGACCCAGTGCACACCCTGGATGAAAATTAACTAGTTTGTTGTCCAATTTTCCCAAGATAATTTTTTGAAAAAACCGCCAAAATAAAAAAATCGCTAAAATAAATATATCCCTAACTAGCAAACATGGCATGTTTCACCTCTTTTAGAGATATGTATATACCAACATATGTCTTAAAACACCACAGTTTTTTTCTTCTGATAAATCGCTAAAATTAAGTATTTGCTAAGTTTAAAGTATGGACATAACTAGGACACAAATTTTCGAGCCGCCTTGCAAGTCGAGACCCGCCGACAAGCTAAAATTTTCAAGGCTGAGTAAATTTCAATTTTCGAGCGCTCGCCGCCGACGCAGTGCGACATCTCGCTAAAAGTGAATTAGTTTCCTGTACAATTTTTTTCAAGATTTGTGGATTTTTTTTGGAAAAATCGCCAAAATAATAAATATCGTTATAAAACAGCTATGACCCCAAATATCTGCATTTCAACGATTTTTTTTATTTTGGACAAATAATTTCAAAAATAACGTAATTTTTACTTCTTCGAGAGGCATCTAGCAACACGTGTTTCCAACATTACACCAAAATTGTGTTTTGGGAAAAATCGCTAAAATTAAAAAAAAATCGCTAAGTTACAAATATGATCCTAACTCGTACACAAATTTTCGAGCCGGCTCGCAAGTCGAAAGCCGCCGACAGTCTGAATTTTACGGGGCACAAAAAGTGCGGCATCTGGCTAAAAGTAAATTAGTTGCCTGTACAATTTTTCCAAGATTGTTGATTATTTTTTTGTGAAAAATCGCCAAAATAAAAAAAATCGTTAAAATACAGATATGACCCTAACTCGGAAACAGGACAACTAATTTCAAAAATAACGTAATTTTAACTTCTTCGAGAGGCATCTACCAACACGTGTGTTTCTAACATTAAACCAAAATTGTGTTTTGGAAAAAATCGCTAAAATTAAAAAAAATCGCTAAGTTGCAAATATGGTCATAACTCGGTCACAATTTTGGGAGCTGGCTCGCAAAGTCGAAAGCCGCCGACAAATCTTAAATTTACGGGGCTCGAAAAGTTCCACTACATTTTAAATATTTTTTCCCATTACAGTGCTGGACGGACTTAGTTAATCTCATATTTTCTGAACTACTGCAATTTTTAATTAATCGTTTTTTGTTAGAAAAATCATTGCATCTCTTACAAAAATATTTATTCACTAACACCATTTAAAATTTATTAAAAAAAAAACCCCTCACAATTACAGTTTCAAACTACCGTGTTGATGATGTGAATGATATTGCGGTGATTACATAATTTTTGTTTAAAAAATATTCCAATCGATTCAAGTCTTCGATTCAAATCGAAACAAAGCCAATTACAGTTTCAACTCAAAACTGGGTACAAGTGAATATACATGCCGACATGCCGACACGTTGAATTTCAGTTTTCCAGTGATTTCACGTTTTCCTCATTTATTTTGAAAATTACAAAAATCCCCTCGCTCCTCACTATTCAATTACTTTAATATTGAAATAAGTTTGAAAATATCAAAATCAACAAAAAAAACCCATATTGTAAAATGAAATGTTTATTGATGATATTTATTGTTTAAATATCAAATTAATTATATTTCATATTTGGCGTTGTCCCTCCTTCGTCTCAAAAACACAAACAGCTGTTGCTGCTATTAAGGTAGATGATGATGATGATGTTGCTGGCTATAAATAATATTAATAAGTATTAAAATTGAACGAACTGGCAGCTCGGCCCTACCTTGTTTAGCATTACTCCTCAAGAGCTGAAAAAAGTACCCCTCTGAAGACAATACAGACAGGCTGGAGGGAAACAGTTACCTGCAAAAAACCGAGGAAGGTATGACACGTCTATAAAAAAATTAAATTTTTCAAATAAGCATTTTCGTTTGCATCTCAATTGCACAAAGTTTTACAAAATCATTTGGATTTTTTAAAACTATGTGCAAGATGGATGCCGCGTTTGCTCACAACTAACCATAACCAAAACATGTTTGTTAAGAGTCAAAGAAACTAGAGTGTGAAATTTTTGTTCACTTTTCGTATATTACGAATTACGAATGTCTTAAAGGCAAAATACTTATCATACAACCCTCGTATCCTCGGCGAACAAGTGTCTCTAGACTTTGTCATTTAATTTTTTTTTTACTATTTCGCCTTTTTGTCTGTCTTTCAATATTGTGGCGGCGGGCGATTGTTAAGCCTTTATTGATTCATAAAATTCATGAAAATGAAATAAAAAAATCTCATATAAATTTTAATCAAGTAAACGTGACTCTGTTTGGTCACATTAAGTATACATTGTTTCCAAGGTATTAACGATACGTACGATATTCGGTTATGGATATTTCAAAACTGTTTGAATACGTATTTGTTGAATACATTTGAATTGAAATAGTTGCTGATATTTTCAGTATAATGAGATATTGGCTGGAGAAGTGTTGAAAGAAAAACTCCCGGTGTTTTAAGATGCTGGTAGCATTTTCGACGATTATTTTTCAACATTTAAAATTGTTGTTTTTGTCTTGAAGGAAGTAAGCCAATATATTGGAAAATGTTAAAGGTTTTACAAAAAATTTAGTTTGACCAAAATATATTTAGTGTGGAAATTGGAAAATATTATGTGAAATCACTAAATCGTGTCTCGTTAAAATATTTTTTATCAATTTGGCAAAAGGTATGGCATTTTTTGAGGCAGTCAAATGGGTGTTTCCGTACGAATAAAGACAAGTTTGAAAGCTAAAGATCTACAGTATTAGAGATACAAATTATAAATAAATAAATAAATAAAAATATAAATCAATTAATAAATTTTGAAATTTTGAAATTTAAATCGATTGCTTCTAATTTTGTAGTTTAGTTATTAAAAATTCTACCAATTTATCAGATTGATTCTGTGTCAGTTAAAGTGTATTAGTTTAAAAATTTTCCTCGTACATATTCTCGAGTATAGAGAAATCTGTTCTCTATACCTTTATTTTTTCTATGAAAATTTATTTGGAATATAAAAATGAAAACAAAATAGACTAAGTATATATTTCAAATTCTTAGTAAATGACAGCATTTAACAAATATTTGTTGACATATTCTTACCAGCTATTCTTATTATACAGGGTGATTCAGTCATGACCCGATGAATTTCAACAGCGTATTCCTTGGGTCATTTCATGAAAATATGTCCACTACGACCATCCCCGAAAATGCAAGTGTGGAAAATGGCAGCGGTTTGAAAATTTTCGGATTGCTGGTCGGAGGGTAGTAGGGTAAAATTGCTAACTTCTGAACCAGTGATCGAACTTTTTTGTTTTTGGGCTTGTTGGAAAGGTCTTTCAGAATCAATAAAAAAAAATTTAAAAAGTGAAATTGCCAAGATACAGATTTTTAAAAAAAATTGGAAAAAGACATAAGCACGTGCACATAACCTCAATTTGCTCAGCCAGATGTCAGGTAACTCACGTTTTTTAAAGTTAAAAAAGATAGTTCTACTTCTTACCTTTCCAAAATTACCTAAACGAAGCCCAGAGGTCTTACCGTTCCAAAGTTATGACCATTTGACTGAAATGCAAACAATTTTTTGGAAGCGAAATAACAGCACACATTCATTTGTTTTTGTAAATTATCACGTTTAAGATTTTATTTTATTGAAATTTTATTGATTTTGCTCTGGCAGGGGGGTTCAAATTCCCTCTGTACCTTAAGTCGAAATTTGGCACAATTTTCTGGCGACTCACAGCCATCGGATGTGAAAAGGAATGGCACCAATGAAATCGTAAGAAGATTTCCCTTCATTTGAGTACCAACACTTAGCTGTAAGTTCAGAGGCCCGTTTTTGGGCCTTAGGGGCAATTTCCCTCTTTCTGACAACTTGTTCCCGACTCAGGAGCTCAAGTCAAACAAAACTGCATATTCAATTTTTTTTTTTTTCACGTGTCCCCAAGGTCGTAAAATTCTGCCGTTTTTTGTACACCCTAAGATGTTGAAGAGATTGTCATTGTCGTAATAATTATGGCAGTAGTCAAGTTCGTTTAGATTGTACCACAAAACTGTTTTTTTTTTGCAATGACCTATTTCTGATGTTGTTTTAATTATTTTCAACAGATGTTGAAGAGATCGCGGTACAGGCTATTGCAATGTTTGCCACGGTTTATGAGAAAGCCCTTTGATTGTATCGAACTTATGTACTTTTAGAAAGTTGCCATGCTTTTTGGGTTAGTGGAAACACTTATACCAAAACTAGTTGAACCAATTGACTATTTTTCTAGGGATTTTCCAAGATAACCGGAAGATGTTAAAGAGATCGTATAGAGGATTGTTGCCTTGTCCCAGAACTTAGTTGGCATAATTTCTGGTAATTTGAAAGCTTGCAAATTGTATGTGTTTAGCCACAATCATTAATGTTGCTTCTCCTTCTGGAGATTCACGAGGGGGGTTTAGAGGATTATCTGGAGTGCAAATAATTGTTTTGTACGGCAAAGTTTGTGACAATACATTGATAGTGTTTGGCAGGGTTTGTGAAAATACACTGTGACTTTTATACCACGAACAATTGATATCAATTTACTATTTTTCTGGGGGTTTCCAGGACAACCGGAAGATATTGAAGAGATCGGACAACCCGAAGTTGGTGAAGAGATCCTTGTCCCCGAACATATTTGGTAAAATTTGTGCTAATTTAATAGTTGCCAAACTTTATATAATTAGTCATAATCAATAATGTTGCTTCTCCTTCTGAAATTTCCCATATGGGCTTCTACGATTGCCAGGAGATGTTGAAGAGATCTCTGTACAGTCTATTGTCGTATTTGGCAGGGTTTGTGAAAATAAACTGTGACCGTAACGAACCTATGTACTTTCATACAACAAATAATTGATATAATTGAACTGTTTTTCTGGGGATTTTCCAGGACAACCGGAAGATGGTGAAGACTTCGGACAACCGGAAGATGGTTAAGAGATCGTTGTTCCCGAACATATTTGTTAAAGGTTGTGCTAATTTGACAGTTGCCAACTTGTATATGATTAACCATAACCAGTAATATTGCTTCTCTTTCTTGGATTTAATTTGTGAGTTTCTACGATTGTCAGGAGATGTTGAAGATGTCACTTTACAGTCTATTGGCGTGTTTGGCATGGTTTGCGAAAATACCCTTTGACTGTAACGAATCTATGTACTTTTATACAACAAATAGTTGATATAAATGAACTGGTTTTCTGGAAATTTTCCAGGACGACCGGAAGATGTCGTCCAGTAGATTGTTAAATTGTCCCAAAATCTATTTGTTGAAGTTTGTGCCAATTTGATAGTTGCCAAACTGTATGTGATTAGTTACAATCTGTACTGTTTTGTTTTTCCTTCTGGAGTTTCATGTGGGTGTTTCTAGGATCATCAGGAGATGTTGTAGATGCGGTGCAGATTATTGCTTTGTATGACAAGTTTTGTGATATATAAATTTACGCCACTAGCAGTTGATATAATTTAACAGCTTTTCTGAAGGGTTTCTGGAACAATCGAAAGATGTTGAAGAGATCTCACTGTTGTTTGTTGTCTTGTCCCAAAACTTATTTGGTAAAGTTTTTGCTAAGTTGTCAGATGCAAAATCTTATGTGATTAGCCACAATTAGTAATGATGCTTCTTTTTCTGCACTTTTATATATAAGGGTGTCTAAGATTATCCAGAGATGTTGAAGTGATCGCGATGCATATTATTCCTTTGTATGGCAACGCTTGTGGTAATACACTGTGACCGCAACGAACCTATATACATTTACACCAGTTGATATAATTTAACAGCGTTTCTACGAAAATCGGCAGATGTTGAAGTGATCGCACGGCAGATTATTGCCTTGTCCCAGAACTTTGTGCTAAATTTTTCAGTTGCCACGTTGTATGTGAATAGCCACAATTGGTAATGTGAATCTGATGGGTGTTTCCATAAATGTCGATAGATGTTGAAGAGATCGCCATATAGACAGTTGCCGTGTGCTATATCTTGTTTGTTCATGCTATTGGACAGTTTGTGTGATTATAGTAGAAGTGGTAAAATTGTTTCAGTTCCGGCTCCTATGTTTTCAGCATTACCAGGAGACCATCAGGACCTTTCGTGTTTCTGTTTTAACTAGACCTGGGATCAGTTTACTGAATCCATTTCATATCGACATCTTCGTTACGTGGGTGGAATAAGATGGACATTAAGCAGCGGATCTCTGATACTGTTTTAGTTACATCAAGTCAGCAGAGCTTTAGGAATTATTCAAGACTAAAATGTGAAAGATCTTCCGAGAAAGTTAATTTGTAATCAACCTATCGTAATGGAGGTATCGACACGAAACGTAGCCTGCGCCTGGTCGGTTGGTGTCCAATCGATATCATTGTGTTTGATGGAAGCTATTGTGTAATTGCCGGGAAAGAGGGAGAAAGTGAGAGATAATTACAGAGTTATAGAGACAAAGGGAAAGAGGGAGAAAGAGAAGGAAAAATAAAGAGTTAGATATCCGTACTCATAGATGCTGGTTCTACAGAAAACCATTGCCGCTAAAGCGAATCACAAACTTATCATTTATGAGCATGAACATTAGACCTGCTTATGAAAAGAGTTCCCCAAAATCGAGGGAAAATATTAAAGATCACCTGGAGACAATTTAAAAACCAAAAAACAATCCTTTACGAGCCCGTGAAAACAGCCATTTTTTATCGTACCTTTGTTTTTTTGGATCCTAAGTATATAAGTACAAATTTATATATTTTTTAATTTTAGGGATTAAATGATGTCGTACGTCAGCGACATCTATAGGACAAAATTAGTACTTGGAGAGACCTATACAACGATGTCTTGTATGTTACGATCGAGCCAGAAACAAAAAAACTACGATAAATAAAACTATTTTGGTAGTTTTTCACAGGCTGAGAAAGATCGAGGTGATCTTTAATATTTTTGTCATCGACTTTCTTTTTATATGGAGGCCGACAAGGACTAATGAACATCATTTATCGTAGGTGGTCATTGTCGGTTTACAGCTCTTTTTGATATCAAATATCACAATTTTGGTAATATTTTTTATATTCATCTGCCAGATAAAAAGTTATCGAGCAAGCTCATGCTCATGAATGACTCGGTGGTTTTTCGCTTTAGTGATTATGGTTTACTGTAGAACCAGCAAGAGTACGGATATCTAACTCTTTATTTATTCTTCTCTTTCTCCCTGTTTCTCATTGTCTCTCTAACTCTGTATTTATCTCTCTCTATGCCCCTCTTTCCCGGTCTCTCTCAATTATTGCTCTCTGTCTCTGTGACCCTCTTTCCCTCTCTATTTCCGTGTATACTTCCATCTTTATCTCTCTCTTTCCCGCTTTATCACCCTCTCTCTCCATATATGTATATATATTTTTCTCTATCTCGCTCTATATATAGGGTATATTTCTCTTTATGGCTCTCTCTATATGTATATTTTTCTCTTTTCCCTTTGTGTCTCTAACTCTCTATTTATCTCTCTCTTTCTCCCTCTATCCCGGTCTCTCTCACTTTATCTCTATTATCGCTGTTTCTCTCTCTCACTATTTCCCTCTCTGTCCTTCTTTCCCTCTCTACTTCCTTGTACACTTCCTTATTTACCTCCCTCGCTCTCTTTCCCGCTCTATCACTCTCTCTCTCTCTATATATATTTTTTTTCTTCTCTATCTCTCTCTCTCTATATATGTTTGTTTCTTCGCTATCTCTCTCTATGTATATATTTCTCTCTATCTCTCTCTCTCTATATATGTATACTTTTCTCTATCTCTCTCTTTCTCTATCTATCACTATCTATCACTCTCTCTCTCTCTATATATTTTTTTACTTCTCTATCTCTCTCTCTCTATATATATTTTTTTACTTCTCTATCTCTCTCTCTCTATATATATTTTTTTCTTCGCTATCTCCCTCTATGTATATATTTCTCTCTATCTCTATCTCTCTCCATATGTATATTTTTCTCTTCTCTATCTCTCTCTTTCTCTATCTTTCTCTCCATACGAGACAATGCAATTTTTCATTTATTTAATGTACAATTTGTTCAGTGTGTATACATACAAATTTGTATAAATTGATATATTCATCATATTAATTAATTGATCAATTATGTTGTTAATTTGTTAATTAAACGACATCAATATAATTAATTTGGAAATGACCAAGAATATGACAAATAAAATGAACTTATTTTTTTCACATAAAAATTGTTTTCTTTTACCACAAAAGGAATTGCTTTAATTGACCTAAATTGATCTTGATAGAATTGGCGATTTCTGCTTTTGTAAAATGTATAAATTTGTCAAAGAAATCTAAATATAAGCGTCTGCTTTGTCAGTCGTTTATCATCATTCGCCAACGCCGTCGACTTCATTGTGAGCATTGAGCACAATGGGGGCGTTAACTTTTTGTTCTCTGTTTTTTTTTTTTTTTTTTGGTTGCAGTGATAGTTTATTTTTCCAGTATAATTTTGTTGTTATGAGCTTTTGGGTTGGAAATTTAAAGTAGATAATGTCTTTGAAAGAAATTCAAAAATTTAAAAAAATTTAGTTTGACGTATTCATTGGGTAGAAATGCAATGTGTCCGCCGCGGATGTCTACCCGTAGATGTCTTTAAAGTGCACTTTGTGGCAGACATTCGATTGGGTGTTAGCTGTCATTTGCTGATACATGAGTACTTGCATCATTATCACGTTGACGTTGGCATGGTTCAGTATTCATTGCACTGTCTGTTTTAAAGCTGGCCATTAACGTCACCATCATCGTCACCACCTCTTTCATCAGTTTTAGCCTCGCTGGCACTGTTACCATCACAGCCAGTTACCACATAATCGTAAAATAAAAACTTATGTGTCTTCCTGTTAGCTCACGCAGAGGGAAACTTTTTTAATTAAAAAAAAAATTGTTTTATTATTTATCATCAAAAACTAAAGAACCCCTAAAAGTGTAGAGTTTTTTATGATTTTTATTAGCTCGCTTGGTTTTAATAACTGCGTGGTTATAAAATAACGCTACATGCGAAAAGGGGTTAAGGTTTAGGAACTAAACACGATGATATAATAAGTGAACTGCAGGATTTCTAGTAACAAAATTTAAGGATTCTTTCTAAAACCACCACAGAAGTTTAACTGATGGAAAAAAATATGTATATAAAATAATAATTAGTATTTTTATAAGCAAGACTATTGTTTAAAATAAAAATACTGGTTAATATATGAAATGTTGGTTTCAAATTTTGTTCAATCCAAGAGTTAAAACATCATCTGATTGATATAGACCCGTAATGGGTTAATTTTAATTTCTGTTCAATCCAAGAGTTAAAACAGCATCTGATTGACATAGACCCGAAATGGGTTCATTCTTATGGTATTACCGTAAGCTGGTCGTACAATTCTATCACTCCAAGTAACCACTTAAAATTGAAGACCAAATAAGAGGAAACATATTTTGAAATCGAATTGAATATTTTGCAAAAGTTTAGAAGGGATCGGGAAAATCTTCTCACAATCTGTGCGCTGTCAATTGTTTAGACTCACTCTGATTGGAACCTACACGCTGAAAAATCTGTATTTTGTTGTTTGGATGCAAATATAACGTGTTCGGAGTAGATTGTCGCAAATATAGTATACTTGTGTCCAAACACATTGTGTTTGCTATTCAATAAAACATGTTGGGGCACAACGATTAATAAAGCGTTTTTCAATAAGAGCGCTACAAAAGTTTTTTAAAATAACACAAAACCAGTTTTAGATACCAATGAAATTCTTTATTCCTGTGAAAGTACGTTCGATGCCATTATTCTTTTGCATGGCCACCATGGGCACGCTTGCAGAAGTCCAGACGCTGAACCCAATTTTCAACGGTTTTCAAGCATAAATCGGCCGATACTGCTGCACTTTCACGTTCGATATTCGTACGAAGTTCATCAATCGTCGCTGGTTTGTTGGCATAGACCATAGGCTTGACGTAGCCCCACAGGAAATAATCTAACGGCGTCAAATCGCACGACCGAGGTGGCCAATCGACTGGGCCATTTCATGAGATAACACGTTCACCAAACTTGGTTTCCAATAAATTGATTGTGGCATTCGTTGTGTGGCTTGTGGCGCCGTCCTGTTGGAACCACATGTCTTCCAAGTCCATATTATCCAATTGGGACCAAAAATATTCGGTTATCATTGAACGGTAACGATTCGCATTCACAATAATGTGCCGGTCTTGATCATCACGGAAGAAGTTCGGCCCAATGACGCCGCCGGCCCATAAACCGCACCAAACCGTAATTTTTTTCGGGATGCAATGATGACTCATGGATTACGTGTGGATTGCTGTCTGACCAATAACGCATATTTTGCTTACTGGCGAAGCCATTCAGCCAGAAATGAGCCTCATCGCTGAAGATGATTTTCCGATGAAAATCCGAATCATTTTCAAGTTGTTGCTCAGCCCAATTCACGAACATACGGCGCTTATGGTGGTCAAGCGGCTTCAGTTCTTGCGTCAATGTGATCTTGTAAGGTTGTAGGCCAAGATCTTTTCGCAAAATTCGCCACAACGCCGTCACAGAGATGCCCAACGCTTGAGAGCGGCGTGTGAGAGACACATTTGGGCTTTCTTGAACTGAAGCCTCAGCACTACGGACACTTCTTTGTCTCACTGGCACGGGAACATTTTGTACTGTGCCTGTGGATTTAAATTTTTCCACTAGACGCTCTATTGTTGATCTGGTAGGACGATTATGACGACCATAAATTGGACGTAGCGCTCTTAAAGTTGAGGCCACTGACTCCAAATTTCGGTAGTAAATTTTAATAATTTGGACTCGTTGTTGGCTCGTACATCTTTCCATGATGAAATGGCAAACCTTGGGGAGACAAGTTGAAGAGTCCAGTTCTTAGGGCCGTGGATTTGGGAGTCGTAACTCTTCTATTAGCACTTAAATGGAACCCTCAGGGTTATCGCAGGCCAGGAAGCCCATCAAATAGTACATGGAAGCGGTGCTTGGAAATGGAAGATAAACAAACTTCACTATCATGGAATAAAATTAAATCACTAGCTAGAGGCAGAAATCGATGGGAAGAATTCGCTGACGCCCTACGATCTTCATGAACATTTTCTTTAAACTTTGTTTTGTAATAGTTTATAGTTTGTTTAAATAAATAAAGGAAATATATTTATAACTCTTTAAGTGGTAGTCAAAGAGTCGTTATCTTGGAGTCATAGAAATAAATAGTCGTGGTGTTAGAGTCGAAGTCTAAGGGTCGTTGTCTAATAGTAGAAGTCTTAGTGTCGTAGTCTTAGAGTCGTAGTTATCTTAGAGTAATAGAAATAAATAGTCGTGGTGTTAGAGTCGTAGTCTAACGGTCGTTGTCTAATAGTAGAAGTCTTAGTGTCGTAATTTTAGAGTCGTAGTTATCTAAGAGTCATAAAAATGTATAGTCGTGGTGTTAGAGTTGGAGTCTAAGGGTCGTTGTCTAATAGTAGAAGTCTTAGTGTCGTAGTCTTAGAGTCGTAGTTATCTTAGAGTAATAGAAATAAATAGTCGTGGTGTTAGAGTCGTAGTCTAAAGGTCGTTGTCTAATAGTAGAAGTCTTAGTGTCGTAGTCTTAGAGTCGTACTATAAAACAGGTAGTCTTAGTGTCGTAGTCTTAGATATAGTTTACAAGTCGAAGTCTTAGAGTAACGGTCTTTGGGTTCTGTGTGAAGAGTCATAATTTTATGAGCGGTTATCTAAGAGTCGGTTTAGTAAGAGTCGTAGTTTTAGACTCGTTGTTTTAAAAGTCGTAGTATTAATGTCGTATTCTTAAAGTCGTAGTCTTAGAGTCGTAGTCGTAATAGCCTTCTCTATCTCGAACGAAAAGCTAAGCGAACAAAAGACAGTCACTCACATTCGACTCAAATTGGGTTCCTCTAAGTCAAAATTTTCCTTCGCTTGACTCTATGTTAGTTCCCAAATAGGGAAACCAAAATTTGTACTGAAAGTTTTTGAAAAATTTTATGTTTTCATTCGACTTGACACGACAAGATTGTGGAACCCAAATCAACTGTCTTTCGTCTAGAACACGAACGAAAGGTTTCGTTCGAGATAGAGAAACAGCTTGTTAGAGTCGTACTATAAGTGTCTTAGTTTTATAGACGTAGTCTTAACAGTTGTCGATTTACGAGTCACAATCTAAGCGGGTTCGTAAAGTCGCTTTTTTAGAGTTGAGTTCGTATTCTTAGAGTCATTGTGTTAGAGTCATGCTGTTAAAGTCAAGTTCTTAAAGTCTTATTAATAGAGTCTGTTCCTAAGAGTCGGTGTCTAAGAGCCTTCGTTTTAGAAGTCATATTTTAAGAGTGTTATTCGTAAGAGTCGTAGTCTTAACGTCGTTTTAGTATGAGTCGTGGTATAAAAGTCGTCGTTTTAAGAGTCATATTGGAAGAGTGTTGGTTGTAAGAGCCGTAGGCTTAGAGTCACATTCTTATGACTCGCGGTCTTAGAATCGTCGTTTAAAGAGTCGTATTGCAAGGGTTTTATTCATAACAGTCGTAGGCTTAGAGTCGCATCCTTAATGAACTTGTTGGAAGAGTCGTCGAATTTATAGTCGTATTGCTATCTTCGTTTTCGTCGTTTTTTTTTTAAATCCTGTTGTTACGGTTAAAGTTCTACGATAATTCTATAACATTTTTATATTTGCAATTATATTTTCATAAACAAATTTCAAAATCTTTATCGAACTGTTGTGTTCCAAACAAATGATTCATTTCACTAGTTGCCATGATATATTATTTTCCATTTACTAGTTTTCGTTTTAAACAATATTGATAAAGTAAAAAGCATTAAATTTCATATGTATGATTTAATTAATTTAATCAATTTCGATTTATTATTCAAATCCCCACTGACTTATTATAATTGCCTGTTTGTTCGCATATTTATCGTTCTGGTGCCTGTTGTTGGGTGATGTTTGTATTCCAATTCCAATTTCAAACGTATTGAACAGTTTTTTAATATGCCAGATGTTAAAATGAAATTGTACATTTTGAAACGATAACGCATTCAATAAAACAAAACACATTTGTAATGTAGCAAAATCCGTCCTTTGTGGGTCGGTCACTACAACAAAACACAGCAAGGTCAGATTGAGTGACCCAAACTAATAGGAGTAAACTGAAATATGTACGAGTATAATTTTTTTGTGTTGAAAAGTTTGAAATCTCAAGTATTAAAAAGATTTTAAACTTTGGGAAAATACAAACATAATCTAGTTTGATTTTATATTTAAAAGAAAAATAATTCCTAGCAGATGTCAGTTTTTGGTAATTTTGAAAAATTACCCACTGACGATTTAAATCTTTTGAATATTTTGAACTCAACTGTTAACTTATCCCACCTCTTGAAGCAATTTCATTAACGTTTGTGTGATAGACGGATTGAATATTTCATATCCAACACAATTCATATTGAACTACCAATTCATATTCTGTTGTGAATAATAAGTCGAACGAACAATCAATTAGTTGATCATGAAATAGTGTATTGTTGTTAGCGTTCGAGTTGAGTAAACTCTCAAAAGGTCACAGAGATCAATTTCAAAGTCAATATCGGCTGGAGTAGGCAAGTGTTCGTTAGTCATAAATAAATATACGATACATATAGCTTGGACTGTGGAGCTAAAGCCGCTACGTGTAAGTAGTGTATTAAAGAAGTCGAAGTCGTATTGTAAGAGTCCTACGATAAGAGACATATTCTAAGAGTTGTATTCTAAAAGTCGTATTCTAAGAGTTATATTCTAAGAGTCATATTCTAAGAGTCGTATTCTAAAAGCCGTATTCTAAAAGTCGCATTCTAAGACTCGTTTTGTAAGAATCGTATTCTAAGAGTCATACTCTAAGAATTATATTCTAAGAGTCGAATTCTAAGAATTATATTCTAAGAGTCGTATTCTACGAGTTACTTCTAAGAGTCGTATTCTAAGAGTCATATTCGAAGAATTATATTCTAAGAGTCGAATTCTAAGAATTATATTCTAAGAGTCGTATTCTACGAGTTACTTCTAAGAGTCTTATTCTAAGAGTCATATTCTAAGAATTATATTCTAAGAGTCGAATTCTAAGAATTATATTCTAAGAGTCGTATTCTACGAGTTACTTTTAAGAGTCTTATTCTAAGAGTCATATTCTAAGAATTATATTCTAAGAGTCGTATTCTACGAGTTACTTCTAAGAGTCTTATTCTAAGAGTCATATTCTAAGAGTCATATTCTAAGAATCTTATTTTAAAAGTCGTATTCTAAAAGTCGAAGTCTTAAAGTCATATTATGAGGGTCCTACGCTAAGAGTCGTATTCCAAGAGTCGTATTCTAAGAGTCGTATTCTAAGAGTCATATTCTAAAATTCATATTCTAAGAGTCATATTCTAAAAGTCGTATTCTAAGAGTCTTATTCTAAGAGTCGTATTCTAAGAATTGTATTCCAAGACTCATATTCTAAGAGTCGTATTCTAAGAGCTAATTTGAAGAGTCATATTCTAAGAGTCATATTCTAAGAGTCATATTCTAAGAATTGTATTCTAAAAGTCGTATTCTAAAAGTATTCTAAGAGCCGTATTCTAAGAGTCGTATTCTAAGAGTCGTATTCTAAGATTCATATTCTAAGAGTCGTATTGTAAAATTCATATTCTAAGCGTTATATTGTAAGAGTCATATTCTAAGAGCCTTATTCTAAGAGTCGTATTCTAAAAGTCGTATTCTAAGAGTCGCATTCTAAGAATTGTATTCCAAGACTCATATTATAAGAGTCATATTCTAAGAGTCATATTCTAAGAGTCGTATTCTAAGAGTCGTATTCTAAGCATTGTATTCCAAGAGTCATATTCTAAGAGTCATATTCTAAGAATCGTATTCTAAAGGTCGTATTCTAAAAGTCGTTTTCTGAAGGTCCTATGAAATATGTGGTTGGCATATTCTGAAAGGATGTGTCAAGCACTACCCAACTGCACATATTTGGTTCTTGGAGAATTCTTCGTTTGACCACGGTGGGCCAAAATGTTGCAAAGGGACCTCACACAGAAAATTTCAATTTCTGAAGGTCCTTGGAAAATTCTAGATTTTATATTTCGAAGACTAAACGAAAAACGGTTTTCGTATATTAAATTGAAAATGACAAATTTTCGGTTCTGAAGGTCCTCTGAAATATGTGGTTGGCATATTCTGAAAGGATGTGTCAAGCACTACCCAACTGCACATATTTGGTTCTTGGAGAATTCTTCGTTTGACCACAGTGGGCCAATATGTTGCAAAGGGACCTCACACAGAAAATTTCAAATTCTGAATTTCTGAAGGTCCTTGGAAAATTCTAGATTTTATATTTCGAAGACACTCCTTAAGGACTATCGACTGGCATATGTTTGGTTTGTGGAGAATTCTCCGTTTGGGCACAGTGGGCGAAAAACGGTTTTCGTATATTAAATTGAAAATGACAAATTTTCGGTTCTGAAGGTCCTCTGAAATATGTGGTTGGCATATTCTGAAAGTATGTGTCAAGCACTACCCAACTGCACATATTTGGTTCTTGGAGAATACTTCGTTTGACCACAGTGGGCCAAAATGTTGCGAAGGGACCTCACGCAGAAAATTTCAAATTCTAAATTTCTGAAGGTCCTTGGAAAATTCTAGATTTTATATTTCGAAGACACTCCTCAAGGACTATCGACTGGCATATGTTTGGTTTGTGGAGAATTCTTCATATGACCATATTTTGCCTTAATAGTCCCACTATATATGACATATTTAAATACCAATATTTAGGATTTGGTTGCACATATATTAGTTTTTGCAGCAAATATATTTAGCTTGAAGTGTGTTTTTATTAATTGCTTTATTTAAGATTTCTGCATCGATTATTTAATTGAAAAAATCAGTAAATTGACGATTTATCTTTAAAATAAAGTGCGTAACAGAGCTCTGTTAGTTCTATAACAGAGCTCTGCTAAGTAAATTGGTTTGTGTCTTTGCTATTTTAAATACCAATTTATCTTCACGCACATTTCTAAAAGTCGAAGTCTTAAAGTCGCATTCTAAGTGTGCTACGCTAAGAATCATATTCTAAAAGTTGTAATCTTAAAGGCGAAATCGTGCAGGAACCACTTACATGTTTGGAATATTTTGTCATAAATTCAAGATCTACTGCTAATTTGTTGCTTCAACAAACAAAGTCACTTTTGGTCTCAAGTACATACATTATAACTTATTAATCCTTGTGCCACCAACATGTAATATTCAATAGCAAACACAATGAGTTTGGACACAAACATACTATATTTGTGACAAGCTACAAACATCATATATTTGCATTCAAACAATAAAAAAAGACAGATTTTTCAGCGTGT
The DNA here is from genome assembly GCA_963931995.1 of Phaonia tiefii. NCBI lineage: Eukaryota > Metazoa > Arthropoda > Insecta > Diptera > Muscidae > Phaonia > Phaonia tiefii. The sequence continues at coordinate 296,910,134 of OZ008368.1, forward strand.
ACACAAGAGCGAGAGATAATAATTATATTCGGTGGTTAGTTTAGAATCAAACTTAAGTCCTCAAATAATAAATTGAATCCCCTCGTATTCGTATTATACTCGTATGTGCTCTCTTTGAGAGAAAACGAAACAAAACTTTTATCTCCCACTGAAGAAGAGAATAATTACACTAAAAGTTTCGAACTTTCTGTAAAGTTCTCTGCCTCCCTCTATGATATTAAGAGAGAGTCGCAATTCATTAAAGAACAGGACAAACTGTTTTGCCCTTACAATAATTCCCACTTTAATCCGGGCTTCAACATTTCATAACGACGCACTACTCAACTCTAATGTCATGCCCTTTCGTTCTATCTGTTGACATTTCTATGTGTATAAAACCTTGATCCTGAAATTATTAGTTTTTGTGGGGCTGCTTTTGTCTTTGTCAGTGCGATTACATAGGATATCCTTTATATATCCCCTAAAACGAAGATAAAGGATAACTCAAAAATTCCTTTGTATAAATGTGTATTTTGTAGTCATTCAGCGCGAAATGAAAGGCAAAGGAACTGATAATAAATAAAGGGAAATTATTTCCTTTTTGTTGTTGCGTCTGTTTTACATCAAGAATTCTTGTCGTTTTTCAAAAGCGCCACAATGAAAGGAACCCGGGAGAAATCCTTTAAATTCTTATCTTGCGTCTACCACTCATAATCATAATGGACTACGGAGAATGGCAAAGAGGAAGGAATGAAACACAAAAAATACAACTTGACATTCAGAAGTCTTCCACGGCTTTGGATAAGACAGACACTGAATGGCAGCTCGGGCGTTAATCCCTTATGAATAATGATGCCTTTTGCGTTTTAGGGAGGTTTTTGTTTTATGTGTGTGTGTGAGTGAGTGTTTGTTTTGCTTTATGGGATTACCTCAGCCACTGTACAATGTGAAGAGTCCCTCATGGAGCTTGGAGTCGGAAGACTAAGAGCTGCTGCTACCAACGATGCGAAAACAACATAACATTACAGAGCAGCACGGAACAGAACAGAGTAGGCTGGAGCTGAATGGGAATAGTAGAAAAACAAAACATTAATAATAAAAAAGCAAACATTAAATACTTGTACAAAGAAATTTAAAACATATGCAAAACGGAAATCCGCAGCCATATTGCCTGACTTCCTTGCCTGCCTGCGTGCCAGCCTGCCTGGCTGTTTGACAGACGCTTCTTTCTCTCCCCCTTCGTCTGCAGGGTCCGGACACAAAAGAATCAGCCAACCTATGGAACATTCCAAATAACAGCATATGTTTCGAGTAGAGCACAGTCATCCGGCCAGCTTGTTTCTCCTGTATACAAGATGTAATAATTGCAAGTCGTCGGGGTTGATACAACAGTTTTGTAAAAATTGTACTAAATTTGGAATTTTTTGTAAAAAAAAAATTAAATTTGCGATAGGGAAAGATATCAACCTTTTTTTCTAGAGAAAAACATTAAGATGAGTTCTATAGTATAATAAAAAATATTACAATATTTTCTGCACCAAAAGAGAAAGATATTTTCAATACCAAAGCATGAAGATGTCTGGGTTGATGCAACCATTTTATAAAATATGTGGAAAATTATCACGTAATTAAAAAACTTCAAATATTTTGTATAGAAAAAACTTGTCTATAGGAAAAGAGTAAGATTTGATCTATAGGAAAAAATCAATATGTTTTTGTGATAGTATGACGATTTTTGATCTATTCTATAGGAAGAGACTAATGTATTTTCCATTGCGTTATATTCTATAGGAATAGATCAAGATAATTTTCGTACATGCTGAAAAATTTGTCTTTTTTTTGTTTTGATGCAAATATAACGTGTTTGTTGCTTGTGGCAAACATAGTATACTTGTGTCCAAACGCAATGTGTTTGCTGTTCAATATAACATGTTTGGGACATAATGATTAATAGGTTATAATATATATGTAGTTGTGACCCAAATTTGGCTTTGTTTGGTGAAAACTGCTGAAAAAACCGTTGCTGTCTGTCACAATGAAGAAAGAAAAAGCAGCAGATCTTCAAATCACGAAAGCAGTGATTGCAAACATGTACATGGTTCCTGCAATATATTTTTCAGCGTGTAGGAAAAGTTTCAGATATTTCCTATGCGAAATATCAAGATCAGAAATATCACAATCAAGTTAAATATTTTTCATTAGGAAAAACTATAGAGAACCTTTCTAAAGGAAACATATCATGATCTTTTATATATGAAAAATCAAAAATTTTTCCATAGGGATACCGCAATATCTTGGGATATGTGAATATATATCTAAGAAATAAATATATGTAAATATGTATAAGAACGACAAAAGTTATTTTCTATAGAAAAGGATATCAATTATTTTTAAAAGGAAGTATTATTATATTCTCTGTACTAAAATAAAAAGATAGTTCCAATACGAAGGCATGAAGTTGTCCGGTTTGATACAAAAAATCTGTAAAAATTTTAGCAAATTTCAGAAGTTTTCTAAAAAATTCAAATATTTTCTATCGAAAAAGATTTTCTGAAGAAAAATATTGTGTTGCGATCTATAGAAAAGTATCCAGCTTTTTCTATAGGAAAACAATTGACTGTACATTAGACGATCAAAATATTTTCTATAGAAACAGATTAACAAATTTTCTATAAACAAATGTTTTTTGTAGGAAAATATCAAGATATTATCTATAAGAAAATGTCAAGATATTTCCTATAGTAACATATTAAGACACTTTCTCTAAGTAACGATTAAGGTATTTTCTATACGTTATATACAAATATTTTCTAGAGGAAAAGATTTTTGATATTTTCTATAGAAAAAGGTCGATATATTATCTATTGGCTAGCGTGACTTTGAGTATGATTTTTGATATTTTCTATAGTAAAAGATTAAAGCAAAATAGTATAAGGATTATAATAATGGGAAAATAGTACGATCTTTGCTGTAGGACATGATCAAGATCTTTTTTATGGGAAAAGATAAAAAAAAATTTTTTTTTTGGGAAAAGATCAAGATCTTTTTCTATGGGAATTGATCAAAATCTTTTTAATGGGAAATGATCAAAATCTTTTGTATGGGAAAAGATCTAGATCTTTTTCTATGGGAAAGGATCAAAATATTTTTCTATGGGAAATGATAAGATCGTTTTCTATGGGAAATGATTAAGATCTTTTCTATGGAAAATGATAGAGGTGTTTTCCATGGGGAAAGACCCAAGATCTTTTCAATGCCAAAATTCAACACCATCAAGATCAAGATCTTTTCTAGTGAAGAGTTCAAGGAATAAAGATAGTCCACCTTTCTATATGGAAAATAGGTCAATATAATATCTGTAGGTTAGTGTGACTTTGAGTATGATTTTTAATATTTTCTATAGTAATAATATTTTCTACGGCAAAAGATTAATATAATAGAAAAATTTCATCATTTCCCTTACGGGAATTTTTAGAAAAATATTAAGATCTTCGCTATAGGAAATGATCAAGATCTTTTTTATGGGAAAAGATCAACAAATTTTATTTTTTGGGAAAAGATCAAGATCTTTTTCTATTGGAAATTGATCAAAATCCTTTCTATGGGAAATGATCAAGATTTATTTTTATGGAGAAAGGTCAAAATTTTTTGGTGGGAAAATATCAAGACCTTTTTCTATTGGGAAATGAACATGATGTTATTTATGGAAAATGATCAAGATATTTTCTATGGGAAATGATCAAAGTGTTTTCTATGGAAAATGATAAAGGTGTTTTCCATGGGGAAATACGAAGATCTTTTCAAGAGAAAAATTCAACACCATCAAGGTCAAGATCTTTTCTAATGAAGAGTTCATGGAAAAAAATGGACCACCTTTCTATACCAACAATTTTAAGATATTTAATTTGGGGAAAAATTAATACGTTTTCCAATATGCATGACGAAAAATTCCCATGTAAAATAGCAAAGACACAAACCAATTTACTTAGCAGAGCTCTGTTCTAACAGAACTCTGTTAAACACTTTATTTTATAGATAATTCCCCAATTTATTGTTTTTTCAATTAAAAAAGTGATGTAGAAATTTCAAAAAACAGTAATTAATAAAACCACATTCCAAGCTACAAATATTTGCTGAACAAATTTATATAAATGCAACCAAATCCCAAATATTGATATTGAAATATGTCACATACAGTGGGACTATTAAGTCAAAATATTATAACAATTAATAAATTATACCAATTCACAATTTCTTTTCTATGAGAAATGATTAAAATATTTTCTGTAGCTAACGATCAAGATCTTCTCTATAAATAATTATCAAGATTATTTTTGGGAAGTGATGACAGCAAAATTTTCTATATCAAAATATGATAATATTTTCTATAGGTCAAGATGGTGATATTTTCTATAAGAAAGACAGCGATACTTTCTGTAGGAAAATATGATACTTTCTGTAGGAAAAGAGGTTGATCTCTTCTATAGGGACAGATGACGGTCTTTTGGATATGGGAAGATGGCAGACTTTTCTATAGCAAAGTTAGCAATGTCTTTATTAAAATCTGTTGTATAGGAAATGAGGACGATGGTTTCTATAGGAAGAGAGACGGTATTTCAAATAGGAAGAGATGACGAGTTTTTTGTTGCAAAAATTATTCTATAGCAAATTATGAGGGTATTTTGTATTTTAAAATATTGGGATGTATTTTTTTGATATAGGAAATGTGGCCAATCTTTTATATAGAAAGAGATGGCAAACTTTTGTACAGGAAAAATTACAGATTGTTGTGTAGGAAGCGTTGGGAATTTTTCTATAGAAAAATATGTCGATAGCAAAAGTTTATGATATTTTATGTAACAAAATATGATGATATTTTCTATAGGAAAATTAAATATCTCTATACGAAATGATCTAGATATTTTTTATGGAAAAGGATCAACATTTAACATGTCTATGTCGTAGGTAAGTGGTCAATGGCTAATTTATGACAATATTATGCGATATATGGCGATATTTTCTATAAGAAAGAATTACAATGTTTTCTATAATAAAAGATGACAATCTTTTCGGTAGAAAAATATGACAATTTTATCTAAACTATTTGAAAAGATGACAATATTTTCTATTGGCAAATGTGACAGTATCTTCCATTGAAAAATGTGATAATATTTTCTATTGGAAAGTTTGATAATATTTTCTATTTTAAAATATGATATTTTCTATTGGAAAATGTGATATTTCCTATTAGAAAATTTGATATTTTCTATTCGAAAATTTGATATTTTCTATTAGAAAATATGACGAGCTTTTCCATAATAAATGAGACCAATCTTTCCCAAATGAAGCGAAATTCTATTGACAATTTTGATATTCTCTATTGGAAAATTTGATTGTTTCTATTGGAAAATTTGATATTTTCTATTGGAAAATACGACGAGCTTTTCTATAATAAATGAGACCAATCTTTTATAAATGAAATGACGTCAATCTTTTCTATAGGAAAGCTGAACGATATTTTTCTATGGGAAAATATCTTTTCTACTGGAACTAATGGCAATATTTTTAAAAGGAAAATATGACAGAAAGAGTATAATCTTTTAAAATTTGATATTCTCTATTGGACAATTTGATTTTTTCTGTAGGAAATTTTGACATTTTCTATTGGAAAATATGACGAGCTTTTCCATAATAAATGAGACCAATCTTTCCTAAATGAAGCGAAATTCTATTGACAATTTTGATATTCTCTATTGGAAAATTTGATTGTTTCTATTGGAAAATTTGATATTTTCTATTGGAAAATACGACGAGCTTTTCTATAATAAATGAGACCAATCTTTTATAAATGAAATGACGTCAATCTTTTCTATAGGAAAGCTGAACGATATTTTTCTATGGGAAAATATCTTTTCTACTGGAACTAATGACAATATTTTTAAAAGGAAAATATGACAGAAAGAGTATAATCTTTTAAAATTTGATATTTTCTATTGGACAATTTGATTTTTTCTGTAGGAAATTTTGATATTTTCTATTGGTGAATATGACGAACTTTTCAATAATAAATGAGACCAATCTTTTATAAATGAAATGACGTCAATCTTTTCTATAGAAAAGCAGGACGATATTTTTCTATAGGAAAAAATGACAATCTTTTCTATTGGAAATAATGACAAAATTTTTACAATTTTTTTATAGGATAATATGACGATATTTACGATAGGGATGACGATATGGGAAAAGATGACAGTCGTTTCTACAGGGAAAGATGACAATCTTTTCTATAGGAAAATAATATAATCTATTCTACAAGAAAATATATCAACCTTCGTTTGTAGGAAAAGATTACAATCTGTTGTATAAGAAAAAACGTCGAATTTTCCCTCTAGGGGGAAGATGATAATATTTTCTATTGATCATGACGATATTTTCATGACGATATTCATTACGACGATATTTTCTATAACAAAAAAATATATTGCCATTAATTGAGAATAATATAATGTTAATTAAGAAGGAGGTATTTTGTCAAACATTTTTACATAATTTTGCTGTACGAAAAAGGATGATGATATTTTTCATGGAGAAAAGATGGAGATTTTTCCATTGGAAAATAAATCATAATTTTTCTTAGTAAACATGAAGATTGCTTTTAATATACAAGGGTACATTTGTGTTTTTCTCGGTAATTGAAACATGTCCTCCATTGTTTAATCTGAGCTAGTTGCTCCATAAGAAAACTTATGCACATTTGTAAATCGAACGACTTAGTAATAAAGTCCCATAAAAGGTACCAAATTACCCCTTTTCCACCTTGCAAAATTAGTATTTCACCACATTTCGTTCGTACTTCCTACTGTTTCTGCCAGCAAGCGTTGCTGCCATTCACAATATTACAGGGGAGGGCCATATGAAACAGCTAACAAAGAAGTAACCGGAGAAAGAAGTAATAGTATAATGGCTTGACAGACGGGCCAACTGCTAAACAGGCAGCTGCTAAAATAGCACAATACTACCCACAAACTCCATACATACAAATAGGATTCCAATGACTATGAATACATATGCATAGGAAGAACTTGCGTTCCCTTCCGTCTTGCTGTTTCTTCCGCATCATTCACATTCCTGGTCGCCTCTGAAAAAGGATGAATGAATGAGTGAATGAATTTCACAATGACGACGACGACGACGACGGCGACGACGACTAGAACGACGGCGATGGCGATGGCGACGACGCCAACCAACAATGCTGGCATTTGTAAATCTGATGATGGCGGCAATGCTGAAGTGGGTAGTCCACAAGTAGGAAATAAACACTAACGCTGTTTTGATTTTGAACGCAAAAAGGAGCTTCTCCACCAACTGTCAGTTTATCATTTTGATGAAATGGTGGTGGTGCGGTAGCTGTATACATATTCCAAAAGTTTCAGGCGCATGTCAAGATTTCCTAGTCTTAACTTCCTCCACCGAATGTCAAGTAAATTCTGTCTCCCTTGGTGGTGTAAGCGTTGCGTTGATGAAGTAAACCCAGGAAATATTTGACATTCTTCCTGAATTATTTTTTTGCTCTATCATTTTCCATTTTTGGTTTAGGTTAAGAATGTTTATAATTGGAAATTTCGTGTTACTATGGATTTGAAAATATTTTATTGATGGTTTTACTTGCGACACTTAAAGAAATATTGTTGTTAAATTTGTAAACAATTCTTTGAAAATTAAATAAGATTTTTCTCCCAAAACCGTTCAGAAATGGTGTAAATGGGAGGTTTTGGTTCAGTTTTTTTTTTGAAAAACAATAAGAACAGTATTTGCTCCTTCTCGTAGTTATAAAAATGTTAGACAAAATCCATTTTGTTGATATACCTTTAATTAAACTTAGCTCGTAACGTTTTTTTGCATCCTTCCGGCTTGAAGGACCATCAAAGAATTGGAGGACCAATTCTGTTGTATCGTATATCCGTTAATTTTAATTCAAAATCATCCATTGGACATCGTGAAAAATTACCAAAATTTGTTTCTTTATTTAAAACTTTTATACAGATTTTATACTTCAAATCTTTTATAAAACTACCAATTAAAATTTTGACAACATAATAACGATCTAATTTTCTTTTTTTTTCAGGTAAAAATGGAAAATGGAATGGAAATTTACTAAAATTTTGAATAAGTGTAAGGTAACAGAACATTTTACTGACTTAATCTTCAAAAAACAATAATAACAAAAATAAGCCAACAAAAAATTCGAAGTTTTTCTGAAGGAATCACATTATCACTGCTTCTTCGACAAGTTCTTTGTGTGCATATATTTATTCACTATTTCCAAAAAAAGTGCTTTAACCCTTTGACGACCGCGGCAATTTATTACTTTCATTATTTTCGTGGTCTATGACCGAATAATAGTTAAGTACACCGCAAAAAATGGAACCAACAGTTTTTTTGTTCCTTTTTTCCATTTTAGCTAAAAGGCGAATATAAGGGGGTTTTTCAATAAGAGCGCTACAAAAGTTTTTTTAAATAAAACAAAACCGGTTTTAGATACCAATGAAATTCTTTATTCCTATGAAAGTACGTTCGATGCATTATGTATGGAACTCGATTTCTGTTGCATGGCCACCACGGGCACGCTTGCAGAAGTCCAGACGCTGAACGCAATTTTCGACGGTTTTCAAGCATAAGCAATTTCACGTTCGATATTCGTACGAAGTTCATCAATCGTCGCTGGCTTGTTGACTTGACGTAGCCCCACAGGAAATAATCTAACGGCGTCAAATCGCACGACCGAGGCGGCCAATCGACTGGGCCATTTCGTGAGATAACACGTTCACCAAACTTGGTTTCCAATAAATTGATTGTGGCATTCGCTGTGTGGCTTGTGGCGCCGTCCTGTTGGAACCACATGTCCTCCAAGTCCATATTATCCAATTGGGGCCAAAAATATTCGGTTATCATTGAACGGTAGCGATTCGCATTCACAGTAATGAGCCGGTCTTGATCATCACGGAAGAAGTACGGCCCAATGACGCCGCCGGCCCATAAACCGCACCAAACCGTAATTTTTTCGGGATGCAATGATGACTCATGGATTACGTGTGGATTGCTGTCTGACCAATAAAGCATATTTTGCTTACTGACGAAGCCATTCAGCCAGAAATGAGATTCATCGCTGAAGATGATTTTCCGATGAAAATCCGAATCATTTTCAAGTTGTTGCTCAGCCCAATTCATGAACATACGACGCTTATGGTGGTCAAGCGGCTTCAGTTCTTGCGTCAATTTGATCTTGTAAGGATGTAGGCCAAGATCTTTTCGCAAAATTCGCCACAACGACGTCACAGAGATGCCCAACGCTTGAGAACGACGTGTGAGAGACACATTTGGACTTTTTTGAACTGAAGCCGCAGCGGCAGCAATATTCTCGATACTACGGGCGCTTCTTTGTCTCACTGGCACGGGAACATTTTGTACTGTGCCTGTGGATTCAAATTTTTCCACTAGACGCTCAATTGTTGATCTGGTAGGACGATTATGACGACCATAAATTGGACGTAGCGCTCTTAAAGGTGAGGCCACTGACTCCAAATTTTGGTAGTAAATTTTAATAATTTCGACTCGTTGTTGGCTCGTATATATCTTTCCATGATGAAATGGCAAACCTTACTGAAGAGAAATGTCAAAAGAGCGGGAAAAAATATGACGTCGTTTGCTGTCCCTATCGATTAACTTTTGTAGCGTCTCTGTTGAAAAACCCGTTACATAACAATCACTTGCTCGGTCCATGTAAGCATGTTAATATTCGACCTCACAATTTTTAAGAGGTTGGGTATGGACTCTAAATATACCTGACGTTTCCCCCACATGCGCCCATTTTTTCGACTCGTTGCTCTATCCCTTTGAACCAAGACCACTTTTTGTCCCAATTTGATTAAATCGGATCAGTTAAAGAATTGACGCCTACTTCACTGTTGTTGCCCCCATCGTCTTCTATAAATCACACATGGATACATTTGCTCCGTCGCCTACCTGAAACATTATAGGTGTCGAAAACGTTACGGCAAACATCGTCGAAGTGTTAAAGGGCCATTAAAAAATTATTTGCGTGAAGATAGATTCCGAATCTAACTAGACACAAACCACTACAGTTGGCAGAAGCCTGTTATGGCGATAACATAACTATGTTAACATATAGCAACATGGTGTATTTAATGATATATTATTTTCACCCGATCGGAAAAATATATAGAAACACAACTTACAACTTCTAACGGTAATTCATGGCACTATAGAAAGAAATTGCAGAAGTCAGTATTACCGTATTCGATCCGAGGGCCAAAGTAAATTTAGTGTGTGAAAATTTAAATCGACCAACTTTGGAGAACAAGGAATTCCCCCGTGTTCTCACATACCTTGTTAGAAAGACCTTCACAAACACTTACAGAATCTGAAATCAAAATGTGGAAAAAGAGTTTGGAAGTAAGAAAATATCCTCATTTACTCTCGGACCCTCAAAAATTATTTCGCCCAATTGTACGAAAATTCCCCGTATTCGCACATATCCCATTGGAAAGCTCTTCGTAAGTACTTTCAAAATCTGTAATCAAAATGTGGAAAAAAGTTTGGAAGTAAGAAAAGATCCTCATTTACAAGGAATTCTCCCGTGTTCTCACATACCTCGTTGGAAAGCTTTTCCTTTTCTATAGAAAAAAATTATAATATTTTCTATTGCAAAATATGACAATATTTTCCATAGGAAATCTCTTCTATAGGATAAGATGACAATCTTTCATATAGAAAAATATAACAGACTTTTCTCTGACTTTCCAGTAGTAATAGGCTACAATATTTTGTACAGGAAGAAATTCGATATTCCGGTAAGAAGAGATTATGATTTTGCCTGTATAAAGATCTTACGATCTTTAAAGAGACGATCTTTTATATAACAAAATATGACAATATTTTCTATTCGAAAATATAAAGAATATTATTGAAAAGATTCTACATTTTCTACAGAAGAGTATAACATGTGTTCAATAGGAAAGATGAAAAACTTTCGTATAGGGGGACGATGGTAATATTTCATTATGACGATCAATTCTATAAGAAAATATGACTACCATTTCTGTTTGAAAATATGATAATCTTTTCTACGGAAGAATATGCCAATATTTTTTGGAGGTAAATGTCGCGATATTTTCTATAGAAGAAAATTGCTATCTTTCCTATAGGATTGGATTACGTTTTTTTTAAAGGTTACTATCTTTTGTACAGGAAAATATGACAATTTTTTCTAGCAACGAAAAATACAATATTTGCTATTCTATACGAAATTATGGCAACCTTTTCTATAGCAAAATATGTCAATCTTTCCTGTAGAAAAATATGACTACAATGTTTTCTATTGGTGAAAAATACAAAATTTGCTATTCTATAGGAAATTTCCTATACAAAATTATGGCAATCTTTTCTATGGGAAAATATGACAATCATTGCTGTAGGGAAATGAGGAAAGACTGTAATAATTTTTATAGGAAATATGCTACAGAGATAGGCTACAATATTTTTTATAGGAAGAAAATACAATGTTCCGCTAAGAAGAGATTATGATCTTCTCTATATAAAAAATTTACAATCTTTTATATGGGAACGACGATATTTTCTATAGGAAAATATTACAATATTTTTTATTGGAAAATATAGGGAATATTATAAGAGAGATGACAAATCTTTTAGGAGAAAAATTACTATAAAGGAAAAAATTACTGTTAATATATTATCTACAGAAAAAGATAACTATGTCTTCTATAGGAAAGATGGAATGTTTCGTATAGGGGACGATGGTAATATTTTCTATTGTAAATCATTTCTGTTTACAACATGGTAATCTTTCCTATGGAAAAAATATCAATATTTGTTACAGGAAAATGTGATAATATTTTCTATAGAAGAAAATTGTGATCTTTCCTATTGAAATGGATTACAATTTTTCAAAGATGAACAAGATTTAGTTTTATAGATTCTTTTCTGCAGGAAAATATGACAATGTTTTCTTTTGGGGAAAAATTCAATGTTTGCTATTACGGCAACCTTTTCTATAAGAAAAGATGGCAATTTTTTCTGTAGGAAAGTATGACGACAATGTTTTCTCTTGTGGAAAAATACAAGAAAATACAATGTTCCGATAATAAGAGATTTGATCTTCCCTACATAAAAATCTTACGATGTTTGATATATGAAGAGAAGACGATATTTTCTATAGGAAAATATGATAATATTTTCTATTGGAAAATATAAAGAATATTATTGGAAAATATGACAATATTTTTTGTAGGAAAAAATTACTACATTGGAAAAAATTACTGTTACTATATTTTCTACAGAAAACGATAACTATGTTTTCTATAAGAAAGATGTCAATCTTTCATATAGAGGGAAGATGATAATATTTTCTATTGTAACTATCATCATGACTATCATTTCTATAAGAAAATATAACTATCATTTCTGTTTGAAAATATCTATATAAAATATCTAATTTTTCTATGGAAGATATTTTTTATATTTTTAATAATATTTTTTATTTTTTTATAGAAAAATATTTGTTATAGAAAATTTGACGACATTTTCTATAGAAGAAAATTTGACGACATTTTCTATAGAAGAAAATTGTGATCTTTCCTATAGGAATATATTGCGATTTTTTAAAGACGAAGATGTCGTCAGGGAAATATGACAATATTTTCTATTGGAAGAGATTTCAATATTTTCTATTGGAAAATATGACAATCTTTTTTTAGAGAAAAATATGATAATCTTTTGTATAGAAATGAAACTAATAAAAGACATACAAATTAAATATAAACGATTCTCGTCTTTGATAACCCCTAGAGAAACTCGCTGACAATATAAGGGGTGTATCATTTAGAGTTACTATTTCCAATATAGATTTTATAACAGGTCAGACTATCATGATAGTTTTGTTAACAATGGTTTGACATTTCATCATGGAAAAACTTAGCGGTCACTGCATTTAGTATTTGGAATATTGAAATGTTTGAATAAGATCCCTTGTTTCGACTTAACTTTAGTTTAGCGATGATGACCATTTCTGACTTAATGGTTGCGTCAATAAGCAAAATTGCCGACCGTGGATTCTAGAGCTGTCATTATATACAGACAAAGCAATGGTTTGGCATGATTTATGGACAAGTGAAATCATGGTGAAAGCACATTACTTCACTATTTAAAGGTAATGTAGAGAGGAGCAATTACTTGCATACTTCCAATGCAATGAAATGTTAAATGTAATGCATTGCACGATAGTACTATTGGAATTACCTGGTACTGTATCAAAATCTATTACGAATCGGCTGCGGATTGATTCCAGTTGCTATTGGGTACATTGCAAAAAAATGTCTGCTGCGTTTGCTCACATTGGAAATATATCACAGTGCAACACGAAAAAATATAACCATATACGGACACCACTACGTGATAAAAGACCAAAAAAAGACCCGTGTCTCCCAGTTTTGCCCAAAGTCCATGGACTTTTTATTTATGGGCGCCCCAAATTCGACACACGATTTGGACGACGATTTGGATGACGATTTGGATCCACAATTTAAGAGAGTGCGATTTGCAAGTCCAGGGCCATCAACATTATAAACATAATACGAATATTTTTTTTTTGTTATTTTTGTAATAGATTGTATAGTATCTTAATGTTGAAGTAAAGAAAAAACAAATGAAATTAAAAAATTTTCGGGAAATTTTTCACTTTTGCGCTACTTAAGCGCTACCTAAACAGTGTTAAAAATCATTCCTTTAAGCTTCATATGTTCTAGAGAGTTATTTATTGAGATCTTATGTACATTTTTGTTGATTGTTTCCTTAAATTTTGAACGGTTTGCTACCTATGGACCTGAACAGGGGAAAAAGGTAAAATAAATCTATTTTTTAACGATTTTTACGATTTTGACTTTGAAGATTAAGTTTTTTTTTGATACTATATATTCTTTATGACAAGAGCTACAACTTTCCCTCAGAGAGTAAATCTAAATTCCAAGCGGTTTGCAAGATATGAGCCTGACAATATGATCACTTTTTTCTAAAAATGACAACGGGGTCCCAAATCTTTGGGGGTCCATAAAAAAAGTCTATGACTGTGGGCAAAACTGGGAGACACGGGTCTTTTTTTGGTCTTTTATCACGTAGTGGTGTCCGTATATTAAATCATAGATGTGACAGTGTATTAAATCATAGATGACTTCCATGGGTTTTATCAATCTTTGTTTTAATTATCCAGAGTTTCTGAGATGATTCATAACAGCTGACCGAGTATAAACTAAAAGTTGCGAAAAAAAGAGAATTTCGTTTCATCATTTACAAGAGAACCGAAACTTGTATGCTCATTTCTCTTCCTAAATCCACCGATGTTAACAAAACAAACAATGACATTTCAAATGTAAATACTTACGTCGCTTGAATAGAAGAGCAAATGTTAAATTATGCGAATAATTTTTTTTATTGTTTCTAAAAACAATGAATACTTTTCTTTCTTCAAACAACAATACTCGTAACAGAACAAAATCGCAACAGACCATAGCAGACACAAGTGCTCGCAGTACTTGTATGTAAGAGGTACAACCTCCTCCGCTGACAATGTCCTACCAAACCTCCAACACCACAATATGCGTCATATGCCGCTATTGTTCGATGCCTTTCATTTGCATTTTAGTGAAATTGTTGTAAAAAATTGCAACAACAACAACAAAAAAACCACAGCAAACAGTCTAACAAAATTCACAGTCATATGTTTTCAAAAAACCGGGAAAAATCAGCCAACGACGCCATGAAATGAAAACAAATACGAGTACGACTGCGGATGCATCATTATAATGAAAACCGCCCCAGTACTATGAGTGAATGCAATTTGCATCAGGATGATAAGGGAGGGGATGTGATGGGATGACTGGAATGTTATAAAATGGAATGAGATGGATCGAGTTATATTTTTGCTTTTCAGTTAAAATGCAAAATAAAACTTTGCAAAAATTTATCGCATTCAATGTGAGGTGGTACAACGTGAAGGTACCATATCCAATGTTACTGTATCGCACAAAGCAAAAGTTAGACTTGACTGACTTTTTGTTATATATAACGTAACGTTTATACATATGTACATATGTATGTATATGGATCTGTGTAAATACATTATATGAATAGCAGAGGAATGTCTGTCTATATACACATTATTTACTATCATTCTTTATTTCACATTGTGACAGTATTTCTCTCTGTTTCCCTCCGTCTAATCTGAAAGACAATTGACTTGAAGTATTCTCCCTTTTGTAAAAATTTAATAATGACTGCAAAAAAACGACTGAAAAAATTCCTCGAAATGTTTGCTGGATTCAGGGGAGTTTTTATACAAAGACATCAAAAAATTAACATATTTATCATTTGGGTAAAATCTCTAAATGTCATCTCATTTTTTTCTTCTTTATCTTAAAAACTGACAGTAAAACGCTTGAATTACAATATTTGGCTCGAAGAATCTCATTTACTTGTCAGGTAAAATACCGGTCAGGTAATTGTGATTCCTTCTTAGATCTAACAAACATTATTAGGAACTTTTTGTCTAGTAAAAATTAATTTGTCAGAAGCGCAAAAACACATTTCGTTGCCCACACTAAAAGAAAATCTTTACATCAAATCGACGTTAAAGCTGCATCAATTGTTCTTCATTGAATTGATGACAAAGTTCATCAACTCCATGAAAAGGTTCTTCAGTTTGAAGATTATGCCTTTCTTCAACATTTTCAGCTGCATTGAATTGATGATATTTTTTTATCATCAATCTTCATCAGTGGAATTTAGAAATAATTAGTGGGATCTCAAAATATGGACGTAGTATTGAAAAACCAGAGAGAAAATGAAAAAAACTAGTAGAAAATTGAAAATAAATACATAATAGAAAATAGTGAAACGGACCGAAAACAATATACACGCTATGAACATTTTCTAAATGATCTTGTGAACTTTTTACAATGAAAAATAGACCAAACTGTTTGGCTACACACTAACAATCACTTTACATCAAAATGATGTTAAATTTACATCAAATTAATGACAAACTTACATTAAATTGATGAAAACCTTACATCTAATTGAGGAAAAATGTACAGAAAGTTGATGAACAATTTACATCAAAATAATGGAAAATTTACCACAACATGATGACAAACTTACATCAAATTGATGAAAAATTTACATCAACTTGCTGCAACGTTGTCGTTAAACTATTGATGAAATATGGATGAAAATCTGACGAAGTGTTGTTCATCAATTCAATGAACTGTGTCATACACTGAAAGAAAAAGCTTCATCAAATTTATGAATTCCTTCATCAATGTGATGAAAAATTTCCTCATTGTCCAACCTACGACACATTTCATTGAATTTCTGTAGAACATTTCACATATCTTTCATCCGTATTTCATCAATAGTTTACGTTGATTCAACGACAATGTTACGGCAATTTGATAAATGTTTGTCATCAAGCTGAAGTATATTTTTTTAAATTGTTCATTAATTTAACTTTTTCGTCAATTAGATATCAGGTTGTCATCAATTGGATGAAAATTTGTCATCGTTTTGATATAAAACGTTTGTTAATGTGTAGCCAAATTCTTTTGTCTATTTTCATCGATAAAAATCTACAAGAACAGGGTTATTCCTATATATATATATATATATATATATATTTATATATAAATATATACATAAATTTATATATATATAAATTTATGTATATAAATATATATATTTATATATATATATGTATATAATTTATATAAATTAAATAAATATATATAATTAAATAAATTATTTATATATATATATATAATCTATTAATATATATTTAACTTAACAATTAGACAAATCATAATATATTAAAAAATTTAATATATCATGATTCTTTATTAAATCGTAAATGTTTTTTTTATATATTTTATAAAGAGGAAGTTTTGCAAAATGCATCCTCATGATTCCTCGTAAGCCGTAATGCTATTTCAGAGCCAACCACAGATCTGCATCAGCAGTTGTTTGGAATGATGCTATTGAAAAATTCATCAAACTAAATGCAAACGAAAACTCATTTCAATTCAGAATTTTCAAATACAAGTGTTCGAAAAATATCGAAAGCAAAACACACAAGACAACAGTTGCAAAAACTTCTTTCCATCACATTCGTAAAACGGAGAAAACGGAGCCTGCCTAGGTTCAAATTTGCGTTCCTTATCGCACATTGCTGGTATGGGGGCTAAATGATAAAAAAAATTGAACAACTTTTTTAACACTATTATTATTATCAACTATATAGAGTACTTTTGCTTTGGTTTGTGTCTAGACTAACATATGTTGGAAAATTTCTTGTTTAATGTGAATTTTCTAGGTGAAGCCTGTAACCAATATTTAGTATATATTGTAGTTTTGAACTTAATAAAAAGTATATTTAGACAAGCCAAAGTGAAGCAAGATTAAAAAAAATAAAATTTTCTTAAATAAGTGTCATTTCTTAAAAAAGTAAATTTTCTCAAAAAAAATGCCATTCATATTCTTAAACAAAGCACCTTTTCTTAAAAAAACCCCTTATGTTAAAGAAGAACCTTTGCTTAAAAAAATTAAATTTTCTTACAAAAAGTACCTTTTCTTAAAAAAGTAAATTTTCTTACAACAAATTGCCCTTTCTTAAAAAGTTAACTTTTCTTTAAAGAGTACCTTTGTTGTGAAACAAAATAACATTTCTTGAGATAAGTACCTACTCTTAAAAATGTACATATTCTAGAAAAAATCAAAAATTCTGAAAAAAATTCACAGAAAATACATTTTCTTACAAATATTTCTTTTCTCAAAAGTACCTTTGCTTAAAACTCAAATAATAACTTTTATTTTCTTGAGATAAGTAGCCTTTCTGAAAATAAGTAAATTTTTTTAACAACTAACGCTGTCCTAAAAATAGTTCCACTTCTTTAAAAAGTACCTGTTCTTAAAAAAAGTACTTCTTTGTAAAAAAAATTCATACTCTTATGGCTTTTTTTACAGAAAGTACTCCTTCTTAAAAATAGTACATTTTGTTAAAAAACATTAGCATTTAATAAAAGAAGTATTTCTCTTTAAAAAAGGACCGTTTTCGGGAAAATATAATACATATTCTTACAAAAAGGACCTAAAAATATAATTAAAAAAAGAAAATTTTATATAAAAAAGAATGTTCTTAAAAAAAGTTTATCATTTTACAAAAAGTATGTTTTCTTAAAGATCAATTTAAATTATCGTATTTTTCAACGGGCGCCTTAGGCGTGTTGGAACTAACTGGTATAAAGTATATAGCGAAAGGAACTTCGTTCCAACTGGGTGTCCTCTGACACCTCATGTATTTTTTTCTCATATTATTTTTTTATATTTTTTTTAGTTTTTTATTATTTTTTTATTATCTTTCATTTTGTTGCTATTTTTTTAATATTATTATTTGTTTATTGTTTTTGTCAGATTGCCAAATAATTGTGACTTCTTCTTAGACCTAACAAACATTATTAGGAACGTTTTGCCCTGCAAACATATATTTGTCACATGCAAAATATCATTTTGTTGCCTACATTCGAAAATGTAGACGCCTAAACTTCGTTTGAGGAATTCATTTGCTACAAACTAGTATTTATGTGTACAAGAAACGAATACCGTGACATGGATCTAGTATAACCTACTTCAACACGGAGCTACCGAATCCGCGGAGTCAAACATTTGTTTACATTTTTATTATTGGTTTTATATTTATTTTTTGACGTAGAATACGTCTTACCTTACGGTATGAGGAGTCATGTCAGGTTTTTATTGTTGTAATCTTTATTTCATTGAATTTGAGGAAACGGCTAGATGAATTTTTTTAAAATTTTTTTTGTAGGTAAATGAAGATGTTATCTTTCGTTTGATATACATTTCATATTGGTTGATATATTTCTAGTATTTTAATTTCTCAAATGAAAATTGTTTAAACACATACACTCAAACATATGTGTGGTGTTTGGTTGAGTGTTTTTGGTTGCTCAACATTGCTTAGGAACATGTATCTAGTAAAAAGTGAAACGAACAGCAAGCTAATGTTGCTTGGCAACATGCATCTAGTAAAAAGTGAAACGTAATAAAGCTTTTTTGCGAAAGCTTCAATAAAGCTGTTGTAACATTAATTTTGAATTGTAAAGCGTAAAGCTTTCACACAACGCTCGAATGCTAATGCGAAGACTCGATAAGGTAAACCTTTTTTAATATTAGGGCGGCCCTCTCAACATTCGCAGAACTTATTTCAATAAAAATATTAATTAAAATACATAAATTAAATTAAGTTTAAAAAAATTGAACATAATATTTTTTTTTTAAACGGACTTGAATCAAATGCCGTTGGTAAATTTAAAAATTACAGCAGACAGTTGTCCGAGGCCTTCGGCCACGGACTGTCCCTACAGGCTGTGTCAGAGACACGGCCATTAAGTTTAACGTAGAATACGCCATCCGATAAGACAGAAAACATATATAACAATAAATGATAAATAATATAAGCAAATGAATTTATTGTTATATATGTTTTCTGTCTTATCGGATGGCGTATTCTACGTTAAACTTAATGGCCGTGTCTCTGACACAGCCTGCAGGGACAGTCCGTGGCCGAAGGCCTCGGACAACTGTCTGCTGTAATTTTTTTTATTATTTCTGATTTTTGTATAGGCTTTTATAATGATTTTTATTGTTTTTTATTATTTTTTATTATTTATTATTATTTTTTATTATTTCATTTATTATTATTTTTTATTACTTCTTTGCCAGATTGTTTTACTTTTTATTCGGTTCAAAACTACAGTATGTAATTTACAGGTTCCACCTAGAAAACTTCCCATTAAACAAGAAATTTCTCCTCATATGTTAGTCTAGACACAAACCAAACCAAAAGTAAGAGCGTAAGAGTAAGTGTGCTGACAAATGTAATTCCATGCTCATGGTTATATTACATGGATTTGCCAGTCTTGCGCTTTGGCTTTTCTGAATTTAATTTTTATTGGGTTCAAAACTACAATATGTAATAAACAGGCTCCACCTAGAAAACTTCCCATTAAAACAAATCAAACCAAATGTACCCAATATAGTTGATAATTATTATTATAATAATAATTAATTATTATAATAATGGGTTGTAATAAAGTAGTTAAAAAAAAGTTGTTTAACATTTTGCCAGTTAGCCCCCATCCCGTCTCGTGCGATAAAGAACTTCGATCCAAAAATAACCGAATTAGCCGTCACAGTATTTAGAAGTTAACATAACAACATTAGATGTCATTACATCTGAACTGGAAGTTGTTACAACCGTATTAGAGGGTGTCACAACCGCATTAGAAGGTGCCACAACCGCATTCCAGGGTGTCAACCACATTAGAAGATACCACAACCGCATTAGAGGTTGTCACAACCTCATTAGAGGTTCTCACAACCTCATTAGAGGTTCTCACAACCTCATTAGAGGTTGTCATAACCGCATTAGAGGTTGTCACAACCACATTAGGGGTTGTAAGTATAGGTTGTCACTACCGCAGTAGATGTTGTCACAACCTATTAGAGTTAGTTTCAACCGAATTTCTGTTGTGGGTACTAAATTCAGTCGTGACAATTGCAGTTGCAACAACCGAATTTATGATTGATACAACCTCTTATTCTCTAAAACTATCAATTCTGTGAGTGTGTGTCTGTCCAAATTCTAATTTAACCGAAAGGTGAATTAACATACATACCCTTTACAGATCTCGAAGAAGTTCATTTCGACAGCATGAATAGCTTACTATAAGTGTCTTCGTTTCAGCACAAATATTGTATTTTAAATTAAAATGTTAGATCGTTAGGTCCATTTTCAAATATTTTATTATTTTCTTTATTTTACGCTACCCCATGGGTAACGAAAGTCAGGAAGATGATCACAATTATTAATTAAAATTTAATTATTAATTAACAATTGTGTTAATTATTATTTAATAATTGTGTTAATTATTAATTAATAATTGTGTATACATTGAATTATTAATTAATAATTGTGTTTATCTTAGCGAAATATTGAAGAATAAAATAATTTAAAATAGACCTAACGCTCGAACATTTTAATTTTAAATGTAATATGCAAGATCGAATAAATCATTACATTTTTAAAAATATTGTATTCAAAACAGTGCATATTAATGATTTTTGTGATCACGAAGTCTTTCCAAATTGGATGGGAAGCCATGAATTTAACAACGTTTTGTCATAGCAAGGATACTGTTTGATAAGGCTTCATTGCATTGCATTTTATCCAGTATTCACGAAACGGCAAAATTGTTTTGGTGGTTTCATAATACACTGTAAAAGAAAACCAATAGCTAACGGTCGAGATAGTTGATTAAAAGTATTGGGTCATTATGTACTTATTTACAGTGATAAATGTACTAGTTCTACAACCACGAATTTGTAAAATATTTGAAAACATTTTAAAGCTGGTTCATGCAAGTATCATAACTGTGAAAATTTCTCCCGTTGCAATGATTACCGCAATATTAATTTCTTTAATTGCTTGTATGGAGAAGTACTCGTACTAGTTCTATAGTACAGAAATACTAGTTCACAAATAGTTCTACTAACTATTAGTTTGTCCCTGCAGTTAAGTTCTTTAACAATAATACAGTATTTCCACCGACCAAGATTATCACATTTCGATGGTTAACTCCGTTAACCCGCTATAACCCAGAAGATTACTCATAAAATTTAAATCTGTAGAAACTGATGTTTCATTTTTAACCTCACTTTAAACTGGTGTACATTTTGAGGCAACACTGTTAGCTGCTAAAAAAAATGCAACCATAACTAAAACATACACAAAAAATCAACTGTTTGACATATGGACGCCGATCGAAAATTTCCGACGCGTCGCCGCCAACAAAACTTTTTTTTGAAGCTCACGCCGCCGTCAATATAAACGTCTCTTATTGGCTTAAACTGTGAGCAAATTCTACCGACTGATGCAATTTTAAAGGTTGAGTTATATCAAAAACATCCCAAATTTGTACAAAACTGGCAATAAAAATAGCCGCCTACTTAATTTTTCTGTTGTGCCGCCGTCTTCGATAATTTTGTCTCGGCGCGGAGTTTGTGTAAGTGCAGAGTTGCCAACTGAATGTAAAATTAATCTCATATTGGGTGGTGTAAACGACAAAAATTAGAGGACAAGGTTATCGCTAACCTGGCCGCAAAAAACTGCGGTGTAAATGAGTTATATCATTGCATTGCTGATTTTGAATTTTGTTTTTAATGGGGTTTAAATTTAAGCCCACAAAGAACATTATTAAAAGCCGTGAAAATGTGAGTCTTACAGAATGACTTAACAGTTTATTTTTTGCTAGATGCTACGATTCTTCTTCCTCAACCCAAACCAAGGTGGATATCCAAAAAAAATTAATATAATAAAAGTTTGTTTTGTAAGCTCCTTGCTAGTAGGGAAAAACAATAAATACAACTTAATGCTGCTAACCGGCTCGAAGGACCAAGTATACATACATGTACTTACCTTGGCTTATTGGGTGTAAATATTTCTGAAAAATTAAACATTGTCGCCATGCATTTCTCACGGTGTGACAACATTCAATAAGTCTACATTTATTTACTGTTTAATAAAATAATAAACTAAAATAAACTAAACAGAAGATGAAGAAGAAGAAAACCTGCATAAACCTTAGAAAAATATGGCATGAAGTAACACACATACATAGTAACGCTGATAGAAGAATGAACATTTTTCCTGTGATCATTGTGCACATAAAGACTGGTTGATGCATGACTTATATGGCAACTTGTTGTTTGATATCTGTCCGACATCTGGTGGAGTCGTGCAACCATAAAACGGACTCAGACACTCCAACAACAATAGAGTTAATGCAATGTGATATATTGTCTACAGAAAATTGTATCCACAGTTGCGTTTCAACGTTTCTTTGGTCGCGCGATCAGTCGGTCGGTAATGCCCTGTTCAATGTAAACAACACCCACTTGGTTGGTTGTTGTGCTATGGCATCGATCGCATCGGTTTTACAAATAATCAAGATTTATTGGTTATAAAGTTTTATTGTATACGGTTTTGAATCGGTTTTATGTTTCTGTGTGTGTGTGTGTGTGTTAGTTTTTCTAAGAAACTATGTTATGTGTACAAGGCATTAGTTAATGTTGCTGCTGTTTGTCTTTAGTGGAAGCTGCTGGTACTCATGCCGTAGTTTACAAATAAGGCGCGCATGCGCAAAAACTTGTTTTCTATTGCGCTGCAGCTTTAGTTAATGCGTAGGCTACCATATACTATAAACAACCTCAAGCGGATGATGCAGTTTAAGTTTTGAACTCAAATCTCAGCGTTCCCATCATCATAATCATCCTCATCCTCGTCGTTCTAATGCCAGTATCATCTTTCAACATCTTATGGCTTTTAGTAGAGTTCATGAACTGCTTTTTAGATTTTCTTTGCACTAAAACTTCTTCCATATGTTTTTAGTTTTAACAACAGCTGTTTGTTGTTGAATGGCTTCTTTATGAGGTCTGCATTTATCAGAGAGAGAGAGATACTAGTCGCATTTAAAAAATTGTTTCTATTAACATTTAATGTAAATATGAGTACTACACATAGATACATAGATACATATACATATGTATGTTAGCATTTTATGCTAATGTTCATTGAGGTTAACATAACTTAGCATATGTCGCATTTAACTGGTATTCATTACAAACTACTCACTCTGTCAGTGTTGGCTGGCAATAACAAGGTCAGTGATATTAAAGTTTGTTGGCGTTTTGTGGTAGCAAGAAGAAGAAAAAACAATAAACTACATAGTTTATTTTTCTAATTTTAGTACAAATTTGTTCATAATTGTTTAAACTGTACTTAGTTTAAATTAAAAAAAAATACAGCGGTTTTTGAAGCAAAGAATTTGCACAGCTGATAGTTAGGGTAGTAATAGAGTGTTCGAAAAACCGAATGTTTTTCGGGTTATTTGAAAAATTATTTTTTTAGGAAAACGTCTACGCTTTCAGCGGTTCATTTTCGGAGTTTTTTGCGGGTTGCTTTCCGTTAGAGATTACATTAGGTTTGAATGGAGTTGAAGTGATTTAAATAAAATTGTATTGAATTGAATTGAATTCAAATGAATTGAATTGAATTGTATTTAATTAAATTGAAATTGAAATTGTATTGAAAAGAAATGAATGAAATTGACCTGAATTGAATTGAATTGAGTTGAATTGAATTGAATTGAATTGAATTAAATTGTATTGAATTGAATTGAATTGAATTGAATTGAATTGAATTGAATTGAATTCAATTGAATTGAATTGAATTGAATTGAATTAAATTGAATTGAATTGAATTGATTTGAATTGAATTGAATTGAATTGAATTGGATAGAATTGAATTGAATTGAATTGAATTAAATTGAATTGAAATGAATTGAATTTAATTGAATTGAAATGAATGAAATTGACTTGAATTGAATTGAATTGAATTGATTTGAATTGAATTGAATTGAATTGGATTGAATTGAATTGAATTGAATAGAATTGAATTGAATTGAATTGAATTGAATTGAATTGAATTGAATTGAATTGAATTGAATTGAATTGAATTGAATTGAATTGAATTGAATTGAATTGAATTGAATTGAATTGAATTGAATTGAATTGAATTGAATTGAATTGAAATGAATGAAATTGACTTGAATTGAATTGATTTGAATTGAATTGAATTGAATTGAATTGGATTGAATTGAATTGAATTGAATTGAATTGAATTGAATTGAATTGAATAGAATTGAATTGAAGTGTATTGAATTGAATTTAATTCAATTGATTTGAATTGAATTAAATTGAATTCAAATGAATTGAATTGAATTGAATTGTATTTAATTAAATTGAAATTGAAATTGAATTGAATTAAAATGAATGAAATTGACTTGAATTGAATTGAATTGAATTGAGTTGAATTGAATTGGATTGAGTTGAATTGAATTGAATTGAATTGAATTGGATAGAATTGAATTGAATTGCATTAAATTGAATTGAAATGAATTGAATTGAATTGAATTGAATTTAATTGAATTGAAATGAATGAAATTGACTTGAATTGAATTGAATTGATTTGAATTGAATTGAATTGAATTGAATTGAACTGAACTGAATTGAATTGAATTGGATTGAATTGAATTGAATTGAATTGAATTGAATTGAATTGAATTGAATTGAATTGAATAGAATTTAATTGAATTGAATTGAATTGAATAGAATTGAGTTGAATTGAATTGAATTGAATTGAATTAAATTGAATTGAAATTGGTTTGAATTTAATTGAATAGAATTGAATTGAAGTGTATTGAATTGAATTGAATTCAATTGATTTGAATTGAATTAAATTGAATTCAAATGAATTGAATTGAATTGAATTGTATTTAATTAAATTGAAATTGAAATTGAATTGAATTGAAATGAATGAAATTGACTTGAATTGAATTGAATTGAATTGAGTTGAACTGAATTGGATTGAGTTGAATTGAATTGAATTGAATTGAATTGAATTGAATTGAATTGAATTGATTTGAATGGAATTGAATTGAAATGAATGAAATTGACTTGAATTGAATTGAATTGAGTTGAGTTGAATTGAGTTGAATTGAAGTGAATTGAATTGAATGGAATGGAATTGAATTGAATTGAATTGAATTGAATTGAATTGAATTGAACTGAATTGAATTGAATTGAACTGAAGTGAATTGAATTGAATTGAATTGAATTAAATTAAATTGAATTGAATTGAATTGAATTGATTTGAATTGAATTGAATTGAATTGAGTTGAATTGAGTTGAATTGAATTGAATTGAATTGAATTGAATTGAATTGAATTGAAGCGAACGGAACGGAACTGAACTGAACTGAACTGAACTGATCTGAACTGAACTGAAATGAATAGAATTAAATTGAATTGAATTAAATTGAAATGAATAAAATGAAATGAATTAAACTGAATTGAATGGAATTGAATTGAAATAAATTGTATTGAATTGAATTGAACTGAATTGAAATGAACTGAACTGAAATGAATTGAATTTAATTTAATTTAATTGGATTGCATTGAATTGAGTTGAACTGAATTGAATTGGATTGAATTGAACTGAAGATAATTCAATTGAACTCAATTGAGTTTTATTATATGGAATTGAATTGAATTGCAATGAATTAAAATGAATTGAATTGAAGTGCATTGAACTGAATTGGATTGAATTGAATTGAATTAAATTGAATTGAGTTGAACTGAATTGACCTGTATTAAATTTAGTTGAATCGAATTAAATTAAATTAAATTAAATTAAATTAAATTAAATTAAATTAAATTAAATTAAATTAAATTAAATTAAATTAAATTAAATTAAATTAAATTAAATTAAATTAAATTAAATTAAATTAAATTAAATTAAATTAAATTAAATTAAATTAAATTAAATTAAATTAAATTAAATTAAATTAAAATAAATTAAATTAAATTAAATTAAATTAAATTAAATTAAATTAAATTAAATTAAATTAAATTAAATTAAATTAAATTAAATTAAATTAAATTAAATTAAATTAAATTAAATTAAATTAAATTAAATTAAATTAAATTAAATTAAATTAAATTAAATTAAATTAAATTAAATTAAATTAAATTAAATTAAATTAAATTAAATTAAATTAAATTAAATTAAATTAAATTAAATTAAATTAAATTAAATTAAATTAAATTAAATTAAATTAAATTAAATTAAATTAAATTAAATTAAATTAAATTAAATTAAATTAAATTAAATTAAATTAAATTAAATTAAATTAAATTAAATTAAATTAAATTAAATTAAATTAAATTAAATTAAATTAAATTAAATTAAATTAAATTAAATTAAATTAAATTAAATTAAATTAAATTAAATTAAATTAAATTAAATTAAATTAAATTAAATTAAATTAAATTAAATTAAATTAAATTAAATTAAATTAAATTAAATTAAATTAAATTAAATTAAATTAAATTAAATTAAATTAAATTAAATTAAATTAAATTAAATTAAAATTAAATTAAATTAAATTAAATTAAATTAATCCGCGAAGGCGGATCTGGACCGGGTCCGACTCGGATCAGCGTAAGCGTAATCCGATATATCAGACTCAAAGCGGATCCGAATCGGATCCAAGTCCCACTTTGTCCTTATTTGGGAACAGACAATTTTGTGGAGACAATAGCAATGCATTCAAACTTATTTCTACTAATACATTAACACTTTTGTATTGCTATTGCAAAACAATAAAGAATATACAAAAAAATAAAGTTGTGAACAAAAATGAAGTATTTGTCAAAAGGGAAACGAAATAAATTTGCGATACAATCCAAATGCAACCCTGATTGCATATTTTTTTTAGGAATTCTAATCGACGTGGCAACATTTGTTCTTGATATCGTTGTTCTCAAGTTTACACTATTTCATTCGCTCTCCTCAAATGAAAATGTTGGCATATCCATCGATTTCTCTGATAGTTTAACATGGCTTTTATTTCGATTATTGCGATTAATAACTCGTTATTCTGATGATAGCTGGTGGCTAAAATTTCGTTATGAATAAGGAGGTAATTGTATAGATATTGTACGATCAGAAGCGTTTTCCTGACCGGCAGTGAAATTTTAATTATTTATTTTGAATCACTGCAGAAAGTTTCTTGGGCAGTGTACCGAAAACGAGAATCAGCGATTTTAAATAAAACGCTGCGGTGGCTTCGACTTCCAAAATTGCAATGTTTATTTGTTACAAGAATGCAGGGAGACAAAGTTACAAATGTACGGGACCCATATGCATGCATGTGTGTACTTATATGTATGTATCAATATATTGATGCTGCTGTTCTCTAGCTCTTGTTAGAAAACGCAGTAAAGCAACGAAACATTTACATATTCCCTATCGACTGATTTGCTGTGCTTGCGGTCGACGCAAGCAGAGAAATCATCGATATGGCAGCGACAATAAAGAACAGACATGCACAGTGGGTGATTAAGAACAATAACATGAATAAATTAACTCAATAGAACAAATTACATTATGACAATTTATAAGTAAAACAAAAATAAAATTGACTTGAAAACATAAAAACACAACATATTAATACGCTGACTTAACATACCGGCCCCATTGAAAGGGCACTTTCAAGTGATTAGTAAAGCTAGCTTGTGTATAGGTCGGCGTATGACTCCTTTTATTGTTTTGACATCGGCTACTCTTATTCGACCATCTCTACCCGGAATAATGTTGACCAGTCTGCCCATGAGCCATTTTTGAGAGGGTATGTTGTCCTCATGAACCAAGACCAAAGCGCCAACAGCAACATTAGAATTAGAGGCAGTCCATTTATTTCGAACTTGAAGTTCATTGAGGTAATCATGAGACCATTTTTTCCAAAAGCGTTGTTTCACGGCGGTTATCTGGGCCCAGTGTTCCAGGTTGTTTATGTTTTTTGATAATACATCTCGTTCAGGGAGAGAACGTAAAGCACTGCCAGTTATGAAATGGCCTGGAGTAAGAGCTTCAAAATCACTGGGGTCAGATGACATAGGAGAAATGGGCCGAGAGTTCAACACCGATTCGATTTCAACTAGAGCTGTCACAAGTTCCTCATATGTTAGGCGAGTGGTTGCAAGAGTCCGGTTTAGGTGGCCTTTAGCTGACTTGACGGCGGCCTCCCATAGGCCACCAAAGTGGGGTGCTCTGGGCGGAATAAAACGAAAATTAATAAATTCATTGGAACAAAAATTTATAATATGAGTTTGATTCTGGCCGTCAAATAAAAAGGTTTTCAATTCCTTCAATTTAGAGTTTGCTCCCACAAAGTTGGTGCCGTTGTCACAGAATATGTCGGTTGGTAACCCTCTTCGACCAATCATTCTTTTGAGAGCGGCGATGAAGGCGTCTGTGGACAAGTCGGAAACGGCTTCTATATGGACAGCCTTTGTTGCGAGACACACAAAAACGGCGATGTACGTTTTGTATGGAATTTTTCCTCTGATGCGGAGATATGTGTTTACTGGACCACAAAAATCAACAGCACATCTTGCGAAAACTCTTGATGGGCTGAGTCGATCTGCAGGCAAATTTGACATCATTTGTTGAAGCAGTTTTGGACGATAGCGTATGCACTGAGGGCAGGAGTTTACAATATTTCGACAAAGACTTCTTAAGTTGATTATCCAAAAACGCATGCGAGTCAGAGAAATCAATGCCTTTGGGCCAGCGTGATAATTTTTGATGTGAAGATGGCGAATGTAGCATTTTACAAAATTGTTGTCTTTTGGCAAAATTATTGGGTGTTTTTGAGCCTCAGGAATGCCAGCCAATTCTAAGCGGCCTCCAACCTTTAGAATTTCAATGCCATTTGAAGAGTCAAGGAATGGGTTGAGACATTTCAATGGTCCTTGGGGATCCTTTTTTTTTGCTGCGCGCTTAATGTCACCTTTAAAATGTTGTTGTTGTATGTGCCAAACAATGGCCAGTTGAGCATGCTCTAATTCCTGAGGCTGTAAAGAATCAGAACAAATTTTTTTAGAATTGGAAGAAGAAAGTAAGTGCCAAAACCGAAAGATCCAAGCGACAACCCGAATCATTTTTAAGTAGGAGCTGCAATTTTTGATGAAATCAGCGATGTTATCGGGTTGTATCTGTAAGTGTAGAGTAGTTTTTCGTTTCTCCTTATTTACTTCATCCTGGTCAATTTCACCACACTTGTTTTTAGGCCAGCTTTCAGGTTTTAGGCCGAGAAAATCAGGACCATTAAACCAAATTGACGATTTTAATTCTTGAACAGTGGACCCTCTTGAGACAATATCCGCTGGATTTAAATGTGAAGGTACATGACGCCAGACACATTCCTTGGTAAGATCTTGTATTTCAGAAACTCTATTGCCCACAAATACAGAAAGAGTTGCCGAATGTTGCTTGAGCCAGTGGAGAACTATTTGTGAGTCAGTCCATAGAAACACAAAATGCCTGGGAATGTTGAGAAGCTTTTGTGTCTTTGAGTATAAATTAGCGAGAAGTTGAGCTCCACATAATTCCAAATTCGGCAGAGATTTTCTTTTTGTAGGAGCTACTCTTGATTTTGCGGTATATAATTTTGAATATATTTCACCTGAACTGGACGTCACCCTAATATAGAGGCAGCAGCCATAAGCGCGAATTGATGAGTCGCAGAAACCATGCAGTTGAATAGATTCTGGACTTGGTGACAAACAATAGCGAGGAATATGTAGAGACGATAACAATTTAAGATCAGTGACGAATTGAAGCCAAGCAGTGTGTATTCCTTGGGGGACAGATTCATCCCAGCCAATTTTGAGCAGCCATAGTTCTTGAAGAATATTTTTAGCCTTTATGATTAGAGGTGCCAAAAGTCCTAGGGGATCGAAAAGTGATGACGATAGAGATAAAATTGTGCGTTTTGAGACATTTTCAATTTTGCATTTTGATGAAAACGAGAATATGAATAAATCCATTTGTTGGTCCCAGGAAATTCCGAGCGCATTTGTAACCGGTGAATCATCTAAGTTTAAATCTTTAATGGTTTTATCATGACGAAAGTTTTTATGATTTGAGTGCCATTTGTCTAACTCAAAGCAGCCCTTTTTTAATATTTCTGTCACCTGATGTTTTAGTTCAGATAACTCTTCAATAGTTTCAGCACCACCGAGAAAATCGTCCACATAAAAAGAAGTTTTGATAGCTCTTCCACCAAGTTCAAAATTATCCATATATTCATCAGCAAGATAATGTAAACAACGTACAGCGAGAAATGGTGCTGCAGATGTCCCGTAGGTGACAGTATTGAGTTGATACGTTCTGACTTCTTCTTGCTCAGAATATCTCCACAAAATATATTGGTACTTACGGTCATGTTGGTCAACAAGAACTTGCCTGTACATCTTGACGATATCTGCAGTAAGAGCGAAACGATGTAGCCGAAAACGCAACAACAGCAGATATAATTCTTCCTGGATTGTAGGGAAGATCAAAAGATCATTTAGCGATGTCTGTGATGATGAGAGACAAGATGCATCAAATACGACGCGAAGTTTGGTGGATGTACTATTTGGTTTGAAAATGCAGTGATGTGGAATGTAATAATGAGGTTCGTCCAAGATAGGCCTCTTCACCACGCTCATGTGCCCAGAATCTTCATATTCCTTCATAAATGCTGCATACTGTGACTTTAGGTCTAAATCACGGGCTAAACGTCTTTCTTGGGCAGCAAACCGATGTAATGCAGTATTGCGTGACAGACCTAGGGACTCAGAAGATTGTTTAAATGGCAATTTTACAACAATCCTACCTGAAGATTCTCGAGACACGGTATTTTGGAAAAAAGTTTCACATTCGAGTTGTTCTGGAGTCATTTGCACTGGACCTAGGTCGATTTCTTCAATTTTCCACAGACGTTCCAAATTCATGTTGATTTTATCTTCGGTTGAGAGCAAATAGGAAGCGCTAAAATTGTTGTTTTTTGAAGAAGTATATTTTCCGGTGACAATCCATCCAAACAATGTTTTTTGAAGTATTGGGAGATTTAGACCAAGCTTGATTTGACCAACAGACAAAATATCGAAAAAAGTTTCAGTTCCAATCAGCAAGTCAATTTCCTTTGATTTGTAGAAATAGTCGTCAGCAAGTTGTGTATTCGGAGGCAAATTCCATGACGAAACATCCAATTCCGAATCCGGTTGATACGAAATATGTGGCGTAATACAAAACGAAAGCGGCACTTCGAATTCCGTCATGCGAGATTTTATAGTGGTAGAACAATTATGTTTCACTTTCGTACAAGAATTTCCAATACTGGAAACTTCAACAGATTTTTTCACTCTTTGAAGACTTAGGCGTTGAGCAAACTCATCGGTGATAAAGTTTAATTGGGAACAGGAATCCAAAAGAGCTCTTCCCAATTTATAAGAGCCAGACTTATCTCGAACAAAAATCATAGCTGTAGCAAGAAGTACGTGAGGCGACGAAAATTCCGTATGTACATGAACGGAAGCATATGTGTCATTTGTGGCAGCACTAGATGTTGATGGCGTTGGATCAGGAGGTGATGACCTTTGAACCGATTGAGAACGATGAAGCATGGTGTGATGAGAGCGAGAACAATTTTTGCACTTAAACGACGATGGACAGCAGGTAAGTTGATGGCCCTTAGCGAGACAATTTATGCAAAGGCCAAGTTTCTTCACATTTTCAAATCGAGTTGGCACATCTAACTCCTTAAAACGTTGGCACTGTGTAATAGAATGGTCGGATTTAGAACAAAAGACACAAACGCGTTTGGAACAAGAAAATGAATATCCATGTTTGGATGATTTTGGATCAGGTTTTCCAGAATGATGAACTGGACGACGAGAGGCAGCATCGGTATCTAATGATTCTAAATATTGACATCTTCTTTCGAGAATTTTAGAGCAATCGTCCCATGTTGGCAGCTTGCTAAAATCGAGAGAATCCTTCCATTTTATTTTTGTATCCCCATCAACCTTTTCCATTACAATATAGATCAGCATTGCGTTTACGATGTCGGTGGACGAGCCAAGAGATTGTAGTGAACTATACAGCGCAGAAACATTATCCACAAGACTTCTCAGTCGACCAGAGTTAGATTTAGAAACTACAGGTAGCTCGAAAAGTGTTGTAATATTTTCCATAAAAATCAGGGTAGTATTGTCATAACGCGCCTTTAGCCTTTCTAAAGCCTTCGGATAATTTTCGGCTGTGACTTGAAACGCCTTTACTGCTTCTAGAGCGTGATCTTGGAGACAGTTCAGCAAATGGTTGAATATCTCGATGTTTGAAAGCCCGTGCTCACGATCAATGATTTGTTTAAACGAGGTTATGAAGTTTTTGTACTCACTGTACTTACCGCTGAAGCTGGGCAACTTAAGTTGGGGCAGTTTGTTGGTGGAAACTGGGATGGCGAACGAAGACTCCGAAAACGTTGTATTGTGGCCATCCTCAGCAAGCTGTTGTTGAATTTTGGAGTTTATATAACAATACAAATCCTCGATGTCACCACGGCCATTATCTTCTAGGTCAAGGTTTTCGATTTTGTTTTGGGTGACTAAAATTTGTTTAAAATACGATTCTAAAATCCCCAAACGACACTTCAGTTCCGCGGAAGAAAGTGATGTACCTTCACCTTTTCCATTGGCTTCAATCACAGTTTTAATTCGTGAAATATTTTTTTTTGTGATGGTACGTTGTTTCTTTAACTCTTCCAAACTCATGATGATTGCTGCTGGCGAAGTTGTCGAAACAAATGAGATTGTCGAGGGTTAATGTTTTTAAACACTTTGGTTCGAGGCAATGAATTTGTTAAAATTCCACAAAACGATTATTTGGTTGTATGTTTTAACAAATGTGTAAACCTTCTTTTGACGCTCACAGTACATTGAACACGGAGTATCAAGACGAAACCCCGATAGTTACTTAGCAACTTTACACTGTCCTGTCACGGTCGCCAAAATGTACGATCAGAAGCGTTTTCCTGACCGGCAGTGAAATTTTAATTATTTATTTTGAATCACTGCAGAAAGTTTCTTGGGCAGTGTACCGAAAACGAGAATCAGCGATTTTAAATAAAACGCTGCGGTGGCTTCGACTTCCAAAATTGCAATGTTTATTTGTTACAAGAATGCAGGGAGACAAAGTTACAAATGTACGGGACCCATATGCATGCATGTGTGTACTTATATGTATGTATCAATATATTGATGCTGCTGTTCTCTAGCTCTTGTTAGAAAACGCAGTAAAGCAACGAAACATTTACATATTCCCTATCGACTGATTTGCTGTGCTTGCGGTCGACGCAAGCAGAGAAATCATCGATATGGCAGCGACAATAAAGAACAGACATGCACAGTGGGTGATTAAGAACAATAACATGAATAAATTAACTCAATAGAACAAATTACATTATGACAATTTATAAGTAAAACAAAAATAAAATTGACTTGAAAACATAAAAACACAACATATTAATACGCTGACTTAACAGATATAATCTAGAGGCTGGAATTTCTAGTGATACATAAAATAACTGATATTCAATTTATTAAATAAAGACAGAATTTAAATTATCTTATTCTATATAACACATTGATGTATGTAGACATTTGTACATGGGTGTACATACAAGATAGATATGAACTTAATTTAACTTCTCGATTACAAGTTATTGTACATTGTACCCATATTCTTCTTCATTACTATCATCTTCTGCATCAGCTTCAACAACTATGTTCACTCATATGCGTACATTGATCTCCAGTTCATTTCTGTATTTCATTTCATGATGAAGAAAGAAAAGAAGACTTTGACGAAGATGGAAATGGAAATGAAAATGAAGAAGCTACAAGTTGTATAAAGTATAACGTTCTGTCCGCACATGGAGGAAGACAACTCAAATGTCTTTTACTCCAAAGGAAGGCAGGAAGGCAGGCAGGCAATATGAGCATATAAGGCCGGCCTGGTTAAGGAAAACATCTTAAATGACATTGTTACAATGGAGATCCAACTACTCAGCAACAATTTAATATAAGCAACAGCAATATCGAATGGGATATGATGAAGGGGAACCATAATACATCACAGTCAGTCACATTATACTCATACATCAGTTGTTGTTTCTTCAAAAGAGGATCTAAAGACAAGACCACTATGTCAAAATGATGTAGTGTAGTAGCTGAGTTGAGTGGAAGGCTGCATCAGCATCATCAACATCGGATACCACCGAGTATGGTGTTTGTTATTTGATATGTCTGCTCTGTATTTATTTCTCTCCCTCTCTCTCTCTCTCTCTCTCGGGGTGAAATGAACGAACTGAAACTCTTCTTCTTTATTTTCCAACGAATCCATTCTAATTTTTTTTGCCCCATACAAAGAGACTAATTAAATTAAATTCTGAAGAAAGCCTCCTTTGAAAGGATGTCTGCATTTGCGTGCGTGCGTTTCAAAAGAAAGGCCTTTGTGGTCTACTCGCTCTTTATTCGTATCGTATCATTTATTTACAATTGAAACAGGATATTTTTGTATTTTGGCTCACAAAGAATTTGTATACAAATTTATGGATTATTATATTACAAGATGATTACAATAAAGTTGCAAAAAGCAGAAGAAAGAAGAGCGTTGAAAAGAAATTCAATTTGTAAGGACACGTAATTTGTAGCGAGGACTAAGGATTTATTGGAAAATAAAATGAAGGAAAAAAATCAGAAATAAATTTGATAAAAAACAAATCAAAGAAAAATAAATTAAAAGAAAAATTAAGTGAAAAAAAATTTAAACAAACAACAAAGAAAAATTAATGAACAAAAATCATATTAAAAATAATTGAAAAAAATCCAAGAAATATTAAATAAATAAAAATTAAATGAAAAAGAAATCAAACAAAAATTATAATAATAAATTCAAATACAAAGATCCTTAATAGAGAAATACACGCTGAAAAATCAATCTTTTCATTGTTGTTTGGATGCAAATAATACTTGTTTGTAGCTTGTTGTAAATATACTATACTTGTGCTCAAACACATTGTGTTTGCTATTCAATATAACATGTTTGTGACACAATCATTAATAGTCCATAATTTATGCTTTTTAGACCCAAATGTAAATTTTTTGTTCACATCCGCTAAATACAAAAACGAGGTAGCAAATCCTCAATTCATGAAAACAATGCTTGCAAATATATACATATGTATTTCCTGCAATATGTTGCTGAGGCGATTATTTTTGAGAGTGTAGTTATCTAAAATGGCACGCGAAGTATGTGTGTGAAGATAAATTCAAAAATAACTAGCAGTGATACAAACCAATTATGTTAACAGAGGTCTGTAATTCCGTTTACAGAACTATGTAAGATAGCTAAATTTTGGAAAGGTTATAGAGATTACCGATTTTCTCGCCATTAATACAGATAAAGTACAAAAGTTATATATTTTATAGCAAGGACCTATTAAAGGATATATCGGGACTTCAAACAAAGTTATTCTTTGCCAGGGTGAAAAATATGAGGTTTTCTTACATAGAAAATCTTGGAAAGATTTTGGGGCCTTAGCGCCCAACTGAGATGAGTTAAGTGATTGGGACTAGTATGAAATTAAAGCTATTGACATCTACATATGTTGATTATTTAATACCCTCATTTCCGAAAAAAAATTCTAGAATATCAAATTCGACCAAGAATTTAAGAAATTGTTGTTTCGGACGGGCAAGATGCGTCCATGGTGGCCACCAGGAAAATGTTTCCTGAATGGAACTAGTATCAAATTAAAGCTACTGACATATATGTTCATTATTTAATAGCCTCATTCCCGAAAAAACGTTCAGAATATCAAATTAGACCAAGAATTTAAGAAATTGGTGTTTCGGACGGAAAGATGCGTCCATGATGGCCACCACGAAAATGTTTAGTGATTGGGACTAGTATCAAATTAAAGCTATTGACATCTATTTTGATTATTTAATACCCTCATTTCCGAAAAATAATTCTAGAATATCAAATTCGAAGAAGAATTTAAGAAATTAGTATTTCGGACGGACAAGATGCGTCCATGGTAGCCACAAGGAAAAAGTTTAGTGATTGGGACTAGTATCAAATTAAAGCTACTGACGTATATTTTCATTATTTAATAGCCTCATTCCCGAAAAAAAACCTCCAGAATATCAAATTCGACCAATAATTTAAGAAATTTTTGTTTCGGACGGACAAGATGCGTCTATAGTGGCCACCAGGAAAAGGTTTAGTAATTGGGACTAGTATAAAATTAAAGCTATTGATATCTATTTTTAACTTTGTTTGAAGTCCCGATATATCCTTTAATTTAATACATTAACATTGATCTGCTAACTCAACAGCAGAATTCTGTAAACAAAGTGGTTTGTGTCTTGGATAGTTAAATTCGGAATTTATCTTCACACACATACATATAAAGTGCATTAATTCCTCGCAATAATATTGAAATATAGAATGTATGGAAAATTTAATTATCACTAAAACATTCAAAATTTATCAGTAAATTCAAATTCAAAATTTATCAGTAGTTTCATGTCAGTAATTTAATTTTTAATTAGCAGAAAGTAATAGGTTGTGAAAACCTCTGAATTCTTGTCTTACATCCTCTAAATACGGTTGTAACAACCTCTAAATTCAGTTGTGACAACTTCTAATTCGGTCATGACAACCTCTAATTAAACTGTGACAACCTCTAGGTCGATTATGGCAACCTCTAAGTTGATTGTGATGACATCTAGTGTGGTTGTTACACCCTCTAAAGTCGGTTGTGACAAGCTTTAAATTCTGCTATGACACCGTATAAATTCGGTTGTAACAACCTCCAATTCGGTTGTGACAACTTCTGATACGGTTGTCACATTGTCTAACTTCGGTTGTGACAACCTCTAAGTCGGTTGTGACAACATGGAAGTCGGTTGTCACAATCTCGAAGTCGGTTGTGACGAGCTCTAGAATGGTTGTGACTCTCTTTAAGTTCGGTTGTGCCAAGTTCTAAATTCGGCTATGGCACGTGACAACCGTCAATTCGATTGAAACAACTGCTAATTCAGTTGTGACCACTTCTAAGTCGGTTGTAATTGACTCTAATGTGGTTGTGGTAACCTGTAAATTCGTTTGTGGCATCCTCTAAATTCGGTTAAGTGTAATATGGTTGTCCCAACCGAATTTTTCTCTGACTCGATAAGGATAATTTTAGTCATGTTAAATGCGTCAGCCAGTCCAGTTTGTTCCTGTATTTTGTAAGATGTTGAAGAGATAATTTTTCCCAGATTATTTTGGTATATCCTTGACATTTTGCAAAGAACTATTATTTCACCAGAAATAAGGGTTCCATTTCAATCGCATACCTCGTTCCAAATTACCACCGTTTACTGAGATATGTATAGTATAATTTTACATTTTAATTTTTACATTAACATGTCCTTAATCCTTAAGTTCAAATTTTTATTTAAGTTTTTGACGTAGAATACGTCTTACCTTACGGTATGAGGAGTCATGTCAGGTTTTTATTGTTGTAATCTTTATTTCATTGAATTTGTGGAAACGGCTGGATGAATATTTTTAAAATTTTTTTTGTAGGTAAATGAAGATGTTATCTTTCGTTTGATATACATTTCATATTGGTTGATATGTTTCTAGTATTTTAATTTCTCAAATGAAAATTGTTTAAACACATACACTCAAACATATGTGTGGTGTTTGGTTGAGTGTTTTTGGTTGCTCAACATTGCTTAGGAACATGTATCTAGTAAAAAGTGAAACGAACAGCAAGCTAATGTTGCTTGGCAACATGTATCTAGTAAAAAGTGAAACAAACAGTAAGCTAACGTAATAAAGCTTTTTTGCGAAAGCTTCAATAAAGCTGTTGTAACATTAATTTTGAATTGTAAAGCGTAAAGCTTTCACACAACGCTCGAATGCTAATGCGAAGACTCGATAAGGTAAACCTTTTTTAATATTAGGGCGGCCCTCTCAACATTCGCAGAACTTATTTCAATAAAAATATTAATTAAAATACATAAATTAAATTAAGTTTAAAAAAATTGAACATAATATTTTTTTTTAAACGGACTTGAATCAAATGCCGTTGGTAAATTTAAAAATTACAGCAGACAGTTGTCCGAGGCCTTCGGCCACGGACTGTCCCTACAGGCTGTGTCAGAGACACGGCCATTAAGTTTAACGTAGAATACGCCATCCGATAAGACAGAAAACATATATAACAATAAATGATAAATAATATAAGCAAATGAATTTATTGTTATATATGTTTTCTGTCCTATCGGATGGCGTATTCTACGTTAAACTTAATGGCCGTGTCTCTGACACAGCCTGCAGGGACAGTCCGTGGCCGAAGGCCTCGGACAACTGTCTGCTGTAATTTTTTTTTAATGTCTTCTTTTTTTTCCTTTCATCTCCCAATCCTTCTTAACCCACATTTCGTAAACTTTTTATTTGAACGTTAATTCGAAAACGCCTCCGTGATACTTTCTTCCATATGTCACCATATTTGCGTTGTAAATTTCCTTAAACACATTCATTCCATCATCATTGCGGTGATGTCCTTGTGCTCGAACCTCCTTACACATGTGTAGTACTCGTAGATACAACATGAGGGCATCGAGGAATTTTTAATTTTGTATTGAAGTTAATATCAAATTACTCATGGTTGATCCAAGAATTAACATTTTCGTTGGCCTTATGTTGGGAGATGTGTGGTGAATTTGTTGGTGTTTATCCTTTTTACTTTTTTTTTTGGGCAACTAAAAACAAAACTGAAATTTAATATATTTTATGAGGTATGAGGTATTTTGTTTTTTTTCAGAATATAAACCCAAAAATTACGTTATATTATATTCCAAAAATCCATTATGAAATGAAATATATAGAATGTAGAGTGAATCGATTGTTGTGGTTTTTGCCGGGGGCTACACTGCAAATCGTAGAAAATGCCCATCCCAACGGGTGCTGTCGCCTGTGGCACCCCTAAGTTCAAAGATTTAATTTTGTTTTCAATTGAATTTTATTTTGTTCACACAAATCGTAATCAGGCCACTCTACTGTTTCAACACTCACATTTTCACATATTGTATTCACACATACATATGTATGTTTATAGTAATACATATACACTACACTGTGTCTGTACGTCCTTCCACTCTCAAGTTTTTTGGTAAACATTTTGAGAACTTGAAGAACAAACAGTGGTTGGCCTAAAAGTTCTGGGGTTCTCTTCCAAAAAGGTTTTCTGTGATTAACATTTGTTAACCTTCAGCTTTTGTTTTTTTTTTTTGTTTGGGACGTTTTTTAGTTTAAATATTTGAACTTTGTGTATGTATGCGTATGCGTGTATACATGGGTTTGCATATGTATTTATTTCTAGTTATATAATGACAATTCTAGAGGTTCTTGGAAAGAAAGTATGACGCCACAGCCATGTTTACTGAGCGTAATAATGCTAAGATGTCCTTGATTAGGATGAAGGAAGGAAGGTGATGGTGTTGTCAATAAGGCGTAGTGGTTTGAATGTGTGAAAATCATTATTTTGCTCAAATTTTATTTGGTGTATCGCTACGTCATAGGTCACGTTGCAGCTGACATCGGCAACGCCATGGATATATCGTTTAATGTTTGTTTGCGATTCTACAAAAATATCATTCTATAATAGTTTGATTTTGTGGGGTTTTTCATAGAAAAGAAGTCTTTCCTCTCATCCTCTCTTCTGCTAATATTATAATTTAACCGATAACGTTTCATCTGCCAACAGCATCGCCATGTATGCAAAGCTCTTTTCTAGCTCATGATACTTTCATCACTAGTATTCCATGGTTTCTGACACCGTACTAGATTTTTTTTTACAAAAGTGATGTATTAAACATATCCATTGGTGAAAGCCTCCTATGGAGGTAAAAAGTTATTATTTTTGCGATTGGTCGTACCGTTTCCGAGTTATAGAAATTTTTTGTTTCAGCAATTTTCTTATTTTGGCGATTTTTTTGGAAATCTAAATTCTTCCATTCGAATTAGACCACATTATGAAAATCCTTAGATAACCCCAAAAATTTGTTTTTTTTTCATCAACAATTAGGATGGTTTACCCTGGGGTAAAGGGTAGAAACCGTGGGTAATGGGTAAAGACCGCCTACCCATTGCCCATGTGTAATGGGTAATTGTGATGGGCAATTCCCATCGTCGTGGGTAACTACCTATTATTTTCCTCATTACCCTTGGGTAATGGGTAATCGTGAAGTGAAATTCAACATCGCTGTGGGTAGCTACTCATTAATTGCCCCATACCCCAAATTGTTTTTTTTTC
This sequence comes from Phaonia tiefii, assembly GCA_963931995.1. NCBI lineage: Eukaryota > Metazoa > Arthropoda > Insecta > Diptera > Muscidae > Phaonia > Phaonia tiefii. The sequence goes on from OZ008368.1 coordinate 296,951,160, forward strand.
ATCAACAATTAGGATGGTTTACCCTGGGGTAAAGGGTAGAAACCGTGGGTAATGGGTAAAGACCGCCTACCCATTGCCCATGTGTAATGGGTAATCGTGATGGGTAATTCCCCATGGTCGTGGGTAGCTGCCCATTATTTTCCCCATACCCAGTGCGTAATGGGTAATTCCCCATTGTCGTGAGTAGCTACATATTATTTTCCCCATTACCCTTGGGTAATGTCGTGTCGTGTCCATTATTTTCCCCATACCCTGTGGGTAATTGGTAAGCGTGGTGGGTAATTCCCGATCTCTTTGGGTAGCTACCCATTATTTGCTCTGTGAGTAATGGGTATTCGTGATGGGTAATTCTAAGCTAACCATCATTTTCACCATTACCCTGTGCGTAAAGGGTAATCGTGATGGGTAATTCCCCATTGTCGTGGGTAGCTACCCATTATTTCCCCCATACCTTTTGGGTAATGGGTAATCGTGATGGATAATTCCCCGTCGCTGTGGGTGGCTGTGCTTTAGTTTCCCAATACGTTCATTACCCATTCCACACGGGGATGTGTATGGGTTACACATGGGTAGGGGGTTAATATGAACTCTGGTTTTTGGTACATATACGTTGCTCTGTTGATTTTTTTTGTAGGCTTTGAGAAATGATATTGATTTCACACGAAACTAGCTGATAGCGGTTGCTTGAGAGTGTATTGTCTTTCAAATTGTCTGGACATGACGTTTACACGAGACAGTTTTCCGTATACAACAGCAATACATTCACATTATCACACTTCTCTCATTGCCTTTCGCATTGTCTCCTGTTTTTGAAGACAGTAAATTTGGCAAATGATTTTATGTAATCAGGCAATTCGGTGAAGTTTCGTTAAAATTTGGGAAAAAGAAGCAAAACAAACTCAGAAGACAGCACAATTTGAAAAAAATTATTTTTATTTGTTTATGTTTTTATATGATATTTAGTTCACACGAAATCACTCTGGCAGCGGTTTTTTAAGAGTGTATTATCTTTATAATTGTCTAGACTTAGCATTTACACGAGACAGTTTTGCGGAGACAATAGCAATGCATTCAAACACTGTTGCTAATACACGCACACTTCTCTCATTGCCTTCCCCACTGTCTCTGATTTTTAAAGACAGTATATTTGGCAAATGATTTGATGTAATCGGCCAATTGGATGAAGTTTCGTTGTAATTTTGGAAAAAGAAGCAAAAAAAACATAATGGCAAAACATCGCACTATTTGGAAAAATTTATTTTTATTTGGAGATGTTTTTAAATGATATTGAATTCATACGGAACCACGCTGACGGTGGTTGCTTAAGAGTTTATTGTCTATATATTTGTCTGGATATTTATTTAACTTGGCGTTTACACGAGACAGTTTTGCGAAGACAAGAGCAATACATTCAAACATTTTTACTAATACACTCACTCACACTTCTTTCAATGCCTTCGTCACATTGTCTCTGATTTTTGAAGACAGTAAATGTGGCAAATGATTTGATGTAATCGGCCAATTGGGTGAAGTTTCATTATAATTTGCGAAACAAAAACAAATCATAATCGGAAAGACCGCACAATTTAGAAAGGTGTTTTTTAATATGTAGGCTTTGGTTAATCGTATTGAATTCACAGCGGTTGCTTAAGAGTTTATTATCTTTATAACTGTCTGGATTTTGTTTTTTTCTCTTCTTTGTCAACTATTACATATTCTCACTGTCTTGTCTCGTGTAAACGCAGGGTAAGGTAAAATTAAAGGAAACGCTTGTGCAAGGAAGGTCTTAAAGGAAAAGATATATAAGGTGGGCGGAAGCTACTTAAAAATTAGTAGGTGGAAGAAATTTATTTACAAATTTTACTTCAAATTCTTCAATAAAATTCACCACTATGCACTCTGCTAATTGCTTGTATATTTTAGGTGGTTTTCCGTGCTCATTGCCTTTTAAAACTCTGAAACTACGCAATTTCCTCGAGCATTTACATATATTTTTTGCGGGGGCTTGAATTCGATATTGAGGCAATACAAGACAAGCCTCTTAGCTGTGTTTGCCTTTCAACAAGTCCCCTCTTTAGAACTAAGCGCATATGTGTTTGCTACATTTTGGCAATTGACGCCCTTTTCCGCTTAATTTGTTATAATGAAAATGTCGTTGACAACACCCACCACCTCCTAACAGCAGTGTCATTATTCATCCATTCACTCTCTCTCTCTATATATCTACACAGGACTCTTAATACGCGACACTACGTAGCTTTTTGGTGGTATTGCCAGGTAGAATCGTTTATTTTTATGTGGTTCTTATACGTACAAGGTGCGGCAAAAATATCAGTCTGACTTTATGCTTTCATAACTTGGAAATTAAATGTGTTTAATAATTTTATTTTAATGAGTTGAAAACTTATTTTCTGTAGTGGCCTTTGTACTTGTGCTTTCTTTTGCTGTACCCTGTACGTTTTTCTCTATCTTACCTGTTGAAACAATGATTAGGATAAAAATGGCAGCCATTAGAACTTAGCCAGAACACTTTACCCTCTTCTCTGCCTGTGCACCACTTCAGCCCTTATTTAATATTCTTGCAATGTTTGTTCTTTTTGGCCACTATTTACTGTCATTTATAATGTGAAATGTCATTGTGAATAAAATAAATAAAGACAAAACTTTTTTTTGTTTTACGTTTTATGCGCAATTTTTGTTCCCCTTAATTTTGTTTTTTGTTTGTTCAGTTTTGTTATTCAGCCAAACGAACAAAGGATAAATATTTGCTGTGGTGGAGGAAGCCAACAAATATTCCCATTAAATTTTATTAGCAAAAAGTATTTTCATATATAACTTTTTTGTTTTGTTTTGTTGTGATAAAATTTAATGTTATAGTTTTGCCATTATAATGCATTAGCATTATTGTTGGCTGTTATTAGAGTTGGTGCTGTTGGTGATGGTCGTGGTGTTGGTTGGTGTTGTCGTTGTTTAATGTTGCATAAAGATAAAACTTTAGATAGACAATTTCTGCATTACTAAACAATTTATTTCAAAAAAAAAAATCGCGAAAAATTGCATTGTCTTGTTACAGAAAATGCGCAGCTACAAAGGGTCATTCTGGTTTACAATAAATCGCATAATGTGAATATTTAAGCAATCAAGAACGAAGCTCTAATATGAGCGAAGAAGTGAAAATTTAAAAATTAACAGGAAATTAACACATATTTTACGGTAAACGGATAATGTTAACCGCTGTATTCACACCCTATAAATGCGATAAAATTTGAATACTACCATGTAAAGATGGTAACAGTGTGATGACAAATGTAAAATATCTTATTTTTCTGCGAACGGATAAAATGGATAAAATTTATACGCTGCATTCACACCCTCTAAATCCGATAAAATGTACAAAAATTACCCTGTCAAGATGGTAACAGTGTGATCACAAATGTAAAATATCTGATTTTTCTGCGAACGGATAAAATTTAACCGGTGTATTCACACCCTCTAAATGTGATAAAATGTTGTAAACAAATTTGAAAATAACATTGTATAGATGGTAACAGTGCGATAACAAATGTAAAATATTATTTTTCTGCGAACTGATAAAATGGATAAAATTTTCCGCTGTATTCACATCCTATAAATGTGATAAAATTATAAAAACCACCATGTAAAGATTATAACAGTGTGATCACAAATGTAAAATATATTACTTTTCTGCGAACGGATAAAATGGATAAAATTTATCCGCTGTATTCACACCCTCTAAATGTGATAAAATTTTGTAAACAAATTTTAAAATTACCTTGTACAGATGGCAATAGTGTGATCACAACTGTAAAGGATCTAATTTTTCTACGAACGGATAAAATGGATAACATTTATCCGCTGTATTCACACCCTCTAAATGTGATAACATTTTGCAAAAAAAATTTGAAAATTACCATGTAAAGATGGTAACAGTATGATCACAAATGAAAAAAAGATCTTATTTTTCTGCGAACGGATAAAATGTAAAACAATTTATCCGCTGTATTCATACCCTCTAAATGTGATACAATTTTGTAATAAAATTTGGAAATTACCATGCAAAGATGGTAACAGTGTGATCACAAATGTAAAATATTTCTGCGAACGGATAAAATGGATAAAATTTATCCGCTGTATTCACACCCTTTAAATGTGATAAAATTTTGGAAAAACATTTGAAAATTACCATGTAAAGATGGTAACCGTGTAATAACAAATGTAAAATATATTATTTTTCTGCGAACGGAAAAAATGGATAAACTTTATCCGCTGTATTCACATCCTCTAAATGTGATCAAATTTTGTAAATAAATTGGGAAATTACCATGTAAAGATGATAACAGTGTGATCACAAATGTAAAATATATTATTTTTCTGCGAACGGATAAAATGGATAAAATTTATCCGCTGTATTCACATCCTCTAAATGTGATAAAATTTTGTAAACTAATTTTAAAATTACCTTGTACAGATGGTAACAGTGTGATCACAAATGTAAAATATCTAATAGTTCTGCGATCGGATAAAATGGACAAAAATTTATCCTCTGTAATGTGAATGATCTTATTTTTCTGCGAACGGATAAAATGGATAAAATATGTCCGCTGTATTGACACCCTCTAAATGTGATAAAATTTTGTAAACATATTTGAAAATTAGAATATAAGATGGTAACAGTGTGATCACAAATATAAAGGATCTTATTTTTCTACGAACGGATAAAAGGGATAAAATTTACCCCCTGTATTCACACCCTCTACATGTGATAACATTTAAAAAAACAATACAAAGATGGTAACAGTGTGATCACAAATGTAAAAGATCTTATTTTTCTGCGAACTGATAAAATGGATGAAATTTATCCGCTGTATTCACACCCTTTAAATGTGATTAAATTTTTGTAACAAATTTGAAAATTACCATATAAGATGGTAACAGTGTGATCACAAATGGATCTTGATTTTCTACTAACGGACAAAATGGATATAATTTATCCGCTGTATTCACACCCTTTAAATGCGATTAAATTTTTGTAACAAATTTGAAAATTACCATGTAAAGATGATAACAGTGTGATCACAAATGTAAAATATAATATTTTTCTGCTAACGGATAAAATGGATAAAATTTATCCTCTGTAATGTGAATGATCTTATTTTTCTGCGAACGGATAAAATGGATAAAATTTATCCGCTGTATTCACACACTTTAAATGTGATTAAATTTTGTAACAAATTTGAAAATTACCATATAAGATGGTAACAGTGTGATCACAAATGTAATGGCTCTTATTTTTCTACGAACGGATAAAATGGATAATATTTATCCGCTGTATTCACACCCTCTACATGTGATAACATTTAAAAAAACAATACAAAGATGGTAACAGTGTGATCACTAATGTAAAATATCATATTTTTCTGCGAACAGATAAAATGGATAAAATTTATCCGCTGTATTGACATCCTCTAACAGCCCTATTCTGGCAGGGTTACTAACAGCCCTATTCTGACAGGGTTAATAACGTATGTATTTTGTATCAAAACTACAAGAGGGCATAATTAAATGGAGGAAGGACTTTTGTTGCTTTGTACTATGGAAATGGAACAGAAAGAATAAAGGGTTCGCATTTCTGTTAGAAAGATTGAAAATGTATTTCAAAATTTAGAACGCAAATATCTTAGGTCTTTGAAGGGATATTGGTGAGTATTATAACTTAAACAAAAGGCTAAGGTCTTGTCTATTATCGGAACCCACAAAAAAATAAGTAAAATCGGGAATTTTTTTGAAAAAATATATTTTTTATAAGGAAAGTGTGGTTGAAAAATCGTTTTTTTATTAGCTCCCCAAAGGGTTCATAAACTTAAATATGTTTATTTACTGATTTATAAAATTTATAAAGACCTTTGTAATGATACCCATTTCAACCAGATCGGATTATAAATACCTGAGATATGAACGATTATATACTCAAGCCTTAAAGGCGTATATCTTAAGAAGTTGGATCGATCGCGGGGGGGAAAATATTTTGTAACCTCAGCGCAGAAGCTTTTGTCGGTGGTGAAATTTTGGTGTAGATCAGAGAGTTGGTGCTAAAGTAAATTCTTTCTTCCATTTGCCGCGGATGCGTATATGTTCTTTCCGCTTAGCATCTCTGGATGTTCCTTGAGGAAGGCAATATAGCATTCCAGCTGTGACTTTGCGCTGCTCCTCAAATTTCCTAAGTAATAATGTATTAACTTCATTCAATAAAACATAAATATATTAAATATTACTTTTCCTTTTTTACCGCTTTCACTTTGAGAACAAGACCATATGTTTTTGTTTTGTTTCTCTGCTTTTGACAACCTGTAACCTGTGAGGTGAATTATTTGTTACGAGGTGAATTTTTCGTTATCCCCGTGTTGCCAGAGTACCAGTTACAAACAATGGTGACAACTTTGTAACAATTTTGTGGTAACAATTTGATTGTTACAACATACAGAGAATAGGGTTGTAAATGTATTAAAATTTAGCTAAAGATATAAAATACAGAGAGGCGCGCGAATCGCTTCAGTCACCCAAATTCAGAGCGCTTCAAAAAATTTGCGTGTGGGGACTCCCACAGCGCTCCTCAAAGGAGTCTTTGCGGAGTGCATTTTCTAAAAGGCGTCCGAAAGAGCTCCGCATGGGATTGTTTTAGGAGCGCTGAATCATATTGTCATTTTATTATGTTTGTACTCGTAAAAAGAAGCGTGTAGGGACTCCCATAGCGCTCCTCAAAGGAGTGTTTGGGGAGTGCACTTATAAAGGGCATCTGCTCTTAACCGGTATATAAATTTCAGTCGGGGGACCCTAAATGATCCATAGCGTGGAAGTTCGATTAAAAAACGCCTATATTCAAAAGTGACCATATTCAATAGCAGATTGACATTGCGCTAAATATTATTTAACACCCCAAATTAGTTAGGATCTTAAGTGGTTTTGGGGAATTTTTTGTAAATACCAACCAATTGCCCTTCCAATATTTAAATGGGAGGTACAAACATGGGCATGACAAGTTGTTGCAAACATTTTGATAAGTACCAAATTTTATTAAAATCGGTTGTGATATATTGGAAATATCGAGTCGGCCAACTAGAAATATGCCCAACTTTTGTGTGGAAAGTACGAAACTGGGCGTGACACAGTCCATTATTAATTACACAGTAGCTTTTAGGAAAATATTCCCTTGTTCCGAATTTCATTAAAATCGGTTGTGGTTTACGAAAGTTATCGTGTCGATCAACCGGTCATCCGCCCAACTTTTGTATGGGAGGTACTAGAATGGGAGGTACGGAGAGTGGCATTTGACTAAATATCTATATTGTTACGAATAAGTAAAAGCTTTTGCTTACTGTTAATGACTCTACTAACAGTATGTAAACATCAGGCGGTTAGTGCTGCGCCTGAAAGTATGCATTGTAACAACGTACCAGCTCGCTAAACCAGTAGCATGAATTCACCTCAGTAAAGATAATTCTCCTGTGTAGGAGAATGTTCTACAAAGATAAACAACAACAACAACATCTAGTTTCTAGAAGGTTCTTGAATTCGCTAGATATATGTACCTTCATTTGTGTATGGTGAGTTGGTATAAATAGCGGAGGTCTTTGGAATGGAGAGTTCAGTTTGTGATTAAACCCCGTAAAGTACGCAACGCGAATTGATAGTAAAATACAAGACTTGTTAACGTGTTATAAATAAAGTAAACTGTTGTACTGTATAAATAAATAAAAGGAAGTGATACCGTTGTAATTATCGTAATTAAAAACGAACCTTGTTTTATTATTGGGAATAAAACAACGCAAAAAGGACGAATAAGGAAATTCGTAACATTAATAAGGAAATTCGTAACATTGGTGTCAGAAGTGAAATTACGAATTAAGGACAACGATGAAGTTTGAAGAACTCAAAGTTGAACAACTAAAAAAGGAGTTGAGTAAATTGGATCAACCGACAGCTGGTAATAAGGTAGAGCTGCAGAGGCGATTAATAGAAGAATTCAAGCGCCGAAACATTGACATTGACAAATATCAGTTTGAGTGTAAAGAAGAAATGGAGGTATCTGCAAAGGAAGCAACTGGTAATATGGATGTTTCGACAATGTTTGCAGCCATGATGGAAAAATTTAACGAAAACTCTAGAATTATTAACGCGAAGCTGGACGATAATTCTAGAATTATTGAAAAGAAATTTGGCGAGAATTCTAGAATTATGGACGATAAATTAAGCGAGAATTCTAGAATTATTCAAGAAACATCAAATGCCACAAATGAGAAACTGCAAGAAATCTCCGAAGTTGTGAGCAATATGGAGATTCAAGTGAACGATAAATTCGAAAAGGTTGAAGAAAAAATCGAGGAAATGGGACAGAAGATTGAAGAAGTCGAACATAAGTTCGAGGAAGTCGAACGGGAACTAAAAAACGATGTAAGCGAATTGCAAAGGAAAATGAATGAACTTCAGTTGCAAGAGGGTCCGGTGCGAGTAATTTCTGAAGGCTCTAGTAGATTGAAAGCTCCCAGTTTCGATGGCTCTACACCATTCGATGTTTTTAAATTCCAATTCGAAATGGTCGCAATTAAGAACTTGTGGAACAGCAACGACAAAGCCGTAGAGCTAATTTTAGCACTGAAAGGCAACGCAGCAGAAGTCCTTCAGAGCATTCCCGTCAGTGCCAGAAACAACTACGAGGATATACTGGCTGCGTTACAACGCAAGTATGGTGGCGATCACAAGAAGGATCTATATCGCATGGAATTGAGAGGCCGAGTGCAAAAGCATAATGAAACGCTTCAGGACTTCGCAACCGAGGTGGAACGTTTGGTGTTGATGACTTATCCTGGTGAGTCCCACCCATTCTTGGATCAATTTAAGATTGAAGCATTCGTCAACGGCATCCGTGATCCTGACATAAAATACGTGACTTGTGCCACACAAAAAGCTACATTCGCCGAAACTGTTTCGTTCGCATTAGCACAGGAAACAGCAAAATTTGTGTCCAAGCCTCAAATACAAAGAGTTAGAAAAATTGAAATGGAGTCGGAGGCAGGAGATTTGAAGGGTGCCATAAACGATCTTAAAGAAATCACCCAAACCCTCAGCAAGGCGTTACCAGGCGGAAGTAAGCCCAGACCAAAGTGCTACAATTGCGACAAACCTGGTCATATTTCACGAAACTGCAGAGAGCCACGAAAACGATCAAGATCGAGCTCACCCCAACGTGGCAATAAACGGGTAAATTTTACTACACAAAATGAATCTCCGTTAAACTAAAACGAGCTAGCCCAGAGGGGCATGGACTAGCTCCCACAACCGAGGGCCCCACGATCTCCATCTCAATAATACAACAGAAAAACAACAACCTCACTGTCTACGGAGCTATCGGTGGTCGGAAGCGCATATTGACTATGGACACAGGCGCGTCACAATCTATCATCAGATCTGATTTGATAAATGGACCAATAGAATCGTTACATGGTGTAAGACTCCGCACAGCAACGGGTGAACCAGCAACTGTACATGGTAAAGTTAAATTGAAGTTAGCCATTGCCAACATGAGCATCGAACACGTGTTTATTGTCGCCGACATTGTAGATGAAGTGATAATTGGCGCAGATTTTATGATTGCCCAAGGCCTCAAGTTAGATATGGGGCAGCAAATTTTGACGTGGGCTAATGTGGAAATTCCTCTCAATGTGGGATACGACAATACAACACAGATTAAAAGGCTGATCGCTTACAAAGATGTAAAATTGCCACCAAAATCAGAAACCATAGTATGGGCCCGAATGGAGGGAGATTGTGAGATCGGCGGTTTGTGGGTAGTTGAACCGGCAAGTATAAACAACTATAACATCATCACTGCCAAAGCTCTAGTAAGAACTAATAATGAAGGATACTTGCCTGTACGAGTTCTAAATTTGTCCAACAACGAGGAGGTGATCGGCGACCGCACAGAAATTGCAGAATGTACACCAGTCGAGGCGGTCATCAACTGTGAAGTTAATTCTGACTGCAGCAAACCATCAGAAAAGGAGCAGAAAGTGCTGGAGTCGCATCTCAGTGAGTGGGTGCGAGAACTAAAGCCTTCTGATAGGAACAAAGCAAAGCAAATACTGTGGAAGCATGCGTCTGCCTTCGCCCTGAAAAAAGAATGCCAAGGTAGAACATCAATGGTAAAGCATGACATCAATACAGGGGAAGCGAGACCAATAAAACAGGCGCCCAGAAGTCTTCCACTTGCAAAAAGAGATGAGGTAAAGAAACTGGTAGCTGAAATGCAGAAGGATGGTGTAATCGAACCTTCTTCAAGTCCATGGAGCTCGCCGGTGGTACTAGTTAAGAAGAAAGATGGAAGTACCCGATTTTGTGTGGATTATAGAAAGCTCAACGACGTCACCAAAAAGGACAGTTATCCACTACCAAGAATTGATGACACATTGGATACGTTGTCAGGAACAAAATGGTTCTCCACGCTGGACTTGCAAAGTGGTTATTGGCAAGTAGAAATCAGCGAGAAAGATAAGGAGAAAACTGCATTCAGCGTAGGGGATGGTCTGTGGCAGTTTAAAGTAATGCCATTTGGACTATGTAACGCTCCAGCCACCTTCGAGCGATTAATGGAGTGCGTGTTGAAAGGACTTCATTGGCGAACATGCTTGGTGTACCTAGACGACATCATTGTCATGGGGAAAACATTCGATGAACACCTGAAGAATCTTAAAGAAGTCCTTCAACGTATAACCGCGGCTGGGTTGAAACTCAGCCCGAAGAAGTGTTCTCTGTTCCAGAAAGAAGTAAAATACTTGGGTCATCGAGTGACAGCAGATGGCATTTCCACCGATGAAGACAAAATCCTGACAGTGAAGGATTGGCCACGACCGCAGAATCTCCATGAATTACGCAGTTTTCTAGGACTCTGTACGTACTACAGACGGTTTGTGCCGGGTTTCGCCACAGTGGCTGCAAGTCTTCACGAGCTGACAATGAAAAGTCGGCCGTACTGTTGGAGCGAAAAACAAGAAGAGTCATTCCACCAACTGAAGCAATATTTATGCACGGCTCCTTTGCTTGCATATCCTGTTGCTGGAGAGAAATTCGTGTTGGATACTGACGCAAGTGGTTACGGAATAGGTGGCGTGCTCTCGCAGGAAATCAATGGCCAAGAAAAAGTTATTGGGTACTACAGCAGAATACTCTCAAAGCCAGAGAAAAATTACTGTGTTACGAGACGAGAGCTACTGGCCGTCATAGAGTGTGTCAAACACTACCACAAGTATCTGTACGGCCAGCCTTTCCAGTTAAGAACCGATCATGCGGCGCTAAGGTGGCTACTGCAATTCAAGAACCCCGAAGGCCAACTTGCTCGTTGGATTGAAAGACTGCAGAGCTATGACTTCAGCATTGAGCATAGAAAAGGAGGAAAACACGGTAATGCTGATGCCCTGTCACGTCGTCCATGCAAACTGGAATGCAAACACTGCTCAAAAGCAGAGGTGAAAGAAAACATCATTGACGTACGTCTGCTTCGACTAGAATCCAACGAAGACTGGTCAACAGCACAAAGAAGCGACCCTATACTGGCAAAAATCATTTCTGCAGAAGAAAATGGTGAAAGACCAACACGCAATGACATCGCCTCAGAGAGCCCCCTGATGAAAGCATACTGGGCCCAGTGGAACAGCCTAAAATTATTGGATGGTTGCCTATACCGGTTATGGGAAAGTGAGGATGGTAAAATAGTCAAAAAGTTAATAGTGGTACCTTCCTCCAAGGAAAAAGAGATAATGACAGAATTCCATAATGGCCCGAGCGGAGGACATCTAGGAATAACCAAGACCATTGAAAAGCTAAAGCAACGGTTCTACTGGATTGGCTGTCAACAAGCGGTAGCCGATTGGATAGCAAATTGCACCCAATGCATGACAGCTAAGGGACCAACGCGAAGAAGTCATGGCCACATGCAGCAATACAACTCAGGTGCACCCTTTGAGCGTATAGCTATGGATGTGGCTGGTCCATTTCCCGTCAGTAGCTCTGGAAACCAGTACGTCTTAGTGGTTATGGATTACTTCAGTAAATGGCCCGAAGTATACCCTGTTCCAAATCAGGAAGCGAAGACTATAATTAAAGTGTTTGTGGATAACTGGATATGCCGTTTTGGTGTCCCCTCGGAGCTCCATTCGGACCAGGGTAGGAATTTTGAATCGACCATCTTCAAAGAAATGTGTGAGTCATACGGTATTCGGAAAACAAGAACAACACCATTGCATCCTCAGTCTGACGGAATGGTTGAAAGATTCAACCGAACTCTTGAAGAATACCTAAGAAAAGTAGTCAGCGCAGATCAAAGAGATTGGGATGAACACATACCGAAGTTCCTTTTGGCATATAGGACGGCCACCCATGACTCCACTTCGCGAACACCCGCTAAAGTAATTTTCGGAAATGAGCTGAAGCTGCCTGGAGATTTGGAGTTTGGTACCATACCAGCGTCTGACCCTGCGAACAGTGATGTCAATTACCATGATACGGGGGATCTTAATGATCTCCATGAATTTGTGCGCAACAAATTAAAAATGGTCAGTAACAAAATGAAAGCCAGATACGACCGAGCGGCAAATTCAGAAGGATTTCATGAAGGCCAGCTAGTTTTACTGTTCAACCCACAGCGCAAGAAGGGTTTATCTCCAAAACTTCAGACTCACTGGGAAGGCCCTTACAAGGTTGTCAAACGAATAAATGACGTGGTTTATCGAATCCAGAAAAGCCAAAGTCCAAGAGCTAAAATGAAAGTCGTGCATTTGGAAAGACTAGCTCTGTATGGAAAACGGAGGGTTGAGCCTGCTCGGGACGAACAGGCTTAAGTGGGGGGCAGTGTTACGAATAAGTAAAAGCTTTTGCTTACTGTTAATGATCTACTAACAGTATGTAAACATCAGGCGGTTAGTGCTGCGCCTGAAAGTATGCATTGTAACAACGTACCAGCTCGCTAAACCAGTAGCATGAATTCACCTCAGTAAAGATAATTCTCCTGTGTAGGAGAATGTTCTACAAAGATAAACAACAACAACAACATCTAGTTTCTAGAAGGTTCTTGAATTCGCTAGATATATGTACCTTCATTTGTGTATGGTGAGTTGGTATAAATAGCGGAGGTCTTTGGAATGGAGAGTTCAGTTTGTGATTAAACCCCGTAAAGTACGCAACGCGAATTGATAGTAAAATACAAGACTTGTTAACGTGTTATAAATAAAGTAAACTGTTGTACTGTATAAATAAATAAAAGGAAGTGATACCGTTGTAATTATCGTAATTAAAAACGAACCTTGTTTTATTATTGGGAATAAAACAACGCAAAAAGGACGAATAAGGAAATTCGTAACATTAATAAGGAAATTCGTAACAATATTATCTGGTACAAAATTTCACAAAGATTGGTTCCGTTTTCCGGGACTTCTCGTGCCGAACAACCAGACGGCCAACCAACTTTTGTATTCAAATCGGTAACCCATGTCTCAATCGTTAATTTACGTTTAATGACGTGATACCATATACCTAATTTCATTAAGGTGGGAAGAGTTTCAGGCGCTTTATCGGATGGACAACCCGGAGGTTGGAAACATGTTCGCCGAATCTGGAAGCATCGCACGAAGACCGTACCATCGAGATCGCTATGTTCGGATTCAAGACACAATCTCGGCTGTAGCATCGTCAATTCAGGTAAATCCAAGCGTTTCGACTCGAAACTTATCGGCGCAAATTAGAGTTTGGAAGACTGTTGAAGACGGTCATTACAACGGATAATTCGTTATGACTTAAACTCCGTACAACTTCCCAATTACAAACAGATTACACCCTCTGGATTTGTCTATTCGCCTGTAATGTTGCCGAAAAATTGTTTGAAATGGCCCAAGAAGACAAAAACTTGATAAATTGCTTGTTTAGGTCGGTCCATCGGTGGTGCAACGGTTAGTGTACGCGACTCTTGTACATGAGAACATGGGTTCGATCCCTGCTCTGAACACCTTACATTTATTGCGACGACGGTCACCTCGCTTTGCGACGGCGACACTATCGAGCACTTTGCCATGATAAAGCTTCTCAAATTCGGAACCGGTGTAAAACTGTAGGTCCCTTTCAGTGAGTGTAAAACTATAAAGCGCACAGCTCACTCATTGTGAGAAGTTCTCCTCTATCCCTTCATGGGATGTAATGGGAACTATTTATTTATTTAATTTTGAAAAAGTTTCCTCTATGTTGTTTCTATTATTTATTTATTTATTTACGAACTTATAGTGAATACATGATTAATATTAATATAATCTAGGAAAAACTTGTCGAAATTTTTACTAAATGGTTATTTTAATTTTAAAAAATTTATTTTTTAATAAAAAAAATCCCATGATGGGCGTGGTTTGGGCTTCTCGCAACCAATGAACTATGTGCTTTCTAGTTTTTGCACTCACTGATTGGAATCTAATGTTTCGTTTTATCCGGTTTCTTTTAATGTGAAAAAATTACAATTGAAATACAGAATTTTAAAATTGTAGAGTTGAAGTCTGAATTGAATTCGGATTGGTCTCGGAGTTGAAATTCCGAATTGTAAAATTGTGGAGTTTGAGTCGAAGTTTACTTAATTCTATCCGCTTTGTTTTAATGTGAAAAAATCCCATTTGAAATATAGATTTTTAAAATTGTGGAGTCGGAGTTCACCTGGCCTCTGATTTGAAGTTTAGAATTGTAGAATTGTTTAAGTTTACTTAAATCTAAGACAACTTGGCACACTCTAACGTTTCGAAATTATCCGCAATATCCGCCTTCTTTTAATTTCTAAAAATTCCAAATTATTTGTTGCTAATAATTTATTTGTTATCATAATTTAAGACAACCAGTTAATGTGGTATGATTTTGCTATAAATTCACCACTTTCGTGGTGATTTATCATAATTGGAATGCGCTGCGTTTCATGTTCATTTATGACTGGTGACTGACGTAATGACTGGCGACTTGACAAAAAGCCATAAGTATTCTAATGACACATAATATTGTCTCAAAAAAAATTAGCAACAAAACCAATAATAATCTTGTTTTTCTTTTTGTGTTTTTTTATTAAAGTATCTTTTTTATTTTAACATGACATAATTATAAACTGTTGCATTTTATAACAATTGAGATTTAAAATTTTTTTTAAATAAACTTTTAATTTCTTAATTTATAAGCTTTAAGCAATTAACGTGTGTCGCAGAAACGTAAGAGCCAAAAATTACTTAATGTTTCCGGTTATGGTTGTTTTTTGTACTTTCTATAAAATATGATAAATTAATAGTTGGAATCTAAAAGATTCATTGTTTGCAGTTTTGAATAACAATTGTATTTGTAATTATATTTTTTTCAAGTATTTTAAAACTTTTTCCAAACCGATAAAATTGACAAAGGCAATCGTTTCCAAGTCTCGGTGTCCGATACAAGTTAGTTAGTACACCCAGAAAAATATGTTAGTAAACTTAGCACAAAAGGCTAATGAAAAGAGCAATGCCAAGATGTTTGTTTTCATTCAGCAAACATATGTATGTTTGTTGTTGCAGTAAACATGTGGGTTTTGTTTCAGCTAACATATGTTTTTTTTATTATATCAAACTTGTCTTTGTTGTTTTACCAAACATATAAATGGTTGTTGGTTTAGTAAACAATGTGTGTGTGTGGTAACGGGTCCGCCAAATAACTTTTTTTTTTGAAAATGCTATAAAAAAAAACTACTGAATATTTTCGCAAATTTCTTTTTTTATTTGAAAGTACAATCCTTCCGGTTAATAATGGAAAATAATTTCATTCAAATGGCTGCCTCGGCTGGCCATGCAGTAGCCTACACGATCGGTCCAATTTTTAAGCACATTATCGATTGTGTGCAGCTGTATTTCACCAATGGCTTCACGAATATTGTCCTTTAAAGCGTCAATTGTCTCTGGCTTGTCGGCGTAACACTTATCTTTGAAGGCACCCCACAAATAATAGTCCAACGGTGTTAAATCGCAGCTCCGAGGTGACCAAACGACATCAGCTCTGCGGCTGATAATGCGATCTTCAAAAACAGGGCGCAAAACATCGAGTGTAGCTTCGGCTGCGGGGCACGTAGCGCCGTCCTGTTGAAACCAAATGTTGCCAATATCCTTCTCTTCAATTTTTGTGAATAAAAATTCGTTCAACATGGCCCGATAACGATCGCCATTGACTGTAACGGACACTCCTTGCTCATTTTCGAAGAAAAATTGCCCAATTATGCCTCTGGACCAAAATCCGCACCAAACAGTGAATCGTTTTGGATGCATCGGCTCTTCAATGTGTGCGTGCGGGTTTTCTGTGCCCCAAATGCGACAATTTTGCTTGTTTACATACCCGCCAAGATCAAAATGAGCTTCATCTGAAAAGATGATTTTTTTATTTTGGCAAAATCGGCATCTTCTGTAAGTCGATCGCAGGCCCACTTACCATGATTTTCAAAGTAATGTCGCAATATTTCCCAGCGTTGTTCAAGCGTATACACAACCATATTCGTTCAGCGGAAGGACAAAACTAATTATCTGTCAAACCAGACATGAGCTAAGTGTTACCATTCACGAAATAAGCACTAGTTGAAAAAAAAACGTTAGATGGCGGACCCTTTATTTGATCAGCAACCATTATTTGCTGTTCATGGCCAACTTTATTTTTCTAGTACAGTGATTAATTTGATACTACAGCAAAGTATTGATTTTTTAAAACTACTTCTAAATTTTTTGCCGCCTTTTGAATGAACTCAGCTCTCTCTCTCTCTCTGTTAGCGTAACAGCTGTATGTTAACATTTAACATAACTCTATTAGATTTACATTTTACTGTTTGTAAAAAGTCTAGCGCCTTCGTGTTTGAAAATTTTCCTACATTTGTTTAATGTTCATTACTAATTATATTTGTATTTACACACATCCAAGTCATATTTTTTCCTCTCTTTTTTTGTGGAATTTTTACTAATTACTTTATTATCTTCTCATTTCAGGTAAATATACGAACGAACAATTTCTATAATTCTCCAAACAAAAATAAGAAAAATATACACACAATTAGTAGGTAATTATACAAACTATTACAAATGGACAATTATTTTGTAAAACCTTTTTCACCGTACTTGTTGTCTTGAGTCTGTCTGTCTGTCAAATACTAGATGGTACGTAAAACCACAATAAAAGTGAACAAATTACATTTAAACAACGAAGAAACAATAATATTTAAAAACCTTATAAAGAGAACAATTGCGTAATAACTAAAGGGTTTTTAACAACAATCTGACTTTATCTTTATATAAAAAATTTTAATAGATTCTTAAAATTTTGAGCTAAATTTCAGTGCCATCAAAAGTGATTCTCCATGAGAATTTTTTTCACACAAGAAAATCCTAAAACTTTCAACAGATATAATAGATATTCAAAAAAAATTCACCACTCAAATTATTTGGATAATTTTTTGCACGTAAACTGAGGTAAATTTTCCAAATTTCATATGTATGTGAAATTTGTGTTGAGCACCATCAAGTTCCACTGAATTTGTGATCATTTATATAACTTATTATTTAATATATATACTTATAATGTAATATATTAATATATAAGTAATTAATATAACTTATACGCACCGGTGGTCCTGCATGCAAGGTACTTGCAACTTATTGATGTTACTGGGGCGTATGATTCATTTTAAATACCGGGTGTTGTTTTAGTAATATACAACATTACAATTATATAAAAAGCTGACGAATTGTATTAATTTTTTTTTTATCAAACCAACACTCAGGGGATGCCCCCTATAAATGCAGCGCATTGTGTTGGCGAAGGAAATTGAGGTAGTGGAGGGTGGAAAGAGGGAGTAGTATCTGTTGACATTTGCCTTGATTGTTTGTATGTCACAATTGGTGAAAAATACACTAGCCGGAAGTTTATTCCACATACGGACTTTACGGCTGAAGAACGAGTTTTCTCTATAGTGTGTAGTGCGGTCAATCGGCCACTCGATAAAAAACGGATGAGAGTTCCTGGAAAGCCGCGTACTTCGGCTAAATATCCTCACATCTGGCATAAGTTGACGGGTGTCCGCGTAACACATACCGTGGAAATATCGATAGAACAGCAACACGCAACCCACATTTCGACGATGCTCAAGGGAGGCAATAGAGTTGGATACCCTACTGTCCCCTATTAACACCGTCGCTCTCCTCTGGACACGATCGAGAAGCTCCAAAGAAGTCCTAGGAGCACCTGCCCATATATGGGAGTTATACTCCATCTTTGGCCTGATGTAGGTGGTGTAGATATTGAGAAGATCAGATGGAGTGAAGTATTTCTTGCACCGATTTAAAAAGTCTAGACACTTGAATGCATCTGTCGACACTTCAAATACATGTTTTGCCCAACGGACATCGCATTGTATTTTCATGCCCAGAACATCAAGAGCGTCTGATTCATCAATATCCACACCGTCCATAGACAATGACGACACACCTGGGTCAGCAATCCGTTTATGCGACAACAAACAACACTGGGTCTTACCCGCATTAAAATCTACTCTATTCTTTCGACCCCATTCAACAATGGACCCCAGATCCGGCCGAGTGTTTCATTCATCGTCCGGCGTTTGACTTCAATCTCTTGAAGACTTGACCTACGATCGAATGAATAAGAATGACAGAGATTACTGTCATCGGCAAAAGAGTAGATTGGATTCACAGTCTGACCCAGGGGATCGTCAATGAAAATAAGAAAAAGATAAGTGTCAATTTATGCTCGTCGGATGAAATCCCATCTACAACAACTCGTATAGTGCGATCTGTGAGAAAATTGGAAAGCTTTGACAAGAATGCATCGTGCCATACTCTGTAAAAGGCCTTGAAAATATCAAGAGCTACTACCTTACTGTTAACAAGCCGGTGAATGAATCGACTCCACTGTTCCGAAATGAACGCCATCAGGTCTCCAGTAGATCTCATTCTACGGAAGCCATCCTGTCGATTATTAAGAAGACTCAAGATATTTCACAAGATGGTGGTTAACCATAGAGTAATACTTAAGAGCCTCTATTACTCTCTTCACTATCTCTTCATGACGACGAGGTAGTAGGTCATTTCATCGAGTTCGATTTGCTGCTGTATTTTACCAATTTTACACTTTGGTTGGACCTAAAATCAAAGGGAATGCGTAGTTTCGTTCAATACAAACAACATAAAACGTAATTTAGCTGCCATTAGTATCATTAACCACTATTTAAACTGAATTCTTGTCTTCTTTGGTCTCTCATTCTACATAATTTCACTACTACCTTTTCGATCAGCGGTGCCATAGAAACCCCCTGGATTAACCATGCTCTACATAACCTTCGAGAGCGCAGAACAAATTGCAATTGGGCTGTAATTTGCAGGGTTACTTGCATCACAGGGATTGGCTGGACCTTAGCAAACTTCCAACGCGGCGGAAAGACTCCCGCACGGTATGCATGGTTCAAAAGGTTGCAAAGTGCACGTGCCGGCGTCGAAGAGCACCTACTCAAGACCAGTGCTGATATGCCATCCGGGCTCGGGGATTTATTTACGACGAGATTCGCAAGAACCGCATGGAACAAGATACGTAATTGATCACGGGGATTGGTTGATTGCTATCCGGCAAGGAATAGTTCCTTGCAAACATTTCGGCCAGGAGGTTAGCTTTATGAACCGGTTCGGTGAATGTTATGTCATCTATATATAACAAGAGATGGGATAGAGGAAGAACTATCCTCGCAAATGACCATAAACTCTTTCTTCATCTAGGGAAAGAAAGGATTTTAGCACGAATACGCTGTTCGTGAAGACACTTTTCGCGCCGAAGTTTACTTTACTTTAACTTAATTAAGTCTCATAAATAAGGCAAAAAACAGTGGATGAGAAAGAATAGCACATGCTCTGTCGCTGTCATTTGAAAACCTATCTGATTACCTCTAAAGTTGTAATACTACTTCAGGGCGCACCAACTTTTTTTTTTGTTTTCCATCGCAAAGGTAACCTAAAGATATTTTTGTATCATTGTTCTTAACGCAATGTTCAGATATACAGCAATTTTGCAGTTATGGCGATTTTATTCCCAAAAACAGCTGATTTTTGTACGGCAAAACATTAGTTTAAAAAAATCTTTTCCTATTACATCCCATGAAGGGATTGGGGAGAGTTTTTCACAACCAGTGAGCTGTGCACTTTCCAGTTTTACACTCACTGATTGGGACCTACAGTTTTGCACCGGTTCCGAACGGTATTTTGAGAAGCGTTTTCATGGCTAAGTGCTCGATAGTGTCGCCATCACTAAGAGAGGTGACCGTCGTCGAAAAAAATGTAAGATGGTCAGACCAGAGATCGAACCCACGTTCTCATGTACAAGAGCCGCGCACACTGGCCATTACACCACCGACGCCCACAACGTATATTTGGTGGGTTAAAACCTCGAAATCGCGGTATACTTGAATGTCGCCCAAAGCTATGTTCAGTCATACCGCGATTTACCAGTTGTCGAAATTTCAAATGTTTTTTTTTCATAGATCGCCAACCCTTTTTGGATCTCTAGGATGATGGCACTATAGCGAAATTAAAATTAACCAAAAATGCATAACCAATCCTTTATAGAACCACAATATTTCGGTGAATGTCTTAAAAATCATGGTGGCATAAATTTGAGCTTGATAACATTTCCTACTGAAGTTACCTTACTTATTTTACCATGCGCCAGTGTAATGAACGGTATTATACAATTTTCCTTCGATACTTGTCAGCACAATTAAAGATCAATTGCTGCTACAATTAGCCACTTTATTACAATTTACATAAAAATATTGACCATTAAAAAAGTTATCTCAATAAATTTCCATGTATAACACAACGTCGTGATGTTTCTTTCCTAAATAAATTGATAAATTCTTATGTGATCATTCTTGGTCACAATCACAAATCGTTTATACCTAATCGCAATTCCACCCTCTCTCTCTCACATGGTCTAATTTACGTTAATTAAGGAAAACAATTCATTTTAATTGTTTCCCGACATATAACATGATAAATATTTTGCTGAATTGTTATAATATTTTGCATATTTTGATTAATTTTAATTTAAATCAAGTTTGCTAAATAATACAAAACAAAAAATATGCAAAACACAATAAATCATAATTTATTGAAATTTTAAAATGATGACAAATTTTCGAATAGACACATTTAATTTTGGTGCTCTGCATTTCAGGAAGGATTTATTTCAAAATAGCTGAAAATCTCCCTCCTACTGCAATCGATCCCACAAACATTAATTTAACCATAGAAAAATCAGCTGTTAGTTGTTGTAATCTCTAGATGACGGATTTTGGTAGAAATTTTAAAAGTGAAGGATACACATCACGATTTCTAATAGGTTGTTTAAACTTGATTACCTAATTTTTTGTATTAATATCAACCAACCACTTCAACACTTTTATTTGCAAGACCGTAAATATACACGAAAATTGCAACCAAACGTTGAAACTGAAATACAACTCTGTAGATTCATTCCAAAAAGGAGGTACAGGTAGAGAAGAAAAAACCCCGTATTTTGGCAACCCTAGTAGAAGAGAACCAAAAAAGTCGACCCGATTCACTCAAACGCATTTCTTTCCCGCGGCATAACTTGATTATTTCATACGTTTTACATACTTTATGAAATTTTATTTAAATATGGTTGGAATTTCTATAGGTAGATGGAATAACATCATCAGAAAACTTCTCGTGTATTGAAATATTCCACGAAGAGAGTAAGAGAGCGAACAGAGAAACGACACGCTTCACTCGTTTTCTTTGTTGGCATTCCATTCCATGAGTACATTTTGTCTTTATGTTCAGCGTTGCCAGAAGACGTCAAAAAAATTATGCTAAATGACCAAAAAAATT
Organism: Phaonia tiefii; assembly: GCA_963931995.1. Classification (NCBI taxonomy): domain Eukaryota; kingdom Metazoa; phylum Arthropoda; class Insecta; order Diptera; family Muscidae; genus Phaonia; species Phaonia tiefii. The sequence continues at coordinate 296,973,161 of OZ008368.1, forward strand.
GTGCAAAATGGAAAGAAATTATGCTAAAAACACCAAAAAAAATTATGCAAAATGCAAAAACATTATGCTAAAAATAAAAAAAGTTAATTTTTTATATGTTTGCCTCTGTGTGTATTATTTAGTACCTACTATAGCGTTTTCAATCATGACGTTTATTCACAAATTCGTAATATTTTTATAAACAATAAAAACATTAAAATAAAAAATCAGTTTTGTTTTAAAAATTGTGGTTTTTATAAAGCAAAAGCTCTGATGATTTATCAGCAGTTTCTTGGGTGTAATTTTAAGACCATTTCCATGCGTTGGGAAGTCGATTTTACGTATTTGCGATTTAAAAAGGCAGAAAGTTGCCCGTATGAAAAAATCAGAAAAAAACAGAGTTGGATATCGTCATTGTGAGCCAAAGACAAGGAGCAGTATATACATACACATATTCAAAAATAACTACAAACCATGCATTAGAGCTAGACGATTATATATATTATTATAAATTATCGCTAGTATGGCGTTTTGGTTACTAGCAAGCAAGCGACACTCGCTAGCTTGTAACGAAAACACTCATTGTTGTATTTACAAGCTATTATAAAACATTAAAAAAATTTCATCTTCGCAAAATTGGAATACATTAATACATTTATTTTTTTCAAATAATTAGATTATTAGTGTTTAATATTCGTTTTGCCAAAAAGATTCCGGAATCATTACATCCAAGAGGTCACTATACCAATTTTACACGAAATGCAATGTAAAGTATGAAATAAGTAGCATAGTCTTAAAGTTTTATTAATGGTGCGGGAGAAATCCGCCTCTAAGGCTGAAAACACACAATCAGCTAAATCGTTTTTGACCCATGAGGCAAGAAAATGTATTGAACAGACGATTCGTTTCTCAGCCTTTGGTGTGTGTTGGCTCATAAGAAAGAATGTATAGTTCTCTGAATCAAAATATAAACGTCCGGTTTCCAGTGAAACCCCTAAAGATTCAATATTTATTCAGAAATATACCTGTTACATGTTATTAAAAAGTAAAATACAAAAAAAGTTTGATTGAAAATTGTGGAATATCTAAAAAATTATGCTAAAAATTTCATGAAAAACATAAAAGTTTGGAAAATTTTGTTGAAAATTGTGCTAAAAAGCATTTAGCATCATGTTTCAAAAAAATTATGCTGACGTCAAAAAAGTTATGCTACAAAAGCATTAATTATGCTAAACTGGCAACACTGTTTATGTTCATTCCATAAAGCAAATATGGTATAGAGACGAAAATTTACTCATGGAGTGGGATCATGGTAAAATTATCTATCGGGTAAACGCGCCAGCCCAGCTGATTGGTGGTTTTTTCATCTTTTCCGTGTGTAAGCTGTCATATTCGATTTTGTTTGTTAATAAAATTCAAAGAATTCCAATCAAAATGCAATTTAATAGCTTAGACTTTATATCAAGTAAGTCAAGCTTATACAATTTTTCACATTTTTCGTGCATGGTGTTTTTCATTATTTAGCTAATTTTGTCAGCTTAACAACGGAATTGCAAATGCGACTACCTAATAAATAATTCTACCATGAGTGGGATGGTCGTTTCTCTGCTCTCTCTCTTACTGACTCCGTTGAATATTTTAATACATGAGCAGTTTTCCGATGATGTTATTGTATCTGACTATAGAAATTCCAACCATATTTAAATAAAATTACATAAAGTATGTAAAAAGTATGAAATAATCAAGTTATGACGCGGGAAAGAAATGCGTTTGAGTGAATCGCGTCGACTTTTTTGGTTTTGGTTTCCAAATTGTGCCGGTATTTTGTTCTCTACTTGTACATCCTTTTTGTTCATTCAACTGGGTAAATTTACTACTGTTCTTCTCACAAAACATACATATAGCATTCAAAATTAAATGAAGTATTGAAGTCTTAAATTAAGTTTTGGTTACCTGATGTATTTTTTTAATAAACTGATGATTAAATCTTTTATCCTAATTTAACTTACAGATTAATTGGCAAAAAATGTAGTGACTAACGGGAGAAGCACTGTGACAAAGTATAACATATTTCAGTATTTTGTGAGAATGGATTTGCAAAGACGAATTGAAAAATAGCGGAAATTTATTTCGGAAGATATACACATCTCTAGTTAATTCGATTTCTTGTAAAGCTTTGTATTCAATTCTTGCGAATTGTTCTTAAGAAATTTTGTCATTTATCACTAAAGCAACGTTCAGGTTTTTGGGATTTCAACCCGCCAAACATATGGTTTGCAGTACCCGTAATCCCGTAAACTGCGAAATCCCAGTATACATGAACATACTTTCACATTGTTCACATTGGGATTTTTCCTGATTTGATTAAAAGTCAAGGCGAATTGACGAGGTAGTGTTACTACTATGACAGACACACCAAGCCTAGAACAAAAAACATTTCTCTGTGTCTGGTATTTTTCCACAATAAAATTCAGCACAAATGTATTCCAAAAATAAAAGAAAACAAAAAAGTATAAAAAAATATGTTTAGAAACAAGAAATACCTAAGAAATGACAAAAGTAAATAAATCGGCTATTCTAGTAGTACTACCACATCAATGCGCCTTGATGGAAATGGTTGTAAACAAACGTACCTACTATTCGTGCGTAGTATGAGATGAAACAGAGTTGTATAAAGGAAATCAAGCATTTTTTCCTGATTCTTAAACAAATACGAAAATATACCCGTTTTGTCGTCTGTAAAAACGTATTACGTTGCAAATATTTCATTAATAATTTCTCTTCGGACTCCATTTTATTTTTCACGCATTTGGTGTTACTTTTGTTTGTTAAAATAATAAAAATGTCAACATTCCGGTACCAAACAATTGTTTTCGTACGAAATGACTTTGGCATAAAAGCCCTACAATTAATTACGAGTATAATAAAAAAGTTGAAACAATATAAAAAAAGTGTAATCACCAAAAACAATACAATTAGTATATCTTTTGTGCTATTTTATTGCACCAGAATGGCTTGTCTTGATTTAGACCTAAATAAAGGCATGCGATTTGTCTATATTAGCCTGGTTCACATGATAAGGCTAAATTTTTGCATACGAAATTCATTCGCGTGTATCACCTTCCTCAAGGAGTGCAAAATTTCCGGCGGCTTAAGTAATGGCGCATTTAAATGGAAGCCACGTTAGCGATAACCTTGTTCTCTAATCTTTGCCGTTTACACCTTCTAATTGCAGATTAAATTGGCATTTCAGGTGCGAACTCTGCGCTTAGACAAACTACGCGCCGAGGCAAAATTGTTGAAGACGGCTGCACAACAGAAAAATTTAATTGGCGGCTATTGATTTTGCCAGATTTATACAAATTTCGGATGTTTTTGAAATAACTGAACCTTTAAAATTGAATCAGTCGGTCAAATCGGGACAGTCGATAAAATCGCCTCAAATTTTAAACCAATAACAGCCAATTATATCTGCGGCGGCATGAGCTACAAAACAGTTTTGATGGCGGCGACGCGTCGAAAAATTGTCGATCGGCTTCCGTGGCAATCAGTTGATTTTTAATGCATGTTTTTATTATGGTTACAATGGTAGTAATTAAGAGTGTTGCATCAAAATGTTTACTTAAAGGGCAATTGTATGATCTATACCAAAACTTCAACAACGACAGAGTTTGCTGCGCTGAATTCAAAAAGTTGATTGTTTCCTTCCGCTCGGCGCAACTTCTTGAGATATAGAGCTTTAAAGCTTGAGTATATAATCGGTCATATCTCAAGAATTTATAACCCGATATGGTTCAAATGGATATCAGTACAAAGGCATTTTAATACCCTATAAATCCTTTGTGTAAATATATTTCGTTTAATTAACCCATTGGGGGTTTATTTTACAAAAAAGTGCTTTAACCTCACTTTTTTGTTAACACTACAATTTTCAAATAAAACCCTACTGTACCTATTTTCTTGCTAGACTCCTATAATAGACAATACTTTAAGCCATTTTTGAAGTTGTAATACTACATATTAACCCCTCAAATACCGGATATATTAACTTTAAAAGTTTTGGAATAAATTTTTCGACATAAAATAAAAATTATTTTAAAAAAATCTCGCGATTACGTTTAAAGCTTTATAAACAAAAATACTATGCCGATGCTGGGTAGCTGGTGCTGGACCCACCACAGAGGAGAAAATCCCTAAGCCCGGACGAAAGCCGGCCACGCAGAAAGCTTTATAGCACAAAAATACTATGCCGAAACCCCGAAGCCGCTGTTGGGCCCACCCCAGAGCAGAAAATCCCAATTCCGACCGAAGGCCGTCCACGCAGAAAGCTTTATAAGAGCTTCAGACGACGACGGAAAAAATCTCTAGCGTCTAAACGAAATGAGAGAGAGAGCGTCTGGCGACTCCCGTTGATTTTTTTTTCTCTCAGCGTCGTATATATTTTCGGCTCTTTTCTGAAATTTGAAGGTTTGGAAAAGTAATATTATTCTAGTATAGGAATTAAATTGTTTTTACTGCTTTTAAAAATGTATTCACTTTTATTGTATTGTGTTTAACAATAAATTATTTTTCTGTTGCATTCACATGTATGGTTTATATGTGTTGGTTTCTCTTATGATTTTCATGAACATGTGGAAACTTCATTCTCTCAATTGAGAGATTTCGTGAGAGCGCCGCCAAGAAATTAGAAAAGATTCTATTCTAGCGGCGAGTCGTCAGCCGCATCGGATTTCCGTCACGATTTTGTTTGATTATGTTTAGACTCTTAACATAAAAATACTATGCCGAAGCCAGTGTTGGCCCACCCTCCCGGCCGAAGTGCGTCCACGCAGAGAGCTTTATAATACAAAAATGCTATGAACTTTAAATTTGAAGTTTAATATCTCCGGTCTTTGAAGGGTTATTGGTGAATATTAAAATAAATATATTTATAGACAGGTTTATAAAGTTTAGAAAGACCTTGGATAATAAATGGCTGACTTAAGCCCGACTATACGTTCAATCATTATTTTAATCACCGTTTAATGCCCTGTCAGGCAAAAAAAAAACCAAAAAATTGGTAATTCGCTTCTAAAGTAAATTTGCTCCTTAAAATTTACCAGTCTCATTGTGCGTTTATTTAATCTTCATCTTATTATCAATGACAATAATGGCGTTTAACATGGATGCTAAGTAGCCATTCAAAGCCAAGAAAATTGTCGGAGATTACTGATATCCAATATGATTTCGTCCTTCAAACTGCTCCTTTTGATCCTATTCTCCTATTTTTAATATATTTGATGCCAAGAAAGCCGCAGAAAAGGAGTATATCGTTGGATGAGGTGGAACAACTATGCCTGACTACTCTGCAGTGGTACACCTAAATAAGAATGACGCTCCTTGTTGAACATCCAAGTTATTCAGAAGCAACACTTCAGTCGTGCATGCGCCATATAATATTGCTCATCTCCAACCATGAAAAGTGTACCCGATATTTGTCTTAATGGACCCAAATCTCGTAATTCCCCCTGTCTTTGTAAAACACTTTTTCCTATAGAAACACATCCATTAGGAAAATACTCCTATCTCAAAGAAATGTGAAGTAAAAATTTAAAATAAAAACAAAATATGTTTTTAAAAAAAGTAAATGTGTTTATTGTATTGAGGAATTTTAGGTTTAGATTGTATTAGGCATATCCGGCTTCGCAAACGATAGTGAGGATGCGCAATATCGCAGTGTTTTCAAATATACAAATTCCGACAATTCTTTGCAAAGCTTTTGCGATGCTTTTGTTGTAGGATGTTCGGCCGAATCCTCCTAGCCTAAACCTAAATTGACATGCTTCAAATAAGGCTGGTTCTTTTCAGAGCTTCGTCAAATCGAAGACGGTAATAGTTTTTACCAGACTTATCCGCCTGTGTATTAAAAACGATTTCTCATAAAGTCAAATATGGAAGTCCAAACCGTCCATTATGTCAACAAATGTTTTAAATTTTTATTTATTTCGATTTACAAATGAATTCTGAATAATTCCTCAGATTAAAGTGCTACCTAGTCATGTAATAATGTTTCAGCGGAATGCGTTTCTTTTGTATCCTATATACGTGTCCTATATAGAGCCTGTTTTTTATTCCCTGCTAAACTAATTTGTCGACCACTTTGTATGGGGAGCTAAGCGATATTAAGCGAGTTTAAGCGGCAGCCTACACAAAGTCGTCGAAAAATTAGTTTAGCAGGAATTAAAAAAACAAGCTTATACTTTACTTTTATTGACTATTTTACAACCTCATGAGGTCTGACGTCTTACACATATTAATTAAACAAATTTCAACATATTTTTCCAATTGGCTCTATCCTTCGCCTTTTCTCGTCAGTTGGTAACACCAAGGATACGGAGGGTTCTTCTGCCTGGTCTTTCCAGCGGAGTCTTGGTCGTCCTCTTTTCCTGCTTCCATCGGATACGTTATCAAAAACCTTTCGCGCTGATGCATCTTCATCCATTCTGATAACATGGCCTAGCCAACGCATTTGGCCGACTTTGATTCGCCTAGCTATGTCCACGTCGGAATATAGATTATATATCTCTGCGTTCCAGTGACTTCGGTAATCGCCGTTTTCCCTAACAGGACCATATATTTTACGGAGAATTTATCTCTCGAAAACTTCCAGGTGTTTTTCATCCGCTTGCGATATGACCCAAGTTTCGGAGCCATATGTCCGCACAAGCGGCTTTATTATTCCTCAGGCGGGAGATCGCCGTTCAAATCTCGTCTTGGTTGGGGGGGTACAATCTACACTATCTTCCACTATCATTACCTCTTGATCTTCAGTGGAAGAATCTGAGTGGAGTAGTGCTGAAAAGTGATCTCTCCACATTTTGAGCACACATTCTCGTCTTTGCAGGAGGGCAGCCCATTATTTGGCCCGTTATTCAATCTTCTTACCCTCTGGAAAAACTTTCGGTTTTTTCACACTCTCTCTCTCTGCTCCCACTGCCATTTTTTCCGCCTAAATAGTTGGTTTTCCCCCCAACTTAGCTTCTTGTACCGCCCACTCGCAGCACGCGTTGTAACTGACTGTTTCGTTGCCATACGTGCAGCGTATTTTTCATCAGTTGCAATGCGACATTCTTCGTCGTACCATGGCTTATCCTTCTGCGGTTTTTGATAGCCAAGTTCAGTCCATGCAGCGGTTTCCAAAGAATGGGAGATGTGCTTCCACTGCGCATCTGGGTCTTCGGGAGGGGGTATTCTGATCTAGCAGGAGAGAGAGCTTCTGTCGATAGGACATTGATATGTCCAGCATTTGTAGCTTGTCAATGTAATGATCCGAGTCGATATTGGCACCTAGAATCACACGTACATCTATTACACTAGAAGAGTGCCTGTCATCTATTACCAAGTGATCAATCTGGTTCTTCGTCCGTTGATCAGGAGATATCCAGGTCGCCTTATGAATGTCCTTGCGCTGGAATCGTGTGCTACTAACTACCATGTTCTTTTCAGCGGCGAAGTCTATCAGTGTTATTCCATTATCGGAGGTGGTATCATGTAGACTGTGATTACCGATGGTTGGTCGAAAGACACTTTCCTTTCCTAATTTGGCATTAAAATCGCCTAGAATAATCTTAATGTCGTGGTCAGGCAGCGTTCATATACTTCCTCCAGACGCTAATAAAATGTTTCTTTGTCCTCTGTCGGTGCGTGCGTACAAATTAACGAGATGTTGAAATATTTCGCTTTGATGCGAATTGTGGCTATGTGGTCACTCACTGGGTTGAACCTTGAAACTAGGTGTCGCAGTCTCGTGCCTACTATAGCGTTCATATACTTCCTCCAGACGCTAATAAAATGTTTCTTTGTCCTCTGTCGGTGCGGGCGTACAAATTAACGAGATGTTGAAATATTTCGCTTTGATGCGAATTGTGGCTATGTGGTCACTCACTGGGTTGAACCTTGAAACTAGGTGTCGCAGTCTCGTGCCTACTATAAAGCCGCACCCAAATTCGTGCTTACGCTCATGGCAGCTGTAGTAAATATCGAAGTTTTTCTTTCTGGTGCAACCATATCCTGTCCATCGCATTTCCTGGATCGCTGTGATGTCAGCTTTATATTTACCGATGACATCCGCCAGTTGGAAAGTGGCACCAGTCCTGTATAACGTTCGCACATTCCAGGTACATATCCTTAAATCATTGTCCTTATAACGTTTGCGAGGGTCGTCAACAATTGGGGGGTTTCCTTGTTCATTAATTTTATAGTGTATTTTCATTGCGAATATAACAGTGGCGGGAGGCAAACCCAGCCCACGTGGTTTGCATTTTATATACTGCCAGGATGATTATGTTTCAGCCGTCCATTATGGATCAGACGCTTACCAGAATGCAGTGTGTCGAAACTGGATTTTGGTTTCTTCAATTTTGATCCGCCGTTGGCCAGGTGTGTTGGCTCATCCGCTTTCAAAGGACAGAAGAATATGACCACTACTTCGAAGAGCTTCAGTGACAGGGTCACCTAATAATCCTGAGACGTATCAGTGATCGCATCGTGTCCTATATATGTTGCAAAAAAAAAACACAACCAGAGATATTAAAGGATCTGAAAAACAAATTACATGTGCTTTTACAACTTACATAGAGCTATTAATATAGATCAAACTAGTATTTGTTACGTCTACTAAGATGCACTGAAAAATAATACTGTTTAGATACCACAAACGACACATAATTTAAAAAAGAAAATATTTACAAAATATATAAATATGACTAAGAAAAATCTGTAGGAAAAATTAAAATGAATCAATAATATCACCTTTGTTGATTAATATTATGAATAATGGTATTAACTACTAGTAAACTCAAATAAAAGCAGTTATATACATAGATAATGCTTTCGCCGATTTTTCTTAAGATTAGGAAAAGCTTTTTAATTCTAAAATTGATACAATCCCGCTCGTTAGTCGTGAGGGGTAACAACAAAACCAAAATATACGACTCGAGAGCACAAGCGCAAACCATAACAAAAAGCATGCGTCCGCGCTCTTTCACTCCTCTGAGGGAAAGTTGTAGCTCTTGTTATAAAGAGTAAAAATTGTGAATTTATAAAAATCTTCATCTTCTAGGTCAAAATCGCAAAAAAAACTTTAAAAAAAGTCGATTTTTTTTACGTTTTTTCCCCTGTTCATGTCCATTGCTAGCAAACCGTTCCAAATTCATGGAAACAATCAACAACAAAAATGTAGCTAAGATCTCAATAAACAACTTTCTAGAACAGATAGGAACAGACAGCCGATTCGCGCAAGCTGAATGTGGCCTATAACAACATTGCGCGATATGTTTCTAATAAGAAACCATACGACAGAATATCTCAGTTTGCCTATCAAATATTTAATATATCTTTTGATAATCTTCTTAAAACAAAGTGCTTAATACTTCTACATAAGATCATATACACCAAGCCACCCGAACACTTATTCACCCGCATAAACTTTGCAAGATCAAATCGAGGAATGAAACTTGTCAATAGAAGAATTCATACTTTAACGTCGGAAAGACATTTTTTTATATGTAGCGTACGTCTCTGGAACCACCTTCCATCGAATATTCAAACAATAAGCAATGCCTCACGTTTCAAAAAGGAGCTCTTTGATTTATTCAAATAAATTGTATTTTAATCATAGAATAACACATACTATAGAAGTTTTTATTCGCTCAATAAATTAAACGTCATAGGTACGATGGAAATTACACAGTGGAGGGTGGAAAATATGGGTTCAATAATACCAGATGGTGGCAATAGTATACAGCGATCCGCAAAGGAACTACACCCGAATTTCGTGTTTTTGTGGCAAACTAGTTGTGTTAAATACAATACAAATGAATACCAACGTTAAAAGTCAACAAAAAAGTGCAAAATACATTTAAATTTTTCAGTTCTACACCAAAACGACAGGAAATAGTTAAGTGAACATATTTTGTAACTCCACCTGGTGTATGTAAATTTTAAATTTAATTTGCTCTCATTTCCACAGACCTACCGAGAGAGTGTGAAATGAAACGTCAGATGAGAGAATAAGTTCTTCTATAGTATGTGTTATTCTATGATTTTAATGTTTGCTTGTCAATTACAGTAATATTTTAATATTTTGTTAGATGTAAGAATTTATTAAAACTTAAAAATGTACACATTTAAACCAACACTATAATATATAAGACATTAGTCTTGTTGTGTTTGGTTATACAAATAAATAAATGAAATGAAATGGTTCTTAACACCGTTTAGGTAGCGTTTAGGGAGCCGCAAAGTGAAAAATTTTCCGAAAATTTTTTAATTTTATTTGTTTTTTCTTTGCTTCAACATTGAGATACTATGCTATCTATTACAAAAATAATAAAAAAAAATATTCGTATTATGTTTATAATGTTAATGGCCCTGGACTTGCAAATCGCACTCTCTTAAGTTGTGGATCCAATCGTCGTCCGAATCTGACTCTGATTCAAAACTTATGGTGTCCACAGGCACGTTGCTTCCAGACTGCCTTCCATCATCAGCGTTTTCTTCTTTAAATACTTCATTAATATCATACAGGGTGATCTTCTGACTCCATCAACATACCCGAAATGAATTAAAAAAGAAATCAAAAAAGGAAAGCAAAACAATGCATCAATAAAATTGATATTACCTCTGCAAGCAATGCGTCGAGTTTTTTGCCTTTGTACCGTTTTTCCATGGGCATTGTGGTTTGGTGAAACCGTTCTCCTTGCTCATCGGATTCGGTAGGGAGTTGTTTGATAAAATCGTCAAAATGAAAATGAAGAAAATGCAGCTTTAATGTCATCGATGTGCCGATTTTCTCAAAATAATACAGCATTTCTTTCACCCATTCTCTTGCTTCCGGTTCCGCGTCTCGATCTCCTCCCAAGACTCTAGTGCATACAAACTGAAGGTAAATCCATGCCATTGAATGACTATCATCAAGCGATGATTCAAAGTTGCTCTTGAATAGCTTTCTAATGTCAGGGCCATTAAGTACGCCTGTTAAATGAAGACAAAAAATAAAGACAGAAAAGAAAACATTATCATAGTGTAAATACATAGTACAATGAGGTGAACAAAAATTCGTTTTAAATGTACTACAATACCATTTTTAATTTTGTCATCGCTACGCTTTGGGAAAACGCTTTTCAAATGGTCGAATGCGTTTGGAGAATTTACAACGGCCACTTCAAAGAATTTTTTGACAAAAATATGTGGAGCGGTGGCAGCAAGATGTCTTGAGTATTGTCAATTAAAAGTGCATTCTTCAGTTTATATTAAGGCTGTTTTTTTATTCCATTAAGCTATCGCCACTTACGACTTTCCAAATAAAACGATCCACACTTAATACTACGAAATGTGGCAACATTTGCTGTAATAGGTGAAAAAAATTCAATATGGCAACACATGCCAACACAGTGTCAACAAATACATGGTTGCAGCACATGTTGTTATAGTTGTAAGCACCAAACACAGACATTTTATTTTCGTTCATGCGTTTCAGTTGTCACACTCTACACAAATATATACCAACAACACAAGAACACAAAAAATTATAAAATCAAAATACATATGATTTTGACAAGTGAAACGAAAAATGACATGGAAAACATTACATCACCTGTTTAAACGACTATACCTGATAGATAATTCCACCATGTTCAATATGTATAACATTTACCACGCGTTGTTGTGAACAATTTATTTCCAATTTTCTTTTCAATCGCAAATAAAAATCTATCCTTCAAATTTAGAGATATAAAAGTACACGTAGTCTTACATTAAATAAAATAATTTTAATGAACTTAAAATGTTTAAGCCATTTTGCAAATTTCTGCTTTTGAGTCTCTCCTTGATAACATTTTCATTCACAACAAATGAAAACAAACTTTATCTAAGATAACTTTTTGTTGTCATTTCTTGAAATTGAACATGTGGCAACATTGTCATTGCTCAAGTCGGAATTTAAGTGGGAAATTGAAATGACACTTAATATCGCTTAGCTGTCCCGTACAAATTAAGCTATAATTAACTTTAGCGGGGTAAAAAAAACACACTTATTGTTTCATTTCTTCCTCCACACTTCCTCTTGTTTTCCACGAATTACATTGGTATTGATTCAGAGGTGAGATCGAATCCCAATTACAAAGAAAACAAAGGAATTTTGGAAAGCCGCCCTTATCGATGATCCCTTGTAAAATTTTGATGACCTTCAAATCACAGCAAATCTTCCATTTATTTGCGTAGTGTTGGAATTCTTTTCATTATATCTTTCAATGTTTCATAGCTTTCTTTGATGTTAATAACCATTGTTAGCGGAATTGCAAGTTTTCGGTTCGCCACATGCAACAACACTGCTTTCAAGCTTGAAACAGAACCATCAATAAATAATCTCCACTCACTAGCGATGTAGTTCATTCCCATTTGTACCACCAAAGCTTTTCTATAGTTGCAGTAAGTGGACGAATTGTCATCATTTAGAGTGTAGAGGCTCTGAAATTCAGCTTGCCGTTTGCGGTACGCCGCACAGTGGGATTTCTTCATACAAGCCGCGGCAAAAATTAGAAGGAATCGAGCTAGGGCTTTGAAATTTCGCACACATCTCTCATATTGCTAAATTAGAAAAAAACAAGTTTTTGTTCAAATCCGCCCACAACCGCGCCTACCTCCCATATAACGTAAAATAAAAAATCGTTGTATTTTCCTCATTTTCATATCTATGTCAATAAAAATTACTGCCAATGCTTGCATTGGAGTCCTCAATTATATTAAAAATTTAAGTGCCACGCCCAACGCCCATATACAAATTTTCATTTTTCAAAATTTTCGAAAACACAGATATAATTCTTTGTAGTTTGTGATAGATGTAAATCAGCACTTACATCTATATAAATACCTAAAGCCTAATATGTTAGCTGAATATTTGCAAAAAAATTAGGGGGCCATAGTTTACCGTTTTTTTTAATTAACCAATCATTCCAAATAAAAGTCAAATTTGTACTATAAAATTATCGAAATTTATTAATTTTTCAGCATTTCGCAGTGCATACTTTTAGGGATATGATATATAAAACACAACCGCTGTAAAAAACTTTAACTAACGTTTCTATTATCGACAGCATTAAAACACATATGCCTAAAAGTAAACACCATTTTATATGGTGTTTTCATCCATTTTTGTAATGAAATTTCGTGGCACTTTTTTTATAAAATTTATAACTTTGTTCAACAGTATAAAATATTATGGCAATTTTATTTATGAAATCAAAAGAATACACTCCCACCTTTCACATTTTAGCAACCAGACCACAACTATCGATAACGACCACCTTTTTTAGTCCAAGAAAAACTAAAAACACTTAGTTTTTTGAGTGTCATCAGAAAGCATGAATATATTTTAATCTGTTATTGTTATTCAATTATTTTTTCTTAAAACTTAATGTAGAAATACCATATTTTTCAAATATACATATTCCAAGTCGATACGACAAAAAGAAGTTATGTCTCCAGCCCATTGAAATGCATGAAAATCTGAGGCAGGTTACTGCAGAGTTTCATTTTGTTGACTTTGCCGCGATTTTTTTGTACAAAAACAAAATTTGTTGAAAAGAACTAATGATTTATTTCTCTTAATTAAACAATTCTCTACAAAACTGCATCATTACATTTTTGATATTTGACAAAATCCCACTGTGCGCCGCAGAGTTAACATTAGCATGTGTGGTTTTCTTTGCTTTAAAAACGCTGTCAAAAATATAAATAAATAAGACGCTGCGATGTTCCCAGTATGGCCACAATGAATATCCATTTCCATTTGTGTTATTAGTTGTGGTCCATCCCTTCCCTGTTGGGGCTCATAATCGGTGTCAAATGGATCTTCATAAGTAACACCACATGCTCTATTCATTCCTGTAAATTCTGTCCTCCGCCTTGGTGATACAAAATTTTCAGGTGCAAGCACTGGTAGTGTGGCTGTTACAGTTGCTTTATAAATGTTGTTCTTCTCAGCATGTCGATTTAGACGACTGGTTTCAACTGGTTAGCAACTGGTTTCATCATGATCACCTGGGCGATGAATCCAGTTTACCGACTTACAATACTTTATACTATGTTTGCCTCCACTCAACCATGCCATGAGATTGTATAACATTGGCGACTCACTGTATTAGATGTGTAATTTTCACCGGTCAAGTCTACTTCGTCGAAAACCAACTTATATGCTCTCTTAAATTAACTGCTTAAAAGATTATTTTCCTTTAGAAATCTTATAGAACTTTTTTTCTGATTTGATGACCGCAAATGTAGCAAAATAAATCAATATTTTCACACTGCATATTGAAAGTGTCAGTTGCCAATATTGTGTGCGAATTATGCTGTAGCACTTTCTCTATAACTTTAACCGATGAGCTCTCGTTGACGTCGTACTGTGTAATGCCTCGATGTTTTGTTTGTTTGTTTTCAAATTCTGATTTTATTATACTGATTAATCATCTGATGGAAAATAACTTAAAATCTAGCATTAATCCTTCAATACTCTTATTTCTAACATTTAACAATAATTTTAAAAATAAAAAAATAAATGGTTTCCCATTACATCCCATGAAGGGACTGGGGAGAACTTCTCACAATCACTGAGCTGTGCGCTTTCCAGTTTTCACTCACTGATTGGGACCTACAGTTTTACACCGATTCCGAACGGTAATTTGAGAAGCTTTTTCATGGCTAGATACTCGATAGTGTCGCCGTCACTATGCGAGGTGACCGCCGCCGAAAGAAAATTTGAAGGTGGTCAGAGCCGGGTTCGAACCCAGGATCTCATGTACAAGAGAATACGTCTTTCCCATATTCTAAGCTTCTCCATCTGGTGGGATGTTGTGCCTCGACGTGAGCGTCGTGTCGCTTTTATATTGTGTGCTGCGTCCCTTGATGCGTGTGCTGAGCTTACTGCTTTGCCTGCTCTGCTGCGGTCGGTGAGATAGCATTGTATCTTAATGTTGAAGTAAACGGTGTTAACAATCATTCCTAGGAAGTTCATATGTTCTAGAAAGTTGATTATTGAGACCTTAGGTATATTTTTGTAGTTGATTGTTTCCATGAATTTTGAACGGTTTGCTACTGAACAGGGGAAAAAGTTTAAAAAAATCGAATTTTTTAAAGATTTTTGCGATTTTGACGTTGAAGATGAAGTTTTTTTGTTCTTTATACAATTTTTGTTCTTTATACAACTACAACATTCCCTCAGAGAGTAAATCAAAATTCCGAACGAATTGATAAATTTTTTCCAAAAATTACACCGAGGCCCCCAAATATTTGGGGCCCCATACAAAAAGTGCATGACTTTGGGCAAAACTGGGAGACACGGGTCTTTTTTTTTTGGTCTTTTATCACGTAGTGGTGTCCGTATATGGTTATATTTTTTCGTGTTGCACTGTTTTTCATTAAAAACAATTATTCCAATATTTTTTTCGTATTCCTTTGGCTTTTATAACATCTTGTAATCTCTTCAGAATCCATTTAACTAAATTTGCGGGTATTTCAGGTGAAATTTTTTGTCATTCTGCCATTATAACAGATGTGAGAATTCGTCTGTTACTTATTACTCCGGAAAAACTCTATGAAGCAATGTCTGAGCTTGGTATTCCTGCAAAAATCATACGCCTTTGCAGGATGACCTTGACGAACACCAAATCCGCAGTGAAAGTTGGTGAGTTGGTGCGATCCCTTTAACATCTTAATGGAGATCATTATGAGAAAAGCTGCAGTCAACCTGAATAAAACCATCAGCAGCAAAAGTCACATGCTGCTCGCGTATGGTGATGATATAGATATCATTGGGCGGAGAAGTTACTGCGGTTTTTTCGAGAATTGAGAAGGAGTCAGCAAAAGTGGGTCTGACGGTAAAAGAGGACAAGACAAAATTAATGGTTTCAACGAACAGGGCCTCCACGCGATTAGACCAAAAAGTGAACGTTGATAACCGTTATAACTTCGAGGTAGTAGACGAATTTATATACCTCGGATTTGCCGTAAATAAAAACAACAACGTCAGCCTTGAGATCAAGCGGAGAATTGTGCTTGCGAATAGATGTTATTTTGGGCTAAGCAAGCACTTTAGAGATAAAGCCCTCTGTTGAGTAAGTCCAGTAACAAAAGCCCAGCGCAGAATCCTGGGTCATATCGTAAGCAGACGAAACATCTGTAGGAGTCTTCGAGAGAAAAATAACCAGAAAAATGTATGGCCCTATAGTGCACAACGGCCAGTATCGGCGACGCATGAATTATGAGCTGTATGAGCTTTATCCTGACATTGACATAGTTAAGCGGATCAAAGTAATGCGATTGCGCTGGCTAGGTAGAATGGAAGAAGTAGAATGGATGAAGACGAACCAGCACGAAGGGTTTTCGAAACCGAACTCGAAGGAAGACAAAAAATAGGAAAACCAAGACTCCGCTGGAGGGATCAGGCTGACGAATCCCTGCGTACACTTGGTATTGCCAACTGGAGAAATAAAGCAAAAGATCGAACTGGTTGGCGAAATATGTTATCTTCGTTTTGTAAGGTCACTGACCCCCCGGTGTTAGCCGAGGCCGGATAAATAAGTGAGTAAGTACTTATTATGTCCATGTTCCACATATGTTCAACTGGATTGAGGTCCGGCGACTGTGGAGGACGATCTAATTGTTAGGAGAGTGATAAAGTAGACATGCCTTAACTAATTTTGATGTGTGGTTGGGATCATAATCTTGTTAAAGATTAAAGTCCTATCCAAGCACAACACAACACAACACTGCGAGCCAAATTTTCTTTCAAAACATAAAGGTAGTCTGTTTTAGTCATGGTTATTTCAATAAATACTAAATTGCCGACTCCGATCGCTGCCATTCAAGTTGAATCGAATGGATCGAATTTGAGTTAATATTTTGGGTCTGCCAGATTTTAGACGATTTTCCAATTTTTCCAACTTTTGATACATATCAAATATTTTTTAAACTGTGTTGTGCCTTCTACCAATGACAGAATCAATTTCACGCAGTGATAATAAGATAAAATGCAAAGAAAGTGAAGATTATGTTTTGTTATTGCATATTTTATGATTTGCTTTTGGTTTTTTTTTATCTTTATATTGATGTATGATGATGAAAAAGCTTCTCAAAATACCGTTCGGAACCTGTGTAAAACCGTAGGTTCCAATCAGTGAGTAGGTATAAAACTCGAAAGAGCACTGCTCGCTGGTGGTGTGAAGCTCTTCCTGATCCCTTCATGGGATATAATGGAAAACCATTTATTTATTTTTGTATTGATGTATGTATGTAATATGATTTTTTGTAACGTATTATTTTAAATAATCATTTAATGTTCTAAATAAAAAAATTTAAAAATTTGCTAATTTTTGGTAACTTTTTTGGAAAATTCTGGTAATTAAAAAATTAACCCTGTGGCAACCGTGATTATCGCTTTTAGCTAATTACTGAAGCAAGATGAAGATATAAATAAAAAAATTAATAATAATGGTAAAAATAATTGAAAGAGGTCATAAATACAACTTTCATCAAGTTGTAAACTTTCTTTTGACGCGACAAATTTTCTAGCTATATCCTGATTGAATAAATTTTAGTCTCCCGGTAAAAATTGGTCGAAAAAATTGTTTAACGGGTAAACAAAAAAACACGCTTACTGTTTGCAAGCACTTACGCAGTTGTACAGTACCGTGGTAGAATAAATAAGGTAGTACCTTTCAACTTATACTTTTCTTTTAAGTTCAACTTTTTCTTCCTTGTTTGAATTAGGTAAAAAATCGTTGCTGTTTTGTTTTTGTATTTTTTATACTTTTGTTGTAAGTATACATACGTATGTATTAAATTTGACACACACAAAAAATACGATAAAAAAAAATGCCTACACCAACTGCCACTACCCTGCTTATTACATAATGTACAGTACATTGTGAAATTGTTTTGTGTGTCATCAATTGATTGTACATATCAACAAAAGCTGTCAGAAAAAGCATTTTATTTCTTGGCATTTCGCAATTTGTGTCCATAGACACGAAAAACAATAGCGACGAAACGTGTGGAGTCGTCAAATAGTAAGGAATTTCGTTTAATTATACAATTATCAATAAATATATTTTGTTATATACGATTTAGTCTTAGTAGCTATTCCTAGTCAATATTTATAAGGTAATACTAATATATCTTTCGTTTGCAATTCAGTGTAGTGAAACTCCCACACAATGACAGACAAAATAAACGACAACCGTGACCAGGGTGCCATATGCCCCTGGGCACAAGTCACAAAACCGCCTGAGGAATCTCTGAATTTCGCAGCGATCGTAAAGAATCAACAAAAGGAAAAGATAACAAAGGATGCAACCGAGAAAGAAAAACAGAAGGAACAAGAAGAGCGCGACCTTGAAGAGGCTTTAGTAAAGAGCCTTGAGCAGGCCACTCTCAAGAGTCAAGAAGTTAATGATGATGATGACGACGAATGGGATCTGTTGAATGCCGATGGAGATGAGTTTGATTTTGCCCTACCTCCAGAGGTTTTGGCTTTCCTCAAAACTGAAGAAGAGGAATTGGCAGCTGCCGAAGCCGCTGCTTTGGCCGGATGCGAATCAGATTCTGTAATAGCACAAATGTTACAGTCCCAGTTCGATCGGGAATACAATGAAGATTTGAAACGCATTGAGAAGGCACAGAATAAGCAATCAAAAATAACAGTTTGCCTAGATAAATATATAAAACCGTATGTAAAGGATGCTGGTGAAGAATACGATGACGATGGGTATGAAGAATGCGAGGCTCGTCGGGAAAAACGCGATTGGGATCGCTTTGAGACAAATGAACGCAAACTTGATGCCATACCGAAATGTGGTTATGCCGTTCATAAAGATGGTGAAATGATCACAAAACATGATGCTGACCTATGTGGCGTACGCAACGCTTGCAGAATGATGTCATTCCCCGCGGAATTTGCCACCGGGGATGGCGCTGGATTTGATATAAAATTGTCTAACAGGGTGAATATTCTAATAATTTTATATTTAATTTTCCTATTCTATGTAAAAAGTCTTATCCATTGATTGCAAATTAGATAGCGTACTGCTCACAGATTGTGAGAAACTCGATACTTCTTTCTCCCCTCTGGGATGCAGTGGGTGATTTTAGAAAGTCTTAATATGAATACAGATTTACATTATCTCTACTTTCAGGTATTTAATCAACTTAAAACCTATTCCGTTAAAGGTCAAAAGAAAACTCCTCGTATGCAAGATCGTAAAGATAATAAGGCTACTGCCGAAATGGGTGTTGATGGACGCACCCGCATACTGCTATACAAATTGATAAACAATCAGATATTGGAACAAATCAATGGTATCATATCGACCGGCAAAGAAGCCGTAATTTTACATGCTAATTCTAATCCTGCACTGTTGGGACCCAATCCGGATAAAGAGATGATTGTGCCCAAAGAGTGTGCAGTGAAGATATTCAAAACTACACTTAACGATTTCAAACAACGTGATCGTTATATCAAAGACGACTATCGTTTCAAGGACCGTTTTAATGTACGCTTCAGTAAGCAAAATAATATGGTCATAATAAATATGTGGGCCGAAAAGGAAATGCATAATTTGACACGTATGTCAAGCGTGGGCATCAAGTGCCCATCAGTTGTAATGTTAAAGAAACATGTGTTGGTCATGGAGTTCATCGGAGAGAACAACCAGGCAGCACCGAAATTAAAAGATGCTCTTCTGAGCGCAGCCGAATGGATTGCAGCTTATGATGAGGTCGTAGAAACTATGTATAAGCTATATAATGAGGCCAAACTGGTCCATGCAGATTTAAGTGAATATAATATATTGTGGCACGATGGCATGTGTTGGTTTATAGATGTGGCTCAATCAGTAGAGCCCCAACACCCATCGGCCATGGAATTTTTAATGAGAGATTGCGGTAATATAACAACGGTAGGAGAAAATTTATTATTTTGTTGAACGTTCATTATTTATTTTTTTTTTTGTCTCTTCCAGTTCTTTGGCAAGAAAGGCGTCCCGAAATGTCACACCAAGGAACAGTTATTCGAGCAAATAACTTCTCTCAATGCAGAAACTCACAATGTGGCTATGCTGGAACGCATTCACACTAAGGGCGCCAACATCAAATTGGCTACAGCTCCCAATCAAGATGAATGCCCCGCTGAATTGAAGCCACTGGAATATCCCTTCGATTTGGCCTGGGAGAAATCTCTCGAGAATCGTGCATCGAACGATGAGGCAGCAAATGCTTTCAACCCCCCTTACGTAGAATGTCGTGCACAAGCCTCTCTGGTTGAGGGTAACAACAATGTTACCACTCCCACCGCTTTGAAATAATCCATCGTGGTTAACTTTATGATTGATACTGCCACAGATTAGTGCGTTATCATCATGATCACAATGATTTTCGTCGTAAGCGTCTTAGAGGACGTCTTCAACAAATGAGTTTCTTTTTTCAATTTACTACTTTTTCAAACATTTTTCATATATATTAACATTAATAATAATCCCGTATCTTAGTTTATAGCTCTACATTGCTAATATCATAATACCAACTACTTAATCATATACAATGGTAAACAATTAAACTAGTTAAGACACAGTACAACAACCTAGAAAAAAAAACAAAACGAACTTTGTGTTGTTAATAAAATTAATTGGGTGATTGGGAAAACGAATTGAATGTATCTTTCTTGAAAAGCAGTAAGGACGATTGTGAAAATGATTTGAAACTTAATTTGGAAATATAAAAACAAAACGAGTATTAATTGTGAGCCAGGGCAGGTTGCAAGACGAATCGATATAGACTCCTAACTTCGTACTGTGGCTATTAGGGGAAATGTTTCTACGAAATATTCATGGAAGAAAAATAAACAGGATCTGATAAAGGCTACAAGGCCTATTAGTAGGGAACCATATTGTTAAAAAAATCAGCCTTATTACGAAAGTCGTTCTCGTATTTCAACTACGACAGTTTTGTAAAAGATTAAAGACAAAGTTGGCGTGTTATCTTTAATATTTTACAAAACTGTCGTAGTCGAAATACGAGAGCGACATACGTAATAAGGCTGAATATTAAACGTAGAAACAAAACCGATGCCATACATACATACGTAGCAACTGATGCCTTCGCCAGAATTTTGGCGTCAACATATTGGGAGATTTTTGAAAAGAAACTACAGAAAAACAGTTTCCTTGTTAGAAAATCAGTACTTAATTGCTGATTTTACCTGCATTAATTCTAAATAAATTGTTTTCCTTTTTATTTTACAAGGGTTACTATTTATATTTCGGGAACTTGCAATACTACACTATTTTCAATTGAAATTTTAAAAAATCTATTTCTATTTGAAATACATCAATTGAAACTTTAAAATTCTATTTGAAATTTGGAATACATCAATTGAAATTTGAAATACAGCAATTGAAATTTGAAACACATCAATTGAAATTTAAAAATCTAATACATAAATAAAATCGGTTAATAATTTTTAAATTCCAAGTGACGAATTTTAAATTTCAATTGATGTCATTCGAATTTCAATTGATGTATTTCTAATATAATTTTTAAATTTCAATTGATGTATTTCAAATATAATTTTCAAATTTCAATTGATATTTTTCAAAATTAAATTGATATTTTTCAATTGAAAATGGTGTAGTGTTCTCAGATGCAAACTGGAACTTCTATTGGAAAGTTTGAAGTTTTTTAACATAAATATACGTAGAAAGTTTTCACTTATGAGCACGGTGTGTTGAAAAATGCATCTCTGTCAAAAATTGAATTAACCCGTGAAAATTTTCGCTCGCCTATTATTGTTCTCGATTTTCGACCTAGATTATCGAGACAAGAGTGTCTCAATCAACTTTTTTCGACTTTTGTTGATAAAGCACCATCAAAAACCACTGGAAATTGCTGGTACCAAGAGTTCAGTCTCGAACGCCGCTCGTTCCAGGGGCCAAATCACCACATTCGTTATCGAGTTCACTTTCGTAGCGTAAAACATTTCGACAGTCGAAATTTGTTGGATCACGGTATTCGATCGAAATCTATTTTGTCTACTACTCTTTTTTACATTGCTGTAAGCATATGTCAAAAACGATGTATAAGTAGACAGTCAAAATTTCTCTTCACTCAAATGCCGACAAACAAAACGAGTGAAACCCTAGTACTTCTCTACTCTCTCTCTTACTCTCTTCATTGAATATTTCAATACACGAGCAGCTTTTTGATAGTGTTACTGTATATAACTATAAAAATTCCAACCATGTTGAAGTAAAATTACATAAACTATGCAAAAAGTATGAAATAAGCAAGATATTACGCGAGAGAGAAATGCGTTTGAGTGAACTCCTAGTACTTTTTGGTTCTCTTTTACCAGGGTTGCCAAGTTGCGCACATCTTCTGGTCGTCTAATTGTAAATCGTCTTTGCATATGTTGTTACGAAAAACAACAGGAAAGGGGAAGGCAAAAGTAGTCAATTTTGAAAATTGTTTTGTATTATACGGAAAATTTAACTTTGAAAATGAATCCTTGTGTTTTTTTTGTTGTCTTCATCGTCGGATTCGGAGGATAAATCAAATATAAGCGTATTGAGACGAAATATTCGCGAAAAAAGCAATCCTTTGTCATTGCCTGAAGTTGAGGAAGTTGTAGTTGTTTTGAAGTGAGCGGCTTCCGCTGTTTTTTTTAATTGATGTTCATTTTCCCTGAAAACAAGTAAAATTATACTGTGTTAACTTATTTTGCTAAAATAAAAAAATACTTAAATTTTTAAAAATTTCTTTCCAAAAAAAAGTATTTTCAACTCAATTTATTCTCAACTTTGAATTTTTTTCGCGTCTTTGAACTGCAATCTTTCTTTGTTCCTCTTTGCATTCCTTCTTTTTAGCGTGCAAAAATGGTAGTTTGTTCGATTTCGATAATAAACTACCAATCGTGTACAACTTCGAGTAAATACGATTCGATAACGAGTACCGTGATCGACGTTAACAACATATCGAAGGCAAAGTACTCGATTTCGAATGCGGTGATTTGGCCCCAGGATGAATTTCGTGAAGGTCGTTCAAAATCGGTCGTTCTGCCACAAAACATCGATGCTG
The DNA here is from genome assembly GCA_963931995.1 of Phaonia tiefii. Taxonomy (NCBI): domain Eukaryota; kingdom Metazoa; phylum Arthropoda; class Insecta; order Diptera; family Muscidae; genus Phaonia; species Phaonia tiefii. The sequence continues at coordinate 296,996,300 of OZ008368.1, forward strand.
TGAGTGAACTACGATAATAATGCAAAATCGTCATGTGACATATCGTGAGATAGAAGCATCCTTCCACATTAGTTCCACTCCAATACATTCGTTTTTGCATTAACATTTGGCAGTAAAAAAACATTATTCGAGTTGGATCCCACATAATATGGCAATCGCTGAAAAAAGGATCCACAATTCTCCTATTTATCTCCATGCTGACGTTGTTGTCCTTGTTCACGGCGGATCCAAGGTAGACGAATTCATCTACCACTTCAAAATTAAATCGGTTGTCAACGTTCAAGTGCGGTCCAAGTCGAGAGGTTTCTCTAGCCGTTGACACCATCAATTTTGTCTTGCCCTCATTAACAGCAAGGCCAACCTACGCTGATTCTTTTTCGATTCTTGAAAATACTGCAGTAACCTCTCGCAAATTTCTCCCAATGAAGTCTATGTCGTCAGCATACGCCAGCAACATATGGCTTGTCGTGTTAATGGTCTTGTTCGAATTTACTTCAGCTTATCTCATTATTATCTCCATTAAGAGATGTTGAAGAGATTGCACGAAAGCGTGTTGCCTTGTCTCAGTCCTCGCTGGGTACAGAATGGTTCAGTGAAGTCTTTCCCCACTTTCACTGCTGATTTGGTGTTGCTCAGCGTCATTCTACAGAGGCGGATCAGTTTTGCCGGAATCCCAAGTTCAGACATAGGTTTGTACAGTTTTCCCCGTATGGGGCTATCGAAAGCAGCTTTGTAATCGACAAAAAGGTGGTATGTGTGGGTCGTGGGTCTTTCCCAGCATTTGGAGTAGCGTGAATATTTGGTCAGTCGTGGAATTGTCTGGTCTAACACCACACTGATAAAGTACAATCAGGTTTTCAATAATTGGCTTTAGTCTTTCATATAATACGCTCGACGCGATGGATAAAAGACTAATACCGCGATAGCTGGAACAGACACGAATCACCCTTTTTGAATACAGGACATAATACACTGAGAATCCAATCGTCAGGCATAGATTCCCCCAGCCATATACCGCATATAAGTCGATGCATGTGGGCTAGCAGTCCTTCGCCAGCTGCCTTAAAAAGTTCAGCGGTAGCCCATCCGCACCAGCGGCTTTTTTATTCTTAAGCCGGGAGATCGCCGTTCTAATCTCACTTTGGTTGGGGGGTACAATCTACACTATCTTCCACTATCATTACCTCCTGATCTTCAGTGGAAGAATCTAAGTGGAGTAGTTTTGAAAAGTGGTCCCTCCACATTTTGAGCACACACTGCTAATCAGTCACCAGATACCCTTTCTCGCCCTTGCAGGAGGGCAGCTCATTATTGGGCCCGTTATTCTATCTTCTTACCCACTGGAAAAATTTTCTGGATTCACCATTCATCCTGCACAGTTCGGTTTTTTCACTCTCCTTCTGCTCCCATTCCCTTTTTTCCCCCTAAATAGTTAGTTTTCCTCCCTTCTCAGCCTCTTGTATCCCCCACTCGCAGCACGCGTTGTAACTGTTTCGTTGCCATGCGTGCAGCGTCTTTTTCATCAGTTGCAATACGACATTCTTCGTCGTACCATGGCTTATCCTTCTGCGGTTTTTGATAGCCAAGTTCAGTCCTCGCATCGGTTTCCAAAGAATGGGAGATGTGCTTCCACTGCGCATATGGGTCCTTTCCCGTGTTCGGCTTCCTCAGTCTTGTGCGAACTTTCGCAGCCACCATGTAATGATTCGAGTCGATATTGGCACCCCGATTCGCACGTACATTCATTACACTAGAAGAGTGCCTGACATCTATTACCAAGTGATCAATCTGGTTCTTCGTCCTCTGATCAGGAGATATCCAGGTCGCCTTATGTATGTTCTTATGCTGGAATCGTATTCCATATTCTTTACAGTGGCGAAATCTATCAGTCTTATTCCCGTATCGCAGGTTGTATCATATAGACTGTGATTATCGATGATTGGTCGAAAGACACTTTCCTTTCCCAAGTTGGCATTGAAATCGCCTAGAATAATCTTAATGTCGTGGTCAGGGCAGCGTTCGTATACTTCCTCCAGACGCTCATAAAATGTTTCTTATATCATCTTTATCCTCTGTCGGTGCGTGCACACAAATTAACGAGATGTTGAAATATTTCGCTTTGATGCGAATTGTGGCTATGCGTTCACTCACGTTGAACCTTGAAACTAGGTGTCGCAGTCTCTTGCCAACTATAAAGCCGCACCCGAATTCGTGCTTTCGCTCATGGCGTCTGTAGCAAATATCTCAGTTTTTCTTTGTGGTGCTATCATATCCTGTCCATCGCATTTCCTGGATCGCTGTGATGTTAGCTTTATATTTTCCGAGTGACACCCGTCCTGTATAGCGTTCGAAAATTCCAGGTACATATCCTTAAATCGTGGTCCTTATAACGTTTTTCTGTGTATTTTCATTGCCTATATAACGGTAGCGGGAAGAAAACCCAGCCCACTAAGCTAGACTCATTAAATTTTTCGATAAATTAATGAAATTGTATGTGTAAAATTCCAATTAAGCTGTAGCTAAATTTCCAATATAAATAAATAAAAATACCTAAAGTGTTAGATGATTTTTCTATCATAAAATATACGAGTACCTAAGTTTATTTGTGATATTGCAGTAATTCTTACACGGCGTCTACACGAGAGATATGTTATAACATTTTTATGTCAGCAAACGTCAAATTCAATCGCAGAGAGTACTATGTTACGTGTGGACTCTAAATTACTGTTAGTGTTAGTGGTATAACAAATTTGATGGCATAGTTGTTATGGCATATTTTATAACAACTATGAACTGTCAAAAACGGACAGACACATAGTTGTTTACATAAAATTGAAAGAAGTGGAAAAAAATAATATATGTATATAAAAGTAATCAAAAAGGTCGAATAAAATCAACAATTAAGTGAAGAAAATATTTAGATAAATTTTGGAATCAAACATCAAATAATACACACAAAATACAGACCCAATCAACACTTCGCACAAACGACACAAGTATTCTGTACGACAGTCAGGCAATTATGAAATCCTATAACATTAACATAAATACGTGTTCCCCTTGTTTACCATTAACATTAACAGAAGCAAAATGGTTCTGATATTCTGTCGGCGTTCTCTCTCATTTTATGTTACCATTTATCTCACGTGTAGACGCCGTGTTAGCAAACCCTATGAGCGTTTTCACACTAGCCGACACGACACTGACAACTACATCAGTGAGAGCGCAAACTCATACAATTATATGGGCATGCTTTCACACTTGCCGACACGACGGTTATATGTCGTTGCCGGCGACGACATGTCGGCGAGAAGCAAACATGCACTCATGTCGTCGACGACATTTTTATATTTTTATAAACAGTGCAGTGTTTTGTTATCGTGCAAAATTTTTTATGTAAAATTTAATAAAATTGCCAAATATGATATTGTCACATTGATTGAATTAGTTGATGATAATATTTCTTCGATCAACGAAACAACAACTGCATTTCGGTATCGTGTCGTGTTGTGTAATGTGTAAGCACTTTGCAAAAATCGTGCCGGTGTCGGTGCCGTGCTGGTGTCGTGTCGGTGTCGTTGTCGGTTAATGTGAAAACGCTCTATGTCGCCTTAACATTTAGTTAAAATCATACAATAATTTCAGGCAATTTTACTCTGATTTTTCTCTCTATGTATGCAAGTGTTGGAAAAATATTGCAAGTAAAACACACAAGACACCATTTGCAGAAACTTCTTTCTATTTCTAGAGAACCATCGTCGTGCTCTACGTTCATCAGGGATGATTTTTATTTAATCGAACTTTTTGTTGGTACTTTTTTATTGTCATATTCATTTTTCGAACACTTGCATAGTGGTGAATTCTCAATCCAAATGAGATTTCGTTTGCATTGAGTTTGATGCATTTTTCAAAAGCATCATTCCAAACAACCGTTGATGAAGATCTGTGTCTAGATCGGAAATAGCTATACGGCAGAGTTGCCAGAAGCTATTAAAAAACATGCCAAAAAAAGTGAAGTTGCAACAAAAAGTGCTCAAAAAGAGTTGGCAACCCTTTTGGATAGACGTACATTTTTGCAGTGCTCCGATCGTTGTGTACAAATTATCAATTTTAAACCATAATAGCATTATAAATTAAAAAAAAACATTGTGAGAAAGTATAATAGTGCACTGTTATCAACCTGAAACAAAAATCATGTCAAAAAAGCAAACTCGTCGTAGTATTGTGAATAAAAAAATCATTTGTATCAAATGCGAGGACAGTGATGATTATATTCAGAGTGACAAGTGCGGCAAAGACTTTCACTCTCAATGTGCTGGTCTTACCAGGAGAGAATTTGAGCGACATTTAAACAATAGTGGTCTTCATGCAAGCTCGAAAGAACCTCGTAAACTCGAAAACATCGTAAACTTGCACATCAAACGTCAAAACAAACAAATTTCCCATACAAAGCGACTTGCTCAAAAGTGGAAAGTTTTCGAGGCAAATTTGCTGCGCAAACGTAGGATGAAGAAACGTGTAAACTTTTGACATTTCGTTGTCAGCTGACTAGGATGGATAAATAAGGTGATAGCACTAGAACAATAGAAAAAGTACACAGACATAATACATACAATTGCTACTGCTACCACCTTATGTATCCATCTTGGTCAGCTGATATGGTTTTGAGGGAAACTTGCGCTGAGAAAAGTTCTCAGCTTTCACGTTTGCATGAATGCCGGTATTGTGCAGATGAGAAGGAAGATGTAAAGCAGGAGTCAAAGAAGATAAACAATAGTGGTCTTCATGAAAGCTCGAAAGAACCTCGTAAACTCGAAAACATCGTAAACTTGCACAGCAAACGTCAAAACAAACAAATTTCCCATACAAAGCGACTTGCACAAAAGTGGAAAGTTTTCGAGGCAAATTTGCTGAGCAAATCTGGAAAAAGAAACGTGAAAACTTTTGACATTTCAATGTCAATATTTTTGTATTGAAAAAGGAGAGGGTTTTTGATTTATGTGAAAAAAAAATTAAATAATGGAATAGGTAACGCATATACTTTTAATTTTACTTTATTTATTTACTTTATCAGCCTTTTTTGACAATTGCTGCACAGATACACTGAGCAACTTTATTTGGTGCCTCATGAAACGCTTCGGGGCAAACTTACTCACTTATCCGGTCTCGGACAACCCCGGGGGGTCAGTGACCTTACAAAACGAAGATAACATATTTCGCCAACCAGTTCGATCTTTTGCTTTATTTCTCCAGTTGGCAATACCAAGTGTATGCAGGGATTCGTCAACCTGATCCCTCCAGCGGAGTCTTGGTCTTCCTATTTTTCGTCTTCCTTCCAGTTCGGTTTGGAAAACCCTTCGCGCTGGTTCATCTTCATCCATTCTACTGACATGGCCTAGCCAGCGCAATCGCGTTATCTTGATCCGCTTAACTATGTCAATGTCAGGATAAAGCTCATACAGCTCATGATTCATTCGTCGCCGATACTCGCCGTTGTGCACTATAGGGCCATACATTTTTCGGAGTATTTTTCTCTCGAAGACTCCTACAGATGTTTCGTCTGCTTGCGATAGGACCCAGGATTCTGCGCCATAAAGCAAGACAGGTTGAATGAGAGTCTGGTACAGCCGGACTTTTGTTACTCGAGAGAGGGCTTTATCTCTAAAGTGCTTACTTAGCCCAAAATAACATATATTCGCAAGCACAATTCTCCGCTTGATCTGAAGGCTGACGTTGTTGTTTTTGTTCACGGCAGATCCGAGGTATTTAAATTCGTCCACTATCTCGAAGTTATAACGGTTATCAACGTTCACGCTTTGGTCTAATCGCGTGGAGGCCCTGTTCGTTGAAACCATTATTTTTGTCTTGTCCTCATTTGCCGTCAGATACACTTTTGCTGACTCCTTCTCAATTCTCGAAAAAACCGCAGTAACTTCTCTAATTGTGCGCCCAATGATATTTATATCATCAGCATACGCGAGCAGCATGTGACTTTTGCTGCTGATGGTTTTATTCATGTTGACTGCAGTTTTTCTCATAATGATCTCCATTAAGATGTTAAAGAGATCGCACGATAGGGTGTCGCCTTGCCTGAGGCCTCGTTTAGTTTCGAAAGGTTCGGTAAGATCCTTACCAACTTTCACTGCGGATTTGGTGTTCGTCACGGTCATCCTGCAAAGGCGTATGAGTTTTGCAGGAATACCAAGCTCAGACATTGCTTCATAAAGTTTATCCCGTATCGGACTATCGAAGGCCGCTTTATAATCGATAAATTGCTGATAGGTGTCGATTTGTTTTTCGTGTGTCTTCTTTAGGATTTGGCGTAGCGTGAAAATATGGTCAGTTGTCGATTTTCCAGGCCTAAAGCCACACTGGTATGGTCCAATCAGGTCAGCGATAATTGGTTTTTGTCTTTCGCACATTATACTTGATAGAACCTTATATGCTATGGATAAAAGGATTATTCCACGGTAGTTGGCACAGATACTCGGATCACCTTTTCCAAATATGGGACATAGTACACTGAGACTCCAATCGCCGGGCATGCATTCATCTAACCAAATTTTGCTAATGAGCTGAGGCATGCACCTTATCAGCTCATCGCCGCCAGCCTCAAACAGCTTCGCCGGTAATCCATCGGCTCCTGCGGCTTTGTTGTTCTTAAGCCGGGCAATACCTGTTCTGACCTCGTCTTTGTTAGGAGGGGGGCAATCGACGTCGTGGTCCATATTGTGATCGATTGTCCCATCGTCATCGGATATCTCAGGTACTACTTACGCTGAGCAAAAGTTCCAGGTTTTCTTGTTTGCATGAATACCACTTACGGGTTTAAAAAACCTAGAGAAGTTAGATAAATTGGAACAGCTGACTGAATCAATAAATTTTTTGTCAGCTAAGTTCGGCGAAGTTATAAAAGATGTTGAGCAAAACAAAAGGAAAATAAATGATATAGAAAAAGAAAATAAAAAATTGAAGAATGAAATTGAAACATTAAAATCCTCTGTGAAAATTTTAAACAATAATCGTGTTAAGAACGACTGCATAATAAGCGGACTAAAAGTGGAAAATGGTATAAAAGCGGTTGATGCAGTAATTAGCTTTTCGAAAAATGTTGGTGTATTAGACTGTAATTCTATGGATGACGCCTACTTTATTAAAAACAAAACACAACAAAATGAAAAACAAACAGTTGTTGTGCAGTTTACTTCCAAAATGCAGAAGGAGAAGTTAATGGGTGCTAAGCCCAAGCTAAAAGAAAATGAAAACACTAAGAATGTATATATAAATGATTTCCACAGCACGGATACACTTAATTTACTTTACCATGCCAAGTCCCTAAAACCAATTGGATATTAATATGTTTATGCCAAAAATTAAAGTTTTTTGTAAACAGAGTGACATTTCTAAACAAATTCATATTCGTTGTGAAGATGATGTGGATACTATGCTGTTAAATGCTACAACAAACAAACGTTGGGCACGAAGATCTATAGTACAGAATAGAGGGGCTGTTGAAGAAGTCGTTTTGGATGATGAAGATGACGCACGTTATGTATATCCTTAATTCGAATTATTTATTTTTCTGTTAAATTTTTTCTTTCTTTTTAAATGGTAAATAATAAATATTTTAATGAAGTTTTTGAATTTTCAAATTATATTGGCAACTTAAATAAAGATTATCTATTGTTACTAAGTATCAATGTTAGAAGTGTTTCTTCGATTGAAAAGTTTAATAAATTTAAATCTTTAATAGCAAGTTTATCAGTTTTACCAGAGGTAATTGCAATACAGGAAACATGGTTTCGTTCTGATTTAACCCAGCTGTATGGAATTTCTGGATATTGCGGTGTACATTGTTGCAGAGATGATAGTTATGGTGGTACTTCAATAGATGTGAAAAATGAATGGAAATATAGTGTAGAAGTTTGTAAAAGTGAGGGGTTTGTTGAATACATATCGCTCATTTGCCGGAATGTTGTATTAACTCAAAATTCTTCATTTTTGGACTAAGTACTATAAAATATTCTCCAGACCGAGTTCTTTCAGATGGATTAATTCCTATATCTAAATCTGTGTTAAATTCGTTAGGAGAGCATTTGGAAGTTAGCATTTTGTGTACATTCATATACAAAATAAAACTTTCAAAGTCGATTTACTCGAAACTATGTTTTTTGAGTTAATACAACATTCCGGCAAATAAGCGATATGTATTAAGTTAAAAAATTTTAAAATTGATAACAAGCCATTGACTATGAAAAGGCCTCTGAAATTTTGCAGAATATATTACCGGATACTAATAATTGGTCTCGTGCTTCTGATGTTTTGAATGAGTTGTTATCTTGTATGAAAGCTGCTATAGAGTGTTCAACTTCTACAACGATTTCGCGTGGCAAGATTTCAACTAACTCCATGGCATTAACTCAAGCTTACAGAAAGTGATTGAATATAAGGAAGAACTATTGAGGAAGAGACGGAGGTCGAGGCACAAAGATATAGCGGAGAATTCTTTGAGAAGGATTAGTAAAGTTGTGAAAATTGCGAAAAGAATATGTATGGAATATTTTTATGTTGACAATCTGCAAAAGGCCGGTGGTAATATGAAAAATCTTGTAATTTTATTAACAGTACTTTAGGTAGAATGAAGAAAACAAATATTGACTTAAACGATTCACAAGGTCAATAATTGGTGAGTGATCAGCCTAAAGCAAATCTCTTGAACTCATATTTTATCGAGTCTGCTGAAAAACTCAGGCAGTCAATTCATACTCGACCAGGAGATCATTACAACGGTCTTCGAACTAAATAAGAGCCCCGGTTATGATGGCATTACTCCAACGTATGTCAAAAGATGTTCTGGAGAAATTACCCCAATTTTAGTGGACATATTTAATAAAATGCTTTATGATCATGAGTATCCCGATTTACTAAAAATTCATAAAGTGGTTCCAATACCTAAAGAGCCCAATGCATCTTCTTTGAATATGTATCGACCTATTGCAATACTTTCAGTAATAGATAAAATTTTTGAGAAAATTTTGTTCGATAAATTACAATTATACTTTGATAACAACAATCTGTTGTACGATTTTCAGTTTGGTTTTCGAAAAGGTTGTGGCACTCAGGAAGCAATATTAAACGTCTTGCATTCTGTTTATAAGGGTCTAGATGATGGTTATTGTGGGGTTGCGGGAGTGTTCTTTGACTTTACAAAGGCTTTTGATCTGGTTGATCATAGTATAATGTTGCAAAAATTAGTTCACTATGGAATTCAAGGGAATGAATTCTTATTGTTCAAAAGTTATTTTTCGCATCGCAAGCAGTATGTTGAGAGATAAATGGATCAAAGAGTCGAACTGGTAGTGTCGAATGTGGAGTGCCGCAGGGTAGTGGATTAGGTCCACTATTATTTTCTATTTACATTAATGATTTGAAGAATATAGGGTTTTTCGGTTCGCTATTTATGTTTGCTGATGACGTCAGCTTATTTTATACCTACAAATATGATGAGGTACTTAAAACCCACATAGAAAAAGATGCTTCATTATTATTTGAGTATGCAAGATTGAATAAATTGTGTCTTAATCCAGATAAAACAAAATTAATTCGTTTTCGACCCAATTCTGCAAGCTTAAATAATAATTTTAGTGTTTACATTGATGGGAAATTGACAATGGAAAGTCACTCAATTAAGTATCTAGGTGTTGTTCTTCAAAGTAATTTATCTTGGGACTTGCATATTCAGTCGGTAAAAAGGAAAATAGCAACAGAAATTGGCAATCTTTTCAAGTTTAAAAATAAGTTTGATGTGAGAACAAAACTTGTTATATATCAGTCTTTAATACATGCTCATTTCAGTTACATGGCAGTTGTTTATGCACACAACAAAAGTAGCAACCCGCTAAGATCACTTCAACGAATGCAGAACAAAGCTTTAAAAATTGTTTACAATTTACCTAAAAGGCATTCAACTGTATTTAGGGATGTTTGCCGGGATATAATGCCGTTAGCAGGCTTAAATCAATATCAAATTTTAATTTATGTCTTTAAATGTATTAACAATGTAGGCCACCACAATATATCGTTTATGCAAAACCAATTTAGTTTCAATACAAGGAATAGAACCAATATCAGAATTCCACTATGCTGGTTAGAAAAGACCAAGCAACGGATCGATTGCATTTAATAATCTTCCGTCAAATTTAAAATCTATTCAACAAATTGGAATATTTAAATCTTTATGTAAAGAATATATAACAAACGATGTTGAAACGCTTTTAGCATAATGGATTTATAAATATTTTATTTTTACAAATGTTGTAATTTTTATCTTTATATTGGATTATATTATATATCTTTAATTATTGTTATATTTGTACATACGACTTAAATACTTGCCCCAAAATAAGCCATAAGGCGCTGGGGTCACAATTATATTGTAATATAAATTATTGTACAAATTAAATAAAATAAAAAAAAACAAAATAAACAAAACTGAAACAATTAAAAAGTAAGTAAGTAAAACGTACTTGGGGCACTTTACACTTTATATTCGATAAAAAAACACAATTTCGTACATACATATTCGAGCACCCTCACTCATAGGGATGGGGGCATATGTCATTTGATATGGAAAACTTTAATGCATAGAATGAGTCATATTAGACCTAAGGTATCTATGAACCAAATTCGTTTTGGGACTTTGTAAGTCATTTGACCCATGCCCGTCTGTCTGTCTGGCTAGTTTGGTCAATACGGTGACTGCCGTAAACCTTTTTAACGATCACAATGAAACTTTGTCATTGGCGACTATTTAACCAAACTTAGTTAGGGATTGCAAATGGGTGTTATGACCACACTCCTTGTGGTACATCCCATACAAATCGATATATTTAGTATTTAGTGTCAAATTTCAAATATTAGTCGGCCGTCGGTGATGCAATGGCTAGTGTGCCCGGCTCTTGTGCATGAGAACTTGGGTTCGATCCCTGCTCTGACTACCTTACATTTCTTTCGACGACGGCCACCTCGCTTAGTGATGGCGACGCTATCGAGTACTTAGCAATGAAAAATCTTCTCAAAATACCGTTCGGAACCGGTGTAACAATGTAGGTCCCAATGAGTGAGTGAAAAATTAGAAAGCGCACAGCTCACTGGTTGTGAGAAGCTGTCCCCAATCCCTTCATGGGATGTAATGGGAAGCGGTTTTTTTTTAGATTCAAATTTATATTGCTAATAATCTGTAAATTTGTACTTAACCGGAGAAAATTGGCGAGGTTACCACGCCGTCCGGGTTATCGATATTGTAACTCGTGTAAAATACTTCCAACCTTAGTGAAATTTATATTAGTCGTCATTTCGTAAACCGCCACTCACTCACTAAAACAATGATGATTTTGGTACACCCATTTATGTGCCTACCATACAAAATATGGGTGGTTCGTAATCCAAAATCGATCTTAGTGAAATTTGGTACTAGGCAATATTTTTAAAGGCTACTTAGTAATTGAAAATGTTTGTGGTAACCATTTTCGAGCTTCCCATACAAATACACACCACATCCTAATTAAGTTGCTAATAAGATAGCATTTTGCAGATATCACTCTGCTATTACATATGGCAAATTTGTCACGGGTAACTGAAGGTTGATCGGCTGCCAAAACAAAAAAATATACCTTTTTTTTAATGAAACTCGGACCCAAAGGATATATAAGGGTGAAGCTATGTTTAAGTCTGTTCACTCGACTGAATTTTCTGTACTTGTTTCGAGTTAGGTTTAGCAACCATTATCGTTTCAGTACGTTAATTTTTATTCTCTTAAATTTCGTTTCTGAAATTGGCTTATAAAAACGGTATCGGATAATACTTATACTATGTGTATTAAAATGTTAAACACGTACTCAAATTTTGTCTTTATTTTAAAATATTTATTAAAAAAAAAATGTTGTCAAATTTTTAAAAATACATCTTTTAAATTCATATGTAAAATTAATAATTTAGATTAAGTGGCACATTTTTGTATAAAGTTTCATATACGAAAATCATACCTAAATTGGAAAATGTATATCATTTAAAGACAAATTTTTTAAATTCCAACTAACGGACCTATTTAACATCGACACCCGTGATAATTCTATTTATGTTACAATTCCTGGTTGGAAATAAGCATTATTTCAGAGTTCAGTTCCGAAAAACAGATATACATTATAAAAAATTCAATTTATCGTCAAAAAAGCTAAAAATGGAGCCAGAATAGTTAAAGGTTTGCAAAACGTGCCCAAAAAAACTGCTAAAAAGCATTTAGCATCTAACACTGCTATACGGTTTGCCAGGATTCATGATACTGACTGCATTTTGAAAAACTACTTATATTTCTATTAATAGAAATACAGAATGGCCTTGATCTTGAATATTAAAATAAAAAAGTACCAATAAATATTTTTCCATTGCATTCCATGAAGGGTCAGGAAAGAACTTCTGCATTATTTATAATACCAGAAATATTCACCCCATTACGTCGTATTTCGACAAAATTAACACTAGTCGTATTTTGTTCACAACAACCATGATCAGGCTGATAATAAAACCTTTAAATAAAACCCATACAAATTGATACTTTTAACGTTTTTTTTTTCTATTTTTGAATTCAAGTCATTGTGTAGCTTCAATACGTAAGACAGTAGATGGGCCGGATCACTGCATCCGTTTCGTATCAAAAACTGGATAAGGGATATTCAACAGCCAATTCGATGGTTACTTCCAAAATCCTAGGTTATTAAATGAATCGTATTCCTTTATTGACGATGCATTTATCTAGAATTAAGACTCCAACATCGTTATCGCGTCACCAAAATATGAATTCCGATACGAAACGTATGCGACCCCAGTATATTAGGAACAAGACCCAACTAAACAGCAAGTTGTAATTCAAAACAATGAAGTAATAAACTGAGTGACAACTTACAGTTCAAAACAATAACAAATACCTTAAATATATGTCTTAATTAATCAACTCCCTTGGTGGCGGATTAAATGGCAACTTCCCCGGCTCAAATGTGTCGGCTTTAAATGCTTCAATTTCTTCCGCTGTTAAATCCTCCACGCGACTGTATAATGACGAACGAGATGGATGCTTTACTGTTTGCTGTTGAGCAGCTTGCTTAAAAATATCAGCAGCTGCCGAAGCAGCTTGCTGTTGTTGTTGAGTTGGCAGTTGCTGTTGGCCGGGTTGTTTTGATTGTTGGAAATTATTTTGTGAAGGAACTTGCTGCTGGTGTTGTTGTTGAGTTTGTTGCATTGCTTGACTAAACACATTTTGTGTTTGCTGCGATGCCTGGGCAAATAAACCTTGTCCAGTGTTTGCTGGCTGTTGTTGCTGCTGCATTGCTTGTTGAGGTGTAACTTGGGCAAATACACCCTGTCCAGCTGGTGGTTGTTGTTGGGGTTGTGGATGCATACCTGCTGCTTGCGCAAAAATACCTTGCTGTTGCAGTGGTTGCTGCGTTGGTTGGACATACATATTTGTGGATTGTGGCGTCTGGCCCGGCTGTGCAAACATGTTGCTATTTTGTTGGGGTTGGACAAACATTGTAGATTGCTGCTGCGGCGTTTGTTGTGAAAATGAGCTGAACGATCCACCAATGGTTTGCTGTTGCTGGGGTTGCACTTGTGTTTGGGCAAACAAATTACCTCCTACTGGCTGCTGTTGTGCAAATACGGAAGTCTGCTGTGGCACAATGGCGCCTCCTCCAAATATAGAATTAGCGGGTTTTGCAGATTGGCTAAATATTGAACCTTGTTGCTGTGACAGTCCAAATGTAGACGAGCCACCACCAAAAATACTACCAGCCTGCTGATTACTTCCACCCCCAAATATACCACCAGCATTCGTAGCACTGAAAGGCCCTGAGCCTGTTCCTGCACCAAAGATATTACTAGTAGGTGCAGTAGCTGTGGAGGTTTTTGCAAATATTGACCCTGCCGTTGACGCCGCACCGGCTGCCATGCCAAAGGGATTATTGATCTTGGCGGCAGGAGGGCCAGTACCACTGTTGTCCGTTCCAGATGTTTCATACACATTAATCACCACGTCTACAATTTCCGGCGTCATTTGTAAAAGAGCCTTCATTTTATTGGTGGCATCCATTACCTCTTTGGTAAATTGGAGGTGGAATTGTTCAAAGAAATTTTTTTGTTTTGCCTCATAGCACATTAGGCGCACTTCTTCGAACGAACGATCCTCAATGAAGTTGGGAATGCTGCGTTTGTCTTTGAACGGGCCGTAGGAGGACAGGGGCCACTGTTTTCCATTAATGGCCGACTCCACGTCCGTTTTAAGAACTTGCTTAACATCGAAATGTTCATTGTGGCACTTGGAACCATATCGACAGGTACCTTGTTGAAAGAATTTACACAAAACCATTATCGTTACGTTTTCTGCAGTAGTGAAACAGTAACCACGAAATAATTGATGTTCTGCTTTGTATTCTAGCAGATCTTGCAAGGAGAATAATACCGGCTGTAGACTTTCTAAGATATTTCCAATAGATATTGCGGATTTGCATATGAAAATGCTTCCGCAATTTCAAAACATTACAAAAAAACATAGCTACAAATTGAATGTTTTTGAGGAAAGGTGGTAACAAGAGAATATTTGCAAGTCCATGTTGGTGGCAACTACTGATATTTTTGTGTAAAGTGCATTGTAAACGTTCAACAGATGTCGCTATCAACAAAGGAAAATGCCTTAGCAGTGATGTCAACGTAGCTCCTTTGGGGCTATATTTATCACATTTCGACCTTGCGAAACGCGGAAAAAATTCCATTTGCGACTTTTTGGAACAAATATAATTCGTGGGCGTTTTAGGTTTTCATTTAGCCCTTTATCGCGTTTTATATACACTGTTTTTACGGCTTATATAAAATATAAGTGCAACTCTCGTATCGCTCCCAAATTAGCATCACTCTATACACCTTGTCATCCGGAGTAAAACCATGTTTTTTTTGGGGGGTAACCCATACTTCCCGGATTACTGACCTCCAAAGTTTGAACGTATATGTCCCCATATATTCCACATATATTGACAGACAGACAATATGGGTATCATTGGAAAGCTTATCCAAATGCCTTAAAAACTGCATACAATTGCATATTTTGCGATCCATTAACCCATTGAGGGCCTATTTTCACTATTCGACTGTCATGACCTCATTTCTTCCGGAAAACGCCTATTATCTCAGAGTAGTACGTTTACAAGAGACTTAAATTCACCCGTTGTTGTATAGTTCAGGCATTAGCCTAAAAAATAATATATGGCTTGTCCCTATAACCCATTAAAAGCCTCGTATTCAGTTTTTATGAAATTTTCGTTGCCATAAGAATTACGTGCATAAAAAATAACGAAAATTTCATCAGCTGAAAATTTCGCCCACTTTTCATTTGCTTGGTACTCAGCTCTTTGCGAAAATTTCGTAGGCAAAATCAAGTACAGGGTTGTTACACCGGAGTTATTTCGTACTCAAACAATTGTTTTATAATTGTTTGGGACTGGAATTTGTACCACATGCTTTAAAAATAGAATGGAGTGCAAAAAAGAGTTATTAATGAAATACTTGCAAAGTAAATCAGAGATGTGTGGTAAGTCCCTGTAGCAAAATTTTCCGTTTAGAGATAAATGATAAAATTTCTTACGAAAATTTCGCAAGAACGGAATACGGGCTAAAGACCGAAGATATCAGGGGCCAAACTTAAGCGAAAAAAATTATTTTCCGCAACAAAAAATTATTTTAACAAAATCGCGCGATTTTTTAAAATTAATTTATCACTTGTCCTTTTAACCCATTAAAGATATCAAGGGTCAAACTTGAGCGAACAAAATTATTTACCGCAAGAAAAAAATAAAAACTTATTTTTAAAAGTTGCGTAACAAAAAAAATTTTAAATTAGTTTAAAAAAATCACGTTATTTTTCCGCAACAAACAAAGACCATTTTAAAAATTCTTTTAAATCAAACAAAGAACAATTATTATGAATAAACTAAACCTGCCAATAACAAAATATATGAAAACAAAAAACAATATCAAATACACAATAACAAAAGAAAAACAAAATGCAATATAATTTAATAAATAAAAAGCTCACTAATTAACCAAGGGCATCGCCCTCGTCTTCAGATATAGGAAGTGACTCGCAGTCGGAGTCGACTTCCAATCTCTCCTCATTCACTACTTCAAAGAGTGCCCGCTACTCATTCGCCTGTTGGGGATTGTAATTTTATCCGGCAAATCGGAGAAATTCTTTAAAATTGTTGGCCGAATAGCCTTACACCATCTCAAAAATATATATTTTTGGACGTAGCCGTTGAAAAATCTTGGGGCGGTTGTATTGAGGAACCGAGCTATTTAGGTGTCGCCATAATCCTTCTATGGTATTTGTATTTTGCGCCGATTCCTCATCTACAAACGCCACACTGTGATTCACCCGATAGTGGGTGTATCCTTCGTCCTTTAATGTGGCATAAGCCTGAAAATAAACAAAACAAAAATACGGTCTTTGCTACACTTACTTTCCAGCAGTCAGAAATAATAATAAACCCCTTGTGGATGAATTGCCTAATCAGGAGCAATAAAGTATGACGGCTCCTGTCTGGAACTGGCAGCATAAACGCCTTTCCGCTTTATCGCTCCACCCCTCCGAATACCCATTGACCTTCCACTCTGTGGCCCCTATTATATTTTATCTTGCCTAATTTCTCATCATTTTCCACTATTATTCTGGGGCCTCCTGTAACAAGGTTGGGTTGGAAGGCCCCATATATTACCACTTCCCGGCAAAAGCAATTCCAATCCACACCGATTGGCATACTCACCCCACATTTGCGCAAAAAAAAGTATTTTTTCTTAATGATACCCGCACGTCACACCGGGTGTTTCTTTTTTTGTGGCTTTCCTTTGTGATCTTCGTATACCTAAAATAATAATACATTTAAGTTTTTAAATATTTTTCTTACTTTTGCACTTACCTCCAGAGCCATCCATCAATATTTGCATATTTAACTAACGTCCCTTGGGGCATTAATATGACCCTCTGGGAATCCTAATTTTCGAAAAGTTCGTAAATTTCGAAAACACTTACAACTTCCATTTTCATTTATTGAATCAGACGCTCGCGAGATAGTTACCTCGTTTATACGACACTTATCGCAATATCAATCGTGTCGTGATATCCCCATGTTCCTGTTTATACGATATTCAACACATCATGATATAAACAGCCATGTGATGCTAGGTGGCAACTCACAAATAGAATATCGTGATATGAAGCGAAATCATAGTAAACTTTCGTGACAAACTTTATATCGCGCTAAAGCGTTTATACGTTTATTTTTTTGACGTATCGTGATATGATATCGCGATATAGGCCACGGTATAAACGTAGTAAGTGTAATGCATCATGTACTTAAATGGTACTTCCCCTTTTTTGGAGAAATGCAATTCGGGTCAACGTTGCCATATTCACCGAAAAAGTACTTACCACAACAATTGATTTCAACCAGTGATGCCAACTTAGCTCTTTTGGGACTAGATTTAGCACTTTTCGACCTTGTGAAACGCGAAAAAATTTCATTGGCGCTTTTTTTTTGGAAAAACGCGTAATGTGCACGCGTTTTGAGATTTTCTTCAGCCCTTTAGCACGTTTTCTATACAACACCAATTTGCTAACGAATGTTAAATTCTTTTGCTTCTACCGGTTAACATCATTGAATGTTTACTTCTATTTTTGTATTGGTTACACCCAAAAATAACGTATGGGGAACATAACCCTCTTTTAAGAAGTGGCTAAACCCCCAATGATAAGTCCAAGGCAATATGTATTTATAGCAAATTGCATGCTTGCTTCAAAACACTTCGATATACGCAACAAACTATTTTAGATCACAAAAGCATATGAAAGACATGGAGCCTTTCGACGGAATTCAGTTGAGTACAACCAGAGATAGAACAGAAAAACAAAAATGTCAGTCAATGCTGGCATACATCAAATCTGCACTACAAACATCGTTTTCTTCGGGTGAACTTCTGAAAGGATTTTCTAAAAGAGGAAGTTAAAACAAGTTGCTTGTGAGATGTCACCGTATTTTTTTGTTTTATTTGAAAGCGCTATCAAGAACATTACGTGGGGAATATGCCGTCATTCAAATGACTGCCGCGTCTTCGGTGTATATCAGGATAAATTTGAACGATGAGGATGGCTATGCTGTCTGAGGGCACTGGTATTTGTGGCATATTGGCATATATCTGTGACTTAAGGAAACCCCACAAGAAAAAGTCTAAGTGGGTCAAATCGCACGGTGTCTATGACCAGTTCACGTAGCCTCTGCGTAAGATAATTCTAAAATTGGTCGTGCGACGTCCTGATGGAACCACAGATCGGTAGCTCTCTCCTTTGACGGTGGTAGCAACGGATGGTAGTACGGACCGATGATGTCGTCGGACTACTATCCAGACCGAACAATGATATTCTATACATGCATTGCCACTTGGTAATGATTGGTATCGTCCTAAATCCGGCAATGCTTGTTGATGTACCAATTGATTCAAAAATGGGTGTCGTCGTAAAACGAGAGCACAGCACGCAGCGTTGCCAGAAGAGAACACTCATTTTGATAATAATGTTTTATCATTCGCACCTATTGCTCGACACTGCAACTTGCCATGGTGATTTGTCTCTACTGCCGGAAATATAATTAACAGGAAAATTAAAAAAAAACACCACCTACTAGAACTGTTAAAATCTGCCTCTACCTATTGGACATCCCCTAATTTATTAAGCGCGTTGTAGCACTTTTGAGATTTATCTGGTCGTTTTCGTTATTTTTAGCACTTTTTGGTATACTTTGACGGCGCGTTTCATTCCTGCAGAGTTGGCATCACTGATTTCAACACTTATTCAAAATTCATCATTCGATAACTCCATATCTAAGCGAGTTATCGAAAAAATTTATTTATTATTTTTTGCATATTTCTCAATTTCCTATTAGCAAACACATTTCTTTCGTCAAAATTATGATAACTAAGACAGTTATCGACAAAATTCATTTATTATTTATTAAGACAGTTATCGACAAAATTTATTTATAATTTTTCGCTTATTTTTTAAACTCCTATTACCAAACAAATTTGTTTGTCAAAATTAAAAAAAATATACATTTATACTTTTTAAAAATGTTATCAAAAAAATTAATTTATTTGTTTATTTCGCCTTATTTTACTTAAACAAGTGGTTACATCGTACCCATAAGATGACGCCACACTCGGAATACCCTCCCGTGTGTTCGAAATTTTGGAGCCCATAACTCCGAAAATAGGGGTTTCCAACAATTTTTTATTTTAAATTTTTACTTAAAACTTGACGTTTTACACCTACAAAAAAATTGACAGTTTTAACCAAACTTGACCAGTCTGTCAATATATGTGACCTGGTCTACGAAAAGGGAGCTTACGTGCGAAAACTAGTTTTCTGTGAAAAAGCTGTTAAAAGTAAGCAACTCGTTTCGTCAGTTTCTCATTATCTCGTTAATTGTTCTCCGCGCCGGACGTCCAGTAAGTGTTGTTGTTGGTCCAGTAAGTGTTGTTGTTGGTCGGAATATTATTATAGTTCATCGTGTAAGTTGCTAGTGTGGAACATTTAAAAAAGTAACACTGAAGAAGTGACGTTTACTGTTTCTGTTGTGTTGTGTGTTGTCGTATTTTTACTCTTTTTCTCTACATTTTTAGTACACTTCTAAGCAAGTTAGGATTTTCTGCTTTTCACCACGTGAAAAAGCATCTCATCTTCCATTGGAATCAACCAAAAAGTGAAAATTGATTTTTTGACACCTAAGCCCCCTTTCCGTAGACCAGGTCACATATGTGGAATATATGGGGGGATATATGTTCAAACTTTGGAGGCGCGTAATCCGGGAAGTATTTGTTATATAATCTTTTGTTATCATTTCTTGCGAATGAGAATGTTATCGAGGAGAGACTCAAAAACAGAAATTTGCAAAATGGTTTACACATTTTAAGTTCCTTCCTTTTTTAATGGAAGACTATGTATACATTTATATATCTAAATTTGAAGGATAGATTTTTATTTCTGATTGAAATCAAAATTTGAATTAAATTGTTCACAACAACGCTCGGTAAATGTTATACATAGTAATCATGGTAGAATTATCTATCAGGTATAGTCGCCTAAACAGGTGATAAACCTTTTTCTATGTCATTTTTCGTTTCACTTGTCAAAATCATGTATTTTGTTTCTATACTTTTTTGTATTCTTGTAATGTTGGTATATATATGTGGAGAGTTTGACAACTGAAACGAATGAAGGAAAATAAAATGTATGTTTGTTGCTGCCTACAACTACAACAACATCTGCTGCTACCATGTATTTGTTGGTACTGACTGCAAACGTGTTGCCGTATCGAATATTTTTTTACCCATTATTTTATGCCTTGTTACGCTGTCACGAAATTGACAATTTTGGATTGAAATTGTCGAACGAAATTGAAATCGTTCACACTGGCATTTGAGCAATTTCGTTGAAAAATTACAACTGTTTGTTTACAAACATTACCATGAGTAAAATTTTCGTGCCTGGTCACAATCAGAGGTCCAAGACGAGCGGCGCAAAGCCGGCTTGACGCCGCCGCCGACTTTAATTTTAGAGCATTAGCCGCCGCCGAACAATGCGGCTGCTTTCGGCTAATATTTGCTAGCCGACTTGACCAGCTTAGTCGATATTTCGAAAATTTAATATTGATTTATATATATTTGTTTCCTCTAATATATTGTAAATATTCCCATAAGTACTATTCGGCTATTTAACATTAATCTGGCAGCCTTATAATTTTAAATTACGCTATGGCAACCCTTGCAACTATAGGAATTGGAAAAACTCCCGTTATTATTTTCACTATTCTTTGGTGTATTAAAGTCTGCAAAAAAATATTAAAAGTTATTTTTCAAAGGAATTTGCCAAAACCAATCAAGCTATAGATCAAAGCAGATCTGATTCAGACTTGGAGAATCGTCTAATTACAATAAATACATATTGCACTCCGCTGATATTGCCCACTATGATAATCTTTTTAAACGAAAGTCCGAGTTAAAAGGAAAAGCTAAAGTAGTTGTCAATGAATGTGGAATGTCTGAGTGCTGAAAGTATTTCGGAGATATGTACATTGACAAAAGAAAAATACTCGAACAATATAAATTTTGCAGATTATGTTTTGATCAAGAGAATATGGTATTAAAAGGGTAAGTAATTTATCAGTGTAATATGTTCATATATATGTATACTTAGACTAAAGTATAATTCTATATCTAGTGTTGGGAAGTCTACTTCAACAAGTAACTACTTGAACCATTTACGTTCAATACACAATATTGATGTCAAGTCTGCCAGCTATAAAAAAACGAAGTTATGACTAAAAATGCTTTAAGTTCGCAGACAACAAAAATCAATAAGTTTCAAAATGCTCGTCGTTTGTCTGAAATGTGCTGCATAGATTTGCAGCCATTTTATATCAACAAAAACAATAAAATTTGTTTTAGAAAAATCTTCGGCTCAAGCCGGCTTAGAGCCGCCGCCGACCATTTTTTGCCCAGCCGCCGCCGCCGACTTTTTTGCATCGACTTGGACCTCTGGTCACAATATCCAAAATGTTGTTAGAAAATGAATGAAATCTATAAAATAAATGAATGGTGCATGAACGTTAACATGAAGCACTAATTATTCACGGTTTATAGTTTCTTCTCACTAGTCTATGTCGATAAAAACTTCAAATTTCAATTTGATAAATAAGGCGGAGCAACAAAAAAATTAATCGAGAGCGGCAACTGAGTTTTTATTAAATGAGACTTTTCGGCAGATGTTACTTTTAGGCTCATCTCGTTGGTTGTGTAAAAAATTTAGATATTTTTTCAGTACTTCGGGCCTTTAAAAGCGGCTTAACCGATAATATCGGCTAACATTTAAAGTCGAAGCGTGCCTTAATGACGGCGGCGTGAACTTCACAAAATTATCTACGACTTCACAAAATTATTATGCAAAAAAGAGTACTACTTTAATTTTCTTGAGTAAAAACAGCGTTGTATACGACAATTTCAAGTCAATTTCAACGAAATTGTCGTAAATATCTCAATTTCGTAGTTGTCAAAATATATGCGAAATTAAGGGTAGTATTCTAAAAGCCCCGAATGTCAACGTAAACGCAAATGCCAACGCGAACGCCAAAGTCAAAAAATTGTAGTTTATATATCACTTCGCGCTTGCGTTTGTTTACGAAAGCTGTCACAAAAACGATGTACAAGTAGACAGTCAAAATTTCTCTTCACTCAAATGCCAACAAACAAAACGAGTGAAACCCTAGTACTTCTCTACTCTCTCTCTTACTCTCTTCATTGAATATTTCAATACACGAGCAGCTTTTTGATAGTGTTATTGTATATAACTATACAAATTCCAACCATGTTGAAGTAAAATTACATAAACTATGCAAAAAGTATGAAATAAGCAAGATATAACGCGAGAGAGAAATGCGTTTGAGTGAACTCCTAGCACTTTTTGGTTCTCTTTTACCAGGGTTGCCAAGTTGCGCACATCTTCTGGTCGTCTAATTGTAAATCGTCTTTGGCTGTCACTGACATATGCGGTTTATAGAGTTGCCAAACTTATAGATCAGAAAAAGTTATCTTGAGTGAAATGCTCAGGATGAAAAAGATTAAAAAATTGAGCTCTATTTCAGTACATCAACAGATTTTAAGATTGCTATTATTTATAATACTGCAAATACCAACAATATTCACATAAAATTTGTAAAATACCTATGTTATTTTGGGGTTCAATGTCCAATAAATTTCCCTAACTATATTACATTAGTTGCCTTTCAAAAACACGTGCCATTTGCCGGTATGTATTGATTGTAATGTATGGGTTCTTTTTTTTTTTTACTAATGTGAACATCAACTGATGTCTATAATTTTTAAATATAATTATAATAGTTTTGCAACGCATTATTTATTTGAACGTTCCATTTCTAATTTTATTATTGTAAATAAGAATTTCAGTGCGTAAACAGTATAATTTTCGAATGCATTTCAGGCCAAATTGGCAGCTACTTATAAGCAATGAAATTCAAAATACTTCCATATGCCTATTCTCGATCGACATTTTTCTTTAAATTTGTAATTTCTTCAACTAACGCGAAGAACTGTGGCGTGTTCAATTTGACAGCTGAAGTGATGAAAAACGTTGCGCTGCGTTTTATAAACTACCCATTAAATAACGTAACTCAACGCAGGTAGTCACCGAACAGCTGTAACGTTTTATAAACTACCAAAACGACAAAAGTAACGCGAAGTGACTGATTCACGACTTATAGAATACCACCCTAAGCAATTTCTCAATTTCAGCCCAAATTGCGAAAGCCTAAACAAGGCATTACAGGAAATGTTGCCATATTTCGTAGTATTAAGTGTGGATCGTTTTATTTGGAGAGTCGTAAGTGGCGATAGTTTAATGCACTCAATGAGTAATTAATGTTTTTATTATCTTCTTTTTATTATCGTCTTTTTTATGCGTTGCGTGCATGTTTATAGATAAAATATTTTCTCAACCATAATCCAAGACGATTTAGAATTAGACGACCAGAAGATGTGCGCAACTTGGCAACCCAGGTAAAAGAGAACCAAAAAGTGCTAGGAGTTCACTCAAAAGCATTTCTCTCTCGCGTCATATCTTGCTTATTTCATACTTTTTGCATAGTATATGTAATTTTACTTCAACATGGTTGGAATTTGTATAGTTATGTACAATAACACTATCAAAAAGCTGTTCGTGTATTGAAATATTCAATGAAGAGAGTAAGAGAGAGAGTAGAGAAGTACTATGGTTTCACTCGTTTTGTTTGTTGGCATTTGAGTGAAGAGAAATTTTGACTGTCTACGTGTACACCGTTTTTGCCATAATAGTAGAAAAATTGCGTTTTTTAGGTATTTGGAACAATAATATTCGGTCTCAAATAATTTGATAACAAGAGCCAACCTAGAAAAACGGTTAGCACCATTGGTTTCAGCGTACTCGAATTAAGTTGCCCCAGTGGGTGCTACGCTTATTACGTTTTGCACAGTGTAATTATAGCAATAATAACAGTTTGTACGCGTTCAGGCATACGGCGACTTCGAAGTTTTCGTGATTTCACCCCAGAAGCATATGTATGTTTGCCTTAAATGAAATCCCGAAACCACCATAGGAGGCTTTAATTTAATATGGCTAAATCCAAACCTTGGTCAAATAAAATATCTCTAATGGCCAGTTTTTCGGTCAGTGGTGATCTTCGTTTCTTAGTTAAATCCTGGTTAAACATCGAATTGTATTTTTCAGTCATTAGTGGTCCTCATGCAAACTCGAAAGAGCCTCGTAAACGCGTAAACCTCGAAAACTTACGCGGCAAACGTCAAAACAAAGAAATTTCCCATACAAATCGACTTGCACAAAAGTGGAAAGTCTTCAAGTCAGATTTGCTGCGCAAACGTGGGATGGAGAAACATGTAAACTTTTGCCATTTCGTTGTCAGCTGACTAGGATGGATAAATAAGGTGATAGCACTAGAACAGTAGAAAAAGTACACAGACATAATACATGCAATTGCTACTGCTACCACCTTACGTATCCATCTTGGTCAGCTGATATGGTTTTGAGCACAAATACGCTGAGCAACTTTACTTGGTGCCTCATGCAACGGTGCGAGGGAAACTTGCGCTGAGCAAAAGTTCTCGGCTTTCACGTTTGCATGAATGCCGCTAGTGTGTAGTTCGGTCAACCGGCCACTCGATAAAAAACGGATGCGAATTCCTGGAAAGCGGCGTACTTCGGCTAAATATCCTCATGTCTGGCATAAGTAGATGAATGTCCGAGGAACACATACCGTGGAAGTATCGATAGAACAGCGACCCGTAACTCACATTTCGACGATGCTCAAGGGAGGTAATAGAGTTGGATACCCTACTGTCAGCTATCAATGAACACGGTCGAGAAGCTCCAAAGATATCCAAGTAGCACCTGCCCATATATGGGAGTTATATTCCATCTTTGGCCTGATGTAGGTGGTGTAGATATTAAGAACATCAGATGAAGTGAAATATTTCTTGCACCGCTTTAAAAAGTCTAGACACTTGAATGCATCTTTCGACACTTCAAATACATGTTTTGCCCAACGGACATCACATTGTATTTTCATGCAGAGAACGTGATTTATCAATATCCACACCGTCCATAGACAATGACGACACACCCGGGTCAGCAATTCGCAGTTGGTCTTACCCGCATTAAAATCTACTTTATTTATTCGACCCCATTCAACAATGGACACCAGATACCGGTCGAGTGTTTCATTCATCGCACGGCGATTGACTTCAATTTTATGAAGACTTGGCCTACGATCGAATGAACAAGAATGACAGAGATTACTGTCATTCGCAAAAGAGTAGATTGGATTCTCAGTCTGACCCAGCAGGTCGTCAATGAGAATAAGAAAAAGAGAAAAGGAGAAAGAACACAGCCCTGTGGTACACCCTCAGTCAATTTATACTTGTCGGATGAAACCCCATCTACAACAACTCGTATAGAGCAATCTCTGAGAAAACTCGATATAAATCGAGTGAAGTTATCAACGACACAAAAAGCAGCGAGCTTTGACAAGAGTGCATCATACCCTAACCTGTCTAAGGCCTTTTTTAAATATCAAGAACCACTACCTAACTCTCACCAAGCCTGTGGCTGGATCGACTCCACTGTTCTGAAAGGAACACCATCAGGTCTTCAGCAGATCTGATTCTACGGAAGCCATACTGCCGATCATTAAGAAGGTCATTGGACTCAAGATATTTCACAAGATGGTGGTTAACCATGCTCTCCATAATCGTCCAACGTGCCGGGAAGACTCCCACACGGTATACAAGGTTGAAAAGGTTGCGCAGTAGACGTGCCAGCGCCGAAGAGCACCTACTCAAGACCAGTGCTGATATGCGATCCGGGCCCGGGGATTTATTTAACACGAGATTCGCCAGAACCTTTTTAACTCCTCGCGTTCGAAAAAATATCTTGGGCATGGAACAAGATACGTAATTGATCACGGGGAGTGGTTGATTGCTATCCGGCAAGGAAGAGTTCCTTGCAAACATTTTAGCCAGGAGGTTAGCTTTATCAACCGGTTCAGTGAATGTTATACCATCTTTAAGAAGAGTTGGGATAGAGGAAGAACTATCCTTTATTCTTTTTGCAAATGACAAAAAGGTCTTACTTCCTCTAGGGAAAGAAAGGACTTTAGAACGAATACGCTGTTCGTGAAGAAACTTTTTCGTCAGTCTTAACGTTAATGTTTTTATTTGAACGCCGGTCTCTAAACGCGTCGTCTTTGGATCTGACAGCATTCTTGCATGTCTGGTTACACCAGAATTGGCTTTGTGTGAAAGATAAGTTTTTGAAATCTTTATTTGAATATGTTTTCTAGCTCATGGCTGTCGAAGCTCGCTCGTATGTGATCAAATCGGGAGGTCCAATTTTTGATTGCTTTCTGCAGCATTTCTCACGATGATCTCAATTAATATGTTGAAGAGATCGCATGATAGAGTGTCGTCCTGTTTGAGACCTCGTCTCGGTGAGATCTTTTGGTTCGGTGAGATCTTTTACCAATCTTTGATGAAGATTTCGTGTCGGTCAGTGTCATTCTACAAAGGCGTGCCAGCTTAGCAGGACTAACATACTCCAACATAGCTTGGTACAGTTTTCCCCGTATCGGGGTATTGAAGGTAGTCTTATAATTTGTAAAGATCCACAAAATAAATCCTGCGTACGGTACTGCGTATTTCCATTTAGGGCAAATGTGGTGAGAAAACGGTTCATCGTTAAACGATACAGCAAACGTGTGAGAAAACGGTTCTTTGTTAATCGAATTGATTGCTCTGATGTACGATTATGTCGAGCAATAATGTCGACCAATAAAGAAGCATGTTTTTCAAAAGAATTCCACACAATTTTTTAACATTGTCTCATTAACGAACGCTTCTTTTCGAAGTTTGTGACTCTCCCCATCAGCGCCTTAGCGTTCTAGAGGTGAGAAGACAGAAAAAAGCCACAACTTTCGAAACGATCGTCCACCAATACAGGTTCAAGATACATTTCCGGTATCTCCCAACAATTATGTAGGGACTTATTGAATGGCGGAAGGCGCTGCTCTGTTAGCTTGTAGGAAATTAAAAATCTTCTAAAAAAATGATTTCCCATTACATCTCATGAATTCATTTGGGAGCGCTTCTCATAACCAGAGAGTTGTGCGGTGTCTAGTTTAACACTCACTGAGTAGCCGTACAGTTTTACACCAGTTTCCAACGGTATTTTGAATAGGCTTTTTCATGGGTAAATACTCGATAGTGTCGGCGTTACTAAGCGAGGTGACCGCCGTCGAAAGAAATGTTGGGTGGGCAGAGCAGGGATCGAACCCACGTTCTCATGTATAAGAGCCGCGCACACTACCATTGCACCACCAACTTCCGTATTAAAAAACGAAGTAAAAATCTTCTAAAAATTAGACTAAGTCGTAAGAAATTGAAAATCTACTAATGAAGATAATTCAAATTAAATCATATAAAGGGTGTCCCAAAATTCACGAATAATTTAATTCTAATATCATTGTTCTCGGGATATATGGTATATACCACCGTCTTGCTGCAACAACATCTCGCTCACAACCATTTAAAAGTGAAGACAGAAGAAGTGCCACTAACTTCGAATCAATCGTCCGCCAATGTAACAGCCCCTCTTTCGGTCTCTTTCAAAACTTAAAGAGCGACATATTGAGTGGTCGAAGCCCTGATCTGAAAGCTTATTCAAAATCAAAAATCTGCTAGTGAAAGCAAATCAGATCGATTCACAAGAAGTTGAAATCTTCTAATGAAGACAATTCAAATCAAATCATATAAAGGGTGTCCTAAAATTCACGGAAAATTTAATTATAATTACATTGTTCTCGATATATATGGTATGGCACCGTCATGTTGCAACTACATCTCACCCAAAAGCATCCCACACAATCTAGGAACAACGAAACTAGATTAACATGTCGCGACACCGCACCATTAACTATTATTGCAAACCAGACACATTTTCAAACAAGAATGGTCTTATTATGCCCCTCCAGTCCAAAATATACGCCAAGCTTGTGGTAGATAGAAGTGGCTGTTACTACACGCTGAAAAATCTGAGTTTTTCTTGTTGTTTGGATGCAAATATATCGTGTTTGTAGCTTGTCGCAAATATCGCAATACTTGTGGTCAAACACATTGTGTTTGCAATTCAATATTACATGTTGGAGACACAAAGATTAATAAGTTATAATATATATATGATATATATGTATGGGATTTTCATCTGCCACACATATGGCAACCCTTTCACCCTCACCAAACCCTTCAAACACTACCACGCAAGAGCCCAAAGTTCAGTTCTATCCGAGACGCGAAGAAGTAAAGACGTAAAGACGCATATCAAAAGACGCAAAGAGTTTCAATGGAATGGTACATAAGCTACAAACAAATTTTTATCTTCATTTACCTACTTTCATCATTTCAAATATTTCAATAAACATACAGAATTACAATTAAACAAAATAAACCCCATATATATTCATATTATAAGTGTAATATATGTTTTTGTGACCCAAATGTAGCTTTGTTTGTGGAAAACTGCTGAAACCAAACATTGGACAGACAACAAAGAATCAAAAAGCCAGAAAGCCTTCTATTCATGACCATATATCATTTGTATTTCTGAGAGCTTGGGTTTTGATCATGATCTTGTATGGAGAAAGGGGCTTAGCCGCATGCTCCATATAAGTAGTCCCCAATTTCGCCAGCTCATCCGCTCTATGGTTCCCTGAAATGTTCCATTTCCTCTGCCATAAACATTGACACGTTGTGGATGCATTTGTTTCTCAACAATCATATCAAGATTTTCTGGATCCCAATTGCGACAGTTTCGACAATAAACCAAATCGTAAAGACTTATCGATGAAGATGGCAATTGTGAATTGTAACTGCCGACCCGTCATTATTTTTAAAAAAGTTCTCAACAATGAAAATGCCTTGTTCTTTCGTGTAGCGCTCTATACTTAATAAACCTGAATTGTCAGCCGTCACCGTGCCCATTTTTATCAACCGAACAATTTACCGCAAAAATCGCTTGAAATTCAAATTATTCGTGAATTTTGGGACAGTCTGTATTATCGTCTGTATTATATTTATATAATCGTTAGGAATTGGCTCTACTCATTCCTATAACAATGTATTTTCGAAAATGTGTGTTGTACAGTGTAATTAATATCACTTATACGTTCCTATGATCCTACAAAGAAAGATAAAATTTTTTTAAGACACATACCCCTTGGTATTTTTGGCCCGGAATGCTGAAATGAGAGGAAGGTGGGTATTTGGCATTTCATCATTTGGTCCATATAAGTTGGTATTTTGCTAGGGTATAAATTTGTAAAGTTTCACAATTCACTATCCGTTTTTACACGAGTTCAAATGTCAGATATGGTACATCTTTGAAGAAAACCTTTCTAAATAATGATCAAATCTTGAAGCAGGCCTAGAAAATCATTTATTTACGCCCGCTTTCACAACAATATATACAATTTTTGTAATAGGCCCTTATATGAGAGGCCTTGAAACGAAATTGATTACACTCTATCGCCAAAAAATGCATTTTTGATCATGCGTTTTTACAGTGTAATTATTATCACTTATACGCGCCTGTGGTCATAAAAGGAAATATTTATGGTCTTATTCATAAAAGGTTGTAAGAGATTTGAGAGACATTTTTGTACGATAAATCGTCTCTCAAATCTCTCATAACTTTTTATGAATAAGGCCCTTCTTCGTTAGATACAGAGTTGGTATTATTGGGACGTAGAATATATTTTGAATATAATATTTATGTTGCTCTCCATTGGAGCGTATCCATTTCGCAGTTCAATCTTGTATTACTCTCAAAATAACATAGTCTATTGTTAATATACTAAAGACTGCTAGTTTTTCGTTTATCGTTTCAAAAATAAATATAAAAAATATATCAGAGGGAATTTAAAAAATGTACCACCTCATTCCTGACCAATAGCATCACATTTATAGCAAATGTACTAATTTCGTTCGATTTAAGTTATATTTTCCAGAATTTGTCGTACAATGTTATTCATATTACTTATACGCTCTATTGATCATGCAGAAATGTACTAGATATAAGCTGCTGGGTGTTATGAGAGCGTATGATTTATTTCGAATACAAATTTTACCTAGAACTTCTTTCTACCTTATGTAAATAAATACTTATATATACATTTGGGGAGTATTGTAAATTATATTTAATTTTACTAATTGATTTGAATTACAAGTCAATAAATGAAATGAAATTTATTATAATTTTTGATTGGATTCTTCAATTCAATATCTCTCAAATAAAGCAATGGTAAACTCTTGTAAACAAAGTTATATTTGACAATCTCATAACCAGTGTAGAGCAAATCGGGCGTGCCATACGTTGGCCACTGATGGTATTTCAAAATTATACTTAAAATGCATTCGCATAGTTTGACGAATAGCGAAGCAACACCCTTGTTGAATTTGTAAATATTTGTAATAGATTCTTCTCTATTTCTTAAAACAGGCGGGGGATCCCTAAATAAATATGACGTTATATTATCACAATAATAATATTCAAACAACTCGTAATAATTTTGATGCATATTTTTGCTTCGAGAAATATGAAAGAAAATAAAAATATGAATAATTTTTATTGTAAAATAAAATGTTGTAAAAAGCATTTTGTGTATACTATAAAAATTCTAAGGTCTTCTCTTGTCATCTTTTTTGTATAAGTATTTGTTGTTTTTGTTTTGGGAAGGGTTTTAGTTTTTCTTTCGTTA
The DNA here is from genome assembly GCA_963931995.1 of Phaonia tiefii. Taxonomy (NCBI): domain Eukaryota; kingdom Metazoa; phylum Arthropoda; class Insecta; order Diptera; family Muscidae; genus Phaonia; species Phaonia tiefii. The sequence continues at coordinate 297,027,322 of OZ008368.1, forward strand.
GTTGTGAAATGTTGTAACCTCTGTATAACCTTGAAACGTATATCAACACTTTATTGTACGTATGTACCTATAAATACATATATTTGCTCATATTCATATGTGTAGTGAGACAACTACGATATAAGATAAGTACTAAACGGTTCAGTGAGGGAGTGAGGAAGGCCTTCTAGAAGGCCTTTTCGGGAAGTCAAAAGTTATAATTTTGTTCGTCATTTGAGCTTCAGAAAAAAGAAGTATTTGTAACAAAAAATGTTTCTAATTGGAAGAGCTTCTAGAGGGACTTCTTAAGAAGTGCTTTAACAAATGTTGTTTGTCTTCATCACATTTACACTAAATTCTGGCGATTTATCTAAGAAGTACAATTATTAGTTATGGGACCTTTGTCAAAATAAAACGCTAAATTTTCGAATGTGCGTGAAGATAAATTCGAATTTAACTAGCAAAGACACAAACCACTTCGGTTAGCAGAGCTATGTTATTACATTAACAGGTATCTGTTAAAGTACCAGAAAGCGAATTATATTGAAATACACACGGTTTTTGGCGAATAAAATTAATAAAAATAAATAAAAAACTGACAAATCGTATAAAAAACATTACGAGCATTCAGAATGAGTAGCACAAATTTGGAACAGCTGACGAACGAGCATTATATTTTAGTTCAATATATATAATTTTAGAAAGGACTTTGAGCGAAAATCAAGGATTCTTCGCCAATTTAATGAATATCTAGCAATAAGTAGGGCCACTTTCTTTTGAGTTATATTACTCCGAGGTTTCAGACGAATTTCAGATTGCAATAATTTTAAGCGTTTCCCTTTAAGCACTTTACTCTACTTTTGAACACTTCACTGTGTCCAAACCAAGGACTCTTACACCAGATTTAAGCTCCTTGTTAGTGTTTTCCAAATTTACAACCCTTAAATTTCAGAGGAATTTGAGAACATCGATATATGGAATTTAGTATTTTACCATGTCTTAACATTTTGACCCACTGTGCCCAAACTAAGAATTCTCCGCGGATCAAACTCATACTAGATTAAAGTCCTTAATTATTACTTTTCAAATTTACCATCCTCATATTGCAGAGGAATTTCAGAACAGCGATGAGTTTAATCTGGTATAAGTTTGGTCCGCGGAGAATTTTTAGTTTGGGCACAGTGGGTCAAAATGTTAAGACATGGTAAAATACTAAATTCCATATATCGCTGCTCTGAAATTCCTCTGAACTGTAGGGATAGTAAATTTGAAATGTACTAATGAAAGACTTTAATCTGGTATAAGTTTGGTCCGCGGAGAATTCTTAGTTTGGGTACAGTGGGTCAAAATGTTAAGACATGGTAAAATACTAAATTCCATATGTCTTTGTTCTGAAATTCCTCTGAAGTATGCGAATAGTAAATTTGAACAGTACTTTAATCTGGTATAAGTTTGGTCCACGGAAAATTGTTAGTTTGGGCACAGTGGGTCAAAATGTTAAGACACGGTAAAATACTAAATTTCATATATCGCTGTTCTGAAATTCCTCTGAACTGTGGGGATAGTAAATTTGAAAAGTACTAATGAAAGGCTTTAATCTGGTATAAGTTTGATCCGCGGAGAATTCTTAGTTTGGGTACAGTGGGTCAAAATGTTAAGACATGGGGCAATACTAAATTCCATATATCCCTGTTGTCAAATTCCTCGGAAATATAAGGGTTGTAAATTTGGAAAGCACTAACAAGGAGCTTTAATCTGGTGTAAGTCTTGTCCGCCAGGAGTCCTTGGTTTGGTCACAGTGATGTGTTCAAAAGTAGAGTAAAGTGCTTAAAGGGAAACGCTTAAAATTATTGAAAACCTCGGAGTATTAAAACTCAAAAGAACGTGCTCCTACTTATTGCTAGATATTCATTAAATTGGCGAAGAATCCTTGATTTGGGTTCAAAATCCTTTCTAAAATTATATACATTGAACTAAAATATAATGCTCGTTGGTCAGCTGTTCCAAATTTGTGCCACTCATTGTGAATGCTCGTAATGTTTTTTATACGATTTGTCAGTTTTTTATTTATTTTTATTAATTTTATTCGGCAAAAACCTTGTGTATTTCAATATACTTCCCTTTCTGGTACTTTAACAGATACCTGTTAATGTAACAACATAGCTCTGCTAACCGAAGTGGTTTGTGTCTTTGCTAGTTAAATTCGAATTTATCTTCACGCACATAACTTTCGAGTATATGTGTTGTAAGAAGGCCTTCCAGAATAGCTTCCTAGAAGTGTTTGGAAGAGAAAGAACTATAATCTAGAAATTTTTCCTGAAAAATAAAGGCACCAACAACTTATTGCTGAAACCATGTGCATGTTTGCCCAGCATTGTTTTCATGAATTGAAGATCTTCTGATTTTTTCGTTGTTTATTGTCTGCCACGTTTTCGTTTACAACCGAAGCCACAGTTGACTTTCGAATAGATTCAATTATTCTAATAGGCCTTTCTATGAGAGGCCTTGACAAGGTCCTCCTCATATTGCGAACAAATATTACTTCCACTGGTAGACACACTCAACACAAAACTACATAGTTTTTTTTTTGGAGAAGTGAAACTTTATACTTTGTATTAAATATTTGTTTACGTTATTGAAACTATAATTATTTTTATTACTGTGTATTATTGTTTGTTGTCTTACCATTATTTACAGTGGTTTAAGTTTTCTCATTAAATACTAAAAAAATTATAAAATTATAGTTTCTTAAACTTTGTTGTACAACTTAAAATACAATGCCTAAAGTTCATATGTAACTACAGAGTGCGGCAAAGGTTTCTTGTTTTTTTTTGTGTGTCATCCGCAACAGGATATTAAACAAAACGAAAAGAATTATTGATGATTACTTGGACTATTGTTTGAACACTAATAGTCATTATTAGAATGAATAGTTTTAGTAACTTCTCCGTTCAACATTTAACATGATTAATTATATTTAATCACATGTCGATTTCACATTCTGATAAATACAGGGACTACAATAAAACGAGGGGATGATACTTGTACTTATAAAACAAAAAAATAACAAAAAATCGGTCATAAATAAAAATTCAAAAGAAAAAATAGTTAAATTTAATTGTTTAATTTAACAATTAATTCAAACATATAAAAAAATTTTAATTCTCGTGTCTATGAAATGATGTCATTTGCCAAACGAAACAGTGAAACTATTTATATGGGTAATAAATGGAAAATAGCATCAAAGACATATGGAAGTTACATTAAGGAATATAAAGTATATCAAGGAATATAAAGGAACGGAATTGCCACCACGCCCATTTTACTGACACACCCATATAAACAGAGGGTGACTCAGTAAGAATGCACTTTATCATTTTAAAATAAAAACACGTATTTTTTGAGATAGTTGTGATTTTTTTATTGGGTAGTAAAGACGACATGTTCCGATTAAACATGGAATAAAATATCCATCAAATAGCCCCCACGGGTCTGATGACTCGCCATTACTCTTTCATGAAATGTACCATAGCCTTTTTCACAGAGATGTGGCTGTATCTAACCGATGACGCGTTGCATCTCGGATTTGAACTCAGGAATTGTTCTTGGTTTATTCGCATAAACCCGAGATTTCACAAAACACCAAAGAAAGAAATCTCACGGCTTTAAATCGCATGACTTTGTTGGCCAGTTGACGTCAGAATGACCAAAACTCATTTTAAAACTCATTTTAATTGAGAATTCCCTACTATGCAAGTGTTCGATAAATATGGAAAACAAAACACTCAAGGAAACATTTGAAAAAACTTCTTTCCTTCTCCACAGAACCATCGGTTCCCATTAGACATGCTTTTTGTTACTGCTCGAAGGACAACACAACCCCAAAGTCAATGTTTAAAAGAGTGTCTCAGTAAGAATGCACTTTTTCATTTTAAAATAAAACACGTATTTTTTTAGATAGTTGTGATTTTTGTATTGGATAGTAAAGAAGACATGTTCCGATTAAGTATGAATTAAAATAATCGTCAACTGGCCCCCATGGCTCTAATGACAGGCCATTACTCTTTCATGAAATTTACCATGACCTTTTTAACAGAGATATGACTGCATCTCACCGATGATGCGTTAGATCTCGGGTTTGAGCTTAGGAATTGTTCTTGGTTTATTCGCATAAACCCGAGATTTCACAAAACACCAAAGAAAGAAATCACACAGCGCGTTGAATCGCATGATCTTGGTGGCCAGTTGACATCAGAATTTCTTGAAATAATTTGTTCTGGAAATCGTTTCTGCAATAAATCGATCGTTTTATGCGCGTTGTGGCAGATGACGCCGTTTTGCTGAAACCACATGTCGTCCAGATCCATGGCGTCCAGTTGAGGCCACAACAACTCTGTTATCATGTTCCAGTAACAAATACCGTTCACAGTCACTGCAGTCTCGGCCTCATCTATAAAAAAAAAATAAGGCCCAATCACGCCGCCTGACCAAAATCCGCACCAGACAGTTGCTCGTTGTGGGTGCATTTGTTTCTCATGGATTGCATGACGAATTTCTGAACTCCAAATTCGATAATTTTGTGTGTTGACGAAGCTATTTAGATGGAACTTCGCTTCATCGTAGAAGATGACTTATTTTTGGAAAAATTGGAATTGTCTTCACTTTGCTTTATTACTCATTGAACGAATTGCCGGCTCTTTCCCTGGTCTGCCGGTTGGAGTTCCTGAGTACGCTGAATTTTATACGGTCTTTTGTCAAAATTCTCGGCGGAGTGCCTCGTGAAATTTTGAAGCTGTTGAGAACAATGCCGAACGGATGTTTTCAGGTTTTCGGCGACACACTCGTTTACAACACCAATGTTTTCAAAAGACCGACCGGTACGTTGACGCACAGGAGGAGTCTTACTGTCCATAACCGACGCAATTTCTTCAAATTGTTTGAACACTCTTCGAGTGGTTCACACTTTAGGTGCATTTTCTCGACTGAAAATTCTTCGAAGTTTACGAGCGCGGTCTGAGCATAATTCCAAATTTTTTTTTAAAAAGTTTTCAAAATTATAACGCATTGTGGTTTCGTAAATCGCTCCATTTACAATAATCGGAATAAACTTGTGAGACAGCTGCTAAATTTCATATTTGCCTCTTCCACAAAAAAACAATTACACTAAATTTAAAAAGTGCAATCTTACTGAGACACCCTTTACAACTAACTTTAAACTCGACTTTATTAACACTTATGACCTCTAAAATAACTTTATATGCAATTTTGATTTGAAGAAAAAAACAATTTTCATTCATTTTCTTTTTTGAATTTCAACCAAATTGTGGCAGAAAAAAACTGGCATAAAAAAACTGTATCAAAACTGTCGTTAGCCCAATGACTAACGACGAGAATTTGGTGGAACTGAAATACTCATGGCTTCTCTTTTGTAAGGGGTTTTCCAATAAGGGCTTGACTTTTTGTTAAAAATAAAACGCAAAACATTTGAGATATTTCCAAGACTTTATGATCCACTTGAAATACAATCAAAACATTTATGCATGGAACTCGACTTCGTTCATATGGCCACCTCGGGCACGTCGGCAGCGGTCGATTCGTTGGACCCAATTTTCGATGACTCCGTCACACATATCGGCCGTAACGGGCGCTATTTCGCATTCAATGTTGTCTCTGAGTTCTTCCAATGTCGTCGGCTTGTTGGCATAGACCTATGACTTGACGTAGCCCCAAAGAAAAAAGTCTAGAGGCATTAAATCGCACGAACGAGGCGGCCAATTGACTGGTCCATTTCTTTAGGTAATACGGTCACCAAACTTACTCTTCAATAAATCGATTGTAACGTGTGCTGTGTGACTTGTGGCACCGTCCTGTTGAAACCACATGTCGTCCAAGTCCATGTTTTCCAATTACTTTACTTACTTATCCGGTCTCGGACAACCCCGGGGGGTCAGGGACCTTACAAAACGAAGATAACATATTTCGCCAACCAGTTCGATCTTTTGCTTTATCTCTCCAGTTGGCAATACCACGTGCACGCAGGGATTCGTCAACCTGATCCCTCCAGCGGAGTCTTGGTCTTCCTATTTTTCGTCTTCCTTCGAGTTCGGTTTCGAAAAGCCTTCGCGCTGGTTCATCTTCAGCCATTCTACTGACATGGCCTAGCCAGCGCAATCGCGTTATCTTGATCCGCTTAACTATGTCAATGTCAGGATAAAGCTCATACAGCTCATGATTCATGCGTCGCCGATACTCGCCGTTGTGCACTATAGGGCCATAAATTTTTCGGAGTATTTTTCTCTCGAAGACTCCTACAGATGTTTCGTCTGCTTGCGATAGGACCCCGGATTCTGCGCCATAAAGCAAGACAGGTTAAATGAGAGTCTGGTACAGCTGGACTTTTGTTACTCGAGAGAGGGCTTTATCTCTAAAGTGCTTGCTTAGCCCAAAATAACATCTATTCGCAAGCACAATTCTCCGTTTGATCTCAAGGCTGACGTTGTTGTTTTTGTTCACGGCAGATCCGAGGTATATAAATTCGTCCACTACCTCGAAGTTATAACGGTTATCAACGTTCACGCTTTGGTCTAATCGCGTGGAGGCCCTGTTCGTTGAAACCATTAATTTTGTCTTGTCCTCATTCACCGTCAGACCCACTTTTGCTGACTCCTTCTCAATTCTCGAAAAAACCGCAGTAACTTCTCTAATTGTGTGCCCTAATGATATCTATGTCATCAGCATACACGAGCAGCATGTGACTTTTGCTGCTGATGGTTTTATTCATATTGACTGCAGCTTTTCTCATAATGATCTCCATTAAGATGTTAAAGAGATCGCACGATAGGGTGTCGCCTTGCCTGAGGCCTCGCTTAGTTTCGAAAGGTTCGGTAAGATCCTTACCAACTTTCACTGCGGATTTGGTGTTCGTCAAGGTCATCCTGCAAAGGCGTATGAGTTTTGCAGGAATACCAAGCTCAGACATTGCTTCACAGAGTTTCTCCCGTGTCGGACTATCGAAGGCTGCTTTATAATCGATAAATAGATGATAGGTGTCGATTTGTTTTTCGTGTGTCTTCTCCAGGATTTGGCGTAGCGTGAAAATCTGGTCAGTTGTCGATTTTCCAGGCCTAAAGCCACACTGGTATGGTCCAATCAGGTCAGCGATAATTGGTTTTAGTCTTTCGCACATTATACTTGATAGAACCTTATATGCTATGGATAAAAGGCTTATTCCACGGTAGTTGGCACAAATACTCGGGTCACCTTTTTTAAATATGGGACATAGTACACTGAGACTCCAATCGCCGGGCATGTATTCATCTAACCAAATTTTGCTAATGAGCTGATGCATGCACCTTATCAGCTCATCGCCGCCAGCCTTAAACAGCTCCGCCGGTAATCCATCGGCTCCTGCGGCTTTGTTGTTCTTAAGCCGGGCAATAGCTGTTCTGACCTCGTGTTGGTTAGGAGGGGGGCAATCGACGTCGTCGTCCATATTGTGATCGATTGTCCCATCGTCATCGGATATCTCAGGTACTAGTAGCGCGGAGAAATGCTCTCTCCATATTCCCAACATGCTCTGCACATCTGCGACGAGATTTCCGTCTTTGTCTTTACAGAAGGGGGGCCCTGAACCATGTCCATTAGTTCCGTTTTTAACTTTTTGGTAGAATTTTCGGGCTTCGTTCTTCCTTCTGTATGTCTCAATTTTCTCACTCTCGCGTTTTCTCCACTGCCGTTTCTTACGCCTAAAGAGACGGTTTACCTCCTTTCTCTTCTCCCTATACCGCTCAGTTGCAGCTCGCGTTGCAATTGACTGAAGCATTACCATACGTGCAGCGTTCTTTTCGTCATTTGCTATGCGACACTCTTCATCGTACCACGGTTTATTGCGAAGCGGTTTTTCGAAACCAAGTACGGTTGTTGCGGCAGTTTTTATAGAGTCGGAAATGGGTTTCCACTGCGCATCAGGATCGTCATCGGGAGGGGGTGGGTTCTGTGCCAAAAGTTGCGAGAGCTTCCTTGAGTAGGCTGTGGCTACCTCTGGTAATTGCAGCTTTCCGATGTCCAGCTTCCTCTGCGTCTGGTTTCGTACGATTTTCGCTCTACTTAATCTTGTGCGAACCTTTGCTGCTACCAGGTAGTGATCAGAATCGATGTTAGCTCCTCTGATCACTCGTACGTCCATTACACTGGATGAGTGCCTTCCATCAATTACCACGTGATCAATTTGGTTCTTAGTTCTTTGATCAGGGGATACCCAAGTAGCCTTGTGGATGTCTTTATGCTGGAATCTTGTGCCACTGATGACCATGTTTTTTGCCGCGGCAAAGTCAATCAGTCTCATACCGTTGTCGGAACTGTCAGCATGAAGACTGAAATTGCCAATAGTTGGATTAAACACATTCTCCCTTCCTACTTTGGCATTAAAATCTCCTAGTACAATCTTAATGTCATGGCCAGGGCAGCGGTCATACGTTTCCTCTAGGAGCTCATAGAATATGTCTTTGGCATCATCATCTTTCTCTTCTGTCGGGGCATGCACACAAATTAGGGAAATATAAAAATATTTCGCTTTTATGCGGATTGTGGCTATTCGTTCACTCACAGGATTGAACCTAGAGACTAGATGTCGCAGTCTTTTGCCAACTAAAAATCCACAACCAAATTCATGTTTTTTTTCATGGCAACTGTAGTATATATCGCAGTTTCTTTTTCTTGTGCAGCCATGTCCTGTCCATCGCATTTCCTGGATAGCGGTAATGTCAGCCTTATAACTTTCGAGGACATCTGCCAGTTGGATACTTGCACCGGATTAGGGCCAAAAATAATCGGTAATCATGTCGCGTTAACGATCGCCATTCACAGTAACGTGACGATCGTTATTGTCGACGAAAAAATATGGCCCAATGACGCCGCCGTCATTCAAACCGCACCAAACAGTTATTTTTTTGTGGATGAAGTGGTGATTCATGAAGCACATGTGGATTTTCACCAAACCAATAATGCATATTTTGCTTGTTGGCGAACCCATTGAGCCAAAAATGAGCTTCGTCACTGAAGATGATTTTGCAATGAAATTCATCATCTTAGCGCATCTTCTCCATCGCACAATCGGAGAACGTACGTCGCGTCAAATGGTCCATCGGCTTCAATTCTTGAGTCAGCTTGATCTTGTATGGGTGTAAACCAAGATGTTTATTCAAAATTCGCCATAAAGTGATCTTGGCGATGTCCATTACTTGAGAACGCCGCCGCGGAATCGTTTGCTACGGACGCCTGAACGGCAGCGATATTTTCGTCACTTTGACCAACCCGTTGTCTCACTGGCACGGCAGCATCACACCATGAATATGTAGATTCAAATTTGTGCACTAAACTTGTTATTGCTTGTCTACTAGGGCGAGAATAACGACCGAAAATTTGAGTTAAAGCTCTTAAAGTTGCGGACACCGATTCCGAATTTCGGTAGTACATTTTTATAATTTGCATACGTTGTTCGTTCGTGTACTTTACCATGATGAAAATGTTGAGTTTACTGAAAAAAAGGAAAGTAACAGTTGGATGATCAGTGATATAGTGCGTTCACAAATTAAATTCAAAGTTGTCAAGTACCTATTGGAAAACCCTTTATTTCTCTACAGATTTCTCTCCTACACGCTGACAAATGGATATTTAGAACGAAGTTCCTTATCGTACGTTGCGGGATGGGGGCTTAATGAAAAAAAAATAAACAACATTTTGTTTTAACACTATTGTGCTACATCCCACTATTATCAACTATGTGGTTTACTTTTGCTTTGGTTTGTGTCTAGACTAACTAAACGTCTCACATATGTTAGGAAATTTCTGGTTTAATGGAAAGTTTCCTAGGTGGAGTCTGTAAGCAATATTTAGTATATATTGTAGTTTTGATGTAAACAAAACTAAAGTAAAAGTAAATTTAGAAAAGCTAAAGCGAAAGAACTTTAAAAAAAAGAAAATTTTCTTAAATAAGTGCCTTGTCTTAAAAAAATGTAAATTTTCACAAACATTTCATTAAATAAATACGCGCCTAACAACAGTGAGTAAACTCTAATCAAATCAAAAAGATCACAATTTTAAAAATTTTGGGTGTGTTCATGTGAATTATCGATTTTTGTATTTACGCGATTTTTCCATGTAGTTATTTTTATTGAAAATTTGTAGTTATTTTTATTGAAAATTTGTAAATTTTTGTTATTTTTCCAATTTCATCAAATCAAAACGCTCTCAAAAATACTGAGTAAACTTGAAACAAACTTATACAAGTTGTAATTTTTAAATTATAGATAGTTTTAGGTTTAGGCAATATTTTATTTAAGCGATTTTAGCGCTTTTTTAGAAAATGTTTTTCTTGCAATTTTTATATATTTTTTTCAATTTTTTCGCCATCAAATCTTTACAAAATAAAAAATTTTATTATGTTTTTTTCCAACAACTTTCCTTTATCTCTTTTTCCCTTTTTCTTTGCTTTAAAAAAAGTTTTAATTTTCTTTTTTAAAGATTACACCCTTTTGAATGATTCTTTTTGTATCAGTTTCGTGAAATTTTGTACACATTATTTCCTAAGAGATTTGTACAAATATTATTGTTTAAAATCTCTAACAACCTCTAGACAATCTCTACACAATCTTTACGAATTATTTTCAATTCTAAATTCCACTCGGTACAAAACCTGTTCAAATCTAATCTCAAAACAAACATAAAAGAGAACAAACAAGACGAGATTAGAAGCGTAAAACACAAAGTATATTTGCATTAGATAACCAATTTCAATTGAAACTACTACAACAAGAAATATTCCACATAGTAGAATGTACTAGAGAGGCAAAACGAGACAAGCCGACTTGAGACCCATTTAATCACCTTTTGTTGTGAAGATGATAGTACAAAAAATACGACAACAACTACACAAAACCTGTGACATTCTGATAAGATTTTGAAAATTTATTTTGTAGATAATTTCAAAAAACAAATGTCATTATTGTTGCATTGTCTAGTCGAAAGTTGTTGAAAAATGGGTGAAGACGAAAAACAAAAAACAATGTGAAAAAGCTTGAGATTTTATAAAAGTGCATTGTTTGCTTTCAAAAAAAACAAAGAAGCAAATCACCCTCTCACTTAGAGACAATGAAATTATTATGAAATAAAAGGGGGCACAACTCGAAACTCGTTCAAATTGGAAAAATTTAGTAAAACATATAGGAATGAAAATGACTAGGAAATTAGCAGTTAAGCAACTACACTACAAATTGTTGTAAAATTATGAATTTAACAAAAAAATTATCTAAATTTATTTGAACTCTTCTTTAAATTGTTGTACTTTTTTAAAATGAGGAAAAATTAAAAACGCGATTCACAATTAAAAAAACTTGCTGCACAAACTAATATACAGGGTGTCTGGTGGAAAATTTATATTTTTAAATACAATTATTTCAAAAAGTAATAATCGGTGCGGAGGGAGGGTGGCTCCGTTGGAATTATCGATTGTGCGGATTTGTCAGTCCCGATGTCGCAGTGGTCGAGTGAGCATCGTGCGTTCGCTGTGGAGACATCTTTTAAGAGTAATGATTCTTACATAATTGCTCGTCGACAATTTAGTTCAAAGTTCGGTATTCGGCGAATAAATGATGGACCAAGTGTAAATTTAATTCGTTCGTGGTTGCAGAGATTCCGCGCAACTGCTTCGGGTATAAACATCCCACGGCCAGGGCCCAGTCGATCTTGAAGGACTCCCGAAAACATTGAACTGGTTGAAAGGAGTTTACGTGAAAATCCGCGACTTTCAATACGGAAAAAAGCAGCCTCACTGGGACTTCCAAGAGCGATTATTCATGAAATTTTAAAAAAGGATCTGAAGTTCCATCCTTTTCAAAATTCAAATCGTTCAAGAACTGAGAGAAAGTGACTGATTTACGGAAAAAATTTTGTGAAACGATGTTGGAGCGTTTTCGCACTGTAAATCCCATTTTTTGAAGCGACGAGGCTCATTTTCACTTAAATGGACACGTTAAGAAGCAAAACTGCCGTTACTGGTCTCCAAGAACCCGCAATCCTCGATTGAAACATCAAAAACCATTGCATTGCCCCAGGGTAACTGTTTGGTGTGCCTTATCCACGCATGAGATAATTTTCGAAAATTCTCGTGGCCAGACGACGAATGTCAACGGGGAAATTACGAAATTCTTTTTACCAAACCTGCGAGCTCAACCATCGTACTCTTCACACACGTTGTTTCAACAGGATGGGGCGACTGCACACACAGCCAGAGCTTCGATGAATTTGCTTCGGGAAATTTTCCCCCAAAAACTCATCAGTCGCTATGGGGATTTCCCATGGCCACCGAGGTCGCCCGATCTGACTTCCATGGATTTTTTTATGGGGCTACCTCAAAGAGAAGGTTTATAATGGCAATCAAAAAACATCAATTGAACCAAGTTTACTGCAGTGTGTGGCGCAGAACACAAGGCTTCGTTTTGAACAGTGTGTTCAACTCGACGGAAGACATCAGGATGACATACTCTTTAAAAAATAAAATACGAAATTCCATTCTATCGTTCAATCCTCTTAATAAAACGTTGTGTCAATTATTATATTTTTTTATTTAAGTTTGAAAATATAAATCTGCTACCAGACACCCGTATATACAACGAACGAAATGTCTCACATACAATACGATTATTCGATTACTATTACAGAATTCTCCATGAACCAAATATATGTTTATGACAGTCGATAGTCGTTCACTCTACTTTGTATTTGTGCATCGATTAGCATAACAGTTTTGTTCATCCAACGATTTGTCATTGCTGCAATGAATATGTACATTATGGCGATGAATACATACTTACTTATGAAACAAATGCATTACAGAAAAACACAGTTTTGTTTATCCCACGATTTTGTCATTGCTGTAATGAATATTCACTTCGTGACCATGATTGCATAACAAATTCATTGCATCAATTAACAGTTTTGAACATCTGATGACTCTGTCGTTGCTGCAATGCATATGTACATTGTGGCGATGAATGTGAACTCACTTACGAAAAAAATGATTACAGCAAGTTACAGTTTTGTACATGCAACGATTTTGTCTCTGCTGCAATGAATATTTACATTGTGACAATGAATGTAAACTTCCTTATGTAAGCAATTCATTGCAGCAATTAACAGTTTCGTACATCCGACAATTTTGTCGATACTGCAATGTATATTCACTTCGTGACGATGAATGCATAAAAAATTCATTGCATCAATTAACAGTTTTGTACATCTGACGATTTTGTCATTGCCGCAACGAATATTTACATTGTGGCGATGAATATAAACTCACTTACATAAGAAATTCACTGCATCAATTAACAGTTTCGTATATCCGACAATTTTGTCGTTGCTGCAAATGAATAATCTCTTCGTGACGTTGAATGCTTAACAAAGTCATTGCATCAGTTACCAGTTTTGTGCATCTGACGATGCTGTCGTTGCTGCAATAAATATTTACATTGTGGCGATGAATACGTTAGCTCTTTTTTGATGTAATTTTTTTCAGTGTGACATAAACAGTTTGGGGATAGAAAAATCTTCATATAAGTGCAGTTATTTTAAATAGCATTTATTTGTATAAATTCTGTCATTTATTTGACTCAAAAAGTATAACTTTGAATTACTTTTCAAAAATGTACACTTAAAATCGAAAATGTTTTTACTTTCAGGTGAAAAGTTAAATCGATTTCTTTCGTTTTCGAAAAATGAAAATCTCAAATAAATGTCGGGAAATTTGATGGTGACAGCTTACAAATTCTATGAAATTCATTGTCAGCACGGAAAAAGTTCATTGCAACAACTAAGAGTTTGGCATACCCGACGATTTTGTCGTTGTGTCAATGAATATTTACATTGTGGCAAAGTGCAAGTAAAACGTTTTTGGACAGTAACATGTTCTTAAAAGATTTATGATATTATATAACTTTCGAGGTATAAATTTTGTCAGTTATTTGAATCAAAAAATGGAACTTTAAATTTCATTTCAAAAATGTACACTCGAAAATGTTTTTATTTTCAGTTGAGAAGTTGAACTGATTTTATTCGCTTTCGATAGCTGAAATTATCAAATATATGTCAGGTCTTTTGCAGGGGACAGCTTACATATTCTATGTAAAAAGTTCATTGCAGCAATTAATAGTTTCGTACATGCGATGATTTTGTCGTTGTTGCAATGAATATTTACATTGTGCCAAAGTGCAAGTAAAACGTTTTTGTTCAATAGGGGACAGTATCATGTTCTTAAAAGATTTATGATATTATATAACTTTTGTGGTATAAATTTTGTCAGTTATTTGAATCAAAAAATGGAACTTTAAATTTCATTTCAAAAATGTACACTCGAAAATGTTTTTATTTTCAGTTGAGAAGTTGAACTGATTTTATTCGCTTTCGATAGCTGAAATTATCAAATATATGTCAGGTCTTTTGCAGGGGACAGCTTACATATTCTATGTAAAAAGTTCATTGCAGCAATTAATAGTTTCGTACATGCGATGATTTTGTCGTTGTTGCAATGAATATTTACATTGTGCCAAAGTGCAAGTAAAACGTTTTTGTGCAATAGGGGACAGTAACATCTTCTTAAAAGTTTTATGATATTTAATAACTTTTGTGGTATAAATTTTGTCATTTATTTGAGTCAAAAAATAAAACTTTAAATTACTTTTCAAAAATTTACAGTTAAAGTCGAAAATGTTTTTTCTTTCAGTTGAAAAGTTAATCTGACGTCATTCGCTGGCGAAAACTGCAACTCTCAAATAAATGTCTTGTCTTTTGACGGCAACTCACAACGTAAAAAATTCATCGCAGCCGTTAATTTTTTCGTACATCCGAAGATATTGTCTTTGTTGTAATGAATATTTACAATGAGGCGAAGTGAAAGTATAACGTTTTTATTCAACACGGCACAGCCAACATCTTCTTAAAAGTTTTAGGATTTTAAACGACTTTCTCTTATAAATTCCGTTTCTTATTGAGTTAAACAAATTTAACTCTTTTTAACACTATTATGCTACAACCCAGTATTATCAACCATATTGGATACTATTGCTTTGGGTTGTGTCTAGACTAACATACGTTGGGAAATTTCTAGTTTAATGGGAAGTTTTCTAGATGGAGCCTGTAACCAATATTTAGTATATATTGTAGTTTTGAACCCAATAAAATGTAAATTTAGAAAAGCCAAAGTGAAAGAAGTTTAAAAAACAACATTTTCTTAAATAAGTGCCTTTTCTTAAAAAAAGGTAATTTTCTCAAAAAAAATCACTATTCGTATTCTTAAAACAAAGTACCTTTTCTTCAACAAATACCTTATCTTGAAGAAGTACCTTTGCTTAAAAACAGTAAATTGTCTTACAAAAAGTACCTTTTTTTAACAAAATTTTTATAAATAAGTACCTTTTCTTAAACAAGTACATTTTCTTACAACAAATTGTCTTTTCTTAAACAACAACATTTTCTTTAAAGAGTACCTTTTTTGTGAAACAAAATAACTTTTCTTGAGAGAAGTACGTACTTGTAAAACTTTACCTAATCTGGAAAAAGGACAAATTCTAAAAAAAAATTCCCATTTCTTAAAAAAAACCTTTCTTCAAGAAAATACCTCTTCTTACAAAAATTCCCTTTCTTAAAAGTACATTTTCTTACAAATAAAATAATATCTTTCCTTTTCTTTTCTTGAGATTTTTTTCTTGAGTCTTTCTGAAAATAAGTAGTACATTAATAAGTACATATGTAAGTACATTTTCTTAAAAAAAAGTATGTACTTCTTCGTAAAAAAAAATTTATACTTATGACTTTTTTTCTCAGAAAGTACTGCTTCTTAAAAATAGTACCTTTTCTTAAAAAAAACATTGGCTTGTAATACCTCTTTTTAAAATCTGACCTTTTCGGGAAGAAGTATAATAACTACATTGGCTTAATATAAAAAGGGCCTAACTCTATTTTTTGTTACTTGACAGAAGAAGGAAAACACTTAATAAAATCCGTAAAATTTTATATACAACAAAAAGTTTTAAATGTGTTGCCTCTTTTAATTAAAAATTGCATTAAAACATTTTTTGTATCTAAAATTTTACGGATTTTATTTATTTTTTCCTTCACCTGTCAAGTACCAAAAAATCGAGTTAGGCCCTTTTTATATTAAGCCATCGATATGCTTACAAAAAGGACCAAAAAAAAAATCATTCTATTAAAAAAATTGTTTTTAAAAACAATTTATCGTTTTATACAAAAAGTATCTTTTATTGTAGATTCATTTAAATTATCGTATTTTTCAACGGGCGCCTTAGGCGTGTTGGAACTAACTAGTACATAATATATAGCAAAAGGAACTTCGTTCCAACCAGGTGTCACCTGACACCGCCTTTTATTTTTTTAGAAGAATATATTTCCCGTTTCTTGTGCTCAGGCATTGTTTTTCCTGCAATTAGAAACACCAGGATTTGAAATCACGTTGGCGGACACCCGTTTCGAAGTTTGTGACTCTTCTCATCAGCGCCTTAGCGTTCTAGGTCAGTGACCATCTTGTTCACATTGCAACTAATTGCAGTTGTCGTCGTCGGGGTTTGTCTTCTCTTACCATCTCTCGTGTTTCAGTTGAAAAGTTAAGCCGATTTCTTTCGCTTTCGAAAACTGAAACTCTCAAATAAATGTATTTTCTTTTGACGCTGCAATGGTGGTGCAATGGTAGTGTGCGCGCCTCTTGTACATGAGATCCTGGGTTCGATCCCTGCTCAGACCACCATAAAAAAATTTCTTTCGGCGGCGGTCACCTCGCATAGTGACGGCGACACTATCGAGTATTTAGCCATGGAAAAGCTTCTCAAAATACCGTTCGGAATCGGTGTAAAACTGTAGGGCCCAATCAGTGAGTGCAAATTGGAAAGCGGACAGCTCCGTGATTGTAAGAAGCTCTCCCCTGTCCCTTCATGGGATGTAATGGGAAACCATTTATTTTTTTTTTCTTTTGACGGCAATTCTTCTTAAAATTTTTATGATTTTAAAGGATTTTCTAGTATAAATTCCGTTACTTATTGAGTCAAGATAATGGAACTTTAAATTACATTTCAAAAATTTACACTTAAAGTGGAAAATATTTTTATTTTCAGTTGAAAAGTTAAACTGATTTTATTTCTGAAACTCTCAAATATGTGTCAGGTCTATAGACGACATCAGTTTATAAATTGTATGCAATACAAGTTCCTCGGCTAATTTAAACAATTAATTAATTTAATATATTATATTAACTTAATTGAAGTAGAATTAAATCAGACATTATAGTTGTGATTTCAAGAACATTTTCGGTTCAAGATTTAGCTAAATTCAGGTTTTTTTTTCAGAGAAACTTGTTGTTTTTTTAATGGCAACCCTTTTTTTTTATTGATAAATCAATATTGGTACAGGATTTTTTTTTTTTTGGAAGTTTTAGAGCAAAAAAGTGCTGACAATTAATGAGTCTGCGAATACTTTACTTTGCGAAGTCTAACAACAATATTGTTTGCCCAAGCAGCAACATACTAAGCGGGAGTAGCAACAGCAACAGTAACAGAGATAAAATAACAAGTCGATGGTGTCGTATCTCCCGCGTCTGCTAAATGACAAAAATGTACCTGTTGTTGACTTAACAGATACACAAGTTGCTGTGGCGACTGTTGGTGTTGCTGTCGATGGTGGTGTAGGTGCTGCTGTTATTGGTGGCCGGTGGTATTGTTGTTGCTGCTGGAGGCGCTATTGTTGCTGCCGATGCTGGTGTTGGTGACGTTGTCTCTTTCGTTGTTTTTTATCATGAAATGTCATGAAAAATGTAAACCGGTTTCTTTTTGTATTCAAAAATATGAATAACAAACAAAACTCTCCTCCACATACAGTCGCGTAAATACAAAATTTTGTCGTAGACACAAGCGCGTGTATTCCATTTTATTTTTCTTTTTCTCTGTCGCCTTCATCTTCGTCTTCTTTTTAATGCTGTTGCTGTTTTTGTTGCTATTGGCCAACAAAACTATAGGGAGCGAGAAAAAGTAGTAGCTGTCGCCTTAAATATCAAATTGCCATTAACCAGCGTTAAGTTGTATGGTTGCTGACTGAACAACAACTGAACAACAATAATGAAGGAGTTGCTGCTTGCCCGATTGCTGCTTGTCTACGTAAACCGCAGCAATGGCAGCAGCATACAGGTATGTTGTTGCTGGTGTTTTTGTTTGTGTTTTTTTGTAAGGTTTTTCTTCTTCTTTTCTTAACCATAAAGCTGCTGATTCAGGCTAAAATACAAAACAATCAAGCAACACACACACACAAGAACACACCTAATGACAAACAGACCATGCGATATCGCAAAACCTTGTCAAGACGAAGAAACGCCACAACGCCAGCAACAGACACAACAGGGTGACTTGAGAGTATCACAGCGAGCACAGCCACAACAACAATAACAACAAACGCCACAGCAACAACGACAAGAAAACAACACCGTCAACAACTACACAGACACGCAGCAAAATATTAACATCAACAACAAAATAAGCGGCGACAACGACAACAATCGTATAAGACGTCAACGAATAACAACAATAAAAGACCGGTTTTGAAATACAATACAATATTGAAATAGCCAGCAACATCTACCTACCTGCCTACAATCATACAGGTATAGATAGATAAATATCTGTTCAATATACATACATACAACAACAACAGCATATACTTTACTATATACAAATACATATACATATAGTATATAAAAGTATGCGTGTGTGTATGTACGTATTTGTATCTTAACGACAACAACAGCAACAATAATTAGTAATTATAATGTAAGACACAAAACAAAATACAATATTTCCTGTTTTTGCAGTTGTTTTGAAACCCCAAATTAAGACAACAAAAAGAAACCCCATGTATACACACATCTACACATACACATATATTCCGTTTTAATTAAGTCAGGTAACTCTGGTTGGCTTTAGGCGTGAGTCATATTCTGATGTGTTAGGAAAAAAAATCCATAACAGTTTTTCTTTAATTTCTAAATGATTTCAAAAGTTAAAACAAAAACAAGTAAATTCAAAAGTTTGCTAAAATAAATAATAAAATTATAATATTTTATGCCGGTGTTGAGGTCGTTGTGCAAATATAAAATGGGAAATTAACTAAAAAAAACTCATAAAAAAGCATTTATTTATTTTTTTTATTTAGCATTTTTTTTGTTTTAGCATTTATTTGGTTTAGCATTTTTTTTTGCAGAATTTTCTGATTTTAGATTTGATTTTTCTATTTTATTGCATTCGATTTGTGTTGAATAGTATCTGCTTCATTGAACAGATGATTACTTTTTTGTTATGGTCTTTATTATCTTCAATCAGAAAGTGCAGAGTCGATATTGGAGTTTCGGAGTCGAAGTTCAGGGAGTTTGCCAGAGTTGGAGTAGGAGTTGTGGTTGATTTTTTTTCAGTCCGACTCTGACTACGTGTTAATAAAATTACTATAAAATTGAGATATGACAAAATGTAAGAAGATGTTAACTGTTGGCAATTTTTAATAATAGCACTATTATGATTCACACAGGGAAACGATTAGTTGAAAATCAATTCAGGCATTGGAAATTCCATGATAAAGTCTACATTTTGATTAGAATTCAAAATTATCATACATCAGAATTATTTGTCATGTTATTGATAAATTAAAAATAGGTCTTACTAAATATAAGTTGTTACTAAAGAAATTTGAGTATTTCTAAATCCTCATTCCAACAGAAGCTCTCCCCCCCCCCTTCCAAAGACCCAGATGCGCAGTTGAAGCACATCTCCCATTCTTTGGAAACCGCTGCAAGGACTGAACTTGGCTATCAAAAACCGCAGAAGGATAAGCCAAGGTACGACGAAGATTATCGCATCACAACTGATGAAAAAGACGCTGCACGTATGGCAACGATACAGTCCGTTACAACGCTTGCTGGGAGTGAGTGGTACAAGAGGCAGAGAAGGGAGGGAAACCAACTATTTAGGCGAAAAAAAATTGCAGTGGCAGCAGAGGGAGAGTGAGAAAACCGAATTATGCAGGATGAATAGTGAATCCCGAAAGTTTTTCCAGAGGGTAAGAAGATCGAATAACGGGCTTAAAAATGGGCTGCCCTCCTGCAAGGACTAGAATGCGAATCTGGTGACTGAGAAGCAGTGTGTGCTCAAAATGTGGAGAGACCATTATTCAGCACTACTCCACTCAGATTCTTCCACTGAAGACAAGGAGGTAATGATAGTGGAAGATAGTGTACATTGTACCTCCCCCAACCAAGGCGAGATTAGAACGGCGATCTCCCGGCTTATGAGTAAAAAAGCCGCTGGTGTGGATGGTCCACCCGCTGAATTTTTTAAGGCAGGTGGCGAAGGACTGCTAACCCACATGCATCGACTTATATGCGGTATATGACTGGGGGAATATATGCCTAACGATTGGAGTCTCAGTATGTTATGTCCTGTATTCGAAAAGGGTGATCCGTGTGTCTCTTCCAACTATCGAGGTATCAGTCTTTTATCCATCGCGTATAAGGTCTTGTCGAGCGTATTATGTGAAACACTAAAGCCAATTATTGAAAACCTGATTGGACCTTATGAGTGTGATTTTAGACCAGATATTGTGGTTTAGACCAAATATTCATGCTACGCCAAATACCTTTTTTTTTGTCGAGTACAAAGCAGCTTTCGATAGCCCCATACGGGGAAAATTGTACGAAGCCATGTCTGAAACTGATTCGCCTCTGTAGAATGACACTGACCAACACCAAATCAGCAGTGAAAGTGGGGAAAGACCTCACTGAACCATTCTGTACCAAGCGAGGACTGAGACAAGGCGACACACTTTCTTGCAGTCTCTTCAACATCCTAATTGAGATAATAATGAGAAAATCAGCAGTAAATACGAACAGGACCATTATCACGGAAAGCCATATGTTGCTTGGGTATGCTGACGACATAGACAACATTGGGCAAAATTTGCGAGAGGTTACTGCAGTATTTTCAAGAATCGATAAGGAATCAGCGAAGGTGGGTCTTGCTGTTAATGAGGGCAAGACAAAATTGATGGTGTCAACGACTAGAGAAACGTCTCGACTTGGTCCGCACTTGAACGTTGACAACCGATTTAATTTTGAAGTGGTAGATGAATTTGTCTACCTTGGATCCGCCGTGAACAAGGACAACAACGTCAGCCTGGAGATAGATAGGAGAATTGTGCTTGCAAATAGATGTTATTTTGGGCTCAGCAAGCAGTTTAGGAACAAAGCCCACTCTCGACGGACAAAAGTCCAGCTATATCAGACTCTCATTTTACCTATCTTGACAAATGGCTCCGAAACTTGGGTCATATCGCAAGCGGATGAAAAACACCTGGGAGTATTCGATAGTGTCCTGTGTCCTGTTAGAGAAAACGGCGAGTACCGACGGTGCTAGAACTAACAGCTATATAGTTTATATTCTGACGTGGACATAGCTAGGCTAATCAAATTAGGCCATGTTATCAGAATGGATGAAGATGAACCAGGGCGAAAAGTTTTCGATAACGTACCCGATGGAAGCAAGAAAAGTGGGCGACCAAGACTCCGCTGGAAAGACCAGGCAGAAGAATCCCTCCGTATCCTTGGTATTACCCACTGGCGAGAAAAGGCGAAGGATGGAGCCAGTTGGAAGAATATGTTGAAATTTGTTTGTTTAATTAATATGTGTAAGACGTCTGACCTCATGAGGTTGTAAAATAGTCAATAAAAATTAAAGTCAGTTTAACCTCATTCATCTGAAATGGAAGATACAACTCATAAAATGTACAATATTAGAATTCATGTCCAAATGTTAGTCACTGTAATCATAATTCAGTTTCTGTTACAAAAACACTTGTTATAAAATTATGTATTAAATTCTTCATAAGGGCTTTGAAAAGGATAGACTATATTTGTATGGTACACGAGGAGTTTTCAGAAAACCTATTATAAATGGTTACTAACAGAGTTCGTATTTACTCCACCAATGTGTAACCCATAATACACATGCAAGGTAGTAGCGTCAGCACAGCTGATTTCCTTTAATTTACTTTTCATCGTACCCAGTAAATGTCAAAGTTATTTGTGTGAGTGCGTTCTCTTTTGATTTCATCTATCTACATTCACTACATGCATGTGTACCATTTTTATCAGCTGATTTTGTTTTGTCATAAACAGAGCGACGACAAAAAGTATTGAATAGTATAGAGAACTTATTGCACTCTTTTGTCTGAGTCTGAGTCAAAGAGCATAAACGAGTATTATTCTCTTTATAGAATATTTCAATATAAATGCGCCATTTCGACCATCTTAATATATAAAACAATACAAAAAGCATAAATGTTTCAAAAGGCATCAATGTGTCACATCAAAATTATGAGTGATCCAAGTTATGACAAAAATAGAGTAATACGTTTTGAATCATTCGCCAGATGTCGCCAGTGCTTTTGAGTCATACAATTCGTTCCATGAGTTCTTTATACTATTCAATACTCTTTGGCGACGGCGACCTGCTTGTTTGTTCGTTGCCGCTAGATCAATACCATCATACTTATTCTCTGACAGAGACTATTGTTGTACAACAACCACAAATGTGATGCTAACGCTGTGTGTTGTTTGCATGTGTTCACTTTTATAGATTGCCCTACCCGTGCCTATAGATGTTAACACATCAAAAATTACTTTTTGTAAGAAAATGTATTATTTTAAGCAAACGTACTACTTTAAGATAAGGTATTTTTTTTTAAGAAAATGTACTTTATTTAGGAATATTATGAATAGGTTTTTTTTGAAAAAATTTACTTTTCCTACGAAAATTCACTTAGTTAAGAAAATGTTCTTTTTTAAACTTCCTTCAATTTGGCTTTTCTAAATTAAATTTTTTTGGGTTCAAAACTACAATATTTACTAAATATTGCTTACAGACTCCACCTAGAAAACTTCCCATCAAACAAGAAATTTCCCAGCATATGTTAGTCTAGACACAAAGCAAAAGTACCCAATGATAATACTGGGTTGTAGCATAATAGTGTTAAAAAAAAGTTGTTTAATTCTTTTTCATTTAGCCCCCATCCCGCAACGTGCGATAAGGAACTTCATTTCAAAAGTGTCTATATATCTCGGAAACGGAGCGTCCAATCGAAAGAATAACTAATTTTTGTGCGTTTCTAAGGGTTTTTCATATAGAGGTCCAACTCGTTGGAAGAATTTTTTTTTTCACAAAATCGCCAAAATAAGAAAATCGCTAAAATAAATTTGGAAACGGTGCGTTGTAATATATTATGTAGAGGGCGGATCAATAAGTCCGGGACTTTTTAAATGGAACATAGTTTTTTTTTGTAAAAAAAAATTATTTTTCAAAATAATCTCCTTTTAGCTCAATACACTTAGTCCAACGTTTCTCCAATTTTTTTATCCCTTCCAAAAAAATATGATTTTTCGAGGTCATTAAAAAGGCATTTGTTTGATCAATCATTTCATCGTTAGAGCTAAATCTATTTCCACCGACCCATTTCTCTAGGTTTGGTAATAGGAAATATTCGCTGGGTGCTAAATCCGGAGAATATGGCGGATGAGGTGCCAATTTGTAGCCCAATTTAATAACTACAAACAATCCTTTGAAGTTGTCACACGATTACGTTTATGCTCACTTGGGAGCAAACGCGGAACCCATCTTGCAGACAGCTTTCTTAACCTTAACTGATCATTTAAAATCGAAACCACACTGCCATATGAAATGTCTATGGCATCAAAAATCTCACGCACTTTTACTCTTCGATCGGCCAACACTATATCGTAGATTTTTTCAACATTTTCGGGTGTATTGACCTTAATTGGGCGTCCAGAACGTTCAGCGTCATTTGTACTTGTGCGACCACAACGAAAGTCAGTAAACCATTTTTTTTACCATTGAAATCGATGATGCAGAGTCCCAATAGTGCGAAATAATAATGTTTAATGAGCACTCGAAATTCAATTTTTTCCATTTTAAAAAAAACGCACGAGGTTGTATGTTTTGAACAGCGGTTAAACGCAAAGTAAATGACGGAACTTGCTCAAAATTTGACAGTAGTCTATTAACAGGTGGTACTTGATGGGAGCAGTATTGCATTTCATTTAACTACGAGGGAAGTTCGAAAAGTCACGGAGTTATTCATCCGCCCTCTAGAGCAATATGTTATAATATATGTTTTTGTGACCCAAACATAGCGTTGTTTGTTAAAAACTGCTAAAAACAAAAAACGTAACAGACAAAGAACAAAAAAACCGCAGATCTTCAATTCATAAAAACAATGCTTGCTCGTAAGTAGATGGATGTCCTAAACATATAAATTGTTCCTGCGTAATGTTACAGCGGCCGCTTTTTTCAGCGTGCAGTTGTTACAAGATTGCGTCACCGTCGTGCGTAAAGTTTTCTCATATCCAACTAATCATGCAAACTCGAAACCATTGAGGCATATTATGTTCTCTACAATCTGTCACTTTTTCAATGTTCTGACCAACTAGGGAACTTTGATATCAATCCCCGTTCCGACCACCTTTCATTTCTTACGGCAGCGGTCACCTCGTTTCGTTATGGCGGCAAGATCTAGTTGTTAGCCATGAAAAACCTTTACAAAAACCAATCGGAAATGGTGTAAAATTTTAAGTCCAAATCAGTGGCTAGGCCTTGTCAGTAGAATGGATGAAAATGAATCAGTGCGAAGGTATTCAAAGACGTTCTCGAAGGACATCGAAAAATAGCACGACCAAGACTTCGCTGGAAAGACCAGGTGGGAAATTGCCTCCGAGAGTTTGGTATTACCAACTGGAGGGGAAAAGCTGAAGATCGAGCCAGTTGGAAAAACATGTTATCGTCGTATTGTAAGGCCCTTGACACCTCTGGGTTGTTTGATGTCATATAAGTAAAATAAGTAGGTAAGTCAGTGAGTCTACAAATAGAAAGCGCACAGTGGACTTCAAGGATAATAAATAGCTTGTCCAACACCGTGTCGTTGATTTTTTTTGAGTGATGAGTACCCCACTTCTCTCCCATTGCAATTGATGGTATAGAGTTCCCACTTAGCTAAAAAGCGTTAGAAATTCAAAAAATTTAAAATGAGTAGTAATGTTGATTTAAAATATTGAAATTCAAATTTAGTATTTCTAAAGCAGTTGTTTATTTTCTTAAAAAACATTACAGAAATGTATAAGAGAGCACTATTAATTATATTAATTATTAGCTGGCGATTTATATTTGTACATTGTACCAGTTCACATTCTACGTGGTGTTTGAGGTTCGTTCATTTACCTCGTACCTAAAAAATAAACTATAGAACATGTAAAATACCATTCACCGGAAGTAAAAAAAAAACTAATTAATAAAAAATTAGAGCAAATATCAGATTTGTTGTTTTTTTTTTGTATTAACATTTATTTTAATTTATTCTTAATTGTATTTTAGAAAACTCTAACAAGGGGATGAAATTTTGTTGTTATTAGCAATTTAGTTAAGTAACATTAGAAACAGTCATTAGTAGGTGATAAAAAAAAATTCAGCCGGGTGAACATACTTAGGCATACCCTCACCCTAAGCCGTCATCATATTGTTATATATTTTGTTTAAATAAATAAAGGATATATATTTGAATTGGATCCGAATTCCATTAAATCAGGTTTAATTTATTTTTGCAGCCGACTAACCTTTAATTACGACCGTCGGTGGTGCAATGGGTAGTGTGCGCGCCTCTTGTACAGGAGATCCTGGGTTCGATCCCTGCTCCCAACCACCTTAAAATTTCTTTCGACGCCGGTTACCTCGCTTAGTGACGGCGACACTATCGAGTATATAGCCATGAAAAAGCTTCTCAAAATACCGTTCGGAATCGGTGTAAAACTGTAGGCCCCAATTAGTGAGTGAAAACTGGAAAGCGCACAGCTCAGTGATTGTGAGAAGTTCTCCCCGGTCCCTTCATGGGATGTAATGGGAAACCATTTATTTATTTATTTTAACCTTTAATTACCCGAATGGGCGGGCAAAATTCAACCATATGCAATAGCGGGGTAACGTTGTGCAACATTTTTATCTAATTTATAATGTAGTTGGGTTTGTTGTATTTTTGGGGTTTTACCACGGACTAGCAGCCAACATTTGTATGGGAGGTACGGAAATGGGCATAACAAAGTCCATTATTCATTTATAATTACACAGCAGCATTTGTGGCTTGTCAACGAGCTATCTATCAACGTTTGTCAACTTTTGTATGGGAGGTACATAAATGGGCGTTACAAAGTGCTCCATTTGGAACGAAGTACCTTATCGCACGTTTCGGAATAGGGGCTAAATGAAAAAAAAAAATTAAATAACATATTTATAACACTATTATGCTACAACCCAGTATTATAAACTATGTTGGGTAGTTTTGCTTTGGTTTGTGTCCAGACTAACATATGTTGGGAAATTTCTTGTTTAATGGGAAGGTTGCTAGGTGAAGCCTGTAACCAATATTTAGTATATATTTTAGGGTTCCAAACAACCGCTGACTAACTAATTATTTTAAAATTAATTGGGAGCTGGAACTGTCCGTGTAGATGGAAAGTTCCTGATAGCCATTCACTTGGGAGTGGTCGGAAATTATTCCTTCATTGGACACTCGAAGATCTGTGGCTAGATCCGAAATAGCTATATGGTTTGCCAGGAATTATGAGGATGCATTTGCAAAACATCTTCATTTTTAAAAAACTATATATTTATTTATAGAGATATATAGAATGGTCTTGAGCTTGAACAATATAATAAGAAAGTAGATCTTTTAGTTTTGAACCCAATAAAAAGTAAGTTTTGAAAAGCCAAAGTGAAAGTGGTTTAAAGAAATAACATTTTCTTAAATAAGTGACTTTTCTTAAAAAAAGGAAATTTTCTCAAAAAAATACCTCTTCATGTTCTTAAACAAAGAAAATTTTCTTTAAAAAAAATACCTCATCTTAAAGAAAAAAGTTTTCTTGCTTAAAAAAAGTAAATTTTCGTACAAAAAGTACGTTTCCCCAAAAAAGAAGTACCTTTTCCTAAAAAAGTAAATTTTCTTACAACAAATTGCCTCTTCTTAAAGAGTACCTTGTTTGTGAAACAAAATAACTTTTCTTCAGATAAGTAACTACTTTTAAAAATGTACCTATTCCAAAAAAAAATCCAATTTCTTAAAAAAACCCCCCTTTTGTTCAAAACAAAAAAAATACATTTTCTTACAAAAATTCCTTTTCTTACAAATTCATTTTCTTAAAAGTACCTTTTCTTAAAAATAAAATAATGCCTTTTCTTTTCTTAAGATAACACTGTGTGTAATTCTTTAAGTCATGGAAATATAACCATATACGGTCACCACTACGTGACAAAAGATAAAAAAAGACCCGTGTCTCCCAGTTTTGCCCAAAGTCATAGACTTTTTTTTATGGGTCCCCAAAGATTTGGGGCCTCGGTTTCATTCTTTCCAAAAAATTGATAATTTGGTCAGGCTCATATCTTGCAAATCAATCGGAATTTTGATTTATTTTCTGAGGGAAAGTTGTAGCCCTTCTTATAAAGAACAAAAATAATGAACATATAAGATCAAAAAACTTCATCTTCAAACGTCATCCTCTATTTAAACTTGAATATCTCCGGTCTTTGAAGGGTTATTTTTGAGTATTATACCTTTAAAAAAAAAAAGGTAGAAGACTTGTGTATTACACTGTTGTAATTTTTGGCAAAAAATTTTTGAATCAACGTTCTAGTAAATAGTATCGGTTAGAGGCAAATCAATTTTTACCAATTCTAAGTTTTTCCCTGCACTTTCTTTGTAAGGTGTACTTTCTTTGTAAAAAAAAAATTTGATTTAACTTTTTTCAGCATAAGTACTCCAAATTTTTCACTCACAATGTTTGACAAATTTGTAGCTATGGTAAAGCTGAACAACTTTGGTGAAGATGTTAATACAATCTGAACGTGTCTAGTCACCCTAAATAGCTCCTAAAGACCACTTTGTGTCTTAAAAATGGTCATTTGTATGTATACATATGTCATCATTATTGGAAAACGATATGTCTGATTTTATCCTAATAAATTTAGAAAAATTTTAAATTACAATACCTTTAATCTATTCCTATACTATTTCTCAATGTAATCAACAGTTTGGCAGTTATACAAAACATAATGAAGAAAAAAATTTGTTTTTGAAAATTTGAAAAATGAAAATTTTTTATTATTAAAAAACCAAGAAACATAAGAAAGGGCAAAAAAGGGCAAAGTTTTATTAATTTATGCTAAAGTCACATAACGTATAAACAAACTGAGACAAGGATTATAAAACTCGATGGACTCGTTACGCTTTGATTCTCAGATATCTCAATTTGTCAATAACTGTGATTTTTCTATTTGAGTTGCATACTAGCCACCAATGGGTTAATTAACCCAAATATTTTTATATACACGCTTACAGATTTTAGAAGGATCTTTCTAGTGAAATCTATTTCAATAGTATCGTTTCAGAAATGCCTGAGTTATGCGCGATTTTTAAAACTTTTTATCCTTTATCAGGTTAAAAAAAAATTAAGCAATTTGTGACTAAAGTAAATGTTGCTTCTGTTATCCTTGAATATCTTTAAAAGTTTGGCATCGGAAAATCTGGAAAGAAGTTATGGTAAAGTGCTGTAACCGTCACATCTTGTGCCCCAAATTGCAACCTTCTGTCATTAATAGTTTAGCAATAAGAAAATGCATATTGCATTGGCGAAACAAATTGTTTTAGAAAGCCCTGTAAAAGGACAAAGGATGCGAAAATAAAAACTGAATACCCATTTTTACTGCTGGTGGTCAATAATTTCACTTGCATATAGTCTCGTTCTTAGGCAGGAAATCGTGTCGCACGGTGTTATCATCAATCGAACGTCCATAAATATCAGAAAAC
Source organism: Phaonia tiefii (assembly GCA_963931995.1). Taxonomy (NCBI): domain Eukaryota; kingdom Metazoa; phylum Arthropoda; class Insecta; order Diptera; family Muscidae; genus Phaonia; species Phaonia tiefii. The sequence continues at coordinate 297,056,311 of OZ008368.1, forward strand.
ATGGTTTTCTTCTAGTTACTTATCGCTTATTCTTTCATTACACTCTATTCTCTACTAGTACCAAGTCGATCAGCTGTTTCATCGAAAACTCCTGGTGTTTACCACATATAAAAAGTGTCTATGCTTAGCAGAGTCACATTTTCAACATAGAACAATTGTCCATGCTTAGCAGTCACTTTTATTTAGGAAAAGTTTTGAATTCCAATAAATCATTTGTTTTATAGGACAAAGATAAAACACTAAACGAATTGGATGACTTAGGTTTTAGTTCCCCCAAGTTTGTTTTTTATTAAAAAAAAAAATAAATAAATAGGAACATCCAAACTGGGAAAGTGTGTCACTCTGATAACACCATCGACTACGATACTACAACAAATAGCAATAAATCTAAATTCAACAAGAGATTATGTTACTGATTAGGTCATATCTGTATAAAGTATATAAGGTGGTCTACACACAGCCATATCAAATTTGCAATCTAAATAAAAAATTTAACGCCTTAAGCGCTACGCGTAAACACATAAAATTGGTAATAGATTTTTGCTTTTCGCCCTAATCTGCTTCAAACTAAATGTAAATTTCAATGACACTTTTCCATACCATGTGAATACTGGCTTAGATACGTGTATAGATGACAAGGTAAGCAAAATGCGGAATGGTCAAGTTGGACTACAAAACTTTTGAAATTCAAGCTCAAAAATGAGTAACTGCTACAGGTCTCTATTGGGTTTGATTTGCCGGTGTAGTATTAGAGCTTGTAATGCAAAGATAAGTTATCTGTTGGCTGGCAAATAGATAAAGTGACGCCGCGAAAATTGTTATACGCAATAACTGTAATATTGCTAGGATATTGGTTGTGGTGGGTGTCCAAGGGGGCTGGACTGCTGTGCAATATCAAAAGATAATGTTTCATTTATTTTATTGTCCAATTTTGTTGGTTTTGTTTCCGTTTCTATTGTATTAACACAAAAATACAAATTATTTGTTTTCTGATAGCAAAAAAAAAAATCATTGACAAATTTTTGGAATGGAGGACGTACGTAATTGAACTACAAATGAGGGAGTGACTATATGATGTCAGCAGTGTTAAATGAAGTCAAAGAGACGAACTTGAAAAATAAAAGACCTTCGTAACAGAGAACAGGAAGAGCTGCTTGTTTTCGCCGCCAGCGTAGAGGCGGCAATTTGGAATAATTTGCCACATTCTGAAAACTTTGTATTTTGTTGTTGTTTGGATGCAAATATAACGTGTTTGTAGCTTGTCGCAAATATAGTATACTTGTGTGCAAACACATTGTGTTTGCTATTCAATATAACATGTTTGGGACACAATGATTAATGGGTTCGAATATATGTATTTAAAATGCCTGAAAACAAAAACGTTACCAACAAAAAAGAAACAAAAGCAGCAGATCTTCAATTCACGAAAACAATGCTTTCACATATGTACAAGGTGTTTCAAAAGAAGTCATCCGATGTTGTTTGGCTCTCATTTTTTTATCTAAATGAACAACTTCCGTTCTGTTTTTTGTTTATGTTTATTTGAACCTTTCGAATTTTATTAGTTAAGTTGAGAAGATAATATCGGTTAAATGGACACCGTCACAATTGATTACCATACGGGCTCGTTTTATGGTATTTTTCATCACTTCGGCGAGAACTTCGGGCGACAGATTCTCGCACTCGTGTCGAATGTTGACCTTGAGGGCTTCCAGGGTCTCGGGCTTGTTCACGTAAACACGGGACTTCAAAAACCCCCACAAAAAAAGTTTGGAACGGTTAAATCGGGCGATCTTGCGGGCCAGTTCAAATCGCCAAAACGAGAAATAAGGCGACCCGGGAACGCCGCCTTCAGAATATCGGTTGTGGCTCGCGCAGTGTGTGCCGTTGCTCCGTCCTGTTGGAACCACATGTCCTTCAGTCCTAATTCGTCGAATTGTGGCAGAAAAAGTTTGGTTAACATGGCCCTATAGCGCGCACCGTCCACTGTTGTCGTTGGACCAGCGGCGTTCTCGAAAACAAATGGCCCGATGACTCCTCCAGCGTGAACAGCGGCGCACCATGCAGTCACGTTGAGCCGGTGTAATAGCTCCTCGTGCATCACTCGTGGACTTTCGGTGCCCCAGAAGCGATAGTTTTCCTTGTTCACGTACCCGCTGAGATGGAAATGAGCCTCATCGTTCATTATGATTTTGGTGGAAAAATCGTCCACTTCGTCCACTAGATTGAGGATGGCTTGGGCGTAGGTTACACGCGTTTGGCTGTCGACAGGGCAGCAGCTGATGCACGGACTTGACTTTGTATGGGAACATGCGCAGGTCTTTGACCAAAATTCGCCATAGTGACGACCTTCTGATGGCTAATTGCGAGGCACGGCGTCTGGTCGATGTTTCCAGCGACAGCTCGGCAGCAGCGGCGATATTCTCGTCAGAACGGGCGCTCCGAGGCCGGCCACTCCTGGCAACGTCTCGTGTAGTCCCATACTCTTCAAGGTTAGTGGCCAAACGGCGCAGTCGGTGTAGGACGGCCTGGGAATCGGCGACTGTATTCACGCTGCGCCAACACCACAGACGAATTGTTACGTAAAAAAATTGACACGATTATTCCGCGTTCTTGGGGAGTGTATCGCTCTATGGCTTGTTTACTTGTATTCTACATCAGTCTAGTCCACAAATGTCAAAATAGATTTGACATTGGCGGCCATTTGCAAAAATAATTATTTTTCAGCGTGCATGAAAAAGTTTCCCCAAGCAAAATCATTGGGAAACGGTGTGAAAGTGTTGGCCGGAATCAGTGAGTCTAAAATTAAAATGATTTTCAAAATTAGATACACGAAAATACTTATAAATTAAAACATATCGTAATATAAAAACTCTAAAATAATATGACTCTAGGAATCAGCCGTTCATTTCAACTCAGTATTTGACATTCCTAATTTATTGTTAAGCTTTATCAAATTTGTCCGAGTATCATGTGATCTATGTGTCACCCCTTGACTAACAACTCTACTTAAGACCACCAGTTTTTGTGTTGCAAATTAACATAAATCACCCATTAGACATTAAAGAAACAAGCAAGTTACTTTATTTGACCAGTCACTACTCCCATTTACCACGATCACTGGTGGCGCATTAGTAAATCATATCAACAAATTGTTTTTATTTCTTCTATTGCCATAAATTTAAAAGGTGACGATTATTCCAATTTCTTGGAATTATAAGAAAACCATACAAGTTTCAAACCTGTCATGCATATGACATTGAAACTCCGTGCACGGTTTAAATTTTTAGACTAATCCTATTCCTATTATGTGAAGTGATATTGGCGGTGGGATTTAAAATCACAATGCAGATTGCCATATGAATGACAATCGTGTCAGTTTTATTACTGACTTGTGACCAAATTAGTTCGTAATTAAAATATTTCTATTTGAAATGTTGTTGAATTTAAGATATGATAAGTTGTTTATTAAAAATTCAAAAACAAAAATAGTAAAAAATATATATATATGCTCAGTGTCGTCGGCACTCTTTTTGAGAGCTGAGCAATGAACATTTTTCTAGATCAGCAAAAAATATTGAATCTGCCATGCGTCATAACAATTTCTGTGCAAGAACGCCAAGAGCGGAAGGTGTCTGTGCTAAACGTAAAAGAAGTCTAGGCTAACAGTCGAAATGATCTCCATTAAGAGTTGAGAGTGTCTCGACTAAGCATTGAAGATGTCTTCACTAAGTGTCAAAGGTTTCTTGGCTTAGCATCGTAAATTTTTCTAAAAAATAAATGTGGTGTCAATCACTTCACCTGAGCAACAATTTTTTTGTCACTAATCTCGATTTCGTTTCTGAGATAAAATTCAAAATTTTTGCTGGCCTTTGTCCTAAAAATGCCTTTTTGAGTTCGTTTGCGACAACAGTGCAGCCCTACTTCAAAGTTTTGTGTTCTGAGAATTTTGCACTCAAAAAGTGCAAAAATGTTGCATGACCGATAAAATGGCTGACTTTCTAACATTTGGTACCTATGTGTTCTTTTTCCTGGCTAAGCTAGTTTTTCTACCTTTTGCGTAGAGCGCTAAGCGATTTTAAACGACATCAGTTAAAATCGTTTAACTTCTCAAACGAAGTGGTCGAAATATTAGTTTAGCGGGAACAACAAAAAAACCATTGTTTTGTTACTTTGTCCACCAGTTTGTATGAAGAGTCGCATAACAACGCTTAGGTCTCCATAGAAACTGGTCGAAAATTTGAGTTTAGCGAGGTATTTAAAACATGCTAAAACCAAAATGAGGAATACAGCTGTGAGAAAATGAAACATTTCTACTTTTTAGAAACGAAATCATCACAAGTGTTTTCGTCATAGAGTAATATCCATTCTTGAACCGGTTCTTCTTGAACCGGAGTAGAACTAGAACTGGATTTTTAGATGACAAAACAAGCATCAAACATAAGTCAAAAGACATTATAATTGATGAAACATAATTTAAAATGCACAAACATTAATCAAATGTTCATAAATATCACTCAAATATATTCTTTAGAGTTGTGTAGTTCACGAACAAACTAGTTCAATTGAACGATTCACTCTTGTGAACTAGATGAACTACCCAGTAGAACCAGTATATTATATGTGTTCGCATTCGTATAGTATAGAGGGCGGATCAAAAAGAAAAATTATTAACATAATATCCCTTTAGCTCAATACACTTAGTCCAACCTTCCTCCAATTTTTGTATCCCTTCCAAAAAATAGGATTTTTCGAGGTCCATAAAATAGGCATTTGTTTGATCAATAATTTCATTTAGGTTTGGTAATAGGAAATAGTCACTGGGGGCTAAATCCGGAGAATATGGCGGATGAAGTACCAATACGTAGCCCAATTAAACAACTCCAAACAATCCTTTGAAGTTGTCACACGATTACGTTAATGGTCAATTGAGAGCAAACGTGGCACCCATCTTGCAGACAGCTTTCTCAAACACAACTGATCATTTAAAATCGAAACCACACTGCCATACAAAATGCCTATGGCATCAAAAATCTCACATACTTTTACTCTTCGATCAGCCAACACCATATCATGGTTTTTTTTTGGAAATTTTCGGGTGTATTGACCTCAATAGGCCTTCCAGAACGTTCAGCGTCATTTGTAATTGTGCGTCCACAACGAAAGTCAGTAAACCACTTTTTTACCATTGAAATCGATCATTGAAAGCTTGTATTTATCAAGCTTTTTCTTGGTTTGATTGACCGTTTTTTCGAAAAAAAAATATTTGATGAGCAGCCGAAATCCACTTTTTTCCATTTTTAAAAAAATGCAAGAGGTTGTATGTTTTGAACAGCTGTTAAACGCAAAGTAAATGACGGAACTTGCTCAAAATTTGACAGTAGTCTATTAACAGGTGGTACTTGATGGGAACAGTGTTGCATTTCATATAACTATGAGGGTTGTTTGAAAAGTCACGGACTTATTGATTCGCCTTGTACTTGGCAGGGGTACTGTGGTCTCTAATATACGTTTGTCAAGGAATGACCGCTTGAGTGGGTATAAATAATATATCATACAAAGTATATGGAAATGTTTACAAATTATCTTCGTGATTTGTTTTCGTATCTAATATACAAACATTACCTAAATTGTTTATTGTAATGTTTACAATTTCCATACAATTCTGATGAAAATGTATGGCAGAGTGATATACAATCAAGGACTATAGTCAAATTAAATAGAAACATTTGTAGCGTAGTCCTCAATGCTGACGAGAAAGTATAAAGAACTGTGTACGACCCCCATACCACTGTATATTCCATGTATTCCGACACGTATGGAACCACTTAAATTAATAAAAGAATATAAGTCGGATTTCTTATTGATAATTTTTAATATTTATATTATATATTTATGTTTATTTATATTTATATAATTTATTTATTTTTATTATTTATTTTTTTATTTATATAATTTTATAAAACACGTGCGCACGCTGCACTTAACAAACACTACTGACAATGGGACAATACACAATTAATCAAACTAACGGTTTATTGCCAATAAACACATTATCACTGTTCCCATTTTCAATAAACACTGTATGCTCACAAATATAATATCCAATCAAAATTATCATGAAATCGAATAAAAAATTTTAAGTTTTGTCAAAGTCCACTTTTTCAGTAAACAAAGTATGTACAGATGTATGAAGTTGAATTAGAGACGAACTCAAAGTTGACATCTTCGAAACTGCATATACACCCCATATACAAAGTATGCGAAGATGTGTGGAGTTGTCTTTTTTGTCTCATACACAATTTCTGTATACTTTCAGAAGTACATATTCAGAAAAGTTCTATTGGGTAGTTCGCAATCTTCCGCTCTTTAGTTTGAGTAATTCTCGTGCTTTTTATTTCAGTTGTGCAGTTATCTCTCACCTACTAGTTCATGCTCTCTTTGTCTTACCCAATTTCCACAGCTATTGACCACTTTCGTTTCACAATAAAAAGAATCAAATCAAATATCAAATAATGCCTTAAATATCCCGATTTATTATAAAACTTTATCACAATATCCAAAACATCTTTAGTTGAACTGAAATGATACAACGCACTAAACGCAAGTAGTGAACTACATGATTGAATTAGTTCATTCTGCTGAGCTGAACTTAAAAGAGCGGCTCACTTGAATGAACTACAATTTCCAACTCTAATATTCGTATTCTTTCTTTTCTACGAGTACTCCAACTACCAAGTCGATCAGCTGTGGCATCGATACCCCTTGGCTTCCGCTTAAGATCACAATGAGTCTCCACTTAGAAAAAACAGTCTCGGTAAAGGGGTGGTGTCTTCGCTTATCGTCGCCACTGTTTTTCAACATATCGAACTCTATGAGAACTCCAAGCATTTCAGTGTATACTTGTATACTTCGCTAACTTATCAGCGCTTTAGGCCGTGTTAGACTGTTAGAGAAACCGTTGGATTTGTCAAAATTTCCATTTGGTGAGGGCGGAAGGCATAGTGTAAACTTGAGGCGAACGATTTGCAGACACAATTTTGACAGATCTGTCAGATTTCTTTAATTTTTTGATTTTGCTCAAGAAATTATGCGATCAGTGTTGCATTTTAAATGAAACGAATAAAAATAAAGAAATCGGCAATAAAAGCTTTTTTTCCTTCACCATTTACAACTGTTTAGTCTTTGTTCACAGTTTTCTGTTATCTGTATTCTATTTTTATTTTCGAACTGTTGTATTTTGTTTCTCACTTTGCTGACAAATGTTTGTAAATACATTCTCAAAAACTGATAGTGTAAATCGCAAGCGGAATAATAGAACGATTTCTGTCAAATGTAAGAGAGTTTCATTCCATTTCTCTCTCTGCAAATCGTTCCATTTTCACTAATAATCTAACACGGTCTTTAGTAGCGACACATTTTATGCATTGGGATGTTGTCCACCCTTAGTGGAGACACAACTATGCTTGCATAAAGCCATAGAGTAATATACAGGGTATATCAAAAGACAGTTTGTATTTTGTGGGACGATAAAATAAAAAATAAAATGTGTTTAAAAAAAAAGTTTATTAATTATCAAAGTACAGTATTTGGGAATTTATAACTTAAAAATAATATCGTCTAAATGTAAACCTTCGCATCCACGGCCTGCATTTAGTCGAACGTTAAAATTTTCAATGACGGCTCTGCAGATCGGTTTGTGTTATCCACTCTCCACGTATTTTGCCATTCTTTTATCTGTTGTAGGTTTGATTTTGGCTCTTGTAGTGTTAAACCGGCCTCTTCAAATTTGTTGACCCATTTTCGATGGAGAGGGATGCTTTTTGTATCATTCAAATGACGAAATCTCCGCATACTGCAAAATATTCTACGCGCTTCAGTCGCTGAATCACCGTTTTTGTAAAACCCTTACTTAATTCCCAATAGCTGGCGTACCCCACACGCCCCTCAGGTTTGATGCGTTCACGCAGTTAGCTAAACAGATGTAAACTTTCTTTTGAGACACCCTGTACTAATGCTGATTTTGTTTCTGAGAAAAAATTCAAAATTAGTTCCTGACCTTTGCAACGATTACACTCTGCTCTCTACGAGTACTCCAACTACCAAGTCGATCAGGTATGACATAGACTTCAACAAATTGCCAATGCTCATAGGAGCTAAAATATTTTATGCAGATATATTTTGGGAGTTTTGGTTACAACGCAAAAAGCACTAACCGAAGACTTAGCGACACGAAGGTTTCCGCTAAGAAGTTCATAAATATGTATGAGTTTAAATTTTGTTTAAAGTGTTACCATATGTTTGGTTAATATGAGTTATCTCTAACACCCTCTTCTGTTTATCAAATTCTTACGGCAAAATTGTTACAAAGTTGCCACCATTGCTTCTATCTGGTATTCTGGCAACACGGTGACAACGAAATATTCGCCACGTAACAATTAATTCACCTCAGAATATCACGTTGTTAAAAGCAGAGAAAACAAACAAAAACATATGGCCTTCTACACAAAATTAAAGCGGCAAAAAAGGAAAAAGTAAATATTTAATATAGCGGGTTTTTCAATAAGAGCGCTATAAAAGTTTTTTTAAATAAAACAAAACTGGTTTTAGATACCAATGAAATTCTTTATTCCTGTGAAAGTACGTTCGATGCCATTATGTATGGAACTCGATTTCTTTTGCATGGCCACCATGGGCACGCTTGCAGAAGTCCAGACGCTGAACCCAATTTTCGACGGTTTTCAAGCATAAATCGGCCGATACTGCTGCAATTTCACGTTCGATATTCGTACGAAGTTCATCAATCGTCGCTGGCTTGTTGGCATAGACCATAGACTTGACGTAGCCCCACAGGAAATAATCTAACGGCGTCAAATCGCACGACCGAGGCGGCCAATCGACTGGGCCATTTTGTCAGATAACACGTTCACCAAACTTGGTTTCCAATAAATTGATTGTGGCATTCGTTGTGTGGCTTGTGGCGCCGTCCTGTTGGAACCACATGTCCTCCAAGTCCATATTATCCAATTGGGGCCAAAAATATTCGGGTATCATTGAACGGTAGCGATTCGCATTCACAGTAATGTGCCGGTCTTGATCATCACGGAAGAAGTACGGCGCAATGACGCCGCCATTCGGCCAGAAATGAGCCTCATCGCTGAAGATGATTTTCCGATGAAAATCCGAATCATTTTCAAGTTGTTGCTCAGCCCAATTCACGAACATACGACGCTTATGGTGGTCAAGCGGCTTCAGTTCTTGCGTGAATTTGATCTTCTAAGGATGTAGGCCAAGATCTTTCCGCAAAATTCGCCACAACGACGTCACAGAGATGCCTAATGCTTGAGAACGACGTGTGAGAGACACATTTGGGCTTTCTTGAACTGCAGCCTCAGCGGCAGCAATATTCTCGACTCTACGGGCACTTCTTTGTCTCACTGGCACGGAAACATTTTGTACGGTGCCTGTAGATTCAAATTTTTCCACTAGACGCTCAATCGTTGATCTGGTAGGACGATTATGACGACCACCAATTGGACGTAGCGCTCTTAAAGTTGAGGCCGCTGACTCCAAATTTCGGTAGTAAATTTTAATAATTTCGACTCGTTGTTGGCTCGTATATCTTTCCATGATGAAATGGCAAACCTTACTGAAGAGAAATGTCAAAAGAGCAGGAAAAAATATGGCGTAGTTTGCTGTCCGTATCGATTTACTTTTGTAGTGTCTCTGTTGAAAAACCCTTTATTTATGTTTTATTGAATTAAAATTAATACATTGCTACTTAGGAAATTTCAGCTGCAATGCTATATTGACTCCCTCAAGGAACATCCAGAGATGCTAAGCGGAAAGAATACGGCAAATAGAAGAAGAAATTTACTTTAGCACCAACAACTCTCTGATCTACACCGAAATTTCACCACCGACAAAAGCGTCTGCGCTGAGTTCAAAAAGTTTGTTGTTCACAGCGGTCGATCCAACTTCTTCAGTTATTCGCCTTTAAAGCTTGAGTATATAATCGCTCATATCTCAGGTATTTATAATGCGATCTGGATGAAGTGGGTATCATTACTAAGGTCTTTCTAAAATCTATATATCAGTCCATAAACATAATAATTTTTATTGACCCATTGGGGAGCTAATTTTAAAAAAAAACATTTTTTAACCCCACTTTTCTGATAAAAAGTTATTTTTTCCAAATAAATGTCCAATTATACTTATATTTTGGTAGGCTGCGATAACAGACAAGACCTTAACCATTTTTAAGAGGTATAACACTCACCAATATCCCCTTAAAGACCGAAGATATTTACGTTCAAGGTTGTGATATACATTTAGCGCTTTTTCAATCTTCTCAATGTTTCTAACACAAAATCAAGTCCTTTCTTGTTTCTGCTCCATTTCCATGGCACAAAGTAATAAAAGTCCTTCCTCCATTTAATTATGGCCTCTTGTGCTTTCGGTACAATTTACATTATTTATTTTTTCCCGTATACACTTTTATTGTTAACTTGTAGAATATATAAAATATTTTTGTATCAACTTTTCGGCAAACAAAACAGCTGTCACGCGCTGTTATCTCCTCTTTGGCAGGTAACAGTTTTTGATACTTCTGTCACCAAAAAAATGTGCCAGAATACCGATTCGTGGCAATTGTCCCATTGCTGTCAAATAGTTACCGTGGGGACCTTTTGTAATCCTGCCAGAATAGGGCTGTAAGTAACCGGTTTCTTTGCAACTTTGCAAGCGTCAAACGCTTGCTTGTAACCAAAACACGGTTATTGTCTACTAGAGTTGGGTAGTTCATGAACTATCTAGTTCATTTAGGGTGACCAGACATCACCTTCACGAACTTAATGCACATCTTCGATACGGCGAGTATGTTCGTGATTGCTATGTCCGGGCACCTTAAATGAACGAGTTCGAGAACTAGTGAACGAGTTCGACACAAGTCTATTGTCTACGCTTGGTGGAGAAAAATTTTTCGTGTGGTAAAACCAGAGGGTATCGATGCCACAGCTTATTGACTAAGTAGTGGGAGAACTCCTAGAAATGAAAGCATAAGAATACATTTGAGTGACATTTATGGACGGTAGATTAATGCTAATGCATTTTAGATTATGGTTCATCAATTATAATGCCTTTTAAATTAGGTTTGATGCTTGTTTTACCATCTATAACTCGAATTCAATAAAAACTCCCATTATTCCCGTGGCCTTCCGGTTCAAGAAGAACAGCTGTTGTACACTCTGGTATATTACTCTATGGGTTAAACTTAAATCATAGAATAATATACCAATTGGTGTATTTCTGGTAACCTTCACTAGTTTGGAGTTCTCGCAGAGAATGTGAAAAAAACTTTAGTTGTCACAATTTGCGTTTTAATTGGAATCCGTACACGTAATTTTACTCCAACACTTCATTACATTTTGATTTCTTTCACTTGGTATCAATTTTTTCATGAATTTAATTATCACAAAAACAAAGACGATGAAGAAGTAGACGACCAGAAGTAGGGCTCAATTTGGCAACTCTCATAAAACCCCAAAAGTCGACACGATTCACTCAAACGTATTTCTCTCTAGCGTCATATCTAAATTATTTCCTACTTTATGTAATTTTATCTAAACATGGGTGGAATATGTATAGTTATATACAATCACACTCTCATAAAGCTGCTTGTGTATTGAAATATTCAATGAAGAGAGTAAGAGACAGAGCAGAGTGTCGTAACGCTTCACTCGCTTTGTTTGTTGGCATTTGAGGCAAGAGAAATTTTGATTGTCTATTTTAGTACATAGTTTTTAACAAAATTACTCTCAGTTGATGTGTTTAGTAATTTTGGTTCGATTCACGTCGGCATATGTGTGATAAACGCAATGAGCAACCCAGTCTTCCAGTCATCTATCGTTCATTCTTCCATCCACTATATTCTCTACGAGTATTCCAACTACCAAGTCGTACAACTGTTGTCAACCTCCTGCGTAAAATTATCCACGTTTAGCGGAGACACAGGTTTTGCTTCAAAAAAATTATGTAGACTGGTGGATACAAGATTTTTGCGTCGACAGATTGTCTACTCGTAGCAGTGACACATTTGTTGCTGCATCAAATGTTATACACCTCGTGGAGACTCACTATATTGATTCAACAAATTGTCTTTGATTAGCGAAGACACAGATTTCAATTAAAAACTACAGGTCCCTTAGCGAAGACACATTTGTCATGCACGATCTTTTAAATTCCTAAATATCTCCCTATGATTATTGTCAATATTTTTAAAATTTAATTCTAAGAGTTTGCGAATCCCTCTAAATTTCTAAATCTTTTTGTATGATTCACGTCAATCTTTTTTTAATATTGTTTTTTCTTTCATATAAAATATGACTTAAACTGTGCAATTGACGTCAATTAAGTTATATAATGGCAGTTGATTGAGAAAAAAACAGTTATCAAACTTAGGCATGTCGTAATCAAGTTGTCATCGAATGAATACAAATTATTAAATTACACATATTTGTACAAGTATATACATATTTTTATATATGTATATACAAGTTTTGCACGAAAAATGACAGTAATGGGTAATAATTATTTAATTAAAAAAATATATTATATCATTAATGAATGATCTAATTCATTTGAGTTGACAGATTTGTATCAAAATATTGAATGTTATTAAAATTCGGAGTGAGTCAGTTAACAACTTCGACGGAAAAGCCGTTTCAAATTACCCTTTTTCAATATTAAATTGTCTTCGCTTAGCAGAGACACATTTTCGCATTCGAAGATTTTGGAATGATGAGCGGAAAAAAATTATTCATTTAAAAAACAGGTTACGTTTACTGGAGTCATATCAGAAGAAGCATTGGTAATTATTGGATTCACATTTTTTGAGCGTAATTATTACTGTCATTAAATATTTTTCCTGTCATTAAATATTTTGTAAATAATTTGATTTTTCATCAGGCATGTTATTTATTTATTCGGCCTTTTCATTAGCACTACTTCATATCATTTGTTCAAGCTCATTGGAATTCTATATCTATAAGTATATTAATAAAGATATTGTTTTTAAAAAAGAAGTTTTGCAAAAATGCATCCTCATGATTCCGTGCAAACTATTGAAACATTCATCAAACTAAATGCAAACGAAAAATTTTTTTTTTATGCAAGTGTTCGAAAAATATCATAAGCAAAACATACAAGAAAACATTCGCAACAACTTATTTTCATCTTCAGAGAACCATCGGTTCCCACACAATGAAAAATCTGTCGTTTTTTGTTGTTTGGATGCAAAAATAAATAACATAAACGCATTGTGTCTGCTATTCAAAATTACATGTAGTTATTAATAGGGTATAACATATGTAATTGCGACCCAAATATATCTGTGTTTGTGATACAAATACAGCCGTGTTTGGTGCACTGTTTACGCTCTCTCGAGAGCAAGAGAATAAAAGAGGGCAACGAGTGTGTATATCTTGTGTGTGTGCATCTGTATTTTTCTGAATGAATTCCTGAAAACGCTCGGACGGTTGAATGGTTTGTAATGTTGCTTTGGTTTTTGTGTGTGTGTTTCGCATATATTTATGTGTGAAAAAATCGCAGTGGAGGACCATTTGTGAAATATAATTTAAAAAAAAACACACAAGTAATTAATACATGCTTGTCTTGCATGAACTAGATTTGTATATAAGTATATTGTTCGTGTACCAACCCATAGTGATAACCAACGCATAGTTGAAACCTTCTGAAGACAAAAACGTGAGAGGCAACAAAGAAAGGAGAAACAACAGAGCAGCAGATTCAAAACAAACCAAATAATGCATTCAATGCAAGTAAATGTAAAAATCATTTAAATCTTTTAATTTTTTGTACTAATAATTTATATAAGTAAATGTTGATATACTATATTTATAAAATTAATATAAAGAAAGAAAGAATAATTCGTTTCTAACTATCATTATGTTACGGAGAAAATACGCATATGTTTCCACGTAAGTATGTGGAGGTTTGGGGGAAACACTCGAATACTTCCACGTAAGTATATGGATGTTTGGGATGAAGCACGCATATGTTTCTATGTAAACGTATACATATTTGTCAGTAAACATGCTAATGCTTGCATTTAAATACACCTGATAAATGTTTGAAGTGTGTTCCGAACATATGCATGGTTCCTGCAGAATATGTTTGGGAGAATATGTTACAGGGACCGTTTTTTTTCAGCGTGCATTAGACATGATTTCATACAGTCAATAAAAATGACTTAAAAAAAGATTCACACTTAATATTACGGAATGTGGCAACCATTTGGTGTAATGGGTGGGAAATATGCGATGCGGCAACACGTTTGTAGTACTGCAACCATGTAGGTGTTGTCGTAGTTGTAGGCAGCAACAACTTCCATTTTGTTTTTATTCATACGTGTCAGTTGTCAAACTCTACATAAATGGATATCAACGATACAAGAATACATAAAAGTTAGTGATGTGCGGTTCCGCGTATTTGAAGAACCGGGTATTTGGACCGGTTCCGGTTCTCAGCAAATTGCTATCCCAAAGAGGCTTAAGTGTAATATCTTATTATAAGAATATAAAATTTGATAAATATACACATTTTTATAACCTAAAAAGTAAACACTTTTGGTTCCTTTGGAAGCGAGTCCTTTAGTTTTGAAACCGTATTACGGTTCTTTTCAAAACGTTTTTAGTTTCTTTTGGAATCGTTTTTTCGATCTTTTGTGATCTTTTTTCGTGCCTTTAAGAACCATTTTCGATTCTTTAAGAATCGTTTTCGGTTCATTTGGACCCGTCGTTCGGTTCATTTGAAACCGTTAATCGGTTCTTGTACGCACCGGTCCGATCGGTTCTTGTAAAGCACCGGTTCTGCTGTACAAAGTACAAAAACAAAATACATATGATTTTGACAAGTGAAACGACAAGTAACATGGATAAATTAAATCACCTGTTTAAACGACTATACCTGATAGATAATTCTACCATGGTCAATATGTATAACATTAACCGCGCGTTGTTGTGAACAATTTAATTCCAAATTTATTTTCAACCGGAAATAAAATCACATCCTTAAAATTTAGAGATATAAAAATATACGTAGTCTTCCATTAAATTAAATAATTTGAATAAACTTACCATGTGTGTAAATGGAGTCTCTCCTTCTTGATAATATTTGCATTCACAAGAAATGATAACAATATTTATCTAAGATAACTTTTTGTTGACATTTCTTGAAATTGAACATGTGGCAACATTGTCTTTGCTCAAGACGGAATTTAAGTGGGAAATTGAAATAACGCTTAACATCGCTTAGCTGTCCCATTACAAATTAAGCTATAATTAACATTATCGGGGAAAAAGAGCACACTTAATAATGAGTTAGAATCCGCCAGCGACATTTACATTTTGTTCAGTAACCAGCAAAAACATAAAAAGTAATTACAACTTTAAAAAATAACTCGGATAAAAGACAACAAAAATTTAATAATTATAAAATAAGCTGTTGAAATTTAGTAGAGACACCGTTTCAGTATTTTTAAAAACATTTTTGAATGAAAAATTGTCGACGCCAAGAGAACTCGCATTTGTTTCGTAAAAAAAACGATTTCTAAGTCGGAACACATTTTTCTTGAGGAAAAACTATCCGAGGTTTTGTTAAAACATGTTTCGTATAGAAACATTTCGATGCTTACCAAAAACACATTAATGTTTTTTTTTTTTCATTAAGTTATCGCCACTTACGACGAGAAAAGTCGTATAAAATAAACTGTTGAAATTTAGCGGAGACACATTTTCAGTAGTTGTAAATGACAAATTGTCGACTCTTAAAAAAAAAGCCCACTCTAAGCGGAAACACATTTTTCTTAGGGAAAAACTATCCGAGGTTTTGTTAAAACATGTGTCGTACAGGAACGCTGGTTACGATTAGTGGAGACACAGTATTTCTATAAACATTTCGATGCTTAGCAAAGGCACATTGATCGTGGTGAAAACTGATCCTATACAACGAAGCAATATTGTCTGTGCTTAGCCTAGACAGTCAATATTCTATGCAATCTCCATAGAGTTAGATACCAAGAGTGTGCACCAGCTGTTCTTCTTGAACCGTAAAGTCACGAGAATAGTTGGACCTCTCATAGAATTCGATTTTTAAATGGCAAAACAAGCATCAAACGTAATTTGGAGGACAGTATAACTGGTGAAACATAACTTAAAATGTATTAGCATTAATTATACGTCCATAAATATCACTAAAATGTATTATTATTCTTTTTTGTCTACGACTATTCAAACTACCAAGTCGATAAGCTGTGGCATAAACAGCGGAGGCTTATGAAGACTAAATTGTTGGTGTCCAAACATTTTTCTCTCTTAGGGTATATTAATTTTTTTTATGATTTTAACATGAATTTAACAGTAAAAATGCAGATACTTAGCAGAGACACATTTTACGCCACAAACCAAACATTGTTTAGCCACTGCATAGATAAATAAAAACCATAGAAGATTCAGTTGCTTAATAACCATTTTCGCCAGAGGGCAAATGTTGTTTCCGTACGACCATTTTTCACTCGGATGCGACGAAATAGCACTCAAACATCATTTTTATTTTGATTATGTTGTTTAAATTTGAAACTAGAATATAAATAATAGAAAAGCATATGGCTTTTGATATTTGTTCACAATACAAAAGGCAAAAAAAGCATGGCAATATGCTTTTTCAATAGTTTTATTTCCAGGGAAATTTGCCCATATCCATTACTCCGGCGCCATCTAGGAAATTTCCCTTTACTTTCAAATTCACCACTTATCTTTCAACATCTATGATTTTTTACTTATCTATGGCCATTGTTCAACTCTTAGCGGAGACACAGTGGACTATGTGCCATACAGCACTAAGCAAAGCTGATTTTTCCCACAATTTTGGAGAAATTGGTGCCGTTTATTTTTCTTAATTTAAATTTAACTTAACACTTATGCAGTTTTTCTTTATTATTAATTTAAGTTTTTATTTATTTTAAATTTAAGTTTTTCTGTATTAATAATTAAATTTTTCTTTATTATGAATTTAAACTTACGTTAAGACTTAAGGACATAAAATATGTTCTTAAGTTATCCTTTGTGGAATTTACTATCACTGGGTGTTTTTAAATATTCATCCTCTCCTTTTCCTTTTAATTCAAGGTTAAGATTAATAGCATTCTGAAACATACCGATGCACATTCTCATCATTCTCCATTTTGGCGTTCATCTTATAAAGAACTTTTTTGTCTTGTTATACTAAAAATAAACCCACCCCCCCCTGCCCCCCCTACAAGAACACAATACATTTTTTTATTGTGCATAAAATGCACTACAAAAATGTGCCTGGATTTTATAATGGAAATAAGCAAATTAAATGTTTGGAAGATTATCATCATTTCTGGTTTCTTCCACTCGCAAACAATTGGGTATCCCCAAAGAGGACGGAACATAACCCCAATACAATGGATGTACTCGTATTGTTAAGTTGTTCAAGAGCTGAGCGTTAAAAGAAAATTGGAACTCTTGATTGAAATCGCTTAGTTTAATTAAGCGAATTTTTCAATGGATTTTGGCAAGATTTTAAGCTGATGGCGTGAGAGCGAGGCAACAATAATGAAAGATCTGAAGATGTTTTGGGGTATAAATCTTCATGGAGCTTTTAAGCATTTTCATTTAAAGCAAATAATTACATTTTTATATGAAGTGTTTTTGTGTTGTTGTTGGTTTAAATATTTAATCATCTTTAAGAGATTGTAACGGGAGGTTGCGTATATAGAAATTGTTCTTGCGATTTGATTAAGGACGATTTTCAGTCTATCCGAACTAATTATAAGATAAAACAGTCATAAACACTAATACTGCAATTTCACCGCCGTTTATCGCGGCCAGGCTAGCGATAACCTTGTTCTCTAATCTTTGCCGTTTACACCGCCCAATTCAAGATTAAATTGACATTTCAGTTGACAACTCCGTGCTTAGACAAACTCCGCGCCGACACAAAATTAACGAAGACGGCGGCACAACAAACAAATTAAGTTGGCGGCTATTAGTTTTTCCAGTTTTCTACAAATTTGGGATGTTTTTGAAATAACTGAACCTTTAAATTAGATTAGTGACTCAAATCGGGCCAGTCGATAAAATCTGCTCACAGTTCAAACCAATAAGACCCATTTATATTGGCGGCGGCGTGAGCTTGAAAAAAGTTTTGGTGTCGGCGGCGCTTCGGAAAGTTTTCGATCGGCTTCCATCTATTAAACAGTTGATTTTTTGTGTATGTTTTTATTACGGTTGTACATATTTTTTTAGTAACTGACAGTGTTGCATCAAAATGTACACCAGTTTAAAATGAGGTTAACAATTAAACTTCAGTTTCTACAGATTAAAATTGTATGAGTAACCTTCTGGGTTAGCGCTGGAAATGCGATAATCTTGGTCGGTGTAAATGCCGTATAACGGCCTTTTACGTAAAAAGTTTTGAGAGGTTTGAGAGACGATTTATCATATAAAAGACGTCTCTAAAATCGTTCCCAACTATATATGAATAAGGCCAGAAGGAGTATCTGCTTCTAAGGAAAGTTAAAAATCATATCCACCTGAACCACATAAAGGAGTTCCTAAATATGATGTTTTTATGTGGCCTTTTGTGTGGGCCATTTAAACGTCATCTCATTACAAGGACATAGCTATATGTCGGAATCTTAAACTTAACGCAGTATTACGAGTCCAAATCTGAGAATGATGCTTCTTTGGATGTTTGCAAACACGGGGATAGATAAAAACAAATATTATAACCTATTAATCATTGTGTCTCCAACATGTAGTATTGAATAGCAAACACAATGTGTTTGGACACAAGTATACTATGTTTGCGACATGCTACAAACACGTTATATTTGCATCCAAACAACAAAAAGATACAGATTGTTCAGCGTGTAGGTAGTATCAATATAAAGTATCCTGGTGACTCAAGTGATACCGTTTTGGCACAGTGGGCGAAAGTCAATTAAGTATATGAACATTTAAATCAATCTACTTTAGAAAACAATGAATTCTACCGTATTCTGAAATATAGTGTTCGAAAGGTGTTTCTGAACATTTTCAGAATATGAAATCCAAATGTACAAAACGGGTTTGGAAGTAAGAGAATATCCTCATTTACTTTCTGACCCCCAAAAATATTGTCGACCATTGTGCGAAAACTAAAAATTTTCTCGTGTGCTCTTAGACATTGTTCAAAAGATTTTCACAAATATTTTCGGAATTCGGAGATTTAGGGGGTAAGAAAATATCCTCAGTTATTTGTAGACCCCAAAAAAATAATGCCGGCCATAGTGCGAAAACAGGGAATTTTCTAATGGTCTCACATACATTGTTGGAAACCTCTTCCCGAACACTTTCAGAATATGAAATCAAAATGTACGAAACAAGTTTGGAAATAATAAAATATCCTTATTTTCTTTCAGACACTCAAAACCATTTTCACCCATAGTGCGAAAACAAAGAATTGGGAAGCTCTTCGTAAATACTTTGAGGGTCTGAAATTAAATTGTGCAATAAATGTTTGGCGGTAAGAAAATATCGTCAGTTACTTTCAGACCCCCAAAACTATTTTCGCCCATTGTGCGAAGACAGGGAATTCTCCCGTGTTCTCATACATATTGTTGGAAAGACATTCGTAAGCAATTTCAAAATTTGTAATCAAAATGTATGATAAGAAGTTGGGGGTAAGAAAATATCCTCAGTTACTTTCAGACACTCAAAATTATTTTGACCCATAGTGCGAAAAGAAAGAATTGTCCTGTGTTCTCACATACCTTGTTGGAAAGACATTCGTAAACAATTTCAGAATCTGAAATCAAAATGTTCAAAATGAGTTTGGAAGTAAGAAAATATCCTCAGTTATTTTCTTACTCGCCCATTGTGCGAAAACATGAAATTCTTCCGTGTTCTCATACATATTGTTGGAAAGACAATCGTAAGCAATTTCATTATTTGTAATCAAAATGTATGATAAGAGGTTGGGGGTAAGAAAATATCCTCACTTCGTTTCAGACCCTCAAAATCATTTTCACCTATAGTGCGAAGACAGGAAATTCTTCCGTGTTCTCACAGACCTTGGCGGGAAGCTCTTGGCAAACACTTTCAGAATCTGAAATCAAAATGTTCAAAAAAGTTTCGACGAGAAAAAAATAGCCTCATTTATTTTCAGACCACCAACACTATTTTCGCCCATTGTGCGAAAACATGGAATTATCCCATGTTGTTACTGTATCGTTTGAAAGGTACTTGTAATCACTTACAGAATTTAAAATCAGAATATGCAAAACCACCTTCGAAGTATAAAAAGTTTTTCAGTTTACTTTCATACACCTCAAAAATATTTTACCCCATTGTGCGATGACCAAGAATTTGCCCGTGTTCTCATATACACCGTTGGAAACTCCTTCGTAAGCACTTTGAAAATTTGTAATAAGAATGTGCAAGAAGACCTTCGAGTATAAAAGTATTTCATTTTCGTTTCATGAACCAAAAAAATATTTTCGCCCATTGTGCGAAAACCAAGAATTTTCCCGTGTTGCCACATATATCATTGGAAAGGTATTAGTAAACACTTTCAGAATCTGAACTCAGAATGTGCAAAACCCCCTTGTAAGTATAAAAAGGATTTCAGTTTGCTGCCATACACCACAAAAGTATTCTTTCGCCCATTGTTCGATAACTGGGAATTCTACCTTGTTTGCATCTAGGAATTATAACGTACACAGTAAAACACGAAAAAATATAACCATATACCGGCACCACTACGTGATAAAAGACCACAAAAAAGACCCGTGTTTCCCAGTTTTGCCCAAAGTCATGCACTTTTTTTATGGACCCCCAAAGATTTGGGACCTCGGTGTAATTTTTGCAAAAAAGTTATCATTTTGTCAGGCTCATATCTTGCAAACCGTTCAGAATTTTGATTTACTCTCTGAGGGAAAATTGTAGCTCTTGTCATAAAAAACAAAAATTGTGAACATATTTTATCTTCAAAATGTCATCTTCAAGGTCAAAATCGCAAAAAACTTTAAAAATACAATGTTTTTACCCTTTCTCCCCTGTTCAGGTACATAGGTAGCAAACCGTTCAAAATTCAAGGAAACAATCAATTAAATTGCAAACTTGGGAAATTTTTTTATTGAAATTTTATGAATTTTGATAATCTAACTACCGATATTTATTGTTAAGAAGTTACAGAGTTCCGGTGCAGAATGTGCCAAAATGCAGTCGAAGTATAAAAATACTTATATTTCGTTCCATATACCTAAAAATATGGTCGGCCATTTTTTATGTGACCTTCATACCTCGCTGTTTTCGGTTTGTTAGGAAAAATTTAATATCTATGGAAAGTTTTTAGTCTAATCTATCTCTCTATATATGTTGCTCCGATCGGTTACAAGCCGATTTTTATTGATATATAACACTTTTTCCCCACATTAACAGACCCCTGTTATGTGGTTAACAGACCACTGTAAGTGAATGTGGTTTGTAACTTTGCTTATTAAATTTGTAATTTATCTTCACGGACATAGAATTTTCCTAATTGTTATATCTCGGCTTTTTAACAGTTCATTACCCTGCACTTCATCATGCTGTGACTGCCCTTCTTCCACTGTTAAACTTCGAAGCACTAAAGATTCGTATGACTGTAGGATGATGCAGTTTTGTGGTAAATAAAGTACGGGAAAGGCTCTTAGATTTGTCACATAAGCCGCTTAGTCAGTTCTGCGGCTGCTGCGGCTTTAAAGTCATTTCCTATGTACTTTGCTCGTTTTTTTTCTTCTTTTGAAATACTATATAAAGCTTGGAACTGATTTTTGCCTTTTGACTAGAACCAGATCAGTAAACAATGCGTTGGTTGTTTGTGGTAGCAGCATGAACAACAACAACAACAAAATCCCATTGACGCTGAGATCTCTCTGTAAGTTTGTGTCTTGTATTGGGTTACAATATCTTGGTGGCTTTCCATCATGCTGGCTGCTGGCTGGCTTGGCTGGACTTTGATTCAAAGGCAATAATAACATTATACACTAAACAATATATCTAGTATCATTTAATGCAGTTTTCATTGTTGTAAATTTTGCAGCGAGACCCAAGACACAATCTAGCAGATTGACAGCGACGTCGACGACCACGACGACATCATGGACCGATTTGATGTACACTATGTAGCCCGTTTAACAAAGCATTTTTTGTTTCATTCTGACCTGCAAGAAAGAGTGAGAGAGAGCGACATACAATAAGGTAAAACAACACCAGAACCACGACTAAAACGCACGAGTACAACTGGAGCGACTTGTTTCGCTAAGAGCATCTCAGCAATTTTGTTGCTTGAGACGAGAAACGAACAGCAGCGAACGTCAAACGACACAAAAAAAATTGGTTCTAAATTGTATGGTTGGCTGGTTTGCCGGCTTTGCTGCTTGGCTGGCTGATTAGTGGTTGGCGGTTCAAGCAACACACATAAACAGGTTGGTTGGTGGCTTTTTTTAAGCTCTCCATATGTTGGCTCTTAACAAGTTCGAGATGTTTCCGTCCCCTTTCAAAGCATAACACGATAGAAAGATTAAAACAAAAACAGAACGATTAAAAAAAGTATCCACCATCCAACATCAAATTGTACTGTCAGCACAATAGTTGAAAATCTAGTTCAGACAAGAATATTTGCATAATTTATAAAAGAATCAGATGTAGAAGAGTGAAAAAAAAACATAACAACATGAACATCAGGTCCTCCCCGGGTTGTGGGCAGTTTGGGTACTACAGTATTCTTGGATACGTCTTTGCCTACCTACCACCTGCTGCAATTAATGTTGCAGCAACTAAGAATTATCCATACAAACACCAGCTGAATTGTACAAGCATTAATAGTCAATTATGTTTTCAAAATAATAATTTGAAAACAAAAAAGATGAATTCAAAACACCACATCAAGCAGCCAGCAACGAGTCAGTTTGCATTATGAAATTGAGTTTAAAGATTTTGCAAATCTGGTATCTTAGCAGATTTGAATGTAATCGCAATAGATTTGATAAATACCATTAAATTGAATTTTCGAAATAAATTTCAAATATTGTATAGAAGATTTAAAAAAAAAAAAAACTTGTAGCAATTGAAAATGTTAAAAATAACATGACATGACATAACGAATTCATCGAAATGTTAAATTTTGACATTTAATTTTATTTAAAATCATTAGATATCAAGACTTTTAGCATTTAATTGGCATAAAAGGTTCTCAAGGAAAGGTTCTCAACTCTCTAATCGGTTTGAACTTACAATGTGAGCAAAAAAAGTTCGCCGCAGGAATATTTGTTGACATTCAACATTTGTACGATATAATGTTGTCATTGCTAAATCAATGTTTGTATTTTCATTGTTTCGTCGCAACAATAACTCAACTATCGTTGCTGCAACAACTCAACGATCGTTGCTGTAACAACACAATTAACTGACCTGTCGTTGCAGCAACAACTCAACTTTCGTTGCTACTACGAATACATTCATTGTGCATTTGGAGAAAAAAGGGATTAATAATGAAAACAATTTTTGAATTTTCATCGTTTCGTTGCTACAACAACTCAACGATCGTTGCTGAAACAACGCAACTAACTGATCTGTCGTTGCAGCAACAACTCAACTTTCGTTGCTACTACGAATACATTCATTGTGCATTTGGAGAAAAAATAAGAATGAAACAACAATAATGAAAACAACAACATTAACATCCCTATTCTGGCAGGGTTACAAAAGTCACCACGGTTAATATTTGACAGCAATGTGACAATTGTCACAAATCGGTATTCTGACACATTTTTTTTGGGTGACAAAAGTATTAAAAACTATTATCTACCAAAGAGGAGGTAACAATGCCTGACAGATGTTTTGTTTGCCGAAATGTTAATACCATAACATTTTATAAATTGAAGGTGTTAACTCACTTTTTTTCCAGAAACAATAGTTTCCTTCTTTTCATGTTTCCATGGTATCTGATTTTGTTTTAGTTAAGAAAAAAAGTCAACATCCGATATTTAAATTATTAAGGAACAGGTCAACTTTAAGGGCCACTGTCCAATTTTTTTTGTGTAAAACACGTTGTTTTAAGTAAAACATGTAAAATAAAAAATTGTGGGAAACCCCTATTTTCGGAGTTACGGACCCCGAAATTTCGGCAGGCAAAAAAAGTTTAAAAACCGTGTGGCCGTGTGGAAGACCGTTTTGAAAATCGTAAAATTTATATTCAACTTAGTCGCTCAGGCAGGGGGGATAAAATTCCTTCTGTACCTTAAGTCGATGTGTGGCAAAATCAGAAAAATCGCTCGATTTTTTAAAAAAAAAATTCTATTTTTCTGGATGTTTATCATAACCAATCCCATGGTCACTG
The DNA here is from genome assembly GCA_963931995.1 of Phaonia tiefii. NCBI lineage: Eukaryota > Metazoa > Arthropoda > Insecta > Diptera > Muscidae > Phaonia > Phaonia tiefii. The sequence goes on from OZ008368.1 coordinate 297,080,779, forward strand.
TGCGTACAAAAGTGGACTTATGTGGACTTACAGACGTCCCACGAAAAAAAGGATTTTTTTAAAATATTTTTTTATTTTTTGTCGGGAAAAAATTATTTTAAAAAAATTACGCGATTTTTTTAAAATATTTTTTATTTCTTGAAAATATTTTTTTATTTTTTATCGGGAAAAAATTATTTAAAAAAAATTGTGCTATTTTTTTAAAATAATTTTTTATTTATTTGTTTTCGTGAACTTTGACCCTTGATATCTTCGGTCATTAATGGGTTAAAGGAACAAATGATATCTTATTTTTTAGCTTAATGTCTAAGCTATACAATAACGGGTGAAAATATGTATGTTGTGTACTATTCTGAGATAATAGGTTTTTTCCTCAAAAAGTGGGGTTATAAAAGTCGAATATTGGATATAGGCTCGCAACGGGTTAATAAATCCGAAAATTTGAGCTTTCAAATGATACCCATATTGCCGCAGGCCGTCAATATATGTGGAATACATGGGGGCATATATGTTCAAACGTTGGAGGCCCGTAATTCGGGAAGTATGGGTTTCCCCAGAAAAAAAAGTACGGTTTTGCTCTGGATGATAAGGTCTATGCAGTGATGATAATTTGGACGCGATACGAGAGTGGCCCTTAAACTGAACTTAAGTCGAAAGTACATATTGTTTTTGAAAAAAATTAAGTTAACACCTTTACAATATATTTTGTAACAAAACGACAAAGAGAGCATATTTAAATGGAGTAAGGAATTTTGTTACTTTGTGCTGTGGAAATGCAGCAGAAAGAAGAAAGGACTTGATTTTGTGTTAGAAAGATTCAAAAAGCGCCAACTATATATTTTTATCTCTTTTTTATCTATATTTTTTTTACATAAATATCTTCGGTCTTTGAAAGGATATTGCTAAACATTATACCTGAAAACATGATTAGGGTTTTGGCTATTATCGGAGCCTACCAAAAATATAGAATAATAGGGTATTGTAGAGCAAAAATAAATGCTGATCAGAAAAGTGAGGTCACAAAATTGTTTTTTATTAGTTCCCCAATGGGCTAGTAAAAATAAATATGTTCATGCATAGGTTTATGGAATTTAGAAAGACCTTTACAATGATACCCATTTCAACCAGATCGGATTATAAATACCTGAGATATGATCGATTGTATACTCCAACTTTAAAGGCCTACATCTCAAGAATTTGGACCGATCGCAGGAGAAAACAAACTTTTTGTACTCAGCGCAGTAGCTTTTTGTCGGTGATGAAATTTTGGTATAGATCTAAAGTAAATTTCTTCTTCTATTGGCCGCGGATGCGCAGGTGTATTCTTTCCGCTTAGCATCTCTGGGTGTTCCTTGAGCAAGGGAATATACTCGTAGCATTCCAGCTGTGCATTTGCGGTGCGCTCAAATTTCCTAAGTACTACTGTATTAATTTTAATTCAATAAAACATAAATATATTAAATACTTACTTCTCCCTTTTTCCGCTTTAATTTTGTGCAGAAGACCATTTGTTTTTGTTTTGTTTTCTCTGTTTTTGACAACCTGTTATTGTGAGGTGAATTATTTGTTGCGAGGTGAATTTTTCGTTGTCACCGTATTGCCAGAATACCAGATACAAGCAATGGTGGCAACTTTGTAACAATTTTGTGGTTACAATTTGATTGTTACCACATACACAGAATAGGGGTGTAAGTGTGTTTTTTTACCCCGATAAAGTTAATTATAGCTTAATTTGTACGGCGCAGCTAAGCGATATTTAAGCGTCATTGCAATTTCCCACTTAAATTCAAACCTGAGCAATGACAATGTTGCCACATGTGCAATTTTAAGAAATGGCAACAAATCGTTATCTTAAAGCCTGTGCCAAGTGTACAGGTTAGTAAAAATATGACATTTGCGAGGTGAATAAAATTTCACTAGTCCAGTTTTTACCAAATTTTCGTATGAAATTTTGTCATTTATTTCTAAACGGAAATTTTTGGTGCGGAGAGTTACCACCTATCTTTGATTTACCTTGCAAATATTTCATTTATAATTCCCCTACGCATTCCATTTCATTTATATTACTATATTACTTTTGTTTACTAAAGTAATCGAAATGTCAAAATTCCGGTCCCAAACAATTATCAGACAATTGTTTTCGTACGAAATAACTTCGAAGTAACAACCCTGTACTTGATTTTGTCTACGAAATTTTCGCCAAGAGCTGAGTATCAAGCAAATGAAAAGTGAGCGAAATTTTCGGTTCATGAAATTGTCGTTGTTTTTTATACACATACTTCTTATGCCAACGAAAATTTCATAAAAACGGAATACAGGGCTTTACAAAAACACACCAGCGGACAAACAAGCTATGTAAAGCGAAACCGAACTGCCGCCGTAACCGATATTTTCATTGCGCCGAAGTTTTTTAGATACTAATTTGGATTACGATGACTCAATTAATTTTGATAAATATATTTGTCAGTTTTTTCGTATTTACATGCATATTTATATTTTTTAATAACATAATTTTGTTTTTAAAATTATTTTTAATCATCGGCTTAATCGACATTTTTGTCCGGCGCCGCCGCCAAGTTTTTATGTCGACTTGTAGCTCTGTTCATCATTTATTTGTAAACAAAAGAACACGAGAAAGACGAAGAAATTTGGTAGCAATTTGGATGACATTTTCTAGCAATTTGGAAGATATTTTGCAGAATGAAAACAGTCATAGATTGTAAAGATCGTATTCGCAAAAGAATTGGTAAAAGCAATGGCAAATATTTTCTAAAAATATTCATTGCGTAAAATTATATTTCAATTGCGTTTAAAACGTAATACATCTTCTTCTTATGATGAAGCTGTCAAAATTTGCAATTGTCAAAAAAGATATCGATTGGCACAGCAAACATAACAATTTTTCTTACCATAACAATTTTTTTTCCACCATAGCACTTTGCTACCGATTGGCACAGGCTCTTAGATAAATATTGTTATCATTTCTTGTGAATGAAAGTATTATCAAGAAGGAGAGACTCAAAAACAGAAATTTGCCAAATGGCTTGCACATGGTATGTTCATTCAAATTATATTATTTAATGGAAGACTACGTTTATTTTTATATCTCTAAATTTGAAGGATAGATTTTTATTGCCGATTGAAAACAAAATTGGAATTAAATTGTACACAACAACGTGCGGTAAATGTTATACATATTGATCATGGTAAAATTATGTATCAGGTATAGTCATTTAAACAGGTGATTAAATTTTTTCCATGTCGTTTTTCGTTTCGTTTCCGTCAAACGCGTGTAACCTACGCTCAAGCCATCCTGATTCTCAACGAAGAGGTGGACGATTTTTTTCATCTTAGCGGTTACGTAATAAACAAAATAATCGTTTCGGGTGCACCGAAAATCCGTGTATCACCCACGAAGAACCATTACACCCGCTCAAAGTTACTGTGCCGCATGCTGTTACACTGGAGGAGTCGTCGGGCCATTTTTTTTTTTGAGAACGCCGCGGGCCAAACGACGATTGTGGATGGGCCATGATTACCGACTTTTTTTCTTCCTCAATTGGATGAATTGGGACTGGAGAACATGTGGTTCCAACAGAACGGTGCAACGGCGCACACTGCTCGAGCAACAACCGATATTCTGAAGGAAGCATTTCCGGGTCGCTTAATCTCTCGTTTTAGCGATTTGCACTGGCCGGTCAGATCACCCTATTTAACCCTACTTAACCGTTTCGTATCGACGTTGTGTCAAACTCTGCATGTAAAAATACACCAGAATTTCTCAGTTGCTAGGTACAACTTCATGAAAATACTGAAATCAGCTGTGCTAATGCTTCCACTTGATATAAATACACTTTGCACTATATGTTATTGGGCAACTTCTAGTTAATTAAATTGTCACAATCAGCTGATTGTGCGAAGAATATTCAGGAACCCGCCTATCCCAGCAACCGGGTTTTCAATTGTTTCGTAAAGTGCAATTTTTAAAACACCTGTTGCAACGGTTATTTTTAATATAAAAATAAAAAAAAATTTTATAGAAAAAACATAAATTATGTTAATTTATGATAAATAATAAAAAGATATTTTCTTTTCCAAATTTCGCCCATATTTGCATTTAATAGTAATAATAAGGAACAAGTCAACTTTATGCCTTGTTGTCGCATCAACAATTTTATGGGGAAGGGGGTAGACCACGCGATTTTCAGCACAAATTGTTAAATACAAAAGTTGGGGGAAATCCTTATTTTATGAGTTATGGGCCTCCAAAGGCCGGATGACGGGGGTTTTTTTGCCGCACGATTTTTTTGTCGGCCGATTATTTTGTACAGATAAATACCTCTGTTCCTTAAATTGCATTTCTGGATTTTGGAAAAATGTAAAAACTATTTTCGATAATTTTTCAAAATTTGAACGGCCGATATTTCGATAACAAAGCAAGTTATCGAAAATTTTCATTTAATTTGTTTCGTTTATTTTGCCTTATATTGTCCAAAAACGCTGCCAGACAAATTCCTTCGGACGCTTTTCAATTCATAGTAGCCCCACGTATATCCGATCTTTGGAGGCCCATAACTCCTAATATAGAATTTTACCCAAACTTGTGTATCTTACATTTTCAGCTTAAAATTATATCTTCTACCCCACCGGTGGACCGGTTTTAAGTTTTTGATTACTGTAATTGTGATGCGAATATAAACAAACTCGATCAGCTGTGTTGGTGCAACCACCTTCTTCACTACGCACTGTTACAATGGTAAACAAATGGTATCAGCTGATCTCTTAGTACACAGCAAAAACATATCTGCTAAAGTTGTACTATCGTACAACACGTTTGTATGGAAAAAATCATATACTACAGTTGTACAATTGTTGTAGAACTTTAGCACATACGACACTTACAACAGTTAGGATACTCTTGTGAACACCCAAACATGCTATATGTTCCAAACATGCTATATTGAATATCAAACACAATGTGTTTGGACACAAGTATACTGTATTTGCGACAATCTACAAGCACGTTATATTTGCATCCAAACAACAACAAAAAACAAATTTTTCAGCGTGTAGAGATATAGTTTTTCAAAAGAAGTTTTGCAAAATGCATCCTCATGATTCCTGGCAAACCGTATAGCTATTTCAGATCTAGCCACAGATCTTCATCAGCGGTTGTTTGGAATGATCAAACTAAATGCAAACGAAATTGAGAATTCATCACTATGCAAATGTCAAAATCATCCTCCTATTTCTTTATGTGTAAATATGAAATTGATAGACAATGAAATTGATATACTTTGTTTTCTCTCTCTTTTCAGGTAACAATGGAAATCAACTGAAATTATTAAAATTGGATATTAATTATTAAAGGTAACATCTAATGTAGCATTGACTTTTATACACAGAATATTAATATATCGAGCACACTGGAGTAAAACGGTGATATAGTTTTGAAATAATATAAATGTGTATATTGTAATGTAATATTTAATAATTATAAAATGATTCTATTATAATATCATATAATTGTATCCGGAAATAAGTTAGTCATTAGTCTTAGTGGATTGGTTTCAAAACTAGATAGATAACTAAAAATCATCCCTGATGAACTACACAGATAACTATCCAACTGTTCCAGATATATATAATTGTCTTTCAGCAGATATACATATGTATTATTGCCTTGGCTAACTATAGTAATTAATTTAAATTTAATGACATTTGACACATTTATTCTTCTATTCACTGTGAATTATTGAGTGTAGTATATAGATCTAAGTTGATTGCAGTACTTGCTTTACGGAGTGTCAAAGTTGCCAACCATCCAGAAAGAGGTAGTGGCAATTTTACGACTTAACAAATGAATTTAGCATGGTATTGTCATTGGACGAAAGTTTTTTTATCATCCGAAATCGAATGATAACAGAGTCTAAGTTTTCAAACAGACAAAAAATCAGTGTCCCGAAGGACGTCACGCGATAGAAATGTTTAATTGAAATTATTTTTGAGTTTCGCCTTTTTGGCCGATAACTACGAATATGCAATGGGTGGTCCAAATACTGATATCTTTTAAAAGCACTGACTGATAGTTCTGTTCGAAATATTGACAAATATCGCAAACTCCAATCGGGCATCGAATTTGGCCGAAGAATCATCATTTCTGTTGACGCGCATTTTCATCTCGGCGGCTATGTTAACAAACAAAATTGCTACATCTTCGGATCGGAAAACCCTCACGTAATTGTCGAAAAGTCAATGCATCCCCAGAGAGAGTGACACTTTGGTGTGGATCATTGGCCCATTTTCCCCCCCAAAATGCTGCTGGAAATGCCGTTTCAATCAACGGCGAGCACTAGAGGGCTATAACTGCGAACTTCTTATAGGCTAAAATGGAAGATATGAACTTGGATTATCTTTGGTTTCAGCAGGATGCCGCACTGTGTCACACAGATTATCAAACAATCGATTTTTTGCGCACTATTGGTGCATTGTCGTTCGTCTTGTACAGTGAGTGACTGGGTATGTGTGTAGGCAGTTATATTTAATGGAGTGTAGTAGTGTGTTTATGTGTGGTTTTAACAAAGGTGACATGAGTATATGTGCCAACTATCATGGAATTCGCCTTTTTATCCATTGCGTAAAAGGTCCTGTCAAGCTTAATGTGCGAAAGTATGAAGTCAATTGTGGCAGACCTGATCGAACCATATCAGTGGAAAAGCCTGGTAAATAAACAACTGAGTAGGTTTTCAAATTTCGGCGGTGCAATGGTTAGTGTGCGCGGCTCTTGTACTTGAGATCATGGGTTCGAACCCTGCTCTGACCGCCTTAAAATTTCTTTCGCCGGCGGTCATCTCGCATAATGACGGCGACACTATCGAGTATATAGTCATGAAAAATCTTCTCAAAATACCGTTCGGAATCGGTGTAAAACTGTAGGTCCCAATCAGTGAGTGAAAACTGGAAAGCGCACAGCTCAGTGATTGTGAGAAGTTCTCCCCTGTCCCTTCATGGGATGTAATGGGAACCATTTAATTATTTTTTTTAGCTTTTAAAATTTCGTTAAATCTTGGAGAAACTCAACGGGAAGTAAATCGACTCCTATCATTGCTTTTTTCATATACGGCTGCCTTCGATAGTACAATACAGAGAAACCGTTATGAAGCCAGGACTGATGTTGATATACTTGCTAAGCTGATATGGATTGACGAAGAACTTGCCGAACCATTGTATTCCAGTTGAGATCTCAGACAAGGCGAGTTGGTTTGACAGTAAATGAGGCCAAGATATAGTTAATGATTTCAACGAGCCGGGTCTCCATTTATTTGAAGCAGAGCATTGAACATTGTTATCCGTTATAACTTCAAGATTCAGAACTAATTTATTTAACTCGAACTTTTGTGTACAATTTGTTGTACCGTTGTGTACAGCTTTTGTACTTTAGTGTACACATTTTCTACTTTTGTGTGCATATGTTGTACCTCTTTGTCAGTTTTTGTAATTTTATGTACACTTTTTGTACTTTTGTCTGCACTTGTTTGTTCATTTATGTACTTGTCGTACTTTAATGTACTATGGTTGTTCTTTTCTGTACACTTTTTTAAGCTTTTTTTATGTACATGTGTCATGAGCTTTTCTGTACACTTTTTGTAGTTTTGTACGTTAGTGTACGCATTTTCTACTTTTGTGAGCATATATTGTACCTCTTTGTCAGTTTTTGTACTTTTATGTACACTTTTTGTACTTTAGTTTGCACTTGTTTGTTCATGTATGTACCTGTTGTACTTTAATGTACTATAATTGTTCTTTTCTGTACACTTATATAAACTTTTTTCATGTACATATGGCATGTGCTTTTCTGTACACTTTTTGTATTTTTGTGTAACACGAAGTGTTTCCCCTTTTGTACTTTAGTGTGCGCATTTCTACTTTTGTGTGCATATGTTGTACGTATTTGTCAGTTTATGTACTTTTATGTACACTTTTTGTACTTTTGTATACACTTGTTTGTTCATTTATGTACTTGTTGTACTTTAATGTACTATGGTTGTTCTTTTCTGTACACTTTTTTAACTTTTTTCATGTACATGTGGCATGTGCTTTTCTGTACACTTTTTGTAGTTTTGTGTATTGCGAAGTGTTTCCCCTTTTGTACGTTAGTTTACGCATTTTCTACTTTTGTGTGCATATATTGTACCTCTTTGTCAGTTTTTGTACTTTTATGTACACTTTTTGTACTTTAGTCTGCACTTGGTTGTTCATGTATGTACTTGTTGTACTTTAATGTACTATAGTTGTTCTTCTCTGTACACTTTTTTAAGCTTTTTTTTTATGTACATGTGTTATGTGCTTTTCTACGCACTTTTTGTATTTTTGTGTAACGCGAAGTGTTTCCCCTTTTGTACTTTAGTGTATACAATTTCTACTTTTGTGTGCATATGTTGTACGTCTTTCTCAGTTTTTGTACTTTTATGTACACTTTTTGTACTTTTGTATACACTTGTTTGTTCATTTATGTACTTGTTGTACTTTAATGTACTATGGTTGTTCTTTTCTGTACAGTTATATAAACTTTTTTCATGTACATATGGCATGTGCTTTTCTGTACAATTTTTGTATTTTTGTGTAACACGAAGTGTTTCCCCTTTTGTACTTTAGTGTATACAATTTCTACTTTTGTGTGCATATGTTGTACCTTTTTGTCACTTTTTGTACTTTTATGTACACTTTTTGTACCTTTGTATACAATTGTTTGTTCACGTATGTACTTGAGTGTTATGTTTGTTCTTTTCTGTACACTTTTTTAAGCTTTTTTCATGTACATGTGTCATGTACAGAAAAGCACTTTTTGTATTTTTGTGTAACGCAATGTTTTTCCCTCTCCATTTTTCCGGTAAGGTGGAAAGTTGCACCTACTCTATTGGCACCGCTCCGGATTTCAGTACCCTTTTCCATAAAATGTTTCACTGCTAAATATTAACATTTTTTTTTCTGAGGTTTTTGTTTTTCTCAAGTTGTTTTTGTAGGTTTTTTTGTTTGTTTATAAATTCAATTTAGATCCCATATCCTGTTTCAAATTTAAATCCTTCTGCCAACGTATTAAAAAAAGGCGGATGTAAATTCTAGGTTTTACTTCAACGAGTATTGAAATAAGATCTGAATTTCAATAAATAATGATTAAAAAAAACTTAATAAATAAATTAAAGACACTTGGTTTCAAAGTCTATTAAAATATCTAATCAAATATCACCTACACATCCCATTTAAATTGCATTCAAATCCCACCTGCATAAAGTGCAACATCTAAATTATATTCAAAATCGTTGCGAGAAAACACTCAACTCTAAAGTGTTTGGTGTAGGTTAACTAACATACATGGCTGGCTGGAACTGGAAAAACTTAATTAATTTTATTTCATTTCATTCCTTATCAAGAAATCACAAGTACCGCAACTTTATTTCATGTGACATAATAATACGGCTCGTAATAATAGAATTCTCATTTCAAATTCAACATTTGCAAATTCTTTGCATAAATTAGAGACTCCATCCAATTCAAATGTCTTGCTTGTTTCCAGCCCGGCAAATAGAGACTTATAAATATTGAAATCCCACATTTGCGCAGAGAACGAAAAGGAGAATGAGAATGAGAAATTGCAAATAATAAATATATAAATAAATAATTGTTTAAAATATGCAATTAACTATTGCATATTAAATTACAATAAATAAAAATGAGAAAATTAAAAAAAAAGAACGAAATAATTCCGAATAAAAAACCGTTGTTTAAATTATATTCACAGCCAACCTCACAAAGTGCGGATATATGATCAAGTTTACAAAATGTGTCTGGGCTGGATGGGAGGTATCAGTTCAAAATGGCAATCAATGTGTTGCACATATGTACACACACATTTATACAACATTTCACACATGCAATTATAGACATGAATTCTTAAATATATGTAAATACATATACATATGTATCTATCTATGTGGTATTCAGTTATGGATAGCATGTGTGACAACTTAACGTTCGCATGTCGGTTTGTCTGTAGTTTTGTTATGATGGTGTGTAGTAGAGTAGATTGTACTTTAAAATACACAATTTAGATTTATTACGGCCCCTACAGAGTTGCATTACGGTAATGGGAAACCCATAAACATATGCTGCCACAACAGCAACAAATGTCTCAGTGAACGATAACACAAATAAAGAACTCACCACAATAGCCACAAAATGGCATAGGGTGGTGGTGTGTATTCATGTGTGCGTGGGGGACTTCATCTGGACAAATGGAGTTGTACGTAATATAATAAATCATTGTTGAATTCGACATAGAATTTATTAAAGAAAAATAAATAAATTGTTTTAAATCGTGACAACAAAAGACAGACGGCGCGGCATACAATTCCAAATATCTATAGAGAATTTCAAAATAAGACTATAGAATAAGATTGACTGTGTTTCAAAACAATAATAAATTGGCATAAGATGTTCTAACAGTCGTTGGAGCAACGTGACACTTGTATGCGATGACGCCGATTCAGAACCCGCACTAACCACCTTTCATATCACTCGGCAACGGTCTTCTTTCTCTGTAGTCTCCATTGTGTCAAACCACCATAACCATTCCGAATAACCATTCCGAATCGGTGACAAACTGTACTGAGTCCAAATATATAGAAAACTGACAATTCACTGATTGTGAGAAGCTGTCCATAATCCCTTCATGGATAACATCGAGAATACAGGGTGATCCAAATACAAATATCTTTTTAAAAATTAAATAAAATCAACTAAACGTAATTTCTTTTGGTATATTATGAATTTTTGTTTAGAAATAACAAATAGTGCAAATCGAATGCAGAATCATCGTACAATTTCTTTCAAATGGAAGAGAGTTTCATTCCATTTCTCTCTCAGCAAATCGTTTCCTGTGCACTAATAGTCTAATACGGCATTTACACCGACCTAGATTAACGCATTTCGAAGGTGAATGCCGTTAAAACACGCTAAACCAGAAGATTGCTCATACAATTTTACGTCCTTATTCATAAAAAGCTACGAGAGGCTTGAGAGACAGTTTACCATACAAAAAACGTTTCTCAATAAGGTGGTTAATCTGTAGAAACTCAAGTTTAATTTTTAACCTCATTCTAAACAGGTGTACATTTTGATGCAACAAACTATTTGACAGACGGAAGCCGATCGAAAAATTTCCAACGGGTCGTTTTGTCTCGGCGCGGAGTTGGTCTAAGTACGGATTTGCCACCTGAAATGCGAATTTATACGACATTTACACCGACCAAGATTAACGCATTTTGAAGGTTAACTCCGTTAACCCGCGCTAACCCAGAACATTACTCTTACAATTTTAATTTTAATCTGTAGAAACTGAAGTTTAATTTTGTAACCAAGAACCGCCAACTTGATTTTTCTGTTCGAATAATTTGGTCTCGGCGCAGAGGTTGTTCAAGCACTGAAATGTAAATTTAATCTCAAATTGGGCGGTGTAAACGGCAAAGATTAGAGAACAAGGTTATCGCTAACCTGGCCGCGATAAACGGCGGTGTAAATGCATTATTAATCTCAAATTGGGTGTTGTAAACGGCAAAGCTGCGGTCTAAATGCGACATAACGCGGGCTTCAGCAGGTATACTAATCTCAGACTTAACTTCATAACGTTTTCTCCGTATCGGTCTATCGAAAGTAGTCTTATGGCGCATTTACACCGCAGTTTAAATGCGATAACCTTATTCTCTAATCTATGCCGTTTACACTATCCAATTTGAGATTAAATTGATATTTCAGGTGGCAACTCCTTGCTTACACAAACTCCGCGCTGAGACAAAATTATCGAAGACGGCGGCACAACAGAAAATTTAAGTTGGCAGCTCTTGGTTTTACCAGTTTGGGATGGTTTTGAAATAACTGAACCTTTTAAAATTTGATCAGTGGATCAAATCCGGCCAGACGATAAAATCGACTCACAGTTTAAACCAGTAATAGCCATTTATATTGGCGGCGGCGTGAGCTTCAAAAAAGTTTTGGTGGCGGCAACGTGTCGGAAAATTTTCGATTGGCTTCTGACTGTCAAACAGTTGATTTTTTGTGTATGTTTTTATTACGGTTGCATTTTTTTTGTAGCTAACAGTGTTGTATTAAAATGTATACTAGTATTAAATGAGGTTAAAAATTAAACTTCAGTTTATACAAATTAAAATAGTATGAGTAATATTCTGGGTTAGCGCGGTTTAATGGAGTTAACCTTCGAAATGCGTTAATCTTCTTCGGTGTACTTGCCGTAATATGTCGCATTTAGACACCAGTTTATCGCAGCAAAGTTAGCGATATCGTTGTTATCTAATCTTTGCCGTTTACACCACCCATTTTGAGTTTAAATTAACATTTCGGGTGGCAACGTTGTGCTTATCAGTCTGTCGAATAGGGTCAGTCGGCTCTCATTTTAAACCAATAAGAGCGCAGTGTGAGCTTCCAAAAATTTTTGGTGATGGCGACGCGTTGGAAAATTTTCGATCGGCTTCTCTCAGTACCAATACTTTTGAATCTCATGACGCCGCCGATGTAATTGGTTGTTTTGGTTTAAAATGTGAGGCGATTTGATCGACTGGCCCGATTTAACCGACTGACTCAATTTTAAAGGTTCAGTTGTTTCGAAAACATCAAAAAATTTTACAAAACTGTCAAACCCAATAGCCGTCAATTTTATTGTGGTGTTGTTCCGCCGTCTTCGATAATTTTGTATTGCCGCGGAATTAGTATAAGCATCGAGTTGCCACCTGAAATGTCAATTTAATCTCAAATTGGTTGGTGTAAACGGCAAAGATTAGCGAGCAAGGTTATCACTAAAACTGTAGTTACACCTACCAAGATTAACGCTTTTTCGGGAATATAAATGTCAAACGGCATAAGAAAAAAAACGTCGTTAATTTTGAAGATTAGCTAATCTTGGAAGGGGAAAATGCCGCTTAACGTGGTCACCATAAACTGCGGTGTAAATGCGACATAAAGGCCGTAGTATAATCAACAAAGCGGTGATAGGAGTCGATTTGATTTACGTTGGGTTTCTCCAAGATTTCGCATAATTTGAAAATCTGCTTAGTTGTGAATTTCCCAAGGTTGAAAGGCACACTGATAAGGTTCGACCAAGTCTGCAACAATCAACGTTAGCCTTTCGCACATTACCCTTGAGAGAACCATTTATGCAAAGACTTATTCCATGATAGTTGGCACACATACTCAGGTCACCGTTTTAAAAAACCAGACATAAACACACTACTACACTTCAACATAATAACTGCCTACACACATACGCTATCACTCACTGTACAAAACGAACAGCAACGATTTAATTGTCACTAGCAACGAAGAAATATATTATGGCTTTATTAGAAATAACAAATATTCCCATTATTTATGGAAAATGATTTGATTCATGTGGCTGCCGCGGCTGCCTTCCCACTAGCTCATCCTGTCAGTCCAATTTTCCAAGACTTTGTTAACGGTTTCCGGTTCTATGTCAAAAATGGATCGGACGATATAAGTCGTTTCTGGATTATTCGCATAGCATAGGTCTTAAAGTCGAAAGGGGTCAAATTGCAGCTGCGTGGCGGCCAACTGACATCATCAAAACCGGCTGATAACACGATTACCGACCTTAGTGTGCCAAATATCGATTGTGTGCCAAATATGTGTGACATGGTGCGCCATCCTGCTGAAACCAAAGATTACCCAAGTTCATATCCTTCATTTTAGCCCATACAAATTTCGTAATCATGGCTTTGTTGACTGGAATGGCGTTTTCAGGTGAATTTTCAATAAAATGGGCCAATGATGGGACCACTTCAAGCTGTCATTTTCTTTGGATGCATTGGCTTCTCGACAATGACCTGCGTTTTTTCCAATCTCCACATGCGGCAATTTTGTTTGTTGACAAAACCGCCCAAATGAAAATGCGCCCCGTCAGAAATATGTTGTTTCGGTCAAATTCGATGTCCCGACGATGTCAATGTGGCGACGAACATAAAACCAGGGTCGTATTAGCTCGCAAGCCAAAAAGTGGTAAGTTGAATCTGGGGCTGTCACCTCGCCAGCTAGGAGCCAAAGTTGAGGGCAGGGTTGCAAGACTAGAGCCAAAATATTTAACTGGCCAGTTTTTGGCTTGCGAGCTAATACGAACGAACTTGCCAGTTTTTGGCAGCAGATTGAACTTTGGCTCGCAAGTCGAGTGCCGCCAGATTCAATTCTTGGCTTCAATTCGCTTTTTACAGAACTCAAAACTGTGTACCAGAATAGAAGTTCTTGAATTTTAGCCGATAGAAATCGATTCTGAAGCACTATGCGCCGATTACACTTTACTACTGAAGTAGAGTTAACTCAGCTACCAAGACTATTTCGATCTAGACTAGCCAAAGACAATTGTCTTAGATTACCAAAAGGATAGCTTATCGTACTAATTATTACCTCAGAGACTAGTTTCATTAAAAGTGAGCTGACGAACACAATTTATCGGCACAATGTATTACGGCAATGAACAGTTTCGTACATTCGACGATTTTGTCATTGCTGCCATGAGTATTTACTAAGCTGAGATAATTGTGTTTGAGTACCTGATACAAATGGCTCCGAGTAGCTGGGACAATTTGATTTTAGTAGCTCAAATAATTAGGTCTGTGTAGCTGAGACAATTGGCTCTGAGTTGCTGAGGCAATTTTCCTTGAGTTGCCGAGGCAATTGTCTCTAAGCAAGTGATATAATTGGCTCTGAGTATATATTACAATCTGCTCCGAGTAGCTGAGACAATTGGCACTGGGTAATAGAGACAATTAGTACTGAGTAGCTAATGCAATTTGACTCTAAGTAGCTTAAGCAATTGACTCTGAGTTGCTGAGGCAATTGACTCTGAGTTGCTGAGATAATTGTCTCTGAGTATATGTTACAATCTGCTCTGTGTAGCTGAGACAATTCTCCCTAAGTAGCTGAGAAAATTAGCTCTGGGTAACTGAGACAATTAGTACCGAGTAACTGATGCAAATTTGCTCTGAGTAGCTTAGGCAATTGGTTCTAAGTTGCTGAGACAATCGGCTCTGATTAACTGAGACAATTGGATCTGAGTGACTGAGACAATTGACTCTGAATATATGTGGCCATAGCTGAAGAGATAATCGGCTATGAGTAGCTAAGACAATTAACTCTTGAGTTGCTGAGTCAATTGATTCTGAGTTGCTGAGACAATTGTCTCTGAGTAACTTAGACAATTCGATCATAGCAGCTGATACAATGGGTACTGAATAAATGAGATAATGGGCTCTGAGTAGCAGACACAATTGACTCTGAGTAGATGAGACAATTCGTTATGGGTAGTTGCGATAACCAGCTATGAGTTGCTGAGACAATTATCTCTTGAGTTGCTAAACTAATTGTTTCTGTGTTGCCGAGATAATTGTTTTTGAGCAGCTGGACAATGGTCGTAGTTGAGACCATAAGTAACGAGTAGCTGAGACAATTGGCTCTGAGTTGCTGAGCATTTGTCTCTAAGTTGATGTGGCGATTGGCTCTGAGGTGCTCAGGCAATTGGCTGAGTATAAGTTACCATCGCCTCTTAGTAGCTGAGACAATTATCACTAAGTAGCTGAGGAAATTGGATCTGAGTAAATGAGGCAATTGGCTCTGAATTGCAGAGCCAATCGTCTATGAGTTGCATATGCAAACGGCTATGAGTAACTAAGATAATTGAATCTAAGTATATTTGACAATCAGGTGTCAATAGCTGAGACAATTGTTTCTCAGTTACTGAGACAATTGTCTCTGAGTAACTTAGACAATTGTTTTTAAGTAATTAAGATATTTCGGTCATAGTAGCTGTTATAATGGGTTCTGAAGAGCTGAAACAATTGGATTTGAGTAGCTGACACAATTGACTCTGAGTAGATGAGACAATCCGCTATGGGTAGTTGCGATAATCACCTGAGTTGCTAAGACAATCAGACAATTGTTCTTGATTTCTTGAGCCAATTCTTTCTGAGTTGCCGGGGCAATTGTTTTTGAGCAGCTGAGACAATCGTCGTTAAGTAGTTGAGACAATTGACTTTCAGTAGTTGAGACAATTGACTCTGAGTATCTGTTATCTGCTATATTAAAAACAATATGAAACGAACCGACAATTTATATATCTTCAGAACAATTATCTTGTTTTATATTTTGTCCCCAATTAAAAGTCCTGGATACCCGGTTCTATACTGATGTTTGTATGAACATATCACGATAAACTTAATTCGTACGATTGCCTGCGGTATAGTCTCTCAGCAACATTGCCCCATCAACATAGACCGACAATCAGACAGGCAGTTAATCAGTCACAGTCGTTGACAGAGTGGTTGTAAGTTAATTTACTTGAATTCATGTTTATTGTTGCAATGATTAATTTCATGTCAGCTGCATTTTCCCCATTGTTTTTTCTCTTCATTACTTTATTTTTCGAAACAGAAAACAAGTGAAATATTTGTTATTCGGTTTGTTGCTGTTTTGTTCAACACTAAATGCGATTAAAGACAGACATAGAGAGCGACATACATTCATATTGCATTAAATGCATTTGGTTGAATGCAATTGTTGGTAGTTTTAGTTGAGTGTTGTTGTTATTTAAACAAATGTTTACATAAAAGCAAAAAAAAAATATATAAAACTAAAAATTACAAAAAATTCATAAACAATTTTTGCATTTCTTGTCATAATGTCAAACCGTGAAATATGATGAAAAGCTTTCACCAACGCACAATGCGAACGTAAAGAAAAAATAATGTCATTTTAAGGCCCAACTTTGCTGTACGAAGTTAGCATTTGCATAGCATTAGCAACTAATCTCACAATCATAACTAAAATATTTACGAACATTATTCTACTCTCCCTGTCACAACAATAAATTATGTTTGATTTTCGAAACCGGAAATTATTTTTATATTTGTAGATGTGTTTAATTCTCTGGCTTAGTTTCCAGTAAATCGCTTTGTTGTCACAATGTGACATCTGTTCAAACTTCATCCGGTACTGTGTCCAATTCAATTTATTATTTTTTTTTTTCGTTTTCTCGTTTTCAATTATAAACCAATCCACTGTAGTTGTTGGATTTATAGCCACAATTGAAAAATCATTAAATATTTAATTAAATTGAACTAAGTAACCGGTAGTTGTAGGCGTCCAACTGTAGGTTTATCGACCAACTCAGCTGTTTTGTTTGTTGTTTTCGTCTATGATATGCGGGTATCTGTGGAGTCAATTGTCAATTTATCTGTTGATGTCAGTGGAAATGAGGGTCAAGTTAGAAATTATAAACCAAAAAAACAAAGTCTTACTCATGTGTCGATGACTCTGAAAATAGAATGCCTTTATTGGCGTTACTTACATAAGTGGATATTCAAAACAGTGGTTGGGTTTTTAAAGTACAACGATTGTCGCTGAGCTGCTGGGCAATTGTATACAAGTATATGTAGCTTAATAGGTACGACAATTATCGCTTAGTAGCTAAGATACTTGTCGTTGAGTAGCAGATACGATTATCGTTGAAGAAATGGTCGCTGAGTAGATAAGGCAATTGTCGCTGAGTTGCTGATACAATTTTCGCTGAGTGGATGAGACAATTTTCGCTGAGTTAATGAGACAATTGTCGTCAAGTAGATGAGACTATTGTCGCCGAGTAGATGAGACAAATGTCGCTATATCGTTGAGAAAATTGTGGCTGAGTAGCTGATGCAATTTTCTCTGAGTAGATGAGACAATTGCCGCTGTGTATCTGACACAATTGTCGCCATGTGTCTGAGACAATTCTCGCTTAGTAACTGAGACCATTGATGCTCGGAAGCAGAGACTATTTTCACTGGCGAGCTAAGAAAACAATCGTTGAGACAAAGATCGCTGGGGATCCGAGACAAATGTCGCTGAGTACCCGAGACAAATGTCGCTGAGTACTCGAGACAATTGTCGCTGAGTATATAGGTGATACATTTGTCGCTGAGTAGCTGAGACATTTGTCGCTGAATAGCTGAGACAATTGCCGCTGTGTATCTGACACAATTGTCGCCATGTGTCTGAGACAATTCTCGCTTAGTAACTGAGACCATTGGCGCTCGAACGCTGAGACTATTGTCACCTGAGAGCTAAGAAAATTGTCGTTGAGACAATTATCCCTGAGTATGCGAGACAAATGTCGCTGAGTACCCGAGACAATTGTCGCTGAGTATATAGGTGATACATTTGTCGCTGAGAAGCTCAGACATTTGTCGCTGAATAGCTGAGACAATTGCCGCTGTGTATCTGACACAATTGTCGCCATGTGTCTGAGACAATTCTCGCTTAAGAACTAAAACCATTGATGCTCGGAAGCTGAGACTATTGTCACTGGCGAGCTAAGAAAATTGTCATTGAGACAATTATTGCTGAGTACCCGAGGCAAATGTCGCTGAGTACCCCAGACAATTATCGCTGAGTATCTGAGACAATTATCGCTGAGTAACTAATACTGTTGTAGCGGTTTATTTGAGAAAATTTATGCTGAGTAGCTGATGCAATTTTCCCTGAGTAGCTGAGGCAATACAACAATATCTGAGAAGCTTGCACATTTGGCGCCTTGTAGTTGAGACAATTTTCTCTGAGAAGCTGAGACTATTGTCGCTGGGTAGCTAAGACAATTGCCGCTGAGAAGCTGAGACAACTGCGGGTGAGTTTCTAAGGCAATTATCGCTGAATAGCTGTGATAATTGTTTCTGTTCAGCTGAGACAATTGAAACCTTCTCGCGAATAACGTTAAGCAACGGTTTTTAGTAAAATTGAGTTTTCCTTGGGTTCCTTTTCGTATTACTCCCCCCAGATTATGTCAAAGGAAAACTGAGTAAAGGAATCAGTTTCTGACATTTTCAATGCATTTCAAAGAAAAACGTTTGCTTTAGAAAAATGCTATCATCCACATAGTTTTGGATGCAACACGCTATTTCTTTGTGAAAACTATAAAAATTAATGTTTATAATTAGGTTAATGTTTAAATTAATATAATTTTCTGTTTAAATTTAATAAAAGCGTTACTTAATCCCAAGCTTAATGAGACAACCAGGACCAAAACGCCCACAACGTGTAAAACATTTTTTGTCTACAGTGAATAATTTACATTTTGTCGCTTACAAAGTTTTTCGCGAGAAGACTTCACTTAGCTCTACTTAGCAGAGACAACTGTTTCTGTTTAGTTGATATAACTGTCTCTAGCTAGCTGAGACAATTAGTTTTGGTTTGATAAGAAAATTGTCCCTGGTTAGCTTGGACAATTGTGGCTGGTTAGGTAAGAAAATGGTCGTTGGTTAGCCTGGAAAATTGTGGCTGGTTAGAGACAATTTGCTAGGCTGGTTAGGTAAGCAAATAGTTCCTGGTTAGCTTGGACAATTGTGGCTGGTTAGAGACAATTAGCTGGGACAATTGAGGTGGCAATCTGGGACAACTATCTCTGGTAGGTTGATTGAATCAATTCTATCTGGATAATTGAGTATAGTGAGCTGGGACAATTGTCTCCTGTTAGTTGGGGCAACTGTATCTACATCGCTGTGACTTTTGTATTTGATTATTTGAAACAATTGGCTCTGGTCAGCTGAGACAACTGTTTCAGTTAGGATAACTGTCTTCAGTTAGCTGGAACAATCGTCTTAGAAGCAGTAATTGTCTCTGGTTAAGCCCGGTATTCAGTTTTTATAAATATACTTTTCATTTGCTTGGTACTCTCTTTGCGAAAATTTCCTAGACAAAATCAATTACAGGGTTGTTACGTCAAACTTATGTCGTACGAAAACAATTTGTTGATAATTGTTTGGGACCGGAATTTTGACAGTTCAATATTTTTAACAACCAAAAATAACACCACAGCCATTAAAAATAAAATGTAGTGCCTAGAGGAATTATAAATGAAATATTTGCAAGGTAAATCAAAGATAGGCAACAAAATTTTCCGTTTGAGATAAGTGACAAAATTTCTTACGAAAATTTCACAGAACTAAATACGGGGCGTTACCTAGACCAACTGTGGTGGGTTTAACAAGTCCTTCTTTTGAGACAACTGCGTCTGGTTAGCTGGGACAACTGTATCTCTTTTTGTAAGACAATTGTTAACACGCCCTTCTTTTTAGTTAACTGTCTTTCGTTAGCTGGGGCAATTGTAGCTTTGTAGTTAAGGCAATTGGTTCTGGTTGAGTGAGACAATTGTTTCAAGTTAGTTGAGACAACAGTCTCAGGTTTGCTGGGATAACTGTTTTCGGTTAGCTGGAACAGTCGTTTCCGGTTAGCTGGGGCAATTGTATCTCTGTAGTTAAAACAATTGATTCTGGTTGAATGAGATAATTGTTTCAAGTTAGTTGCGACAACAGTCTCAGCTTTGCTGGGATAACTGTCTTCGGTAAACTGCAACAATCATTTCCGATTAGCTGAGACAATTGTATCTCTGTAGTTAAAGCAACTGATTCTGGTTGGCTCAGACAATTATTTCAAGTTAGTTGGGACAACTGTCTCAGCTTTGCTGGGTTATCTGTCTTCGATTAGCTGGAGCAATCGTTTCCAGTTAGCTGGGACAATTGACTGAGATAATTGTTTCAAGTTATTTGCGACAACAGTCTCAGCTTTGCTGGGATAACTGTCTTCGGTTAGCTGGAACAATCGTTACCGGTTAGCTTGGACAATTGTTCCTGATTATCTAGGACACCTGTATTTGTAACAAGTCCTTGCTTTGAGACAGCTTCCTCTGGTTACCTGGGACAATTGTGTCTCAGTAGTTAAGAATATTGTTTCTGGCTAGCTGTGACAATTGTTTCACGTTAGTTGAGACAACAGTCTCTGCTTTGCTGGGATAACTGTCTCCGGTTAACTGGAACTGCAGTCTCTGGTTAGTTAGGACAATTGATCCTGGTTAATTGGGACAACTGTGTTTCTATCAAGTCCTTTTTCCCCAGACAACTGTCTCTGGTTAGCTGGGTCAACTATATCTCTATTTGGAATACAATTGTTAACAAATCCTTCTTTTGAGACAAATGTCTCTGGTTACAATTAAAACTCTGTAGTGAAGACAATTGATTCTGGTTAGATGAAATAATTGTTTCAAGTTAGTTGAGACAAGAGTCTCTACTTTGCTGGGGTAATTTTCTCCTGTTAGCTGGAACTATCGTCTCTGGTTCGCTAGGATGATTGGCCCTGGTGCGCTGGGACAACTGTGTTTTTGTCAAGCCCTTCTTTTGAGCCAACTGTCTCTGGATAGCTGGGGCAATTGTACATCTAAAGTTAAGACAGTTATCTTTGGTTGGCTGAGACATCTTTATCTATGATAATTGTCTCTGATTAGCTGCGTCAGACCACTTTAGGTCGCGGGTTTCGAATACGTTCTCTTGAGGACATGGGACAATTTCCTCAGACCCATGTTACAATCTAATTAAAATTATAAAATTAAATCCGAAGTTTCACATGCGAATTAAAGTATGTATGTATGTACTGTTCGTTTCAACCACATCCAATTGACATTTTGTCGTGTCATTCGAATGAATAAACAAGTATCTGGTGAACTTTTAATTTAAATTGGATACGGTAATAAAAGTTCACTTGGACGAAGGAAACAAAATACGCAGCAATTAACTGCATATTGGCAAAGGCTCAGTTAGGGTGGTCAGTCAGTAAATGCTGCTTTATCTCATTGGATCGTGGTTACATGAACATGAATCACAACAAGTGCGACCATGTATGGAACAGCGTTAAAACTGGGTATATTCACCTTAATGTTAACAATTTAAATCCTTGGCCGTAAGCATACATTTGGGCTCTGGGTTTGGTAACCAGTATTTGAATAGAGTTCCTCTTGCTTGTTTCTCGTAACCTTTCCTGAAACACTCAAAAGGAAACCCCTCATATTGCGTTTATACATAATATGCGTAAATTTCAATTACCCTTACCCACTGGGGGAAAAAATTAAAGGCAGTCGGATCTGTAATACAAAAAGACAAACATGAAAATTCATTTAAAATGGAATTGATTGTTTATTTTACGTTTTCCCTTTTTTAACAATTCCTTCCTTTCCATTTTTGTTTTTTCATCTTCCTGTAAATAAATATCAGGGTGAATATACGATGATGGAGAAGAGTTCAATTCACATGCTGGGCACATGTGGGACATATGATAATTAAAGAAGGGCTTACTCAAGTAAGACGACATCATCAGACAGCGTCTCCGGCTCTTCCGGTTTGCCATCAGCAGCAGACAGTTGGAAAATAAATTTTGGGAAAAAAAGAAAATATTTATTAATAATGTAATATTTAAGTAGTAAAGGGAAAAGGCATTACGTAGTTCTGTAGTAACAAAGTTGCGCTTAAAAACTAAATATTTTTTACATTTTCATTATTTCATTACATTCCTTCAATTAATGAACAAATTCGTTAAATCAATTAAATTTTTAATAAAAAATATCATCATTTAAAAAAAATTTTATTTTTTAATTTTTATATTTTTATTATTTCATTAGATAACTTCAATTAACGATCAAATTCATTTAATCATTTAAATTTTTGATAAAAAAAATCATGTTATTAAAAAAATATTATTTTTATTTCAACACTACTACTTCAGTTAATGAAATAATTCATTTAAACCATTAAATTTTTGATCAAAAAAATCATCTTTTTTTGGTTTTGATTTGTATTACATTGATATTGATTTTAATTTTGTTAACAGAAGACATACGTTTGAGTGAACAATTTTGATATTCAATTGATTGTTTTTATTGCAAAAATTTTGTTTGTTTGTTATTCCAATAATTGTTTGTTTTGTGTGTATATTTCTCTGAGTGTATACATGGTTTCGAAATTCAACCACTACATTTATGTTTTGTTTTTTTTTTCTCCGAATTATGGTTTTGTTAACCATGCGATTGTACTTCTCCTTTGGGTATAATGTAAATATTAGCATTTAATTTAAATATTTTAACAATCATTCATATACAACGTCCATACATATGTGATTGCTTCTTTGTCATGCATTTTGAATTGATGAATTTGAAGCAATTTATTACTGCGTCTCATCTCGTCTTCTCTTCTCCTCGAAATCGTTTTCGTTTTGCTTGTATTTTAGAGTGAAAGTATATTTTTGAGTATGGGTTGTTCGTTACGAAGCGAGTCAATATCATTGGAGGTACGGTGACTGTGATGCGTGTGTTCTCTTCTCCAAATGTGTGTCTGCCTCATCGACTACAGTGAATTATACAAAATAACTCTTTCTCTTCCATGTTCTAGAACGCATTGTAGATCCTGGAAATGTTTTCTTTAGTAAACGGTGAAAAAAGTAGCCCAGCAACATATTGCAGGAATCATGTACATGTTTGCAAGCATTGTTCTCATGAATTGAAGATTCGCTACCATTTTATGTCATTGTTGTCTGTAACGTTTGTGTTTTCAGCAGTTTTCAACAATTATATCAACATTTCGTTCACAAAACATATATTATAACCTATTAATCATTGTGTCTCAAACATGTAATATTTAATAGCAAACAAAATGTGTTTGGACACAAGTATACTATATTTGCGACAAGCTATAAACATGTTATAATTGTATCTAAACAATAAAACAAGATAGATTTTTCAACGTGTATTTATGTTACATGACATGTGTAAAGCACGAGTCTTTACCATTTTTTTGTGGTTGGGTTCCAACAATTTTTATCATCATCATATAACTAGTAAATAAGAACACGCTGAGAAATAACGGCCTCTGTAACACATTCTCCCAAACATATTCTGCAGGAACCATGTATATATTTGGAACACACTTCAAACATTAATATATTTGCAACTGCCAAACTCACCTGTATTTAAATGTAAACAGTATCATGTTTACTGGCAAACATGTATGCTTTTACGTGGAAACATATGCGTGTTTTCCCCAAACCTGCATATACTTATATATTCTTTGATTGCAATAAATATGTATGATTTATTATTCTTTTGCTTCGCCTTTCTTTGTTGTTTCTCAAGTTTTTGTTTTCAGAAGGTTTCAGCTATGACTTGGTTATCACTATGCGTTGATACACAAAAAAGATATTTACATACGAACCTAGTTCATTTAAGCCAGCGGGGATTAATTACTTGTGTTTTTTTCGTTCGGATTTTCTCAGTAAAGGCTCGGATAGACAAAGGGCTTCACGTTGTTACACTTTCCAGTTCCTTACCTCAAAATTGTTTACCATTGAGCCGTCCGAGGCTTCTTTTATTTTTTTTTAGGAAACAAGCGCTTTTTTTATTTTCTGTCCGATAAACCATTGACGATCGAATACATGAAAGCAATATTTATGAATCACTCGCTGAGAGAATAATGCAAAAATACAGATACACACTTACAAGATAGACTCTCTCGTTTATCTTCTCTTCTCTTGCTCACGAGAGAGTATAAACTGCAACAAACACAGCTGTATTTGTATCATAAACACAGACATATTTGGCTCGCAAACGCATATATTATAGCATATTAATCATAGTGTCTCAAACATGTAGTATTGAATAGCAAACACAATGTGTTTGGACACAAGTATACTATATTTGCGACAAGCTATAAACACGTTATAATTGTAACTAAACAACAAAACAAGATAGATTTTCCAGCGTGTATTTTTCCAGGTGTAAAGCACGATTCTTTCCCATTTTCTTAGGTTAGGTTCCAAGAATTTGGCTCGGAAATAAGAACACACATTTACTTAGGAGGCCACAGACATAAAGTAGTTAAGATATTTATCCAACCCAAGACACACATTAAAGATTCTAAAAATGTTTGCTATATATATTTCTCACGTTGCAGCTGATTCCAGCGTCATACTTTGTCAGTACAAAACATACTCTCAAATTATTTTGCAGTACTGCAAACGTTATCAATAAGGTAATAGACGGAACTTCGTTTCATGACGACCTACATTATTAATGCGTAACTTATTTGTACCAGGCATTACAACTGATTGCAGAGTCTCCATGTTGCAGATCTTGAAAACATATGTAATATTCCAGTTACTTGACGGAAGCCTTATTCTCTGGACTGCGGTAAAGGTTTTACACTCGATTCTTCCATCTGTTACTTATAAGTGTCCCATTTGGATCTCGCATTGCAACAGATTCCAGCGTTACCATGTACAACACGACAATCTATACAGATCACATTTAAAATATTTTCATTATTCAAATAATGGGAGAGAAGACTTGTACCATGGCCTTTGGTAAAAGTTTTAAGTTCGATTGTTTCTAATAACTGTTTCCTGTGTATCATGGGTTGCAACTTACTGCCGGGTCACCACACAGTATCAGTAAATAGTCAATAAATACATAATCTAATTATTTTCCCATTACATCTCATAAAGGGATATAGGAGAGCTTCTCCCAATCACTGTGCTGTGCGCTTTCCAGTTTTCACTCACCGATTGGAACCTACAGTTTTACACCAGTTCCGAACGGTTTTTGCGAAGCTATTTCATGGCTTATTACTCGATAGTGTCGCCATCACTAAGCGATGTGGACGTCGCCGAAAGAAGTGTAAGGTGGTTAGAGCAGGGATCGAAACCACGTTCTCTCGCATAACACCCGCGCACACTAACCGTTGCACCAACGACGGTCAACTCTATAGTCAATACACAATTTAAATCGGGGAAATAATACAATTAAAGTAAATACCCAGCGGCGGAAGTCATGACGTGGAAGGCCTGAAATCATGACCAAACAGGCCTTCTTTAAAATACGGAAGGCCTTCCCTACACATTACCTCCTCCTTTCTTTTTAACACTGCGTGAGATTGGGAGGCAAGGCCTTCCTTGTCCATTGCCTAAAGAAAGCCTCAGAAGGCCTGCAAAGAGGAAGGCCATTTACTTTAATTTATTGTTGATAAATTTATTTTATCACAAAATCACTATTCACTTCTACATATTTATTTATAAGTATGTATGTATCTATCTAAGAATGTTTTACCACGCCCAATGAAATTGTATGAAATTTTCCAATTAAATTACGGTTAAAAAGATTCGGAAAAGGAATTTCTCAAAATTGTAAAAATCTTCTTCTTGGCTATATCTGATGAAAAACATCATGCATTCCGCAGGCCTTATTTTAGGAAGGCATTACAAAAGAACAATTCCGCATGCCTTATTTGTGGAAGGCCGCCCACATTACCATTGCACTATTGACGGTCCGTGTTATTATTCACCATAATTTGTACAAAAAGTACAACATCTGGTACATAGACTGTACCAGAAAGTACATAAATTGCGTCAAAATCTACATTAAATGTACCAAAAGTTCATAATAGGCACCAAATCGGTGTTTCAAAAATGCACCAAAAAATACTTAAAGTGTACTAACAATTAATAAAGGTACCACAAGTTAAATAGAGTTTATCAAAAAAGTACCTAAAAGGTAACAAAAATTACATTTTCGTAACAAAAAGTTTAACACAAAATACATGTGTACAAAAAAGTATTGCTTGTTCCATAAAGCACATGCACATCATGTTCCATGAAGTACATAGACTGTACCAGAAAGTACATAAATTGCCTCAAAATCTACATTAAATGTACCAAAAGTTCATAATAGGCACCAAAACGGTGTTTCAAAAATGCACCAAAAAGTACTTAAAGTGTACTTACAATTAATAAAGGTACCACAAGTTAAATAGAGTTTATCAAAAAAGTACCTAAAAGGTAACAAAAATTACATTTTCGTACCAAAAAGTTTAACAGAAAATACGTGTGTACAAAAAAGTACATAAAGTACCTAAAAGTACATAAAGTTTATCAGAAAAGTATATAAAGTGTACTACGAAAACTACCTTTTGCACTTTTGCGTATACTTTTGGCACTATTGTGTACACTTTCAGCTCTATTCTGGCATGGTTACAAAATTCACCACAGTACTATTTGACAGCAATGGGACAATTGTTTTTTTAGTGACAAAATTATCAAAAACTGTTACCTGCTAAAGAGGAGATAACAGCGCGTGACATCTGTTTTGTTTGCCGGAAATTTGATACGAACACATTTTATAAATTCTGCAAGTAAAAAATGTATACTTGAAAAATATATAATATACTTTGTACCAAAACAACAAGAGGGCATAATTAAATGGAGGAAGGCACTTTTGTTACTTTGTGCTATGGAAATGGAGCAGAAAGAAGAAAGGACTTGCTTTTGTGTTAGAAAGAATCAAAAAGCTCCAAATGTATTTCAAAACTTTGAAAGTAAATATCGCCGGTCTTTGAAGGGTTATTGGTGAGTGTTATACCGTAAAAACAGGATTGCGGTATTGTCTATTATTGGAACCTACCAAGGAATAAGCATAAAAATAAAAAAAATTAAAAAATGCTGTCCCATAACATCCCATGAAGGGGTTGAGGAGTGCTTCTCACATTCAGAGATATGTGCGCTTTCTAGTTATTACACTCACTGATTGGGACCTACAGGTTTATACCGATTGTGAACGGTATTTTGAGAAGCCTTTTGCAAGCCTTAAGTAGCGTTCACAATGGCAGCAACGAATTTGTAATTCAAGCCTTCTCGTGCCCATTCACAGTATTGCATATAATGCACTCTCATGTTTTTCGTGAAATTGGAATTCAAATTTGTCATAGAAGTAGGTTCAACTTCTACTTCAAATTGGAATTTGTTCGAATCAGTTTATTCTACTGACCGCCAGGGGCGCTCTACTTCGAATTTTGTTTTAAAACTTGACAGTATGAATGAAAATGTTAACATTTTGTATCAAAACAAACATTTTAATAAATAATATTATCTGTAGAATCTGCCAATAACAATAATTTCACATATAATTATAATTTTTTATTACCAAGAATACAACACTGTCGCTGGCTTTCGAACAAATCAGCTGATGCAAATGTGAAATGTGTAGTTGTTTGTAGTAAGTGTAGTTCGCGCCAATTTTATTAATAAACAAAAGAAAAAAGTTTAAAAAAAGCTGACATTTTCAGGTTTATCGAAACCGTCCAAGGCCATGACATATTATGGAACATAAGTTTCTAAACATTTCTATAGAAAAATTTGAAAAAATTTCTAAAGAAAAATTTGAAAATATTTCTATAGAAAAGTTTGAAAATATTTCTACAGAAAAGTTTTGAAATATTTCTATAGAGAAATTTTCAAACTTTTCTATAGAAAAATTTGAGAATATTTCTATAGAAAATTTGAGAAGATTTCTGTAGAAAAATTTGAAAACATTTCTATAGAACAATTTTAAAACTTTTCTAAAGAAAAATTCTAAAACATTTCTATAGAAAAATTTTAAAACTTTTCTATAGAAAAATTTGAGAACATTTCTATAGAAAAATGTTAAAACTTTTCTATAGAAAAATTTGAGAACATTTCTATATAAAAATTTCAAAAAATTTCTATAGAATAATTTTAAAATAATTCTATAGAAAAATTTTAAAACATTTCTATAGAAAAATTTTAAAACTTTTCTAAAGAAAAATTTTAAAACATTTCTATAGAAAAATTTGAGAACTTTTTTATAGAAAAATTTTAAAACTCTTCTATAGAAAAATTTTAAAGGTTTTCTAAAGAAAAACACTTATTACTTTTTGCTCCGGGTAGTGGTACAAATCTGATGTCCGTGTCTCACATTTAATTTTTCTATTTTTTACTGTTTGCTTTTTCGTTTGTATTGCAATTCTCCATGGTTTTCAATCCCCAAATATGAATACTGCTGTATAATGTAAACAATGTTGCCAGTCAGCTGTTTTTTCGAACTTATTCGAACAAATTTGTTGCTTGCATTGTGCACGCCTGTTGAATTTGTTGCTATCATTGTGAACGAGACTTTAAGCATAACGGGGCATTTTTTGAAAAAAAAAATAATTTTTAACAGAACAGTGAGGTTAAAAATGTTTCGTTTTTAATTAGCTCCCCAATGGGTTAATAAAAATAAATATGTTTATATACTGACTTAGAAATTTGGAAAGAACTTTGTAATGATACCCATTTCAACCAGATCGGATTATAAATACTATAGAAAAATTTGAGAATATTTCTATAGAAAATTTGAGAAGATTTCTGTAGAAAAATTTGAAAACATTTCTATAGAACAATTTTAAAACTTTTCTAAAGAAAAATTCTAAAACATTTCTATAGAAAAATTTTAAAACTTTTCTATAGAAAAATTTGAGAACATTTCTATAGAAAAATGTTAAAACTTTTCTATAGAAAAATTTGAGAACATTTCTATAGAAAAATTTCAAAAAATTTCTATAGAATAATTCTAAAATAATTCTATAGAAAAATTTTAAAACATTTCTATAGAAAAATTTTAAAACTTTTCTAAAGAAAAATTTTAAAACATTTCTATAGAAAAATTTGAGAACTTTTTTATAGAAAAATTTTAAAACTCTTCTATAGAAAAATTTTAAAGGTTTTCTAAAGAAAAACACTTATTACTTTTTGCTCCGGGTAGTGGTACAAATCTGATGTCCGTGTCTCACATTTAATTTTTCTATTTTTTACTGTTTGGTTTTTCGTTTGTATTCCATGGTTTTCAATCCCCAAATATGTATACTGCTGTATAATGTAAACAATGTTGCCAGTCAGCTGTTTTTTCGAACTTATTCGAACAAATTTGTTGCTTGCATTGTGCACGCCTGTTGAATTTGTTGCTATCATTGTGAACGAGACTTTAAGCATAACGGGGCATTTTTTGAAAAAAAAAAATTATTTTTAACAGAACAGTGAGGTTAAAAATGTTTCGTTTTTAATTAGCTCCCCAATGGGTTAATAAAAATAAATATGTTTATATACTGACTTAGAAATTTGGAAAGAACTTTGTAATGATACCCATTTCAACCAGATCGGATTATAAATACCTGAGATATGTGTGATTATAAAACCAAGCTTTAAAAGTCTATATCTATATCTATTGAAGTCTAGATCTATATCTCAAGAAGTTGGTTGGAGCGATCGCGGGAGAGAGAAATGTCGGTGGTAAAATGTTGGTGTAAATAAGAGAGTTGGTGCTAAAGTAAATGTATTCTTCAACCTGCCGCGGATGCGCAAGGGTAATCTTTCCTCTTGGCATCTCTGGATGTTCCTGCCCTTGTGGTGCGCTCAAATTTCCTAAATAATAATACATTAATTTTAATTCAATAAAACCTAAATATATTAAATACTTAACTTTCCTTTTTTGCCGCGTTCATTTTGTCCAGAAGACCTTATGCTTTTGTTTTGTTTTCTCTGCTTTTTACAACCTGTTATTGTGAGGTGAATTCTTTGTTACGAGGTGAATTTTTCGTTATCACCATGTTGCCAGATACAACCAGATACAAACAATGGTGACACCTTTGTCACAATTTTGTGGCTACAATTTGATTGTTACCCCTTACACAAAATAGGGGTGTTGGAGTAAAAGGTTTCACTTCAATAAAAAAAATTGCTTTTAATTTTCGAATTAATTTTTAATTTAAGATTTTATTTAGTATATACATAGTTTTATAACAGATTTACAGTCTATTTTAAAATAAAAATTCTAATTTCTCTTAAATATTTCCTATCTTTTCAGGTATGCACTGACACTTTCATTTACAATTATACGAATAAATTACAAAAAAGGTATCCTGAGAAAACCCCATAAACACTTTATAACTTTTAATGATTGAGCAAATCCCGCCTACCATATTGTCCTTTCTGCGAATTTTTAATCTAAAAATCTTTAAAAAGATTTATGTTTTACATAATTAACATGTAAATTTACCCAATTTGGCCAACATTTATTCGTTTCCATATGCAAACCATACATCCATCAGGTTGTTAGCCCTTGGGTTGCTATGGTTTCACACATGCAAATTTTCTGTTCAAATTTACTCTCAAAACAAAACCGGAAGTTAAATATTATAAATGCAACATGCACCATATGCTACATGTGTTATGTGGCAGGTGAATGAATGAATGCACGTCGTTCTAATGCAAATGGCCAAATGGTTAAATAAAAAATAACATACAACCGGCAACAACCAGGATGAGGCAACAAAGCTAATTTGCGTATGAGGAGAATTCGACAACCAAGAAGGCTTTAGGATATTGTACTAAACGCCAGTTGCATCAACTTTGCTGGCAACAACACAACACGACTCCAGTCGTCCGTTATCCTTTATACCCTAAATAAAAAGGAATTACAGGAAAATGTTACAAAGTTTAAATGAACACGATTAGTTTTTAGGAGGAGAGCAGAGGAAGGGCGAAGGCTTTAAGGAGGCACAGGATTTTGTATATTTAATTTTCGATCAGAGTCATCGGCACGTAATATTGCCGGCTAATGCAACATTTTTCCGGTTGCAATTGTTATTTGTTGCAGTTAGTGCTTGCTGCCAACGATAGTAACCAAGTACGTGCCATAAACATGGCATGCATACTTTGTTGCACCCTTAAAGGGTTGCTACTATAAACTGTTCTCCCTTAAACAGTTGCCACTAAATGTAACTTCCCCTCTCACCGAATAAATATTAGGTATGTTTTATTATTCCCTGATAAACGAATATTTCGACGACTTTATATGGGGATACGCTTAAAATCGCTTAATACCGCTTAGCTGCCCATTCAAAGTGGTCGAAAAATTTGTTTGGCAGGAATTACAAAAACAGACCCATTGTAAAAATGGAGTCACTGACTTGCGAACAAGGGGTCAAAATAACGGCCAAAAGTTACCATTTTGATAGCGGTTGTAAAGCCACTCAATCGTTTCCAGCCGTCGACTTTCTAAAACGATTCTGCGCCAGTCTATAAGGCTAAAACGGCTCAGATCTGGCTTCATATCAATTTGCCAGCTTTCATTACCTCTGAAAAATGACCTGATTTGACAGCCCTGATTTGAACACACTGGGTTCCAAATTGAGGACAGTTTTAAGCCCCGTATTCAGTTCTCGCGAAATTTCCGTAAGAAATTTTTGTCATTTATATCTAAACGGAAAATTTTGTTACTAAGAGTTACCACATTTCTCTGATTTACCTTGCAAATATTTTACAAATAATTCATCTTTGCACTCCATTCTATTTTTAACGCATGTGTTATTACTTTTGTTTACTAAAATAATTGAAATTTCAAAATTCCGGTCCCAAACAATTAACAAACAATTATTTTCACACGAAATAACTTCGGCGACACAACCCTGTACTTGATTTTGATACTTTGAATGATAAGTGACCGAAATTTTCGGTTCAAGAAATTTTCGTTATTTTTTATGCACGAACTTCTTATGGCAACGAAAATTTCATAAAATCTGAATACCGGGTTTTAGAGGACGTGTTTTGCCACACGCTGAAAAATCAGTCTTTTTATAGTTTGAATTCAACTATAACGTGTACATAGCTTGTCGCAAATATAGTATACTTGTGTCCAAACACATTGTGTTTGCTATTCAATATTACATATTGGTGGCACAATGATTAATAGGTTATAATATATATTTTTGTGACCCAATTGCAAAATTATTTGTTGAAAACTGCTGAAAACAAAAACCTGTTAGACAACAAAGAAACAATAAAGCTGCAGATCTTGAATTCATGAAAACGATGCTTGCAATTTGTTGCTGGGGCCGTTTTATTTTTTCCGCGTGCACAAAAGATGCTCCAACATAATGACTGCTTTGATTCATACTGTGTTCACGTTTCCAATGGACGGGGTGCGTGAGGCTCTTGATGATTGGCCGCCAGTGCGACTTAAGGCGTGCGTGAATGTCAAAAGCAAACAGTTCGATTGAGTATTTGCTTTTTGTATTAAATATACATATACACGCTGAAAATAACGGCCTCTCTAACATATTTTCCCAAACATATTCTGCAGGAACCATGTATATGTTTGGAACACTCTACAAACATTCATATGTTTGCAAGTCCCAAACTTACTTGTATTTAAATACAAACAGTATCATGTTTACTGACAAACATGTATGATTTTACGTGGAAACATATGCGTTCTTCATCCCAAGCATACATATACCTACGTGGGAGCATTCGAATGTTTCCCCCCAAACCTACATATACTTACGTGGAAGCATATGCGAATTTCCTCCCAAATATAATAATATTTAGAAACGAATTATTCTTCGATTTCAATATATATGTATTATTTACTGTAATTAATTTTAACGATATAAATCCACATTCATAAATAATTAATACAAAAAATTAATAGATTTAAAACGGTCCTTTTTACATTTATTTGCATTGAATGCATTATTTGTTCTTTCATGAAATGAGAATCTGCTGCTCTTTTGCTTCTCCTTTCTTTGTTGTCTCTCACGTTTTTGTTTTCAGAAGGTTTCAACTATGCATTGGTACACAAACAAGATATTTATATACAAATCAAGTTCATGCCAGCCAAGCGTGGATTAATTACTTTTATTTTTTTTTTATTACACTTACATATTTCACAAATGGTCCGCCGTTCCGATTTTCTCAGTAAAGGTTCGGACAGAGAAAGGGCTTCACTTTGTTGCCCTTTCCAGTTTCTTTCCTCAAAATCGATTCTCACTTTGGGAACACACATGCTTCGTATATACACATACACAAAAACCAAAGTAAAATCACAAACCATTTAACCGTCAGAGCCTTCGTTTATTATTTTTTCACTGATCAAGCGCTTTTGATATTCTATGTCCGATGAACAATTGACGACTGAATACATGAAACTAATGCCCCTATTACGGTTCTCAACTTTTGTGAGAGTTTGGTCGTAATCGATGAATTGGCATTGCCGTTCTCAACTCAACGGCCAACTCAACTCAACTGAACAACAGCTGATTTTTTGGTTGTGTTCACTTGAGCAGTTGAGGTTATAGTTGTGCGTGTTTTTAATTTGATAAGAATGGAGAGATCGTAAGAAGATATTATTTTGGCTTCAAATTACTTGAACATTTTAATTTAATTTTTTTTTTTAATTTAACAATAATATTTTATATATTTAGAAGTAACAAAATCACAAAGAATGCTCAGTTTGAGAAACTTATCCAGCTAATGGAAAGTAATACAGCCCTTGGAAAACCACAATTTAGCACCACGCAGAACCAAGTGCGAGAACTATTGCAAGGTTTTGCTGTGGAGTTAAATAGTTTAGAACCACCGTCCGTCCAGAACATGAATGAATGGCAACGTGTATGTGCAAATACATACCTTGCACTAGGCAGCTCAAGAAGGTTGGATGCATCATGAATATTTCTTCTTAAATGCAACACATCTATATTCGCGTTTTCGACTCCATCTTCATAAAAGAAATCTATGCTACTTATATCCATTTCGATTCTGCAAACACAACACAATTGTTAACTTCTTTTGTTTTCACATAAATCAGCTGCTTTTACTTGTAAAAATTGATATTTCGAGCTGGTAACACCATAACAATTGCAACCAAAAACAGTTGTGAACCACAATACAAAAGATAAGTTTGGTCGTGTTGAAGTTGGGTCGTCTCTAAGTCGACCAAACTAAGTTGAGTGGTGAACGGCAATAGGGGCAAAATAAGAAACAAATTCAGGAATATTTATGACTCACTGAATGAGAGAATAGTGCACAAATGCAGTTACACACTTACAAGATAAACTCTCTCGTGGTCCCTCCTTTATTCTCTTGCTCTCGAGAGAGTATAAACTGCAACAAACACAGGTGTATTTGTATAACAAGCACAGATATATTTGGGTCACAGACACTTAAAACGGGTCCGCCAAATAACTTTTTTTTTTGAAAACTACTGAATATTTTCTCAAATTTCTTTTTTTATTTGAAAGTACAATCCTTCCGGTTAATAATGGAAAATAATTTCATTCAAATGGCTGCCTCGGCTGGCCATGCAGTATCTTACACGATCGGTCCAATTTTTAAGCACATTATCGATTGTGTGCAGCTGTATTTCACCAATGGCTTCACGAATCCTTTAAAGCGTCAATTGTCTCTGGCCTGACGGTGTAACACTTATCTTCGAGGGCACCCCACAAATAATAGTCCAACGGTGTTAAATCGCAGCTCCGAGGTGGCCAAACGACATCAGCTTTGCGGCTGATAATGCGATCTTCAAAAACAGGGCGCAAAACATCGAGTGTAGCTTCGGCTGTGTGGCACGTAGCGCCGTCCTGTTGAAACCAAATGTTGCCAATATCTTCCTCTTCAATTTTTGTGAACAAAAATTCGTTCAACATGGCCCGATAACGATCGCCATTGACTGTAACGGCCACTCCTTGCTCATTTTCGAAGAAAAATGGCCCAATTATGCCTCTGGACCAAAATCCGCACCAAACAGTGGCTCGTTTTGGGTGCATCGGCTTTTCAATGTATGCGTGCGGGTTTTCTGTGCCCCAAATGTGACAATTTTGCTTTTCTACATACCCGCCAAGATCAAAATGAGCTTCATCTGAAAAGATGATTTTTTTTGGCAAAATTGGCATCTTCTGTAAGTCGATCGCAGGCCCACTTACCATGATTTTCAATGTAAAGTCGCAATATTTCCCAACGTTGTTCAAGCGTATACACAACCATATTCGTTCAGCGGAAGGATAAAAATCAGACATGAGCTAAGTGTTACCATTCACGAAATAAGCACTAGTTGAAAAAAAAACGTTAGATGGCGGACCCTTTTGCATTTTCCAAAAAAAAAAGTTATTTGGCGGACCCGTTATAAAAAATTTTGTCTAACAACATTTACTATTTTTAATTTTGTATCATAAAATATGTGTAACAGTATTTATGTCGCTACTGAGTACAATTTTTTAAACCAGTCTTTTTGGTTTTTTGTTTTCTTTTTGAACTCGAAGGTCTTAGGAAATTTAAATGCTAACCATTCATTACCCAAAGCAAATTTGTCAGCAGCTAAAAATAAAATCAAATTATATTCTTATGTTTAAAGTAAAACAACCCGAACTTAACCTCCAAACCCCTAATGGCTCTTCATTAATTTCGCAAACAAAAAATAAAAATAAAATCTCGCGATTTTTTCTTAGCATTTTGTTTCCTCGTTACGTTTTTAGTAGGCTGTTTTTTGTTTTTGCTTTTTCGTCTTGTGAAGAAATCTCTGACTCAAAACTAAATTAATTATGATTTCTTTTCGCAACACAAAAGCCGGAAGAAATTAAAGAGAAACAGAAATTAAGAAAACCCGCCAAAAATCCCCCAGATAGGCAGATACCACTACAAAAGAAGAACAAAACAAAAACTACTCCTCTGTAAGGGGAAGTACAAATAAATTGATGTGTTTTTTTGCTACGTTTATGGTAGAGCTTATATTGTGATATTATATCGCGATATGTCAAACAAGTATGTGTTACTTGCACGTACTTTATTCACATAGCGTGATGTGATTTCCCAATATAAACTCTCGTATAAACGTAACGTCTTATTCATAAAAAGTTATGAGAGATTTGAGAGACATTTTTTGTACGATAAATCGTCTCTAAAACCTCTCATAACGTTTTTATGAATAAGTCCGGTAGTATATAAAATTTTTCTCTCCTGAAAATTGGGGATTTCTTTCCCAAAATTCTGTCGCAATTTGTACGAGTGATGAATTGTAGACAACAAATGAACTCTAGACAACTAGAGACGAACAGTTGGTTATTTAGACATAATGTCAAAAATTCTATTTTAAACTAAAAACAAATCTTATTCATCTAATCTAAGGATCAATGTGGTGAATCAGTCAATCCACTATAATCAGTCTCATTTATATGGGATGTCAAAAACCTCTTCAATCTTGTAGATCAGTGTAATTTTGTTGCTGTGAAATGAAGATTTTGCTAATGTATTTCGACTAATACATTACCAAAATCTTTATTTGACAGCAACAAAATTAACAAATTTCTGCTGGTATTTTTTTGTTTTTGTTAATATGAATGGTCATGTTGCTGTTGTTATCATTTGAATGTTGGCATCTGTCTCTCTTTCTCTCTCTCTCCCTCTCGTCTTGCTAATGACGTTTTCATGTCCATAATGCGAGCGATGCAAAAAACAGTGCCAGTTCAATACAAGACACAGACAAGACAAATCCCAATGTGTGCTATATATCCGTTACGAATTCGAGACGTATCCGTTTCGGCGGACATTTCGTTACGGACTCAACGAATTCGTTTTCGTATGAATTTCCTCCCGAAAATTCGAAATATTTGTTTTACTTTTTCGGATCCATCTCGAACTCGTAACGAACTTCATACTCGAATCCGTTTCGGATGCGTTTTTTGGAAATAAAATGAATTCGAAACGGATCCGATTTTATCAATTTTTGCGGATTCGTTTAGAATTTGCATTCCTCTCGAAAACGAGAATAGTTTTTCTACCTTTTCGGAACCGTCGCGGACTCGAAACGAACTTCATATTTTTATGTTTTTACGGGCTCGTAATCGATTGGCCAAATAGCAATTCCACTGATTCGAGACGGATCCGCCAAATCACAATTCCACTGATTCTCTTTTTAGGTTTTTACCGACACGTAACGGGTTCGAGACGGTTCCACCAAATCGCAATTTCACTGAATCAAGACGGATACGCCAAATCACAATTTCAGTGATTCGCTTTTTTAAGCAATTCCACTGATTCGAGACGAATCCGCCAAATCGCAACTTCACTGATTCGTTTTTTTATGTTTTTATGATCTCGTAACGGGTTCGAAACGAATTCGAGAACTTACATTTCGCTTTTTTGTGATTTTACGAACTCGTTACGAGTTCGAAACGGATCCGCGTCCGTTTTTTGTGTACATTGGGATGTCAGGAGGACAGGTAGTCTGGTACAGCTGGACTTTTGTCCGTCGAGAGAGGGCTGTGTTCTTAAATTGCTTGCGGAGCCCAAAATAGCATCTATTTGCAGGCACAATTCTCCTATCTATGTCCAGGCTTGTTCTTGTTCACGGCGGATCCACGGTAGATAAAGTCATCAACCACTTCAAAATTAAATCGATTGTCGACGTTCAAGTGCGGACCAAGTCCAGAGCTTTTTCTAGACGTTGACACCATTAATTTTCTCTTACCCTCATTCACAGCAAGATCCACCACCTTCGCTGATTCTTTTTCGATTCTTGAAAATCTGAGATCCTGGGTTCGATCCCTGCTCTGACCACCTTAAAAAAATTCTTTCGGCGGCGGTCACCTCGCCTAGTGACGGCGACACTATCGAGTATTTAGCCACGAAAAAGTTTCGGAAATCGGTTTAAAACTGTAGATCCCAATCAGTGAGTGAAAACTGGAAAACGCACAGCTCTGTGATTGTGAGAAGCTCTTCCCTGTCCCTTCATGGGATGTAATGGGAAATCATTTGTTTATTTAACCTCTCGCAAATTTCGCCCAATGATGTATATATCGTCAGCATACGCCAGCAACATATGGCTTTTCGTGTTTATGGTCTTGTTCGGATTTATTGCAGCTTTTTTCATTAAGCTTTTCAAAATACCGTTCGGAATCGGTGTAAGAACTGTAGGTTCCAATCAGTGAGTATAAAACTAGAAAGCGCACAGGTCACTGTTTATGAGATGCTCTCCCCAGTTCGTTCATGTGATGTGATGGGAATTATTATTGATGGGATTATTATCTTCATTAAGATGTTGAAGAGATTGCACGAAAGTGCGTGGCCTTGCCCCAGTCCTCGCTTGGTACAGAATGGCTTGGTCAGGTCTTTTCCCACCTTCACTGCTGTTTTGGTGTTGGTCAGCGTCATTCTACAGAGGCGCATCAGTTTTGCCGGAATCCCAAATTCACACATAGCTTCGTACAGTTTTCCCCGTACGGGGTTACCGAAAGCAGCTTTGTACTCGACAAAAAGATGGTATGTATCGATTTGATTTTCGTGGGCCATTTCCAGGATTTGGCGTAGCGTGAACATTTGGTCAGTCGTGGACTTGCCTGGTCTAAAACCACACTGATAAGGTCCAATCAGGTTTTCAATAATTGGCTTTAGTCTTTCACAGAACACGCTCGAAAAGATCTTCTACGCGATGGATTAAAGACTGATACCGCGATAGTTGGAACAGACACATTGATCACCCTTTTTGAATACATGACATAATACACTGACACTCCAATAGTCAGGCATAGATTCCCCCAGCCATATACAGCACTTAAGTCGATGCATGTGTGCTAGCAGTCCTTCGCCACCTGCCTTAAAAAGTTCAGCGGGTAGACCATCCACACCAGCGGCTTTATTACTCATAAGCCGGGAGATTGCCGTTCTAATCTCGCCTTGGTTGGGGGAGGTACAATCTACACTATCTTCCACTATCATTACCTCCTTGTCTTCAGTGGAAGAATCTGAGTAGAATAGTGCTGAAAAATGGTCTCTCCACATTTTGAGCACACACTGCTTCTCAGTCACCAGATTCCCATTCTCGTCCTTGCAGGAGGGCAGTCCATTATTAGGCCCGTTATTCAATCTTCTTACCCTGTGGAAAAACTTTCGGGATTCACCATTCATCCTGCACATTTTTGTTTTTTCACTCTCTCTCTGCTCCCACTGCCATTTTTTCCGCTTAAATAGTTGGTTTTCCTCTCTTCTTAGCTTCTTGTACCGCTCACTCGCAGCACGCGTTGTAACTGACTGTTTCGTTGCCATACGTGCAGCGTCTTTTTTCATCAGTTGTGATGCAATAATCTTCGTCGTACCATGGGTTATCCTTCTGAGGTTTTTGATAGCCAAGTTCAGTCCTTGCAGCGATTTCCAAAGAATGGGAGATGGACTTCTATTGCGCTTTGCATCCTCAGGAGGGGGAGTATTCTGTTCTAGCATGAGAGTGAGGTTTTGTTGATAGGACTTTGATATCTTCGGTATTGGCAGCTTGTCTTTATCTAGCAATTCCCATGTTTCCCTTTTCGCCCTGCTCAGTCTTGTGCGAACTTTCGCAGTCACCAGGTAATGATCCGGGTCGATATTGGCACCTCGTATCAGACGTACATCCATTACACTAGAAGACTGCCTGCCATCTATTACCAAGTGATCAATCTGGTTCTTCGTCCTTTGATCAGGAGATATCCAGGTCGCCTCATGTATGTCCTTATGCTGGAATCATGTGCTACTAACTACCATGTTCTTTTGCAGCTGCGAAGTCTATCAGTCTTATTCCATAATCGGAGGTGGTATCATGTAGACTGTGATTACGGATGGTTGGTCGAAAGACACGTTCCTTTCCCAATTTGGGATTAAAATCGCCTAGAATAATCTTAATGTCGTGGTTAGGTCAGCATTCGTATACTTCCTCCAGACACTCATAAAATGTTTCTTTGACCTCATCGTCTTTATTCTCTGTCGGCGCATGCACACAAATTAACGAGATGTTGAAATATTTCGCTTTGATGCGAATTGTGGCTATGCGTTCACTCACTGGGTTGAACCTTGATACTAGGTGTCGCAGTCACTTGCCAACTATAAATCCGCAACCGAATTCGTGGTTTCGCTCAAGGCAGCTGTAGTAAATATCGCAGATTTTACTTTCTGGTGCAACCATATCCTGTCCATCGCATTTCCTGGATAGATGTGATGGCAGCTTTATATTTTTCGAGGACATCGGACAGTTGGCATAATGTTCCTGTATAGTGTTCGCACATTCCAGGTACATATCCTTAAGTCGTGGTCTACATAACGTTTGAGAGGGTCGTCAGCAGTTGGAGGGTTTCTCCCAGCGGAGGAAGTCATGACCTGGAAGCCCTGAAATCATGACAAAATATGCCTTCTTTAAAATACGGAAGGCCTTCCCTACGCATTACCTCCTCCTTTGTTTTTAACATTGCGTGAGATTGGGAGGCAAGGCCTTCCTTGCCCATTGGCTAAAGAAGACCTTAGAAGGCATACAAAAAGGAAGGCCTTAGAAGGCACGCATATGGAAGGCCTTGGAAAGCATTTACTTTAATTTATTTTTGTTAACCAAAAATAAAATTAAAATAATTTATTTTATATCAAAATCATTACCTATGTATGTATCTATCTTGGAAAGTTTTACAACGCCACAACTTCAAA
The DNA here is from genome assembly GCA_963931995.1 of Phaonia tiefii. NCBI lineage: Eukaryota > Metazoa > Arthropoda > Insecta > Diptera > Muscidae > Phaonia > Phaonia tiefii. The sequence goes on from OZ008368.1 coordinate 297,121,801, forward strand.
TTGAAAGTTCGTTCTTCTAAAGTTTTAAAAATATCCTGGAAAATAATAAACAAAAAATTTAATTTTAAAATTTGTATGAAAGACTCGGAAAAGAAATTTCTCAAAATTTTAAAAATCTTCATCTTGATTGTATCTGATAAAAAAAATTCATGCATTCCGCATGCCTTTTTTGTGGGATGCTTTGCTACTTCCGCCGCTGGGTTTGTTCATTATATTTTCTGTGTATTTTCATTGCCTACATAGTGGTGGCGGGAGGCAACCCCGGAGCACCATGGTGTGCATTTTACCTACTGCCAGGATAATTATGTTTCAGCCGCCCATTATGGATCAGAGTCGAAACTGGATTTTGGTTTCTTCAATTTTGATCCGCCGTCAAAGGACAGAAGAATATGTTTACTAGTTCTAAGAGCTGCAGTGACAGGGCCACCTAATAATCCTGAGACGTATCAGTGATCGCATCACCAATCAGACTGTTCATTCGTTTCGCTTTCTCACTTTAGCTAGCTAACGTAGGTTTCCAATAAAGCCATTGCCCAGGACATACTACGTGCAAGTAGTGAGCTGCTTGGACTGTCCAATGAAGGAATCATTTCAAATCAAATGTGTGCAGACTTAGTCGTGACAAAGTTCAATAACGTATTCTATATCACTCCCTAACTACAAGAGTCATAAATATTTAAAAAAAATTATATGAGGTGTCAGAGGACAACCGGTTGGAACGAAGTTCCTTTCGCTATTTATTATGTACTAGTTAGTTCTAACACACCTAAGGCGCCCGTTGAAAAGTACGATAATTTAAATGTATCTTTAAGAAATGACTCTTTTTGTAAAATTACAAACTTTTTTTAAGAAATTTGTTTTTTATACGTAGAATGTATTCTTGTTATACTCGTACTATATATTTTTAGTTCCTTTCTGTAAGAATATGTATTATATTTTCCTGAAAATATCCTTTTCTAAAGAGAGGTACTTTTATTAAACGCTAATGGTTTTATTAAGAAAACGTACTATTTTTAAGAAGAAGTTCTTTTTGTAAGAAAAAGCCATAAGAATACGATTTACAAAGAAGAAATTTTTTTAAGAATAGGTACCTTTAAAAGAAGTGGTACTCATTTTAGGAAAAGTTTATTTTTTTAAGAAAATTATATTTTCAGAAAGGCTACGTATCTCAAGAAAAGAAAAGAAAATATATTATTTTATTTTTAAGAAAAGGTACTTTTAAGAAAATGAAGTTTTGTGAGAAAAGGTATTTTTTTAAGAGAAACAATACCTAAGTACCTACATCTCACGAAAGGTTATTTTGTTTCACAAAAAAGGTACTCTTTAAAGAAAATGTAGTGTTTTAAGAAAAGTCAATTTGTTGTAAGAAAATTTACTTTTTTAAGAAAACGTTCTTATTTAAAAAAAGGAATTTTTTTAGAATTGCTCCTTTTTTCAAGAATAAGTTCATTTTTAAGAGCAGGTACTTATCTCAAGAAAAGTTATTTTGTTTCACAAAAAATGTACTCTTTAAAGAACAGGTATTTTTTTAAGAAAAGGCAATTTATTGTAAGATAATGTACTTTTTTAAGAAAAGGTACTTATTTAAAAAAAATTGATTTTTTTAAGAAAAGCTACTTTTTGGAAGAAAATTTACTTTTTTAAGCAAAGGTACTTCTTTAAGATAAGGTATTTTTTTTAAGAAAAGGTACACTGTTTAAGAATATGAGTAGATATTTTTTTTTTGAGAGAATTTACTTTTTAAAATAAAACGCACTTATTTAACAAAATTTTATTTTTTTAAACTTCTTTCACTTTGGCTCTTCTAAATTTACTTGTTATTCGGTTCAAAACTACAATATTTAATAAACAAATAAATAAAATAAATGGTTTCCCATTACATCCCATGAAGGGACTGGGGAGAACTTCTCACAATCACTGAGCTGTGCGCTTTCCAGTTTTCACTCACTGATTGGGACCTACAGTTTTACACCGATTCCGAACGGTAATTTGAGAAGCTTTTTCATGGCTAGATACTCGATAGTGTCGCCGTCACTATGCGAGGTGACCGCCGCCGAAAGAAAATTTGAAGGTGGTCAGTGCCGGGTTCGAACCCAGGATCTCATGTACAAGAGCCGCGCACACTAACCATTGCACCACCGACGGCCACATTTAATAAACAGGCTCCACCTAAAAAATTTCCCATTAAACAGCAAATTTCTCCCCATATGTTGTTAGTCTAGACACAAACCAAACCAAAAGTAAGAGTGTAAGAGTAAGTGTGCGGCCAAATGTAATTCCATGCTCGGGGTTGTAAAAGAAAAGGTATATATTTATTTTTATGAAGAGCTACATTTAATAAAAGGAATTTCTTTACGAAAATTTCTTTTTTAAGAGAAGGTATTTTTTTGAAGAAATGGTTTTTGTTTAAGAAATGGGATTTTTTTTAGAATTGCTCCTTTTTTCAACAATAAGTAAATTTTTAAGAGTATGGACTTATCTCAAGAAATGTTATTTTGTTTCACAAAAAAGGTACTCTTTAAACAACAGGTAGTTTTTTAAAAAAAGTTAATTTGTTGTAAGAAAATGTACTTTTTTCAGAGAAGGTACTTATTTAAAAAAACATAAATTTTTTAAAGAAAAGGTACTTTTCGTAAGAAAGTGTACTTTTTTTAAACGTACTTTGTTTAAGAATATGAATATGTATTTTTTTTTTGAGAAAATTGATTTTTGTTAAGAAACGGATTTATCAAAATGTTATTTTTTTAGACTTCTTTCACTTTGGCTTTTCTAAATTAACTTTTTATTGGATTCAAAACTACAATATACACTAAATATTGGTTACAGGCTCCACCTGGAAAACATCCCATTAAACAAGAAATTTCGCAACATATGAGAGACATCTAGTTAGTCTAGACACAAACCAAAGAAAAGGTAAACAATATAGTTGATAATAGTGGGATGTAGCATAATATTGTTAAAACAAAAGTTGTTTAGTTTTTTTCATTTAGCCCTCATCCCGCAACGCGCAATAAGGAACTTCCTTCCAAATCTTCATTTGAGGCAAAATGAACTGGTTTTTACTAAATTAAAAAATGCAGGATAAGTCTCAATAATAGTGATTCGGGATTTTTTTTTTTGGCGAAAGCGAAGATGAAATGACAACCGATTTTTATAGCGGATGGAAATGGTTCTTTGGTTTTAAGCGAAAAGTGAAAATTTTCAGTTATGACGTTTTTGTAGTTAGGGTGCGTTACGATAAACTTAGACCTCTTGTTGATTTGAAATTTAAAATTTCTGCTACTTGTACTGTTGGAACGTACATTTCTCATCATAAAGAAAATAAATAAAAATTTAAAAGAAATAAGTCACATTAATCGTGACCTCACTGTATTTTATGCCATTAAGAGGATTTGTTCCAACAGTAATATATTCCATTGCACCCGTTGCATATTCATATAGATGTATTGTTTTTTGCTTTTTATTTTAATAAAAAATTATTTTATGATATTTTATTTAATAATGATTTTGTTGTTATCTTTTTGTCTCCTCTGTCTTCTACACTATCGTAGAAATGCAACAAAAAACCGAAAGATATGGAAGAAGAGAAAAACAAGACAGGCGTACAGACAGCCAGAACGACCGACAGCAATACGGAAAAAAGTTCATTGAACTTTTGCATCAATTCTTCTATAAGTGTTTCTTTGTCTTTGTATAAGTGCTAAATACACACACACACGCACACACAATGCACGTCTGAATGCATGTTTATTTATATGTGTGAAAATATGCAAGTGTGTGTTTCCTTAAGAGGCACGCTTCGTTTGAGACTTCATTTTTCTTCTTGTGTTGAGTGCCACTTCTTTCTGAGTTTTATTTTTATTTTATTTTTGTGGTATCAATCCAGCCCCACAATAACAAAAAAATAGATGGCAAACAGTCAACAGCTTTTCTAAGAAATTTTACGACTGGTCAAGATGGATCAAATAAGTCACCCTACAAATGAGATAAATGTGAAGTTAGACGGAAAGACCAAATTTGGTATAGAAATGACAAAAAATTTTGTATATTTTTAACAAAAGTCTTAGACTCATTTTATTACAAAAAATAAAAAAAAAATGCGAAGCATTTGTATCTCTTTAAGTCATGTGTCTTAGCTTAGCTAAGACAAAAAATGCGAAACATTTGTATCTGTTTAGGTCAGGCGTCTTAGCTTAGCTAAGACAATTTTGTTCATACAAAAAATGTGTCTGAGACTAGCGAGTACAATCTCTATGACAATATTATTCATAGAGAAATATACCAAGAGTGTGCAACAGCTGTTTTTCTTCGATCGCATAGAGTTCAACTTTTAGACGACAAGACAACCATGAAACAAAATTTAAAAGACATTAATCGCGCCTAATTTAAAACAAATTAACATCAATCAAAAGTCCATAAACATAATTTAAATCCATTCAAGAAATGGGTTGCTTCCAGTCAGTTATCGCTTATTCATTCATTGCACTCAACTTTCTACTTATACGCCAACCACCATGACGAACAGCTGATTCTTCGAAACCCCCTGTTTGTTGCTCTTTAAGTCGTGCGTCTTAGCTAAGCTAAGACAATTTGTTCATACACCAAAGTGTCTAAGCTAAACGGGAACAATCTCTGAGACAATATTATTATTTTCGTTGTAAAATTTAAATGCGAAATCTTTGAAAACACAAATTGTGAATATAGAAGTGTTATTAAAGCCGTGCGTGGATGTTTTCCAACTAGTAAATCTTCAAAAGAATTCTCATTGAGGTGAATTTTTTTTATTCTTATAATTTGTATGCTAACACTGTGTGTAATTTTTTAAGTCATGGCAAAATAACCATATACGGACACCACTACATGATAAAAGACTAAAAAAAAAAGACCCGTGTTTCCCAATTTTTCCCAAAGTCATGCACTTTTTTTTTTATGGGCCGCCAAAGATTTGGGGCCTCGGTATCATTTTCGTAAAATGTGATCATTTTCTCAGGCTCATATCTTGCAAACCGTTCAGAATTTCGATTTACTCTCTGAGGCAAAGTTGTAGCTCATATCATAAAGAACAAAAATTGCGAACATATAAAATAAAATAGTTCATGGAACGAATTTTACGAATTTGTTATCTGCCTATATCGGAGCAATTTCAGTAGTCCGGAATTTGGGATTTTGTAGTTTACACCCTATATTTTATGTATTTACCCCACTGTAGCCGAGACTTATACAGCAAAAAAGGAGTCTCGGCTACAGTGGGGTAAAATACATACTATATAGGGTGTAAACTACAAAATCCCAAATTCCGGACTACTGAAATTGCTCCGATATAGGCAGATAATAAATTCGTAAATACGTTCCATGAACTATTCCTTGGTATACTCTTGATTTGGCCACAATCATCGAAAATTAGTTTTCGAATACAACTTTCTAATTAAAATTGCGTGATTCTGAAATCATTTGTAATATATTTGGTGCGCAGAGAATCCTTTATTTGGGCACAGCCGGTCAAATAAAATAAGAATCTAGAATAGAAAATAACCACATGCGAGATTCACTGAAATATGCGAATAGCAAATTCGGAAGTTCATCTCAAAATGCCCAGGTTCGGAGAGTACATCCGAGTATTATCGCCTGCAATATATTCGATTCGCAGAGAATTTGACCACAGTCGGTCAAATAAGAAAAGAGTCGAGAATAGAAAATCCCCAATTGCTACATTCTGAAATTGCTCTGCAATATGCGGATAGGAAATTCGGAAAGTAAATCTGCAGAGAATCCTTTATTTGTAGCAGCGGTCCAAAAGCAGTTTTCGACTTGAACATTCGAATAAAAATTGCATGATTCTGAAATTGCTCTGAATTATAAGGATAGTAAATTCGGTACGTACATCTCAAGGACTATCGCCTGCAAAATAGAAAATCCCCAATTGCGAGATTCTGAAATTACTCCTGAAATATGCAGATAGCAAATACGGAATGTTCATGTCAAGGGCTATTACCTGGTAAACTTTTCGTGCACAGGGTATCCTTTATTTGGTCACAGTGGTCCAAATTCAGTTGTCGAATTCAACTTGCGAACACAAATTGCGAGATTCTGAAAATGCTCTGAATTATAGGCATAGTGCATCTCAAGACCTATCCCATGCACTATATTTGGTATGTATTTCTTTCGCGGGGGTCAAATAGAAAAACGATCCCAAACTGAACATCCCAAATTGCGAAATACTGAAATTACTCTAAAGTATGTAGATACCAAATTCAGAATTGGCATATCGAGAACTATTATCTGGTAAACTTTTCGTTCACAGAGAATGTTTTATTTGGTGACAGTGGTCCTAATTCAGTTTTCGAATTCAACTTTCGAATAAAAATTGGGAGATTCTGAAATTGCTCTTAAATATGGCGATAGTACATTCGGAATGGGCATCCCTAGGAATATCGCCTGTAATATATTTGGTTCGCACTGAATTCTTTATTTGCCACCAGTAGTTCAAATACAAAAGGAGGTCACACATAGAAAATCCCAAATTACGAGATTCTAAAATTGCTCTAAAATATGTGGATAGCAAATTCGAAGAGTGCACCTCAAGGATAGAGAAAATTATAATTGTCAACACTGATAAGCAGCTGACCAATTTAGGAACGAATCAAATTTGTGTTGCTCAATTTATTTCGTGCAAACGAACTTAGTACCAGCCTCTAACGGGAGCAATTTTTTAACAGTAGAAAATGTGTCTCTGCCAAGCCGCGACAACAAGAAACATGTGTCTACCATAAAAAATGGTCAGATTTAAAATCAGGGACAGAAAATAATTGTTATTAGTTTTTTTTTGGACGAAAAGGTTACGCGAAATTCCCTTTATCTGTTTTAGGGAATTTTTAACCATTATAGTAAGATATATAGTATTTTGGTTACCTTAACCAATATAACTGAGATATATTTTATTTTGGTTATGAGTAACTCTTATGCCAACCAAAAATATTTGTTTGGTTACAATGACCATTCTCGAAAGTAATTTTATTATTTTGGTTATCGCTACCCAGATATATCGTATTTTTTTATAAAATAAATAAATAAATTACAAAACTGCCCGATTTTTTTATTTTGCCAAATATTTTGAAAATACTTGCATTACCTGAACGCCCCTTAGAAATGCGTCTAGTACATGAAAATTACGATATAGTTATATGGGTAGCGATAACCAAAAAGAATAATTAGTTACGATAATGGTTATAGTAACCAAAAAAATATTTTTGGTTGATATAATGGTTATTCATAACCAAAATAAAATATTTCTCACTTATATTGGTTTCCATAGCCAAAATTAAATATATCTTACGATAATGGTTTATTATAATCATTATTTGAATTCGTCAATATTAATGGTTATCTAAGACCTTTTCGTCATTTCTCTTATAACTGTTACGTCCCTGTTTAAAATATATAAGATTTAAAATTAAAATATTAATTTCAAACGAGCATTCGCTCGTTTCAGTTGTCTGGATTACATATTAGGCCTAGTTTTTTTATTCCCTCCTAAACTAATTTTTCGACCACTTTGTATTAAACTTAAATCGACTTTCAGCGCCTCCCCATAGAGAGTCGTCGAAAAATTAGTTTCAAAAGAACACAACCAGGGGGTATCGATAAAACAGCTGTTCGACTTGGTTCTTGGGGTACTAGTAGAGAATAGAGTGTTGTGAAAGAATAGGCAATATTTGTTTGGAAGAAAACCATGATTTAAATTAATTTAAATGATATTTGATTGATGAAAATGCATTTTAAATTATGTTTGATGGTTTTTTGCTATCTAAGAGTCTAAATTGACGCGAACTCCAACTATACCAGTGATTCTCAACGGTTTCCGGTGCAAGAAACACAGCTGTTGTCCACACTATTGTTATATTTCTCTATGAAAGAAACATGAGTATTATTTGTATCAGCGGATATCACATATGCCAACAAAGAAAACTAGTCAAGCGCGTCGTATCTCTGCTCTCTTACTCTCTTCGTTGAATATTTCGATACACGAGCAGTTTTCTGATGATGTTATTCCATCTACCTATAGGAATTCCAACCATATTTAAACAAAATTACATAAAGTATGTAAAAAGCATGAAATAATCAAGATATGACGCGGGAAAGAAATGCGTTTCAGTGAATCGCGTCGGCTGTTTTGGTTCTCTTCTACTAGGGTTGCCAAATTGCGCCAGTTTTTTCGTCTCTATATCAATGCCACAGCTGATCGAAGTGGTAGTTACAGTACTCGTAGAAAAGAATAAATAAGAATACATTTGAGTAATATTTACTGACGTTTGATTAATGCTTATGCATTTTAAATTATGGGGTATTTTTTTATTCCATTAAGTTATTGACACTTATGACTATCAAAAAAAAAAACGATCCTCACTGAATACTACGAAATGTGGCAAAATTTGCTGTAATGGGTGAAAATGCGATACGGCAACACGTTTGTAGCCAGTGCCAACAAATACATGGTAGCAGCAGATGTTGTTGTAGGTGTAGGCAGCAACAACAGACATTTTATTTTTGTTCACTCGTTTCAGTTCTCAAACTCTACACAAATATTTACTAACAATATACAATATTTACTAACAGAATACAAAAACGAAAAGTGAAACGAAAAATGTTGTGGAGAAAATTAAATCACCTGTTTAAACTACCGTACCTGATAGATAATACTACCATGATCAATATGTATAACATTCACCGCGCATTGTTGTGAACAATTTAAAAATCCTTAAAATCTATCTATCCTTCTAATTTAGAGATATAAATGTATACGTAGTTTCCCAATAAATAAAATAATTTCAATGAACTTAAAATGTGTAAACTATTTTGCAAATTTCTGTTTTTGAGTCTCTCCTTCTTGACGACATTTTCATTCATAAGAAATGATAACAAAATTTATCTAAGATAACTTTTTGTTGACATTTCTCGAAATTGAACATGTGGCAACATTGTCATTGCTCAAGTCGGAATTTAAGTGGGAAATTGAAATGACGCTTAATATGGCTTAGCTGAGACGTACAAATTAAGCTATAATTAACTTTAGCGGGGTAAAGAAAACACACTTTATGTTTCATCAATTATAATGTCTACATTTCCTTTGATGTTTTTTTGTCGTCTAAAAATCATATTCATGAGAACTCCAACTATTCCAGTGACTTTCCGATTCGTGTCTTTGCTAAGCAGGGACATAGATAAATAAAAAGCCATAGAAGGTGAAAGATAAGTGGTGAATTTGAAAGTAAAGGGCCTTTTGTATTTGTGTACAAATATAAAAAGCAATATGCTTTTATATTATTTATATTCTATTTTCAAATTTAAACCTCAGAAACGAAATAAAAATTATGTTTGAGTGCTTCCGAGGGAAAAATTGAAGTGAAATTGGTGATTAAGCAAATGAGTCATCTATGGTTTTTATTTATCTATGACAGGGACTGTTTTGTGTGTCTCCGCTAAGCAGGTATAATTTTCATTTAAATATTTGTGACTCCGCTAAGCAGCGGAAAATATTTTTGCTATAGCCTTTTAATGTTCGGAGGCAACAATTCAAATTCGCTGGCTGCCTATGGCAATCTGTATATACAAACTATAGCAATGTCAGTTTTTTTAGAAATATTGTTCTTAACGAAAATTGTGTCGCCGCTAAGTGAACAATTTCGTACATCCAACGATTTTGTCGTTACTTCAATGAATATATACTTTGTAGTGATGAATATTCCACATTTGTTCGCATCTGATGAATTTACGGTGCGTTTACACGGGACAGTTCAAGACCGGACAGTTGATAATATGTATTAGTTGTCAAAAAGAGAAAAATTTGTTGTGTGACGTATGTGTCCAGCCAGTTATAAAGACAGAACAGTTTTAAGCAACCGTCGATAGTGTTGTTTCTTGTAAATTTCGTGCTCTGATTTTGATTTGCTCTTCTCCACATTTGCTTGAAATCGTAATTTACTAAAAGAAGATTGCTACATACATATATTATTTATACATGTTTATATCTAGTATGTGTTGCCAAATAATATTTCAATAAAACTCCAAATTACCAAATAAAACTAAATTTTCCCAATTTCTACGATCGTTTGCTGTGTGTTTTGGCCTATTTCTCCAATTACAATGAAGCTGATGTACTCTGAAAATTTCAAATGTATACATGTTTATATGTATGTATGTGATGTTTTGTTTTTCACAAATTACCACGAAATGTCACCGATCTGACCAAATACGTCAACTCACTTGCCGAAGTTACTGTCGTCGAAAAATTAGAGACAGTGGCGAGGCAAGTGGAAGAAGTGTAAGTGTGGTTGTAAGATAGTGTGAATGTATTGCTACTGTCGGAGCAAAACTGTCCCGTGTAAACGCCAGGTTAGTTGGGAAGTAAAGATTTTTTGGGTCCATTTGTTGGGACTTAGCAAAGACACATGTTTTTCTTCAGTGTAGATGTTTTTTAACAAGAATTCTTCGCTAAGCAGAATTGCCCTTTCTGTATGGTAGTTCTTCGAGTAGTTTGAAGCCGAAAAATTAATTGATTTTGTAAACTTGATGTAGGGTATTTACAAACAAATCGTTGTACTGTTCAAAGTTTCTTTCTTTCGTTCTTCCTTTTCATATTTAAAGATATTCTTTATTTTTTCGAAATTGTGTTATCATTTTTGCCGTTTTCTGTCAGACTTCTGCTTCTACATTGTCTTTGCAAGAAGTGCAAATAGTCATTGTGTCTGTGATATATCTAAAAATGGTTTCCTATACCGTTGCATTGCAAGTGTCTGAAGTTTTTGACAAATACTTTGTTTTTTTCGTCTGTCGGCCACTTTGAACGCCAAAGTGACAATCAAGCAACAACGCTTTAATACTGGCACATTGTTTGTCTCAGTGTACACACGCATTTCACACGCCAGACACGACATTAGAATGCGGTGACAGTTGCTCTCAGGCGTGTATTTAATTACGAATAGCCGCGTCCGTCGCCGCCGTCACATCCTCAGTAGCCGTCCAAAAACAAACAGAAATTATGGCTGTCACTTTATTTCAGCCAAGTTGAGTCAGAGTCAACTTGACTCATTGGGTGTTTGGTTAAATCAAATGTCAACCACACGCCTAAATGAGTGGTTGGCCGTCTGTCAATTGGTTCCTGGGACTGTCTGTCTGACTAACTGTCTGGTCTTTATCGCCAAAATGCATTAATAATAATAATTTCTTTAAATTGATTTCTTTTATTTACGTTTTATTTGACTTTATTGTATTTTGTCTTATTCTGTTTATACTTCTTTCAAATTATTTATAAATTACGTTTCTGCCAATGAAGGAGGTAGGTGGCTCTCTTCCACCGCCTCGACAAACATTGAAATTGTATTGTTATTTTTGTCTCCCTGTGTTTGCCAATAAACCAGAAATATTAAAGAAAACACACGAAATCAATGCAGAAATTGTACACATCACTTCAAGTAATTTGCATAATTTTTGTTGACACGAAAACAATAAATTGTTCTCTTTCAACCACAAACAAAACCTCGAACAAAAATCATAAATTTTCATTTTGAAGTTTTATGACGTGACACACTTTGCAAAAATTTGCTGATGACATACAACACTGTATTTATGTCACTACACAATAATTTCCTATCAAAGTTGGCTTTATCAGAATTTTAATAACAATACGAAGTAGAAGTTAGAAATCAATAATAAAGAAATTTAAAATTCAGGTTTGCCACAACAAAATTGATGGCAATTTAGTAAAGACACAATTTTTGTATACCAACTTAGCAGAGATTTTGACGGCCTTATTTATAAAAAAAGTTGTGACAGGTTTGAGAGACAGTTTATCATACAAAAACGTCTCTCAAACCTCTCACAAGTTTTTATGAATAAGGCCGTTCGGATTTTTTTACACAGATTAATTTAGCAGACACAGTTTATGCATAGACAATTATATTTCATGTATTTTAGTGATGAGAAAAATTTTCTTATACAACACACAATTTTCGAAATGTTTACACAATCAGCTGTTAGCGAATTTACATCCGTGTTTTATATACAGATAGGTTTGCAATTACCGAAGATAAAAACTTTCATTAAGAAGTGTTGGACTATTAATTGTACGAAAATGTTGTTTGCACTTTTTTATTCAAATAATAGTTGTCTCCACTTAGCGGAGACACCTAATTTTTACAAATTGAAAATGGGTTTATCCATACAGTCATAGAGTAAAATACTAGGAGTGTGTAGCAGCTGTTTTTCTTGGACCGGAAACCTTTGAAAGTCTATAAAGTACTTTGAGTTCTGATAGAGTTCGACTTTTATATGGTTAAACAAGCATCAAACAATTTAAAAGACGTTAATAGCCCTATTCTGGCAGGGTTACAAAAGTCACCACGGTTACAATTGTCACAAATCGGTATTCTGACACATGTGTTTGGTGACAAAAGTAACAAAAATTGCTACCTGCCAAAGATGAGGTAACAGCGAGTGACAGCTGATTTATTTGCCGGAAAGTTGATACAAAATCATTTTATAAATTCTGCAAGTAAACAATACAACTGTATACGGGACAAAATAATACTATATTTTTTACCAAAACGACAAGAGGGCATAATTAAATGAAGGAAGAACTTTTGTTACTTTGTCATATGGAAATGGAGCAGAAACGAGAAAGAACTTGATTTTGTGTTAGAAAGATTGAAAAAGCGCTAAAAGTATTACACCACTTTTAACGTAAATATCTCCGGTCTTTCAAGGGATATTGAGTAATATACCTTTAAAAAGGCTAAAATCTTGTGTATTATCGGAACCTGCCAAAAAATAAGTATAATAGGTAATTTTTTTTGAAAAACTAAATAAATTTTTAGCAGAAAAGTGGGGTTAAAAAACGTTTTTTTAATTAGCTCCCCTATGGGCTAATAAAAATGAATATGTTTATGCACTAATTTATAGAGTTTAGAAAGACCTTTGTAATGATTCCCATTTCAACCAGATCGGATTATAAATCCCGGAGATACGAACGATTATTTACTCAACCTTTAAAGGCCTATGTCTCAAGAAGTTGGACCGACTGCGGGTGGAAAAACAACTTTTTGAACTCAGCGCAGAAGCTTTTGTCGGTGGTGAAATTTTTATGTAGATCAGGGAGTTGGCGCTAAAGTAAATTTCTTCTTCTATATCGCACGGATGTACAGGAGTATTCTTTCCGCTTAGCATCTCTGGATGCTCCTTGAGGAAGGCAATATAGTATTGCCTTTGCAGTGCGCTCAAATTCCCTAAATAATAATGTATTACTTTTAATTCAATAAAACATAATTATATTAAATACCTACTATTCCTTTTTTTACCGGGTTCATTTTGTGCAGAAAACCATATGTTTTTGATTTTTGTCCCTGCTTTTGACAACCTGTTCTTGTTAGGTGAATTAGTTGTTACGAGGTGAATTTTTCGATGTCACTGTGTTGCCAGAATACCACATATAAACAATGGTGACAACTTTGTAACAAATTTGGTTGTTACAATTTGACTGTTACCATATACACAGAATAGGAGTGTAAGGCTGTTTTTTTTTATTCCATTAAGCTATTGCCACTTACGACTTTCCAAATAAAACGATCCACACTTAATACTACGCAATGTGGCAATAATTGCCGTAATGGTTGAACAAAAATGCGATACGGCAACACGTTTGTAGCCAGTGGCAACAACTACATGGTAGCAGCAGATGTTTTTGTAGGTGTAGGCAGCAACAACAGAAATTTTATTTTTGTTCATTCGTTTCAATTGTCAAACTGTACACAAATATATACCAGCAATGCAAGAATATTAAAAATTATTAAAACAAAACACATATGAGTTTGACAAGTGAAACGAAAAGTGACATGGAAAAATGTAAATCACCTGTTTAAACGACTATGCCTGATAGATAATTCTATCATTTACCGCTTATTGTTGCGAACAATTGAATTCCAATTTTGTTTTCAATCGGAAATAAAAATCTATCCTTCACATTTAGAGATATAAAAGTGTACGTCATAGGCGAATTTAGTATAGACGAATTAATTCTCGAATCTGACGTTTCTTTTCACACTGTTCTTCATAGGTTTGTGCAAATGACAGAAATTCGACGAAAATTAACTTACAGCAGGTGGAGTTACAAGAACTGTTGACTTAACTTTTTCGTTTCGTGAAATTTAAATGTATTTTGCACTTTCTTGTTGACTTTTATGGTTTGTATTTAACACAACTATTTTGTTACAAAAACACGAAATGCGGTTGTGTTTGCTTTGTTCGACGTTGTGTACTATTGCCTCTATCTGGTATTATTGAACCCATGCTTTCCACCATCCAATGTTCACTTGCAACCACAGCTATAACGTGGAAAATATTGAAAGAATTAATTCGTCTATACTAAATTCGTCTATGGTATACGTAGTCTCCCATTAAATAAAATAATTTTAATGAACTTAAAATGTGTAAGCCATTTTGCAAATTTCTGCTTTTGAGCTCTCTTTGATAACATTTTCATTCGCAAGAAATGATAACAAAATGTATCTAATAACGCATTTACACCGCCGTTTATCGTCGCCAAGTTAGCGATAACCTTGTTCTCTAATATTTGCCGTTTGTAACACCCAATTCGAGATTAAATTTACATATCCGGTGGCAACTCCGTGCTTGGACAAGCTCTGCGCCGAGACCAAATTATAGAAGACGGCGTCACAACAGTAAAATTAAGTTGGCGGCTATTGGTTTTGTCAGTTTTCTACAAATTTTGTATGTTTTTGAAATAAAATACATCGATAAAATCGGCTCACAGTTTAAACCAATAAGAGCCATTTATATTGGCGGCGGCGTGAGCTTCAAAAAGTTTTGGTGGCGGCCACGCGTCGGAAAATTTTTGATCGGCTTCCATCTGTCAAACAGTTGATTTTTTGTGTATGTTTTTGTGTATGTTTTATGGTTGCATTGGTTTAGTAACTAACAGTGTTGCATCAAAATTTACACCAGTTTAAACTGAGGTTAAAAATTATATTTCAGTAAAAAAACAGATTAAAATTGTATGAGTAATCTTCTGGGTTAGTGCGGATTAACGAAGTTAACCTTCGAAAT
Source organism: Phaonia tiefii (assembly GCA_963931995.1). Taxonomy (NCBI): domain Eukaryota; kingdom Metazoa; phylum Arthropoda; class Insecta; order Diptera; family Muscidae; genus Phaonia; species Phaonia tiefii. The sequence continues at coordinate 297,136,915 of OZ008368.1, forward strand.
GCGTGTATCTTGTTCGGTGTAAATGTAGTATAAGATCACTTTTTGTTGCCATTTCATGAAATTGAACATGTGGCAACATTGTCATTGCTCAAGTTGGAATTTAAGTGTGAAATTAAAATGCCACTTAATATCGTTTAGCTGTCCCGTACAAATTAAGCTAAAGTAGGATTAACTTTAGCGGGGTAAAAAATCACACTTATTATCATTAACTTATAAACGTAATTTAAAATGCATTACCATCAATCAGTCGTCCATAAATATAATTTAAATGTATTTAAAATATAAATATACTTCCAGTCAATTTTAGTAGGGATACCTATTGTTTTTTAAAAGAAGATATCGCCTATACCTAGGAAATGTATCCGGAAATTTCTTTCATTTTCAATTCCTGCATTCCCGGGAATTTTAACCGGGAATCCCGGGAAATTTCCAAAAGTATACAATGGAATAGTTTAGCAAAAAAGTGTTATCTAGCAAAGTCATCTTTCACTAGGGTATTCTATATGTTTTAAATATGTATATGTATTTTCGTAAAATATTTGTATCAGTGCCCTGAAATAAAAACGGATATTCGTAGGGATGCGACATTTTCGTTAGTTGTTTGACATTGCTACAATGAAAAGTTTCATACTCCACACGATTGTACCGTTGCTGCAATAAAGCATGTTCTAAAAGATTCCTTGAATGTTCATCGTTGCGTTTTTCTAGCTACTCAATTGTGTTTGCTGCAACGACTACGTCAATTTTGAATTTTTGAGGGAAAAACTAGTTTAATGATATAATTTAAGGTTAAGGTTGTGCATGTTGGGCATCTTATGCTTTTTTCAATATATTTTTTGTTTATGACTGTATTTAGTCAAACATTTAAAGTTAACAAAACGAATGTGTTGTGTTACTGTAACGTATCAGTCATCAATGTCACGAAACTGATTTTTCTGCCAAATTTCAATCACTTATCAAATTGAAAATAATAAATTTTAATTTTTAACTGAATTAGTAAATGGAAAAATATTATAAAATGTACAAATGTATATTATAATGTTTGTACGTCATTTATATTTGGATGATTAACTTTTCAAACCAGTTTCTTACATCAATGAAACATATTAATCACAACAATGGAGCACATTCATTACAATAATGAAACATATACATACGTCGCAGAAAGTTATCCGGTTAATGAATTCCTTTTTTTCTGCGGCGATGTATCTTCGCATATATCTAAACAATACTTTTAGATTTATATCAAAATTTTACAAAAAACATAGTTATATTTTGCCAAACTCAGAAAATATTGAAAACAATTTCCAAATGTTTTCAAACTTATTTCAACGCAAAATTCTACGCAGGAAAAAATTTAAAGAGTTTGCAATGAAATATATATTAGACAGGGTGGTTCAGCAACGACTGGACAAATTTCGCCAGCATATTCCTTGGCTCATTTCATGAAAATATGTAGATCTACGACCATCCCCGAAAATTGAAGGAGGCGAAATGGCAGGGTAAAATTGCTAAGTTCTGAACCAGTGGTCGGATTTTTTTGTTTTTGGGCTTGTTGGAAAGGCCTATAAGATACCTTTCAGAATCAGAAAAATTTTAAAAAAGTGCAATCACCGAGATACCGAGCTTTCAAAAAAACATTTGGAAAAAAAGACATAAGAACATGCACATAACCTCAATTATCTCATACAGATGTAGATAACTTATGTTTTTTTCTTTCTTAAAAAATAGCCTAAATATGGGCTGTTATTTCGCTTCCAAAAAAAAAGTTTAGCATTTAAGTCAAATAGTCATAACTTTAGAACGGTAAGATCTCTGGGCTTTGTTTAGGTAATTTTGGAAAGGTAAGAGGTAGGGCTATTTTTTAAGAGAAAACAAAACATAAGTTATCCGTCATTTAGATGAGAAAATTGAGGTTATATGCACGTTCTTATGTCTTTTTCCAAATTTTGTTTTGAAGGCTCCGTATCTCGGCGATTTCGTTTTTTTTTAATTTTTCGTAATTATTCTGAGAGGTATCTTAAAGGCCTTTCCAACAAGCCCAAAAAAAAAAACGATCACTGGTCCAGAACTCAGCAATTTTACCCTAGTACCCTCTGACCACCAATCCGAAAATTTTCAAATCGCAGCCATTTCACCCCATTGCATTTTCGGGGATGGTCGTAGATGGACATATTTTCATGAAATGAGCCAAGGAATACGCTGGTGGAATTTGTCCAGTCGGCTGAATATAAACATAGCATGCTGAATATTATTGGGCAGATGAAGAAGTCCGCATCACTTATTACAGTTAGGGAAGCTTCACCGAAATTAGACCGTCAAATTTAAAATTGAAGAATATCCCCGTCATTAAATATTAGATTTCTTAGCAGATGTAACTTACGTTACGAGTATTTAATGGAAATTTAAAATTTTTCCATAAGAAAATTTTTAGCACAAAATTTTCTATAATGACAACAATGCACGCACCTACTTAGACAAGGCTAACAAATGATTTTCATTCAGTTTAACAGACACAATCGTGAATCTGTCAAACAATTACAAATACATATTTATAAAAAAATATCAAGTACAACACATAACCCATCTGTTCATGTCTATTTCTTGACCAAACACTAAACTAAAGATCAAAACGAAAAATATAATTAATTTTCTTAAAAACGAATTTGGTGGCGACACAACTGCTACCAAAATGTATTTACTTGACTTAACAGAAAAAAAATCAAAATAAAATTAAAAACAATAATGTACCAACCGAAAAACAATCAGGAAGTGACAGTAGTACAACAGATTTTTGCTCGTTGTTTGTTTTGTTTCGAGCAAACAATAAATTGAAAAATAAAAACATAAACAAAGTTACAAAAAAAAAGTAAATAAACATAAAAAACACAATAAATTGCATTAAAAACCATTACAACTAAAAGGTTATAATAATGGCTGTCTGACTGACACACATTCCGTTGCAACGGCGTCGATTCGGTAATACACGAATGAACGAAATTATAACAAATGTGAACCGGTTTAAACCGCTAAAAACGCGGTTCATGTAATGGACGGACATTCAGCAACTTTTGCTAACTGTGTTGTATTTTACAACACCACCACCACCACCATCAGCAGTAGCAGCAGCGGCAACACTGCAAACAACAACTGGAGCGCCATCATTGGCAGGTACAACAGCTGCTGCTGACGGCTGTTGCTGAACTTATAGCAATTCCGCCACTTTTATTTAATTTATCAGCAACAACAACATATTGTTATTGTACAAACTTACATGTTTTTGAGTTTTTTTTTCCTAAATAAAATTGCACTTTAACTGCAACTGAGTTAAGAAAATTGCGCGCTAATCAAATTTTCATAAATGTATTGGGCTGGTGTGAACGGGATGTCTGTGTACTCGTATAAGTAAATAAACATAATGGGGAATTTCATGTAAATACAGTAGAGATGAAATAAATAGCACAGCAATGATTCATAGATTTTAAATAGGAAGAAATACATTTGAAACTTATATTTCCCACAAAGAAAACAATGTTTTCACATAGAATCTTTATTTTTCGCGCAAAGAAATTCAGTTTGAAAATCGAAAAAATGCAAATACTTTTCTAAAGAAACATATATATTTTTTTTCTAACAAAAATATATTTTTTTTCTAAAGAAAAATATATTATTTTTTTAAATATATTTTTTTCTAAAGAAAAATATATTTTTTAATATATATTTCATCTAAAGAAGAAAAATATGTTTTTCACATTCAAACATTTCGTACATACATTATAAATTGTTTATTTAAAAAATCCTTTTCTACAGAAACACATTTATTTTTTAAGTCAGAAATTCTTTGTTTTTACTAAAGAAAATTTATTTTTTTTGTTATAGAAAAATCAATTTTTATTATAGAGATATCCAGTACCGTACGCAGGATTTTCTTTCGGGGTGGGGGGCCAAGCATGAAAATTAGGTCGGAAATTAGCGCACTACATTCAAAAATCACCTCTTAAGGAAATAATTTCGTACGCGCCTACACTGAAAGAAAATCTTTACATCAAATTGATGATAAATGTTAATCAATTGTTTGTGGTTGAATTGATGACGAATTTCATCAATTCAATAGAAAAAAGTTCTTGAATTTGTGAAGATTTTGCGTTTTTTCACCATTTTCAGCTTCATTGAATTGATGATATTTTTTACATCAATATCCATCGATTCGAAATAAGAACATTGTATTGAACAAATAAAGAGAAAGGGAAAAAATGTGTATAAAATTTCATCAATTCAATAAAAATTTTTCTTCAATTTGAAGATTGTGCATTTTTTCACCATTTTCAGCTTCATTGAATTGATGATCTTTTTTACATCAATATCCAGCGATTCATAACATGGACGTAGTATTGAAAAGATAAAGAGAAAGGGAAAAAATGTGTATAAAATTGAAAATAAATACATAATAGGAAATAGAGAAATGGACAGAAAACATCGACGTTTTGAGAATGTTTCATGTGGTCTTATACCCTGTTCATGTGGATTTTTTTTCGATGAAGATAGGCCAAAGAGTTTGGGTACTCATTAACACACAATTTACATCAAAATTATGACCAATTTTCATCAAATTGATGAGAAACTTACATCAAATTGATGACAACCTTACATCTAATTGACGAAAAATGTACAGCAAATTAATGAGCAATTTACATCAAAATGGTGAAAAATATAATTAAACTTGATGACAAACAAATTAACGCAACATTCCTGTTGAATCAACGAAATGTGGATGAAAGATTGATGAAATGTTTTTCATCAACTCAATGAAATGTGTCGCAGCGTGCAAAATGAGAAAATGGTTCATCCAATTGATGAAGGAAATTATAAATTTGATGAAGGTTTTTCTTTCAGTGTAGAGATGCCCATAATCCACAATGCAGAATCCAATGTTTTACATATAAAAATCCGTTTGTCCTATAGAAGAGGAATACCTTTTTGTAGAAAGATATGTTTTTTCCATAGAAAAATATAGTTGTATACATTTTTTTGCTTATAAAAAATGTTTTTTTTTTGTATAGAAAAAGAAAAGAATTATTTTTGACAAAGAATACACAGAAAAATCTTTTTTAGTTTGAGCATAAAAAACTACTTTTTCAAAATCAAACCCGTTTTAATAGAAAAATTGGCTTTTTTATGTATAGAACCAGTTATCCAACTTGTCGGAAATATGGAATACTTGCGTCCAAAAACATTGTGTTTGCTCTTCAATAGATCATGTTTGAGACACAATGATAAATATGTTGTAATATTGATCCAAACACAGCTTTGTTTATACTACAAATACGACTGTGAGAAAATAGAGAGAAAAAAAATAAACGAGGGACAAAGAGAGATTGTGGGGACCAATATTTTGTAACTGTATTTTTGCATTATTCTTTCAATCAGTGATTTATAAATATTTCTTAATGCATGAGTAAATGAATTGAATGTTTCTTATGTTGACTGATCTGCTACGTTTTAGTTTCCTCGTTCATCGTCAATAGTTCGTTTGATAGTAAACCCACGAATGCTTCGACGTAAGCATATGGATGTTTGGGAGGAAACACGCATATGGCTCTATGTAAACGTATGCATCTTTGCAACTAAACATGCTAATGTCTGCATTTAAATATACGCAAGTTTAGGACTTACAAATATATGAATATTTGGAGTGTGTTCCAAACATATACATGCTTCCTGCAGAATGTGTTTGAGAGTATATGGTACAGAGACGTTATGTTTTCAGTGTGGCATTTCAAAAGCACTATACATCGTATATTGACCGAAGTTTGGAAGATGCGAAAGCTGTGCACAAGATGGGTGCCGCGCTTACTTTCAATAGAGCGGTGTGAAGATGTTTCAGTACACGCTGAAAAATCTGTATTTTTTTGTTGTTGTGATGCAAACATAACGTGTTTGTAGTGTTTGTCGCAAATATACTACACTTATGCCCAAACATATTATGTTTGGTATTCAATATAACATGATTGAGACACAATGATCTATGTTTTGCTCGGACCACCTTAAACAATTTTGTTTCGGCGGCGGTCACCTCGCATAGTGACGGCGACACTATCGAGTATTTAGTCATGAAAAAGCATCTCAAAATAACATTCGGAATCGGTGTAAAACTGTAGGTCCCAATCAGTGAGTGAAAACTGGAAAGCTCTTCCCTGTCCCTTCCTGGGATGTAATGGGAAACAATTTATTTATTTATTTTTATATGTTGGGTCTCAACAAATGTGGCTTTTTTTGTTGAAACACGAGAAAGACAACAAAGAAACAATAAGGTAGCAGATCTTCAATTCATTAAAACGGTGCTTGCAAACATGTACATGTTTCCTGCAATATGTTGCTGGGGCCGATATTTTTCAGCGTGTAGTATTTGGCAATGTTTCACTGCAATAAAGCCGAATTTTGGCGTGGATTTATAACCATGGATGAGTCATGGCTCCACCACTTCACACCTGAGACAAAGAAACAGTTAAAGCAGTGGACTTGAATGGGAGAATTGTGCCCAAAGAAGGTGAAGACGGTAGGCAAGGTTATGGTGTCTATGTTTGGGGTACGCATGGGATGATTTTTGTTTATTATCTTCAGAAATAAAGGCAATCGACGGCGAATATTATGCTGATTTATTGGAGCGTGTAAGTGATGACATTGTGGAAAAAATTTCACATTTGGCGAAAAAGAAAGTGTTGTTTCATCAAGACAATGCTGCAGTTCAGACATCCACTATTGCGATGGCCAAAATTAATGAATTAAAGTTCTAATTGCTTCATCACGCACCTTATTCGCCATATTTTGCTCCCTCGGACCATTTTCCATTTACAAACTTGGAAAAATGGCTCGCTGGTAAAAGATTTACCTTGAATGAAGAGGTGGAGTCTGCGGTTGATGGTTATTTTAAGAAGTTTGACAGTTCTTACTATAAACAGGGTATTGAATATCACTGGAAAATGTAAAAAAAATATCAAAACAAGTAAGCTGTGCTATTTCTAGTTTTATACTCACTGATTGTGACCTACAGTTTTACACCGGTTCCGAACGGAACCGACGTTCTCATGTACAAGTGCCGCGCACACTACCATTGCACCACGAACGGAAAAAGTGTATCAAGCTGAAAAATAAAGAAAATTTTTTCCGACTTTTTTGTTCACGTTAAAAATTAATTGTTCGCCTAGAAAAGTGTATTTTTTAATGTGCGTGAAGATAAATTCGTATTTAAAATAGCAAAGACACAAACCAATTTACTTAGCAGAGCTCTGTTATAGAACAAACAGAGCTCTGTTACGCACTTTATTTTAAAGATAAATCGGCATTTTATTGCTTTTTTCAATTAAATAATCGATGCAGAAATTTAAAATACAGTAATTAATAAAAGAAATAACAATTTTCTGAAGGTCCTTGTGAAATTCTAGATTTTATATTTCGAAGACACTCCTTAAGTACTATCGACTGGCATATGTTTGGTTCGTGAAGAATTCTTAATATGACCATATTTTGCCCTAATAGTCCCACTATATGTGACATATTTTAATACCAATATTTAGGATTTGGTTGTATATATATTAGTTTGTGCAGCAAACATATTTAGCTTGGAGTGTGTTTTTATTAATTACTGTATTTTAAATTTCTGCATCGATTATTTAATTGAAAAAATCAATAAATTGCCGATTAACTTTAAAATAAAGTGCGTAACAGAGGTCTGTTAGTTGTATAACAGAGCTCTGCTAAGTAAATTGGTTTGTGTCTTTGCTATTTTAAATACGAATTTATCTTCACGCACATTATTTTTTACACTGTCGACTCTTTTTTAGAAGCATTTAGTTTTTACTAGAAAAATATATTTACCGTCCAGAAAAATCCTCTATTTTATGACGAAAACGGTTGACTTTTCTTTAAATGAAAAGTTTTTATATAGAAAACATTTTCCTTCATATTAAAAGCCTATGATGTTCAATAGAAAATTAGTGGTTTGCACAGTTTTCAAATAGAGAAATTTAGTTTTTATTCAGAAACTATATTTTCCGTACATAAAAGTCTTCGATGTTATACAGAAATCATTTGCATTTTCCCACAAACGAACTCCAAACCCCTTTATTCTTTGCGTGTATAACGCTATGCTTTGCCGGAAAGCTAGAGAACTATTTATATTTTTTAAACATTTGTTTTGCAACGTACACCTACCTCATTTTTCCTATAGACAATTAAAACAAAGTTTGCATAAAAAAAAACTATTTCAAGATATTCACCACACTGACTAACCAAACAAACAAAAAAAATGAGGAGAAATTAAAAATTGCGCCATTTCGTTACAAGACACAATTAAGCGCTTAACTGATAAAAACGCGCCAAAAACTAAGACAGCTTCATACAAATAAACTGCAGTATTTTCTGAGGTATTCCAATGCCTTTAACTCCATCTAACCACCAGTGATGAAGACAACTTCTTGCAAACAGTTACAAACGATTATGTATGCAGCTCGTACGTGCTTAAAAGCAACACTATTGATGGACAAAGAGGCGGACTTTCGACATTAAGACCGACCACATGCGAGGAAGAAGATGCAAAAATGCAAATTTCCTTAGGTATTTCTTACGTTGTAAATGGTCGAAAAAGAGAAATTGTAAAAAACAAAAAGAAAAAAGAATGGAATAGATAATAAAAGAAATGAAAATAAAATTAAAGAAAGAAAATAAAATAAAATTAATAAAAAGAAAAGAAAAAAGGAAATAAAACCAACATGAAAGTCTCCAATACAAAAGAGGCCAATTAGTTTATTAGTCAGCAGAAAAATGCAAAAACAAATATATACAAAAATATTGAAAGACACGTTAAGAAACAGCGCGAAGATGCTTAACAAATTACTGAAAAAGAAGTTGAAATTAACATAAAAAAAAGCACAGAGTCAATGACACAATAAACACTGAGAGAAATTCGATGATGTATTAGAGAAAATAGAAATATTATTAGGACCATATTTATTTTTGACGGTAGCGCAATTCATAACATGCTTGACAAAAGCCTATTATCCACTGAAGTTTTGATAATGTTCTGTATAGAAAACGGTCATCAATAGAATATTTCTATTGGAAAATATTCCACAATAATAGTTTTTACAAATTTAAAAAACTCATTTTATGTATTTATTTATTTATTTGGTTTTCTATACCAGATATATATCTTATAGTAAGAGTTTAGAAGTTTTGAGTGAGCTTGACGCTAATGGATGAAAATATTTATAAAAGTAATGATAACATCAAAAGTAATGATTATTTAAAAACTAATAGTACATTTCCTCGAAGTTCTTATCGAAACTAACAAAACCATAATTGGGTTTTACTAGTTTGGTTGCTGTTCGGATTTTAGGGCCTCATGTATATATATTTTGGCTAAAACTTAATTTTTCCGAAGAATATGCAATATTTCTCACGGCTATATCTCAGAAACCAATTGAAATTTTGTTTTCCTGCCTTCGGCACAATTGTAGCTATAGATCAGGAGAAAAAAAGTGTGAAATAAAGTAACCCCAAAAAAACTGCACCTAGTGCCAAAATTTCGAAAATTTTTCTTTTTTTTCTATATTTTTCACCATTTCCCTAATTATCAGGAAACTAAAGCAAGTGATATACCACACTTTAAAAAAGAGATCTTTATGGATGGTTTACGAGATATTAGTTAAAAATTGAAATTTACGTGTGAAAAGCTGATGTAAGTCCACAGTTTGGTAGCTGTTAGTCGGAAATGGGTAATAAAGATAGAAAAAATTGAAAAAATTTACAATTTTGAGGCACTACATTCAGTTTTTTTGGGGTTAGTTTATTTTAAACTTTTTCCCATTTTTACCATACCCTGTGGGTAATGGGTAAACGATGGGTTACACATGAATGAAATATTTATCTGTATCTATAAGTCAATGCCTGGTATTTACTTTTTAAAGATTATTTATTAGCCGTGGGCAGAACCTAGAAGTTTTTTATAGAAAACTTCATTTTTCATATCCAATACTTAAGTTCTAATATAAAATAGATAATCATTTGGGAAATATAGATATAATAAATATGGTTTCTTATAGAAACAAAGTTTTTAATATAAAAACTTATTTTTTCGTGTAGAAACCTAAAGTTTTCAAACTGAAAACTTAATTTTTCATATAGAAACCTGACATGTTTATCTACAATTATAGAAATAACGGGTTTTTCAACAGAGACGCTACAAAAGTAAATCGATAGGGACAGCAAACGACGCCATATTTTTTCCCGCTCTTTTGACATTTCTCTTCAGGAAGGTTGCCAAGATATATACGAGCCAACAACGAGTCGAAATTATTAAAATTTACTACCGAAATTTGGAGTCAGTGGCCTCAACTTTAAGACCGCTACGTCCAATTTTTGGTTGTCATAATCGTCCTACCAGATCAACAATTGAGCGTCTAGTGGAAAAAATTGAATCCACAGGCACAGTACAAAATGTTCCCGTGGCAGTGAGACAAAGAAGTGCCCGTAGTATCGAGAATATTGCTGCCGCTGAGGCTACAGTTCAAGAAAGCCCAAATGTGTCTCTCACACGTCGTTCTCAAGCGTTGGGCATCTCTGTGACGTCGTTGTGGCGAATTTTGCGAAAAGATCTTGGCCTACATTCTTACAAGATCAAATTGACGCAAGAACTGAAGCCGCTTGACCACCATAAGCGTCGAATGTTCGTGAATTGGGCTGAGCAACAACTTGAAAATGATTCGGATTTTCATCGGAAAGTCATCTTCAGCGATGAGGCTCATTTCTGGCTGAATGGCTTCGTCAATAAGCAAAATGTGCGTTATTGGTCAGACAGCAATCCACACGTAATCCATGAGTCATCTTTGCATGGATTACGGTGCGGTTTATGGGCCGGCGGCGTCATTGGGCCGTACTTCTTCCGTGATGATCAAGACCGGCACATTACTGTGAATGCGAATCGCTACCGTTCAATGATAACCGAATATTTTTGGCCCCAATTGGATAATATGGACTTGAAGGACATGTGGTTCCAACAGGACGGCGCCACAAGCCACACAGCGAATGCCACAATCAATTTATTGGAAACCAAGTTTGGTGAACGTGTTATCTCACGAAATGGCCCAGTCGATTGGCCGCCTAAGATTATTTCCTGTAGGGCTACGTCAAGTCTATGGTCTATGCCAACAAGCCAGCGACGATGGATGAACTTCGTACGAATATCGAATGTGAAATTGCAGCAGTATCGGACGATTTATGCTTGAAAACCGTCGAAAATTGGGTTCAGCGTCTGGACTTCTGCAAGCGTGCCCGTGGTGGCCATGTAAAATAAATCGAGTTCCATACATAATGGCATGGAACGTACTTTCATAGGAATAAAGAATTTCATTGGTATCTAAAACCGGTAATAATAATGGCATCGAACGTACTTTCACAGGATTAAAGAATTTCATTGGTATCTAAAACCGGTTTTGTTTTATTTAAAAAAACTTTTGTAGCGCTCTTATTGAAAAACCCTGTATTAAGAAAGTTCAATTCTGGTACACCTTATCCAACACTTCTTTAGCCAGTGCACACGGAAAAGCTCTATTTCTTTGTTGTTGTTTGCATGCAAATATGACGTGTTGCAATTATAGTATACTTGTGTCCAAACACCTTGTGGTTGCTATTAAATATTACATGTTGGAGACACAATGATTAATAGGTTATAACATATGTTTTTGTGGGTCAAACATGCCTTTGTTTGTTGAAAACTGCTGAAATCAAAAACGTGACAAATAATACAGAACCAAAAAAAACAGCAGATTTTCTATTCATGAAAGCAATGCTTGCAAGTAAGTAGGTGGATGTTCCAAATATATACATGGTTCCTGCATAATGTCAAGGGGGGATTTTTTTTGCAGCGTGTGGCTTCCGTAGAAAACGCAAAATGTTCAACTGAGACTTTTTCCACAGCAAAAGCTCTTCTAGTGAATATATTTTATGGAAAATTTTTAAAAAAAAATACAACTTTTAATTTTTCTTGTTTGGATACAAATATAACGTGTGTTTGGAGCTTGTCGGAAATATAATATACTTGTTTCCAAAAGCATTGTGTTTGCTATTCAATATTACATATTTGAGACACAATGACTAATATGTTGTAATATATGTGTTTGTGTTCCAAATAGAGTCTTGTTTTTGATACAAATACAACTGTGATTGGAGAACTGTTTAATTAATTTTCTTTGTTGCCAGGCCCTTTCGAGAGAAAATCATAAACGAGGGACAAAGAGACGATGTTGTAACTGTATTTTGTGTTTGCTATTCAATATTACACGTTTGAGACACAATGATTATTATGTTGTAATATATGTATGTGTTTGTGATCCAAATACAGCTTTGTTTGTGATACAAATATAACTCTGATTGGCGCACTGTTTAATTAATTTTTTTGTCGTTTGGCCCTACCGAGACAAAAATAATAACCGAGGGACAGAGAAAGATTGTTGTAACTGTATTGTGGAAATGTATTTTTGTACTCTTCCTTCAGTCAGTGATTAAATATTCCTGAATGCATGGGTAAATGCATTGAATATTTCTTATGTTGACTGATCTGCTGCGTTTTAGTTTCCTCGTTCATCGTCAATAGTTCGTTTGGTAGGAAACCCGGGAATGCTTGGACATAAGCAAATCTATGTTTCGAATGAAACACTCATATGGTTCTATGTAAAAATGTGCATCTTTGCAAGAAAACATGCTAATGTTTGCATTTAAATATAAGTGAGTTTAGAACTTGCAAATATATGAATATTTGGATTGTGTTCCAAAACATATATAAAATTCCTGCAGAATGTGTTTGAGAGAATATGTTACAGAGACGTGGTTTTACAGCGTGTAGAAAACTTATCTTAAGAGAAACCCTTTCCATATATAGAAAATAGTTTCTTGGGGAAACAGTGGCAGTAGACAATGTGTCTCTATAAGAGAATAACTTGAGCTATTATTTGGTTTAAAAAAAACCTAACTTTCTATCAAAAACATATATTGATACAATACTTTGTAGAAAAATAATTGTTAACAAATACTCTGTAGAAAAATGTCCTTTAGCTAATGTTTTCTATAGAAACACAAATTAGGTGAGGACGACGAGTACCTCGGCCGCCTCCGCCACGAATGTATTTAAAATCCCATGTCAACGCCGCTGACAATTTACTTCTGGCTTGGTTCTATCATTATCTCGCGTATTATTATGATTTATATTTGGTTTTTTTTTATTTTAAAATTTAATGTTTCCGTATGAAAAATATGTATTGAAATGTTTAACAAAAACTCAAGTTTTTCAATTATCAATTCTCATTTTACATTTCCCTCCCCCCAAACAACCATTAAACTGAATTGTAAACAAATAGACAACAAAAACTGTATTATTTATATTTACAATTAAAAATAAAATTCAAATTTATTTGCATTCCTTTTTTGTTGCCCTATGAAACAACTAATAAAAAAAAGCGCTATAGAAATTATAACAAATAGACTATAAAGAAAATTTATGGCTAAAATAAATTTATACTCGTATGTGTTTGAACATTCATTAAACAAACAAAATGTGGGACAAAAATAAATTAAATTAATTTTTATGAATTTAATAAAATCAGAACCAAAAAAAAAATAACAGGTTGATGAGCTTAATGTTTTGTAGCCAAAGAAAACGAAACAAAATAATTTTATGTCGTTTGCAAAAAGAAACACATGATTATTTTTTGCTTTAAATACAAATGTAATAGTCTTTCTAAAAAATTTCAAATCGCAAGGAAATTTTAAAATATTGAATTTCATAATATTTTTCCTTGGTTTATTTTTGTTTGAAAACTAAATGAGTGACGTTTTGGATCCATAGACTGAAATAAATAAATTCAATTTTGAAACATTTCGTTTAATGTTATGGGGTATTTGTGCGATGGAATGACCATGAACAAATACCTTGAGTTTTGAATTTTGTTTAAGGTCTTCTGTGTGTCAAAATTGACATTTCTAAAAGAGCGTCTATAGAACAAGACATGGTCCTTCGAATAACAAATCATATGATTTATAGGTATATTTTTGTGGATACTATTAAATTCGAAATGGATTATTTAAGTGTTATAAACAAAACACAATTTTAAAATCAGAAGTGTCAAGCATTTTTCCAATTTTATTTTTTTTATGAAACATCTGTCTTTTTTCGTGTTTTGATGCAAATATAACGTATGGAGCTTGTCGCAAATATAGTACACTTGTATCCAAACATATTGTGTCTGTAATGCAATATTACATGTTTGAGACACAATGATTAATATGTTGCAATATACATATGTGTTTATGAACCAAATACAGTTTTGTTTGTGATACAAATACAGGTGTGTTTGGTGCACTGTTTACTTCATTTCCTTGTCGCAACATAATAATAAATAAAAGAGGAACAAAGAAAGATGTTTCTCGGTTAATGTTATTGCAAGTGTATAACTGTATTTTTGCATTATTCTTTTAAGCCCCGTATTCAGTTCTTGCGAATTTTTGGTAGGAAATTTTGTCATTTATCTCTTATCGGAAAATTTTGTTACAGAGAATTCTTGTTTTTTGGATCTTAAGCTGTTATTCCAAAAAAACGTTTAGTTTTGCTTTTCATTTAATTTAAATCTACTAAAGTTGTATTAAATTGCATATCTCACCTTCACCACAGCAACCTACAGCAACTATACATAAACGTGATGTCGTCGCTGTGGTTTCAATGAGATCTGTATCGGTATTAGAAGCGGTCGGTGTCCTCTGTGTGTGTATATTTGAGTGTGAATGGGTGTGTGTTTGCATGATGTAAGAGAAGTTTGTGTGTTGTTGTTTGTTCTTCTGTAATTGGGCGCCTTAATGTCGACATCTTTTCGACGTCTGTTTTTGGCTAAAAATATCAGCCTTTCGGCCCCTTCCAACCTCTAACCCCTTTTGTGGTCGGGTATATTGTACACCTCCCCGGTGAAATGCAATTTATTGTGAGAACAATAAAATAGAAAAAACACCTTTTTACGACCAAAAATCCACCACTCGGTAATAGTGTGGGGAGAAGAAGGCAGGGATGGTGGATGTTGTTGCTTAGATGTTTGATGTAAAAATAGACGATTATTTTGCGTGTTTGGCGTCTGATTTTGTTAAAGGAAACAGACAGATATATACATAAGTATATTCTCTTTGCTTTAACCGAACGATATGAGATGTGAGGAGATCTGATATACTACTTTGCTCTTTTGCTGAAATTTTTAACATATTGCTATTGTTGCATTTGTTGGTTTTTGTCTTTTTTGTGCAAATTTCTTTGAACTTTTGCTCTTTTTCGTGTAAATAAATTATATTTCGTATTGTGTCGCTGCTTCAATTGCTGCTGCTGCTGCTGCATAAGTTGGCAACGCATTATTTTTTGGCCAACATCATTTGTCTAGTTAAGTATTTGTATATTTTATATCTTTGTTTTTTGTTTTGGTTTTTTTTTTGTTCTGTGTTAATTTTTAAAATATTATTGTATAATGCATTTTAGTTTATTTTTACCGCGTCATCGTCTTCTTGAGTATTATTGTTTTTATTTTTACTTTTTACTTTATTTTTTTTTTGTACCAAAATTTTGATATTGTGCCAAAGGTGTTCCTTCCCATCGCCAATACTTACGCATGCACTTGTATGCGATTTTTTTTTTATTTTGGTAACAATTTCTTGGCATTTCATTGTGTTCACATGATTTAGCAGAAAAATCTCTGCTCGCGATAGGAAAATTTTAAAAAAAAATAACAGTAAAATAAACAAATTATAACATTTTCAATTTATTATTATTTCTGTTTTCAAAACAAATTCCGAATTGATAGTAACAAATTTGGAAATGGAAATTTAAACTATAAACAAAGTATTTTTGTTTGAAAACAAATTTTAGCAAACACATTTCATAGTAATTAATTGAAATTTGAAAATTCCATTTCAACTTTTAAATTCCTAAAGTGAAATTCTAAAAATATCAGCTCAAAGCTTAAAAATGTTTATTCATGAAGAAACTAATGTTTTCAGCCGTTAAAATTAAGACTTCAAGATGAAAATTAAATGTGATTTTACAAGTTCAAAAGATAATAGACTTCATGTAAACAATTAAAGTTTTCTTAAAAAGAACTAAAAATTATCGTTTAGAAAGCTTCCGGTCGAAAATTAAATTGGTCATATAAAATGTTTTAGTTTCACGTAGAACACTGAAGTTTTCAGACAGAGGAAACTAAGGTTTTTATGAAGAAATAAAAAATGTTCAAAAATTTCTATATACAAAACAAAAAAGACTCCGTATCGAAAACTCTCGTTTTTACTTTCAACTTTCAAATATAAATCTAAAGTTTGCAAATAGGAAAGTTCTCATATAGTAGTCTAAAGTTTTCATATATAAAACTAAGAAAACTAAAGTTTTCTTATAGAAAACTAAAGTTTTCATATAGAAAACTAAATGTTTCACGGAATGCAAAGTTTTCACTTAGAAAACTAAATTTTCCATAGAAAGCTAAAGTTTAAATATAGAACATTGACGCTTTCAAATAAAAAAATCTCACTTCGAACAAGATTACTAAATATTTCATATAAGTTTCCATATAGAAAACTAAAAGTTTCCATATAGAAAACTAAAGTTTTCATACAGAAAACTAAAGTTTCATTTCGAAAACTTATGTTTTGAAACAGAAAACTAACATTTTTAAATAGAAAACTAAAGTTTGCATATAGAATACTAAACTTTTCGTATAGAAAACTAAATTGTTCATAAAGAAAAGTTTTCTTATAGATAACTTAAGTTTTATATAAACAACTACAATTTTCACATAGGAAACTAAAGTTTTCACATAGAAACTCAAAGGTTTCATATAGAAAACTAAAGTTTTTTATAGAAATTTAATGTATTCGTATAAGAAACTAAAGTTTTCAATAGAAAACAAAAGATTTTTTATAGAAAAATAAACATAATAGAAAATAAAGAAAACTAAGGATTTCATATAGAAACCAAAAGTTTTCATATAGAAAACTAAAGTTATCATATAGAAAGCAAATGTTTTTATATAGAACATTAAATTTTCCATATAGAATATTAAATTTTTCATATAGAAAATAGAACTTTTCATATGGAAAAGTTTTAATACAGAAAATTAAAGTTTTCATATGGAAAACTACATATTTCATAAAGAAAGCAAAATATATCATATAGATAGCAAAAGTTGTCATACAGAAAACTAGTTTCATATAGAAAACTGAAGTTTTCATATAGGAGGCTAAAGTTTTCATAACCAAAACAAAATTTTTCCAATAGAAATTTAGATTATTCATATAGACAATTTTCATACAGAGAACTAAACTATTCATATAGAAATGAAAGTTTTCATATAGAACAGAAAGTTTTTTTTTTATAGAAAATTAAAGATTTCATATAGAAACCGAAATTGTTTTCATACATACATAAAGAAAACTTATGTTTTGATACAGAATAAACTAAGAAATAGAAAACTAAATTTTTCAAATACAAAACTAAAGTTTTCATAAAGAAAAGTTTTTTATAGAAAACTAAAGTTTTCATATAGAAAACTAAATTTTTCGTACAGAAAACTAAAGTTTGAAGCAGAAAACTACAGTTGTCATATAGAAAACTCAAGTTTTTTTTATAGAAAACTCAAGGTTTCCTAATAGAAAACTAAACTTTTCATACAGAAAACTAAAGTTTTCACATAGCACCCGAGTTTTCATTTAGCAATCTGAACTTTTCTCGTAGACAATTGAACGTTTTCATATAGAAAACTTATGCTAGAAAACTAAACTTTTCACATAGAAAACTAAACTTTTCACATAGAAAAGTAAAGTTTTCGTATAGAAAAGAACAGTTTTCGTATAGAAAACAAAAGTTTTCATTAGAAAACTAAAGTTTTCATATAGAAAACTTATGTTTTGGTATAGAAACTCAAAATGTTCAAAAAGAAAACCAAACTTTTCATTAGAAATCTAAACTTTTCATATTGAAATCTAAAGTTTTCATACAGAAAACTAAAGGTTTCATATAGAAAATTTAAGTTTTCGTATAGGAGACATAAGTTTTCATATAGAAAACTACAGTTTTCATATAGAAAACTAAAGTTTTCATATAGAAATCTAATTTTTTCTTAGCGGAAACTAAAGATTTAATATGGAAAACTGATCATTTCTTATAGAAAACTAAAGTTTTCGTATAGAAAAATTATGCTTCCATTTAGAAAACTAAAGTTTCAACAAATATGAATTAAAAGTCAAAAGACATAAATTAAAACTGCATTAATTATAAATCGAAAAGACACCAAATGAAATACAAAAGGGTCCCATGGCAATTAAAAACGAAGCATAATTTGAAATTGAAAAAAGGACAAATTGTAGTTCAAAAATTACAATTAAAATTCAAAAGAGTCTCTTTGAATTTCTAGAAACATCAATCGAAATTCAAAATAGTATAATTTAAATAAAATTTAAATATATTGAATTGAATCGGTGGTTCAATGGTTAGTGCATAATTTCTCTCTTGTACATGAACTCTCGTTCGATTCCAGCTCTGATCACCTTCATTTCTTTCGACGGCGGTCACATCACTTAGTGACGGCGACAGTATCGAGTAATTAGCCACGGAAAACTTCTCCAAAATCCATTCCGAATCAGGTAAATGCACGGTAAAAAAACGGTATCAGCAACATATCGCAGGAACAATGTACATGTCTGCAACATTTTTATCATGAATTGAAGAGTTGCTACGTTTTTGATTCTTTGTTGTCTGTCACGGTTTTGTTTCCAGCAGTTTCCACATATTATAACCTATTAATAATTGTGTCTCCAACCTGTAATATTGAATAGCAAACACAATGTGTTTGGACTCAAGGATAATATATTTGCGACAAGCCACAAACACGCTATATTTGCATCCAAACATGGAAAAAACTGATTTTTCAGCGTGTCTGCAACATGTAAAATTTAATAGCAAACACAATGTGTTTGGACACAAGTATACTATATTTGCAACAAGCCACAAACACGTTATATTTGCATCCAAACAAGAAAAAAACTGATTTTGTCACCGTGTCCAGGTCTTAATTAGTGAGCATTGAATATAGAAGCCCAAAGCTCACGGATTGTGTGATCATCTTCCCTGTCTCTTCATAGGATGTAATAGAAGAAAATTTATTTATTCATTTTTTATTATTGAAATTTATAAAAACATCAATTGGTTTTCAAAAAAGTCTAATTTAAATTTAAAAACAAAACATTATTTGAAAATTAAAAACAACAAATTGGAATTCAAAAATATGAATTGTCATTCAATAGAAACAATCAATTTAAATTAAATCGATTGCAATTTAAAAGAGTCTAATTAGAATTTAACAACTATGAATTGAATCAAAAAACATCAGTTAAAATTTAAAACTTATTAGTTGCCGTCAGTGGTGCAATGGTTAGTGTGCGCGTCTCTTGCATATGAGATCCTTGATTCGATCCCTGCTCTGACCACCTTAAATTTTGTCGGCGACGGTCACCTCGCATAGTGACAGCGACACTATCGAGTATTCAGGCGTGAAAAAGCTTCTCAAAATACCGTTCGGAACCGGTGTAAAACTAGGTCCCAATCAGTGGGTATATAAAAAAACTAGAAAGCGCACAGCTCACTGTTAGAAGCTCGCCCGAACTCCTTCATGGGATGTAATGGGAGTTGGTTAAAATTAAAAAAAAATCGTTTTTTTTTTTGGTTAAAATTTTATAAAACATCAATGATGTTCAAAGTTTAAGTTAAAAAAAATTAATTGAAATTGAAAAGAGACAACTTATAATTTAATAAGATGTGAATTATAATTCAACTGAACTTCAAAAAAACATCAATTGAATTCTCAGAACATCAATTGAAATTCTAAAACCACAAAACCTCATATTGACAATAATAGAGATTGAAAAGTCTGTGCAATTAAATTGGTAAAAACAACATTTGAAATTTAAATGACATGGAATTGGCAACGTATCAATTGAAATTGAAATCATATCTATTGATATTCAAAACAATACTAATTCAAATTTAAAATACAATCAACTGGTGTCCAAAAAAACTTCAACTGAAATTCTCAGAACATCATTTGAAATTCTAAAACCACAAAACCTCAAATTGACAATAATAGAGATTGAAATGACATGGTTTCAATTGAAATACAATTAATATAATATCTATTGACATTCAAAAAACATTAAATCAAATTTAAAAGACAGTCAATGATATTCAAAAGAACATCAATTTTGTACATTAATTGAAATTCAAAAGAAGCAACTTGAAATTCAAAGACCATCACTTCAAATTCAAAAAAATTTGATAAAAAGAATTTAAATTTAATTGGCACCTTAGTATTTTTAATAATGGGGTTTAAATTGCATAAGGTCTTTTTTAATTTCAAATTTCAATTGTTGATTTTGAATTTCAAATTAGAGTTTTGAAGTTTAATATACAGGGTGGTTCATTTCATGAAAATATGTCCATCTAGGGGGCGAAATGACAGCGGTTTGAAAAGTTTTGGGATTGCTGGTCGGAGGGTACTAGGGTAAAATTGCTAACTTCTGAGCCAGTGGTCTTGTTGGGCTTGTTGGATAGGTCTTTGGGATACCTTTCAGAATCAATAGAATCAGAAATTAAAAAAAGTGAAATCGCCGAGCTACAGAGGTTTAAAAAAATTTAAAAAAAGACATAGGAATATGCACATAACCTTAGTTTGTTCAGCCAGATGGCA
Source organism: Phaonia tiefii (assembly GCA_963931995.1). Classification (NCBI taxonomy): domain Eukaryota; kingdom Metazoa; phylum Arthropoda; class Insecta; order Diptera; family Muscidae; genus Phaonia; species Phaonia tiefii. Next base: position 297,157,728 of record OZ008368.1, read on the forward strand.
GGTAACTTATGGTTTTTTTTCTCTCTTAAAAGATAGCCCTACCCCTTACCTTTCCAAAATGCCCTAAATAACATATTTTCATGAAATGAGCCGAGGAATACGCTGGTGAAATTTGTCCAGTCGTGACTGAACCACCCTGTATGTAGTTTCCAAATTGCAATTACTACAACTGATGATATTTGCAAAATACTACTAATACTATTCCTGCACTCAGAGAACTTCGAAGAGATGTTGTTGCAACCGCAAATTCGGCTGTTGCCACCGAATTACTATTGCCGCAACCGAATTGAGGTTGCTGTTGCCGCAACGAAATTGAGGTTGCCACAACCGAACTGAGGTTGCCGCAACCGAATTGAGGTTGCCACAATCGAATTGATGTTGCTGTTGCCGCAAAAGAAGTAAGGTTGCCACAACCGAACTGAGGTTGCCGCAACCGAATTGAGGTTGCCACAACCGAATTGAGGTTGCTGTTGCCGCAACAGAATTGAGGTTGCCACAACCGAACTGAGGTTGCCGCAACCGAATTGAGGTTGCCACAATCGAATTAAGGTTGCTGTTGCCGCAACAAAATTGAGGTTACCACAACCGAACTGAGGTTTCCGCAACCGAATTGAGGTTGCCGCAACCGAATTGCTGTTGCCGCAACCGAATGGACGTTGTCACGTCTGAATTAAGTCCCCACAACTTAAAATCGATTGAAGCAGTCTCTAATGTGTTGTGACAGCCACTAATGCAGTTGAGAGAACTTCGAATTCGGATGTAATTTCATGTAATGCAGTTGTGACCACCTCTAAATTCGGTTACGGGTAATTCGAATAATTATTCTGTGGATGTAGTTTTTTATTGAACTCTCAATATTGTTGTTCAGTTTTAATAAGTAAATACAGTTTCCCTTACAATGTATTAAGTTTTGAAATTCTTTTTATTGTTGTCCTTTATCTTGTATCGAAATCTCGTTTGAACCAACCATTAAAACAGTTGATAATTTTGATAATGAACGTTAATTGCTAATGAGAAATATTAAACAATAAAATTACTTAAATGTTATTAACACGTTTTTCCACTTTTACCATATGTGGGGAACTGTTTCGATGTCATATAAAATTTTTTATTTTTTTCTGTTGCGGCAAAGGAAAACCTGAAATACATTTTTTATGGCTTAAAATATGGGTCAATCAAAAAGTGTCAATTAAAATGGTTTACAAAATAACAATAAAAAAAACGCAAGAGCTGTTCACATTTCTGTCAACGCTATTAAATAACAGTTATATGCATCCACTTTAGTTTTATTAAGATATCAAGAGTTTAATAATTCCTTCTCTTTTTATTCGACAAATGAGTGATTTCTATTTCATGCCTGCAGCATCGCTGTGACTTTTCCACGGTAACAAAGACAACAAAACGAGTGATATCAATGAATTGCTTGTTTCCCTGTTGCTGTTGCGGCCGATGCCGATGCAGCGATTGTAGTTGTTATCAACAATTCAAATTCATCAACAACACTTGATTTTAATAAAAACGAATGAATTCAATTGAAAACAATTCCTTTTATTTTATTTTTCATATGCAATGATGAATGCCAAGCAAAAAAGATAATAATAATAATAAATATACTTAGAAATGAATCAAATCAAAATTTTATTCACTGGGTTCTCATGTGCAAACAGTGTCAGGCAAATATATTTGTATCTATCCATTAATACTACACGAACTGTACCATAGAGTAATTCTTATATATAGGGATAACATTAGACTCGTCTGGCGTTTCCTTTCACGTGATGCGGTCGGTGTGAAAGAGAGATGTTTGACGAAAAATTACTTACACCAGGTGGAGTTACAAGAACTACTGACTTTAATTTTTCATGTCGGTTTGGTGAAAAATTAAGTTTTAAACTTTTTTATTGACTGTTATTGTTATCATACATTTGTCTTGTATTTAACACATTAATTTTAACACACAACACGAAATACCTTTGTTGTTATTTTGTTGGTTGTTTTGAACCATTGCCTCTATCTGGTATTATTATGGAAGCAATTCGTTTCAACATCCAACGCTCATATCACATCAAGCCAAATGTCATAAATTTGCTGTGCGAAATGTAAACTCTAGAAATATGAATTACTCTATGACTATACTAATAGTTATTTGAGTGTATTTGAATGTATTTTTCAAATACAATTACACTTTTTGGCATACAAATCTTTCACTATTCGAATGCAATTGAGAGAATTAACAGAAAATAAATTTGAAAATGTAAAAATTTAAATAAATAATAGCAAAAAATATTCTCGGTGTATTATTATAACGAAGCAAAATAATTCAGTAAATTCTGCCAGTTAAAAAATTAATTATGTGAACGAAAGATTTTATGTTTGGGAAAATATTGGCCATCGTTGGTGAAAAATCTATATTTTTTGTTGTTGTTTGGATGCAAATATAACAGTTTTGTTGCTTGTGGCAAGTATAGTATACTTGTGTCCAAACACATTGTGTTTGCTATTCAACACTATGTATATGTTGGAGACACAATGATTAATATGTTAAAATATATATTGTTGTGACCTAAACGTGACATTGTTTGTTGAAAACTGCTGAGAACAAAAACGTGGCAGACAACAAAGAATCTCTAGATGGGGCCACCTGCTCTGGCCACCTTAAATTTCTTTCGACGGCGGTTACATTTCTGTCTGCCTTTTGTTGTTATTGTTTGGTTGCAAATATAATGTGTTTGTTTCTTGTCGCAAAATATAGCATACTTTTGTACAAACACATTGTGTTTGCTATTCAATATTTCGTGTAGGAGACACAATGGTTAATATATTATAATATATATTTTTATGACCCAAACATGGCTTTGTTTGTTGAAAACAGCTGAAAACGAAATTGCGACAGACAACAAATAAACAAGAAAGCATCACATCGTCAATTCACGAAACCAATGCTTGCACTTACGTATATGTATGTGCCAAACATATACATACACGGTTCTTGCAGAATGTTACAGGGATTGTGCGACTCTTGTAGATGAGACCAGCTGCTCTGGCCACGTTTCGACGACGGTTACATTTCATTCGCTCTCGAGTAGTTCGCCACGAAAAATCTTCTCCAAAACGTGTTCCGAACCGGTGTAAAGCTGTTGCTCTCAATCACTGAGTATAAAACCATAAAGTGCAAAGCTCACTCATTGTGAGAATCTCTACCATGCCCCGTCATGGGATATAGTATTAATGGATTTCTAATTTCAATTGAAACACATCAATTGAAGTTTAAAAAACATCAATTGAAATTTAAAAAACATCAATTGAAATTTAAAAAACATCAATTGAAATTTAAAAAACATCAATTGAAATTTAAATGACATCTACTGCAATTTGAAAATCTATTACAAAAAATCAGTTAATAATGGTGTCGCACTAAGATTGCACTTTTTAAATTTAGTGTCATATATAGTTTTGTGTAAGTGGCAGCTCTGAAATTGGGCAGCTGTCACATATGTATGTTTATTCCGATTATTAAAAATGCAACACTTTATGAAAGAACTTCGCGTTAGAATTGTGAAAACTTATTACAAAAATTTGGGAAGTTATGCTGAGACTGCTCGCAAACTTCGAAGAATTTTCAGACGACAAAGTGCACCTAATGTGTCAACCATTCGAAGAGTGATCAACAAATTTGAAGAAACTGCATCGGATAGGGACAGCAAGACTCCATTACGTCAACGTACCTGTCGGCCTCTTGAGAACATACACTCTGAAATTTTTTCTTTTTTACTGTTTGGATGCAAATATAACGTGTTTGTAGCTTGTCGCAAATATAGTATACTTGTGCCCAAATACATTGTGTTTGCTATTCAATATAACATGTTTGGGAAGCAATGATTACTAGGTTGTAATATTTGTATTTGTGACCCAAATGTGGCTTTGTTTCTTGAAAACTGCTGAAAACGAAAACGTGGCAGACAATAAACAAACAAAAAGCAGCAGATCTTCAATTCACGAAAACAATGCTTGCAAACATGTACCTGGTCCCTGCAATATGATGCTGGGCCGTTATTTTTCAGTGTGTAGCTGCTCCACACGAGAGTGTCGCCGAAAACCCGAAAACATCAATTCGGCATCGTTCTCAACAACTTCAAATTTCACAAAGGACTACGCAACGAATTTTGACAAAAGACCTCCACCTTCATACGTACAAAATTCAGCTTACTCAGAAGTTCAAACCAGCAAACCATTGAAAGCGCCGACATTTCTTTCAATGAGAAATGGAGCAAAATGAAGTCAATGGCAATTTTGCATCTTCTCCGATGAAGCGCATTTTCATCTGAATGGCTTCGTGAATTCACAAAATTGTTGAATTTGGGGATCACAAAATTTTTATTTATAGAATATATTTTAAAAAAAGTACATATGTATAAGAATACGTATTATATTTTCCCGAAAAGTTCCGTTTTTAAAGTTCCTTTTTTTAAGAAAAGGTAATATATATTTTTAGGAAGAAGTACTTTCTTTAAGAAAAAGCCCTAAGAGTATAAATTCTTTTTTACAAAGTAGTAGTTTTTTGAGAACATGTACTTTTTAGAGAAGTGGTACTCTTTTTAGGAAAATTTTATTTTTTTAAGAAAATGTACTTACATATATTCAGAAAGGCTACTTATGTCAAGAAAAGAAAAGGTATTATTTTATATTTCAGAAAATGTACTTTTAAGAAAAGGTACTTTTAAGAAAAGGTACTTTTAAGAAAAGGTACTTTTAAGAAAAGGTACTTTTAAGGAAAGGTACTTTTAAGAAAAGGTACTTTTAAGAATAGGTACTTTTAAGAAAAGGTACTTCTAAGAAACGATACTTTTAAGAAAAGGAATTTTTGAAAAAAAATTAATATTTTTTTTTTAAAGAAGGCATTGTTTTTTTGAATAAATACCAACCATTTTTCAATTAGAAAAATTTTCCTGACTTTTAAGCTTGTAGTATGAATTTCTCATACATTAACTGAGAAGGTTTCCTTTTTTTAGAAGTGATCCTTTTTTCAAGAATATGTACATTTTTGTACTTATCTCAAGAAAAGTTATTTTGTTTCACAAAAAATTTACCTTTTTAATGAAAATGTAATTTTTTAAAAAAGGGCAATTTGTTGTAAGAAAACGTCCTTTTATACGAAAAGGTACTCACTTTAAAAAAAATACTTTTTTTAAGATAAGGTACTTTTTGTACGAAATTTTACTTTTTTAAGCAAAGATGCTGCTTTAAGATAAGGTATTTTTGAATAAGTGATGATTTATCCGATCTTTCGTATTGTATTCAAAAATTAAATTGTCCGAGTATTTTTTTAAGAAAATGTACTTTGTTTAAGAATTTAAATAAAATAAATAAATGGTTTCTCGTTACATCCCATGAAGGGCTTAAGAATAAAACTAGGTAGTTTTTTTGAGAAAATTTACTTTTTTAAGAAAATGCACTTATTCAAGAAAATTTTTTGTTTTTAAACATCTTTCACTTCGGCTTTTGTAAATTTACTTTTTATTGGGTTCAAAACTACAATATATACTAACAGCCCTATTCTGGCAGGGTTACAAAAGTCACCACGGTTACTATTTGACAGCAATGTGACAATTGTCACAAATCGGTATTCTGACACATTTTTTTGGTGACAAAAGTAACAAAACTGTTACCTGCCAAAGAGGACAGCTGTTTTATTTACCGGAAAGTTGATACAAAAACATGATATAAATTCTGCAAGTAAACAATAAAACTGTATACGCGAAAAATTAATAATATATTTTGTACCGAAACGACTAGAGGGCATAATTAAATGGAGGAGGACTTTTGTTACTTTGTGCTATGGCAATGGAGCATAAATAAGAAATAACTTGCTTTTGTGTTAGAAAGATTATAAAAGCGCGAAATGTATTATAAAATTGTTAACGTAAATATCTCCGGTCTCTGAAGTGATATTGGTGTCATATACCTTAAAAAAAAGGCTATGGGCTTGTCTATTATCGGAACCTGCCAAAAAAATGTGTAAAATAGGGCATTTTTTTGAAAAAAAAATTAAATTTTTAGCATAAAAGTGAGGTTAAAAAACGTTTTATTAATTAGCTCCCCAATGGGTTAGTAAAAATAAATATGTTTATACACTGATTTATAGAGCTTAGAAAGACCTTTGTGATAATACCCATCTCTATCAGATCCAATCATAAATACCGGAGATACGAACGATTATATACTCAAGATTTAAAGTTCTATATCTCAAGAAGTTGGACCGACCGCGGGGTAGAAAATCACTTTTTGAACTCAGCGCAGAAGCTTTTGTCGATGGTGAAATTTTGATGTAGATCAGAGAGTTGGCGCTAAAGTAAATTATTTCTTCTAATTGGCCCGATTGCGCAGGTGTATTCTTTCCGCTTAGCATCTCTGTATGTTCCTTGAGGAATGCAATATAGCATTCCAACTGTGTCTTTGCGGTGCGCTCAAATTCCCTAAATAATAATAAATCATAGATATATTAAATACTTACTTTTCCTTTTTTATCGCGTTTATTTTCTGCAGAAAACCATATGTTTTTGTTTTGTTGTCCCTGCTTTTGACAACCTGTTATTGTGAGGTGAATTATTTGTTACAAGGTGAATTTTTCGTTTTTTTGATACAAACAATACAAACAATTGTGACAACTTTGTAACAAATTTGTGGTTACAATTTGATTGTTACCACATACACAGAATAGGGGTGTAAATATTGGTGACAGGCTCCACCTAGAAAACTTCCCATTAAACAAGAAATTTCCCAACATATGTGAGACATCTAGTTAGTCTAGACTTAAAGCAAAGCAAAAGTAAACAAAATAGTTGATAATACTGGGTTGTAGCATAATAGTGTTTAAACAAAAGTTGTTTAATTTTTTTTTGCATTTAGCCCCCATCCCGCAATGTGCGATAAGGAACTTCGTTTCAAAAATATGTATAGTGGAAGTTTTCGATAAAAAAAAATTCGGTTTGCCCAGTGGTATCAATAGCGAAGTTTACCTAATAAAATTGCACCGCATTGTGTCAAAAGCTTTTGTTCAAATCGCTTTCTCTCAAAACAAAGGGCAAGGTGAAAATTTTCCCCTTAGTGCATATGAGTGTATTGTATCTTGTAAAGTATAGACATTGTATATCTTTAAAAAACAAAATAGCATAATCTCTATTTTGTTTAACTTATGTATATAACCGCATTAGCGACGTTTTCAATAATTATTCACACTTGATACACGCTTAATCTTAAGATTATTAATCAAACGATAAATTGGTTAAACATGGAGACGAACGATTAATCAAACGATTCATTTTGTTATTTAAGCGGATACAAAATACTCGTGTGTGCGTGAGTGTATATTTGGATTTAAATGTTTTGATCATTCATTCCTAAGACATGTGGAAATAACCATCATAATCCTACAGAGTCATTATTAGTATTTTAATTGAATTTGAATAATACTTCTTCATTTATCACTTTATATAAATATTTGTGATTTTTTAAATAAACCCGATAATAAACATAATTATATCAATTAAAATTGATTATGTTTATTTCAGTTATTTAGTGTTTGACTAATAGTATTTTTTGATTTTTCTATTTCTGTCTACCTCGTTGTTATCCTTGCCTGGTAAGGGCTGATGGCGCTGTTCCGGCAACTGGTGTCCCTGGGTGTTGCTGAGAATGCTGGGGCGGCTGCTTCGCTGTGGCAGACTTCCTTCACCCGCACTAGTTGTTGTTGTTGATAAGATGGTGGTGGTTGGTTGCCCTTATGGACGACTTTATTCCACACTTAAATACGCACCAATATAAACCAAATGAAAAAAAAACACTAACTTTTTATTTAATTTTAAAATGCTTTATTTGCCGGCTCGCGTGTGGCTGCTTTCTTTGTTGATTTTTCAGTACAATAAAAAACAAGAAGAAGCACCGAAGTAAGCGAGACGCCGATGCCACTCGCTCAAAGTTGACGGCGCCAACTCGTCCGGTGGCAAGGGCGATCATTAGGGCTGTTCACGATAACATACTCCCCGCCTTGCAGGAAGTGCAAATTAAATAATGGGCCACGCAATTTTATTTTTCCTCTAATTAATTCATTAATTTATGTAAATAATACAACAGTTCACTTATGGAAATGGAATAACAATAAAATAACAAAAAAAAAAAAATAATAAGTAAAAATTTAATAAGAAATAATGGAGACAAAGTGATGATTCAATTATTCATGGTGCCAAATCCTCCTCTCGCACCTTTTCTGCTACGCCGAAGAATGTCTCCCCAAATTTTGTATTTTGGCGGAGCAGACCACCGGGGCGTCCCACAGCTGGTCCAATTAGAAGGCGACAGGCTACGTCGGCTCCCAGGATGATATGGACTGGGCGGCGATGGTTCCACATTGGGTCGGCCTCTTTATGGGCAGGCACTCTGAGGCGTTCAGGTGCTCTATATACTTGGGCCACCAAATTATGACCGTAGTTTATGTCTTCTATAGCGCATGTTACCTCCAGCTGCCAATCATCGTGAAGTCGGTGCTCCAGCGTTATACAGGCACGGCCCCGCACAACTGGGCACCGCAACCTCTCCACCTCTCTCTTCATCACCGAGGACCGTGTGGCATTAGGGTCGATGCGGACCCGCGCGAATGTGTAGTCTTCGTGTCCGATCTTCACATTTACCAATGCCGACATTTTGAGCCACAGATGATTTGGTGACAGAGGGTGCAACCAGGTATTATGGTCTTGTAGACATTTCTTACACCGATCGAGGCTCCGGCATACGATGCGTCTGTGTGACTGTGCAAGGCAGTTCGTACACAATCCGTGCTCTGCCACCGCACGCAATTTCTTTTCCACCGTCATGACTTGGAACCGGGTGCATTGCCGTATGGCATGCAAGCGCCCACATAACACGCAGGCGTAGTTTTCGTTGAACAACCAGGGTTGCATTGCGATTAACTGTAAGTATGGAAAGATGCAGTTAGTAAGTGGCGATAGTAAGGAGCTACGGACTATGCTAGACAAGAAGATTACGACCAGTCATAATGAACTACGAGGAAGAAGTACGAGTTTGTGAATTGGCCTTGTGATTGAGCCATTCTGAGTTTTCAGATCGGCTACACGAACTCGGCCGTCTACGCCATGGAAGACTTTAGTGACACGGCCTAGGCGCCAATCGGTGGGGCATAAAGGTTCGTTTCTTAAAACGACAAGATCTCCCTCTTCCAGGTCGATTTGAGGGTTTTTCCACTTAGTGCGTTTATGCAACTCCTTCAAGTATTCGTTCTTCCAACGACGACAGAATTCGTGCTGGATCGCCTTCAATTTGCGCCAACGATTTAAAATCGAGTCAGGGGTTCCCAACTCTTCAGGTTCCGCAGGGGCCAACATTGGACTACCTATTAAAAAATGGGCTGGAGTTAATGCAGCTTGCTCGTTAACGTCTTCAGAGAGGGCTGAGAGCGGGCGTGAGTTGAGACAGGCCTCAATAGAAGCTAACAAGGTAGCAAACTCTTCGAAAGTATGTTTAATTTGCCCCGCCGTCTTTTTAAGGTGCGTTTTCAAACTTTTGACTCCCGCTTCCCACAAACCGCCCATATGTGGAGCAGCAGCGGGAATAAAGTGCCACGATAGTTTCTGATGTCCATATTTAGAGACGGCCTCATTGCAAAACTCCTTAACATGGGCAACAAAATTAATGTCGATTTGTTTAGCGGCACCTACGAAATTTCTGCCGTTATCGGAGAACATTTTATTAGGGCACCCTCGACGAGCAATAAATCGAGCCAACGCGGCTAAAAACGCAGGAGTGGACAAATCGCTCACGGCTTCTATGTGAATAGCCTTAGTCGCAAAGCAGACAAATACACATGCGTAGCCCTTTGTGATTTTCGTGTATCTGCCTGTGAAACTCTTAATTTCAAATGGGCCTGCGAAATCGACCCCAGTATTTGTGAAGGGCCTACTAAACGTCGTTCTTTCGGAGGGAAGTTCACCCATAATCTGTCCTTGGAGTTTTCTCCTGTTAAGAACACAAGGTTTACAATTTTGGATGCACGCTCTGATTAGATTTTTAGCCTTAAGTATCCAACACTCTTGGCGAACTGTGCTGAGAACCAAAGTTGGACCACCGTGCAAAACCATTTTGTGAATAAACTCCACATAAAGACGGGCTACACGACTGCTATAGGCAAGAATAATAGGGTGACGTTCATTATAGGACAAACTTTTAGTTGAACCCAGACGACCATTAGCTCGTATTAAGCCCTGATTATCCAAAAAGGGCGTGAGCGTTAATAAAGTGCTACGTGTACTAATTTTATTCCTTTTGAGCAAGCAGGTGTATTCTTCTTCAAAATGAGCCTTCTGAGACAGTACAAATAGACGAATTCTCACGAAATATAATTCGTCAGCTCCGAGTTTGTGCGACTTGTGTGGATTATGATCAACCCTTTGACTACTTTGACGAATCTTTAAGCGCTGTTTAACTTTGTTGAAAAATCTAAACACGTACGCTATCACGTGCATCGCCTTAGCCAAACAAGAGAAACGATTTAGAATATCCTCATTTTTTGCCGATTGAGCAACATACGTTTGAATACTTTTAGCTTCTTCTGAAGTTTCAAATTCATCTTTTGTGGCGGGCCACTTAGATTTATCTTGGCTTAGCCAATCAGGACCGTACCACCAAAGTTTGTTGTCTTTTAATTCATCCGGAGTCAGCCCCCGGGTTGCTAAATCGGCAGGATTTTCCGCAGATGCAACATGACGCCAATCTTTGTTACCAACTTTGTCTAAAATCGTTCCGACTCTATGAGCAACAAAAGTTTTCCAATTACAAGGCGACTTTTTGAGCCATGCTAGGACAATAGTTGCGTCGGACCATAAATACAGCGAAGAATTCAAGATTTTCAGATTTGGAACCTCTTTCTCAACCAATTTGGCTAATAGTACCGCACCACAAAGCTCTAAACGTGGTAAAGTGATTTTCTTTATTGGAGCAACTTTTGTTTTAGCTACAAGCAGATTTGTGCATATCTTATCGCCGGTCTGCACTCTAATATATAATGCCGCTGCATATGCTAACTCCGAGGCGTCACAAAAGGCATGAAATTCAACACAACAATCTGATGAACAACCAATCCAACGTGGAATTTTGATTTTATCAATCTCGTTGAAATTTGATACAAACGCTCGCCACTTTTGGAGCGACATGACTCCAATCGGATCATCCCAGCCGCCTTTGTCGAGCCACATTTGTTGAATCAAAATTTTTGCTTTCACAATGATAGGTGAAAGCCATCCTATTGGATCAAATAGCCGAGCGATAACTGACAAAACTTCTCGCCTTGTATAGGATGATTTGATCAACATTTTCTCCGTGACAAAATAAAATTCATCGCGTGCTGCATTCCACCTCAATCCCAGCGTTTTAACGGTACTATTGTCATCAAGCGATAAAAAAGACGAATTCAGAACAAATTCAGAGGGCAATCCTGCTAAAATTCGACTGCAATTTGACGTCCATTTTCTTAAGTCGAATCCTCCACACTTTAATAGTGCAATTAGTTCATCACGAGCTACCAATGTTTCTGAAATGCTGTGTGCACCAAACAAAACATCGTCGACATACATAGAGCTACGCAATATTTCAGCACTAATTGGGAAACGTTTTTCCTCGTCACTTGCCAACTGCAGCAGTGTTCTGAGCGCTAAATATGGTGCGCAATTCACGCCAAACGTGACCGTATTTAGTTGATAGTTTTCGACTTCTCCATTTTCAGAGCTACGGTATAAAACTCCTTGGAAAACAGCATGTTCCGGATTTATAAGTACCTGTCTGTACATCTTTGTGATGTCAGCATTAAAGACATACTTATAAAGGCGCCATTTCGATATAAGCGACACAAGACTGGCCTGTAACGTTGGACCAACGTACAACATATCATTTAAGCTTACGCCATTTGCCGAGGGACTCGATGCGTTGTAAACTACCCTCAACTTTGTTGTGGCACTATCTGGCTTATACACAGCATGATGGGGCAAATAATACTTAGGACCACAAGTTGCGTCATCAACTTTCCGCATGTGGCCCAGCTTTAAATAGTCTTCCATAACCTCATCATACTGCAACTTGACTCCAGGTCTTTTCAACAAAGATTTCTCATTTCTCTCATATTGACCTAGAGCAATGTGTCTGTTTGGGCCTACCTCAGGGTGTTCGTTCTTGAAGGGCAGATTTACTACATATCTCCCATCAGAGTTCCTGATAGTAGTAGAGCAATAGATTTCCTCACACTTTTTATCCTCTTGTGATAAAACAGTTTTATGAGCGACTTCTTCCAACTCCCAAAACTTTGACAACTGTTCGTCAATAGAAACTTTTGTAAAATGAGCTACTGTCAATTGTGAAGAACTGCTTTTACTGACGGCTGGTCCAGTTACCACCCATCCGAAGATCGTTTTTTGAGCAACTAAAGAACCAAAAATTCCTTGATGAATACCGTTTCGCAGTATTGAGGGATATAAATCTCCTCCAAATAGAATGTCAATTTGACCGCTCTTATAAAAATCTGGATCCGCAAAATCCAGCTTTGGTAACTCTTCAGCCCCATTTGGACTATATGAGTGAGTTGGTATATCACCAGTTACCTTAGACACTACTAGTGCCCCTACATTGAGTTTAATGTTCGGATGAAGAACAGACTCCACAGTAAAATGTGCTTTTTTATCACATTTACTAACAATTTCGCCATTCAATCCAGTAACTTCTGCTGTAACTGGTATTGTGGGCAACTTTAATAATTTTTGCATTTTCTTAGATATAAAGCTCTCATCTGAGCATGGATCAATAAGTGCCCTCACTTTATAATTTGAGCCACAACTTATTATATTCACCCACGCTGTTGCGAGCATAACTTGTTTTGCCACCGACGTGTGATGCGATTGAACTACTGCAGATGTATTTGGAACTTCAGTGGACTGTACTTGACTTGAGGCCTGAGCCTGATTCGATTTTTTCACAAAATCTCTATGCAGTAGACTGTGGTGCTTCTTTTTGCACTTTGAGCAACCATTCGGGCTAGTGCAATCGCCATACATGTGCCCTGTCGTTAGGCAATTGAAACAATATTTGAATTTTTTCAAAACTGAAACTCGGTTTCTATTGTCCATATTTAAAAATTTTTTGCAAATGCAAATAGCATGGGCCTCTTTGCATAATTTGCATTGAACGACATCAGCTTTAGTATGATGAGCTTTAACTTGTTTAGCTTTCGATGAAGATTGAGTGTTCTCATTTGAAAAAGTTTGAGAACCACTGGACCGTTGAGGGCAGGAAGAGCTAATCTCAGAAACACTCTCTAAGGCGTGATACCTGTCAGTCAAAAAGGAATTCAGTTCTTTCCATTTGGGAACCTCTGTCTTTTTCTTGACTGATTGCTCCCAGAGCTGCAATGTATGATGCGGCAAACGAGATGAGCATTGAAACACGAAAATGGGGTCCCATGACTCTATATCAATCTCGTATAACTTTAGAACCGATATACAATTATTAATCTCCCGCTGGAGCCTTTTCACTTCTTGAGCCGATTCATGTTGGCATGGAACCAAATTGAACAACAATTTCAATTGACTATTTATTAGAACCCGCTTGTTCTCATATTGAGATTTCAAATTACCCCATGCGATTTCAAAATTCTCGGCTGTTAAAGAAATATTTCTGTTTATTTCTCTGGCCTCACCATCAGTCTTTTGAAAAAGATAAAAAAGTTTTTCTACTGGGCTTAATCTTGCATTGTTCACATAAATGGCGCTAAACATGTCCCGAAATGTGGGCCACGATACATAGTCACCATGAAAAACGCCAGTGTCACATGGGGGCACCGAAAACCCCTGATTGTGAACCACTGTATTAGCTGCAACACTTTTTTCCACAGGCAATTTTTTCTTTGCCCTTGCAATATAATTTATGCACTTTACATGTGCCCTGCGTGCCTGAGGATGCTTAGATTGAACCACAGCCAATTCTTTCTCTTTATCCAGTGGCCCTGAACAACATTCATCATACAATTTTTTGTATTTGGACCAAACTTTGGTTAATTCGTTTTTCTCAAATTCTATTGCTTCAGCCGTATATTCGGAAAAATCTTCCTCACTTAGCTGAGCCTCGGTTGTAAAAACCTCATCAACCGCTTGCAAATATTTCTCAAATTGTGGCAAATTTTTCGTTGTTTGGGAAATACTCATCATGACTAGTGGACAAAATTTGTTCAATTTTACGAAGCACAATGAGCAGATAATAAATTCCCCTGAATAAAATCACTTTAAATTTATTCGAAAGTCGGGCAACTTAATTTTCATTCCACCAAAGTCGAATAAATTTCTGAAAATTCGAGCCACCCAAATTGTACGCCAACAATTCGAAAAAAAAAATTCAAGAACCACAATTTGTAAAAAAAATCGTGAAAAATCAATGCTAAATTGAACAACACAATTTGCTCGCCAGCTTTCAAAACGAAGAGAAAACAAATTTATGCCAATCTCGATCAACAGAATATTAATTCGAATTTACTTTCATAAAGTTTATATAAATATTCTTTAAAACGAGCCACCACTGTAGATTATGTACAGCAATTTTTTCCTTGTTTGTCTCTTCGCAAATTCGCACCGACAAAAAAAACAATTTATTTATTCCTTCAGCTACTGACCAATGCTTTTTATTATTTTCAAGAACGAAAAAGAAAAAACTCCAAAGTTGCGTATATTGAGCCACCACTGTCTCATAGAACCGCAAGATTTTCTTTTCCACTATTTATGTTATTGGCCAACACTTTTCATTATCATCAAGCAAGTCAAAAAAAAAATCCAAAAATTTGCGTATAATGAGCCACCACTGTCTCACCGCAATAGTTGTTTTCTCTATTTTCTTTTGACTATATGCTGAGCAACGTAAATTATAAACAACAACTTCACTTTGCATATGTCTCATATAATATTCATATGTTTTGTTGTTCTCTAACGGACTTGCTATGTCAGGTATAGAGCAACAACAATATATGTATGTTTGTTTGATTGTGTGCAACAATATTTGAAAAAAGAAAAACGGTACTGCAATCCGCTTGACGATTGTTAAAAAATCACCGTGGCTAACCTTAAATTTTCTGAGCCACTTCTCAAATTTACGCCACTTCTCAAATTGTTTTTCCACACCGTATTTCAAATATTTTCACACACTCAACTTTCGCCAACTTTTTCCGAGCCACAAATTGTTTTGAACCACAAAATGTTAGCACGAAATTTGGGCGCTTTTGCATAACACTCTACGCACCTTGTTGCTCCTATCCGGCTCGAAGGACCAAATGTCTACCTCGTTGTTATCCTTGCCTGGTAAGGGCTGATGGCGCTGTTCCGGCAACTGGTGTCCCTGGGTGTTGCTGAGAATGCTGGGGCGGCTGCTTCGCTGTGGCAGACTTCCTTCACCCGCACTAGTTGTTGTTGTTGATAAGATGGTGGTGGTTGGTTGCCCTTATGGACGACTTTATTCCACACTTAAATACGCACCAATATAAACCAAATGAAAAAAAAACACTAACTTTTTATTTAATTTTAAAATGCTTTATTTGCCGGCTCGCGTGTGGCTGCTTTCTTTGTTGATTTTTCAGTACAATAAAAAACAAGAAGAAGCACCGAAGTAAGCGAGACGCCGATGCCACTCGCTCAAAGTTGACGGCGCCAACTCGTCCGGTGGCAAGGGCGATCATTAGGGCTGTTCACGATAACAATTTCTTTCTAGGTACTTTGAATTTGGATCAACTAACTACCCTATATCTTGGGAAAATAAGGCAATTACAAGACATTCAGTTTTTTAAAAAGAACAATTTTGAATTTCACGTAAGAAACTTTATTTTTATAATGGTAGAATAATAAAACTGCACATTAAAATATGAATTACTGGCCATAACGTTAGGAAAATGTAAAGATTTTTTTTTATTCATTTCTAAATAACTTAAGATATCAACTATTCTCTAGCTAAACACAACTTTGCCGTGACATTAACTTTCTTATCACAAACCCCCTAAAAACGTAGCCCGTAACCATTCCATATTACGCCTCCTCCCACCAACACTTACATATCCGCAAAACTTTTTCTGTTCCTAAAATGTTACTTCATTAAAAATTCATAATGTACTTAAGAGAGTTCTCTAAGCTCCTCTCACTCTGTCACTGTCGCGTGTATCTCATCCTAATGGTGCACTTGGGTGTTTAAGATTAGCTGGATACTTTGTGAAAAGCTACAGAGAGAGAGAGAGATAGACAGGCATATCATTGTGCAGCTGGAATTTGAAACGACTATAGGATCATTATCAGTCGATGAACAAAAGTGTCGTCTTCCCGCTGTAACGGGTATGACGACTCTGTTGTTATTATTATGCAAAATAAACCATAATAATCGTATCGTAATAATAATAATGGTAACTTTCCATTACTCGCCTTAATATTCAGGAATTGTTTTAAGAATTTTGTTACAATTTTGTTATTTGTTCTTTTTTTTATTTTCTAAACTTTGGCTTTTTTTGTCATTAGGTAAAGTGACAGTTTTTTTTTGTGTTGTTTTATTTTGGAGCGACATCAAACCGAAACGCAAACTTTTGGCCCAGGATAAAAGTTGCAGCGGCAGCTGAGACTAAAGACGAAGATAGAATAGAATATTTTGTATAAAGTTTTTGGAGAGCTCAGCTGTTTGTTTTTACTTATGGAGGAGATAATAAATTTTTAACTTTTGGTAAAATGTTAAGTTTGTTTATCTTAATTAATCATTCAGGAGCAATACTATACTTGTATAAATATGTACATATGTATGTACGTACACATTCATAAATCTCTTGTACTAAAGAAATCATAAAAAAACACAATATGAATTCTTTAAATACAGAAAATTATATCAAGCTTGGTTGGCAGTAATCTTTAAAACACATGTAGGAAAATTAAAACTTTGAAGTCTTATGGGAGGGAATTTGGAAATGGCAATGTCAACTTTTTTGTTTGGCAGAAATAGAGTGGGAGTAGCACGTCGCGTTACACTAAAGTCGCAAAAATTATATACAAAAGTACAAAAAACATACACAAAAGTACAAAAAGTGTATACAAAAATACATAAAGTGCACATAAGTGCAAAAAATTTATAAGCCACGTAAAAAAAAATCGAAAATACGCCCATTATACACAATAAGACAAACAAGTAAACATACTCAAAGAAATCCAGACTCAGCAGCGTAAACGGCGAGACATTCTCAGAATATGCCCGCAAATATGCCTACTCCGGCAGTTTGTTGACAATCAATTATGCCTTCTCCTAGCAGGCATATGCGCAGGCCCACCTTACTCCTTCTACTACACTGACGAAAAATTCGATACACATTCATAAGTCGCTTCTTAAAGGAGGCATGGAATGTGGCCGCCTCTCAGAATTCAAAAAGCAAGCTTGTTTCCCTTCCTTAAGAAGCCTGGTAGTTAGTCTTATCTTTACCTTCGGAAATACCCCTAAACATGCACACTTCCCCTCATAAAGCAGCCCTGTTGCCAGTTGTTGAAGGCGGAATGGATGCTCATATGCATTCACACTAGACCGGGTCGGCCTCCATATAAAAAAAAATTCCCAAAGTAGAGGGCAAATATTAAAGATCACCTCGAGACAATTTAAAAACAAAATCCTTTCAGACCCCGTGAAAAACAGCGAAAATCGTTTTTTTATCGTAGTTTTTTTGTTTGTGGCTCGATCGTAACATGCAAGACATCGTCGTATAGGTCTCGACGAGTACTACATTTGTTCTGTATATGTCGCTGACTTACGACATCATTTTCTAGTGTAAAGAGAAAAAAAAGTATGCAATAATTTTTATTTAAAAACTTTGTCGACAGCGCTAAAAAGTATGCAATAATTTGCTGTAATAATGCAAACAACATGAAAAAATATTTGTATTAATGCTGTAGATCAGTGATGTCCACATTTTGAATTCCTCGGCACATGTGCCGGATAGCAAAATGCTGTTCCAGCCAGTGTTACCATGTTGGCATAATTTGTGCCGGTATGGCACAATTTTTTGGTTTTGGCACCTGTTTTTTGAAAAATTATGCCAAGTGCCGTTTAGCACAATTTCCCCAAAATTTTTGGAATTTTGATAAATTTAAGTGTAATTTTTTAGCACAATTGTTTTGCAAACGGCATAATTTTTAGTACTAAAATTTTCTTAATTTAATTTTTTTTTTAAAAATCTATTGTTGTAATATTTATCGGGATCTTGTGGTATAATTCCATATTTTAAGGTTCCTACATATGTACCTATGTAAGCGTATTTTCGGCAAAGCGACGGCTTCACAAAATATTGCACAATGTTTCCTATGCATTATTCTACATCGAAACGTCTAATATTTATTGCGTCAACTTGTTTCCATCAAATACGCATAATACAGCTATGATTCCTCCGCGAAGTAGACGATTTGAGAACTGTTCTCTAAGACAAGTGGAACGGATTCCAGAGGCAATTATCTAAAAATTGCAAAATTCTATTCCAAGAAGATTGAAAGAAATTGTTAGAAACAATGGATTTTTTCAAAGAGTTAAGGACTAACTAGCCACTCACTTTTAGCGGGATTACCCCGCTTTTTGCGCGATTATCCCGCTTTATGCGCGAATATCCCCCATTTTGGGTGTCGCAGCCTGACTTGAATCTATAACAACAAAATGATTATATAGAAAATAAAACGTATTTATTTATATATTTCCTGTCTGGTTTGGAATATCTTCCAGCCAGATGGAGAAACTTAGGAAATGAGAAAGAAGAATCCTTTTGAGCTGCTTGGGCTAACGGATGCGGATAGCCGACGATGGTTCGGTTAGGAGGCCATCCTGTGCTACGATGTATTATTAAATGTAGGCAAATACGTAGTGATAGATTTAAGTTATCTTTAAGAAACTTTGTTAAAATGAATTTTAGGGACCCAATAAATATGAATATGAATTTATTTATATATTTAGTCTTATTTTAACTAAATACATGTATTTTTATTTAGATTTTTATTTAAAACCAAAAAAATCAGTTTGTTTTGCCCATTGTGTCCCGCTTTTTTTGTCGCAACCTATTGGTTAGGTTAGGTGCAACAGCTGTTAAACTTTTTGTGTTCCAGGCACAGAAATACAAAAAAAGACTAAAATGCCAATTTTAGCATAATGGTTTCGCAAACGGCACAATTTTTGAAGGCATTTGGCATAATTTTTTAGTCAGTGTCTGGCAACACTGGTTCCAGCGCTGTCGACACACATATTGTATAAGCTTCTTCGTGTGATTTCGATCGTGGGTGGTCGGTCCTTGCTTTGTTCACATTTTTTCAATGCAAATCAAATAAGTTGCTGGTCAGCATTTGTTAGAGAAGGGTCACGCTGCGTAATTGTTTAAAATATATCAAATTGAACTTCGGTTTACTCTGCTTCACACACAAGCGCAATTTGTTATAATATGTGTGTGGGCATCACTGCTGTAGATATATCTTTTCATACGTAACTTTTTTGTTTTTGAATAAAACTGTATACTTCCAAAGCAAAATGTTCTTGGTTTTTAAAAGACTTTAATCGTAGATAAAAATATTTTTAAGTTTTAGGAATAGATAGTGCATAAAATGAGGTCTTCATTAGAATATGATGTAGTACTTCAGCGACATCTACAGTACAACTATAGTACTCGTCGAGACCTATACAACGATGTCTCGTAAGTTACGATCGAGCCATAAACAAAAACACTACAATAAAAAAGATTTTGGCTGTTTTCACGGGTTCGGAAAATATTTTTTTTAAATTGTCCATAGGTGGTATTTAATATTTGTCCTCGACTTTGGGAAATTTTTTTCGTGACCCGGTTTAATGCACACCTTCCTTCTCTACAAAGGTCTGTGCGTAGGTCAGCTAAGGTAATGCAAGACGAATGCTATCTCGACTATGTTCGCAATTCGTCATAGCAAAATCATACCATGCGGTAGCCGAGTAGATAACACGTTAGACTGGAAGTCCTGGGGTCGTATGTTCGATTTCTGAGTCTGCAGATTTAAAAAAATACACTGTAGTATTAAAATATTGTATTAATAGTTTTTAAAGGAGAACATTATAAATTTGAAAATAATTCGCATATAAAGGGTTTTTCAACAGAGACGCTACAAAAGTAAATCGATAGGGACTGCAAACGACGCCATATTTTTTCCCGATCTTTTGACATTTCTCTTCAGTAAGGTTTGCCATTTCATCATGGAAAGATATACGAGCCAACAACGAGTCGAAATTATTAAAATTTACTACCGAAATTTGGAGTCAGTGGCCTCAACTTTAAGAGGCCTCAACAATCAGCGATGAGACTCATTTCTGGCTGAATGGCTTCGTCAATAAGCAAAATATGCGTTATTGGTCAGACAGCAATCCACACGTAATCCATGAGTCATCATTACATCCCGAAAAAATTACGGTTTGGTGCGGTTTATGGGCCGGCTGCGTCATTGGGCCGTACTTCTTCCGTGATGATCAAGACCGGCACATTACTGTGAATGCGAATCGCTACTGTTCAATGATAACCGAATATCTTTGGCCCCAATTGGATAATATGGACTTGGAGGACATGTGGTTCCAACTGGACAGCGCCACAAGCCACACAGCGAATGCCACAATCAATTTAGTGGAAACCAAGTTTGGTGAACGTGTTATCTCACGAAATGGCCCAGTCGATTGGCCGCCTCGGTCGTGCGATTTGACGCCGTTAGATTATTTCCTGTGGGGCTACGTCAAGTCTATGGTCTATGCCAACAAGCCAGCGACGATTGATGAACTTCGTACTAATATCGAACGTGAAATAGCCGCAGTATCGCCAGATTTATGCTTGAAAACCATCGAAAATTGGGTTCAGCGTCTGGACTTCTGCAAGCGTGCCCGTGGTGGCCATGCAAAAGAAATCGAGTTCCATACATAATGGCATCGAACGTACTTTCACAGGAATAAAGAATTTCATTGGTATCTAAAACCGGTTTTGTTTTATTTGTAGTGCTCTTATTGAAAACCCCTTTATATGAGAGCCCTACCACCAAAATTCACCTATGCCTTGGAGTTACCATATCGCTTGAAATGTATATGAGTTAAAGCTCTCAATTAACCTGAACGCTGAAAGTTTAGTTAACAGGTATTTGTTAGTTTTATAACAAAATTATATCGTATTGCAAGTTAGTATAGAGTTTACAACAACCATGAACCACTCTATTTGCGTTTAATATTTGTGCACCCCTACAGTGTAACTAATTAACTCTTTGCTGAAATCATATCTCATTAATTTTTGCGATTTATAATAAAACAACAAAAACAAAATATACCACGTAAACAGACTCTTTGTTCAAAAAAATATTTTATTTTTTTGCAAGTTATTTTGTCATATTTTTGTTTTTAGCTTTATTACATAATTTGTGTAACTTCAAACTCTCTCATCATTTGACACCCTTTGAAATTGTACACATTCCAAAAGTTTCGTATTGTTTTCTTGCGCGTGGACTACAATGGGAAATACTTTTGCTTTGGTTGATATTTCTGATGAGGTTGTATTTTCAAGCGAGGGGAAATTGCACTATTTCATTCGCACATTTCGGCGGGAATACTATAACACCAAAGTAGCGGAGCTGTTATACTACTCTGTATTTACTTTTGTAACTTTCCCCCTCCCTATTCAAAAAAAAAATAAAAAACAAAAAGATGGCAATATGTAATTCATGGCACATCTGCTGTCTTTAGCTTTTACAGCGTGGATACGTCAAGAGTTATTGGTTGGTCGTCACATTGAATGGTGTTGTGAGACACCCGAGCTTTTTATGGTTGCCCTAAGCAACATTAGCCGTATGGTAATCAGTGTCAGTGAGGAGGGTTGCCATGCCTCCATAAGTGGATATTTTATTAATATAATATATTAAATATGTTTTAATTACACATGTGTGTGTGTTATGGAGATTTGTGCACACACATATATAATCGAAATAAATTATTATACATTTCATATGTACAATATTTGACAACATATGCTTAATAGTACTAATGAACATATTGCGATTAATATAAGGAAAATATAATTAATTAAACGTAATATAAGACATTGTTAATGCTCCATAATCTATTGAGTACAACACTGGATGCGTAGAAAGTGGCGGCAATTAGAAGAGGTATATAATTCCCAAAGAATATCAAGGTAAAACTGAAGTCGGCAAGCAGCAAATTAAAGATTTTATAAGGACAAAAAAAGATTTTGTACAGAAAATTCAATAGGAAATTTAAGATTTCATTTAAAAAAATTTTTCTTAAAGTTGAATTAGGTTTCTTATAGAGAAGCAAAAACTATTCCGTTTAGGAACTAATGGTATCATATAGAAAACGAGAAGTTTCATAAAGAAAACTCAAGTTTTCAAATCGAAGACTAAAGTTTACATATAAAATTAGACTCTTAAAAGAATTCTGCTTGAATAGGCAGTAACAACAAACTAGCGTATGATTAATATTAATATAACAGATGGTGGCGTATGAGAGATAATTGTAATTATTGTTTTACCATATGTGACAGGGAAAGTTAAAAAGGACCTATGGGTTCAAAAAACGATTTGCACTTTTTTAATTATTGTTATAGTAGACAACACGCTCTTTCTAACGCAGCAAACCGCAGCTTTATAACTGCATTGGTTTCTTTCATAAATTACCTTCAAAATATATAGTTTTTTTCTATTTTAGTGTTCAAGCTCAAGAACATTTTCTATATCTATATAAATCGAGATATAGTTGTTTAAAAAAGAAGATGTTTTGCAAATGCATCCTCATGATTTCTGGCAAACCGTATAGCTAGTTCAGATCTCGCTACAGATCTTCGTCTGCGGTATTTTGGAATGCTGCTTTTGAAAAATTCATCAAACTAAATGCAAACGTAAACTCATCTAAATTGAGAATTTTCCAATATGCAAGTGTTCGAAAAATATCGCAAGCAAAACACACAAGAAAAGCATTTGCAAACAACTTCTTTCCATCTCCAGAAAACCACCGGTCTCCATTAGAAATGTTTTTTGTTGTTGTCTAAAAGACAACACAATGTTTACAGGCAATTGTTATTGCCTGTTAGTTCGTCGAGCTCTACGTTCATCAGGGAAGATTTTTTTATATTTATTCGGCCTTTTTATTGGTACTTTTTTATTTTATTGTTCAAGCTCAAGACCAGTTTCTATATATCTATTAATCGAGATATAGTTGTTTAAAAAAGAAGATGTTTTGCAAATGCGTCCTCATGATTCCTGGCAAACCGTATAGCTATTTGGGATCTCGTCACAGATCTTCATCAGTTTTGATAATAAAAAAAAGTAAAAAAGAATCCGATATGACAATTTTTTCTGCAATTAATTTCACAGTATTACAAAAATGGTCCGACATATTGGATCTGCTATTTTGAGTTTACAAAATCAAATACCAAATTCATAATCAGAGACCCCGAAAACCTCCTTGTAACGAGTTTCAAGCAATAAAAGCGTTCAGGCGCGCATCAAAATCAACTTGTTAGCCTTAGAGTCGTTTTTCTCCAAAACTTATTTTCGGTCTCGTAGGTCCCTTTTAACTTTCCCTATTACAATGAAAATAATTTTAACAAACCAGTAAATCTAATGCAATCCCACTGAAATCAGACAAGTCATCAAAGCAAAACTGTAAAAAATTGAACTCAAAGGTCAATATATAGGGTTCTTAATTTTACTAAATTTTCTCCACAATCACACATGACTGACAACAACTTTTCTGTATTCGAAATGTGCCAAAACGTATTTATAATTATATATGAGACCTGGAATAAACAAAAGGGATTGGCACCATTTCAAATTTAAATTTAAAAAAAAAATAATTGAATATTAAAAATTGTGTTTGATATTTAGAATAAATACATTATTTGAAATTTAAAAATGTTATTTGAAATTTGAAATACATCAATTGAAATTTTAAAAAACATCCATTGAAATTTATAGGATTATTTTGAAGTATTAAAGTGAAGAATATTAAATTAAGCATTTGTTGGTTTTATATGATTTCAGTTGGATTTGATTCAATTGGAGTTCATTAGTTTTAATTTGTTTCTTAAAATTATTTAAATTTAATTTTTATACAATGATTACAAATATCTCTCATACGCCATCGTTTTTTGTATTAATATCAATCATACGCTTAGATATTTTACTGTTGTCAACGAAGTTAATTCCTTTTCAGTTAACAGATAAATTCTGGTTAATAAAAGGAACCATAATTATATACTATTTTATAGAAGAACTACAGGTTTTCATAAAGTATTTCACATATTTTTAAATTTTTGTATATCGTATATGTGATCTACCAATTCATTTGCAAATTTAAAAGTATGCCAATCTCTACCTGCCGTTTGCAGATCAGGCAGTGGGCCGATAAAATGTTCAAGGACAAGTGGAGACTTACTTCAACTTGCAGACAAGCCAGGGTCCTCTGGCCACAGGTGGACAGGAAGAGAACTAGGCAAATACTTAACTTGCCGAGAGGCAGGTTATCCACAATGATAGGAACACTTACGGGACATTGTCTTGTAGGAAAACACGCCCTAAGATTGGGACATAGAAACTCCACTCTCTGTAGATGCTGCATGGAAGAGGACGAGGAAACGACGAAATACCTTCTCTTGGATTGCCCTGCTCTGGTAGGACTGAGAAGTAGGGCATTCGGAACACATCTAGTTAGCACCGTAGCCCTACGGGATATTCCTGTAGGTCTTATAGACAAATTTATTGAAAGGGCAAATTGGCTGGACGACTAGTCAATAGTTGCTATGGAGGAACTGCAGTTGTAACAATAGGCTTATTTAGCCTAAGTGTGCTAGACAGCGTGCCGTCTTGCAGCCTTTTCAACCAACCAACTATATGTGATCTGGAATGAAAAATTTAAAAAACCTCGGCAAATTGTTACCACCTTGGGGACACGCGCCAGGAAAAAACCAAAAATGGTATCTTCTTTTGAATTGTTCACAGAAACCATTCAAGTGTGCCGAAAGGGGGAAATTACCCCTAAGGACCAAAAAATCAAAAATTTGACCCCTGAACTTACAGGTAAGTGTTGGTACTCATCTGAAAGGAAATCTTCTCACAATTTCATTGCTGGTATTGGTTCCCCTCTACGTTGCTCGTACCGTGTGCTTAACCTATTTGAAAATCAATAATTTATATTCCATCTAGTCGCTCAGGCAGGAGGGTTCAAATTTCCTCTGTACCTTAAATCGAATTTGGCGCAATTTTTGGCCGACTCACAGCCATCGGATGTGAAAAGTAATGGCACCAATGATATCGTAAGACGATTTCCTTTCATTTGAGTATCAAGCACTCCTGTAAGTTCAGGAGCCCGTTTTTTACGATGTTTTGGGCCTTGGTGGCAATTTCCCCCTTTCGGAGAACTTGTTCACGACTCAGGAGCTCAAGTCAAACAAAAGTGCATATTCAGTTGTTTTCCAGCGCGTGTCCCCAAAGTTGTAAAATTCAGCCAAAACATCAAATCAATTGAAATGTAAAATACATCAATTGAAATTTAAATCATATCCATTGAAATTTGAAACACATCAATTGAAATTTAAAATACAACGGTTGAAATTTAGAAGTTAATTTAAAAAAATAATATATCAAATCGGTAAATAAATTTCAACTGACGAATTGTTTTGTGCTTTAAATTTCAATTGATTGTCTTTTAAATTTCAATTGATGTCTTCTAAATAAAAAATAAATGGTTTCCCATTGCATCCCATGAAAGGACCGGGGAGAACTTCCCACAATCACTGAGCTGTGCGCTTTCCAGTTTTCACTCACTGATTGGGACCTACAGTTTTACACCGATTCCGAACGGTATTTTGAGAAGCTTTTTCATGGCTATATACTCGGTAGTGTCGCCGTCACTATGCGAGGTGACCGCCGCCGAAAGAAGTTTTTTTGAAGGTGGTCAGAGCAGGGTTCGAACCCAGCATCTCATGTACAAGAGCTGCGCCCACTAGCCATTGCACCACCGACGGCCACATGTCTTCTAAACATGTTTTTTAAATTTCAATTGATCTGTTTCAAATTTAAAATATAAATATTAAATTCCAGTTGATATATTTTGAGGTTCAAACAGAATTTTCAAATCTCAATTGATATTTTTCAAAATTAAATTCATATTATTTGGTATTGGATATGGTGTAGTGTGCGAAAGACATGGTTTCGACATAACATGCTAGTCGAATTGTCTAAATTTTCTACGTAAGAATCGTTCAAAATACTAGGCCCCGTTTTCGTTCCAGGCCACATATACGATAAACAAAAATTTAAATATATGTGTAAATTTTTATGAAAACCTGTAGTTCTTATATTAAAAACTGATATAATCGTATAGGAAACCAAAGATTTTATTTAGAAAACTAAGTTTCTCCTTATCAGGAATTAATTTCGTTCCTTTTCTCATACCAGATCACAGATACGATATACAAAAATTTAGAAAACTGAATTTTTTTATAAAAACCTGTAGTTCGTATATAAAATCTTATATAATCGTATAAGCAACTTAAACTAAGGTTTTCCTTTTATTAACCATAATTAATTTGTTAGTTGAAAAGGAATTAACTTCATTTACAACAGATATTTTGATAAGCGTATGATTAATATTAATTTTTAAAAAACTATGGCGTATGAGAGATATTTGAAATCATTGTATAAAAATTAAATTTAAATAATTTTAACAAACAAATAAATCTAATGAATTCCAATTGAATCAAATCCAACTGAAATCATATAAAGCCAACAAATGTTTAGTTTAAAATTTTTCGCTTTTAATACTTCAAAACAAACCTATAAACCTATACAATTTGAACTCTATATTGAATATATACAGCGTTGTTAATTTTATTAAATTTTTTCCACAATCACACATGACTGACTTGACTCAACACTTGTGTATTCGAAATGTGCCAAATATGTTAGAACGTGTACAAATATTTTAGCATATACACATTGAATTACATGCGAAAGTGTATACATATTTTGAGGGTTACATAGTTTAACAAACTTTTTACAGTGGTTGCAGAAATATCAATGGAAGGAATTCTGTAATAAAAAATAAATTTAATAAAAACAATAGTTGTTAGTAAAAAAATTACAGCTTGTGCAAAATATTTGGATGTAACAACATTAGCAACTCTCACTGTTCTCCCAGTGAGGAGGTCGAAAACACGCAATCTGTGTTTTTTAACCATAAAAATCGGTGCTTAAATGAATGAAATAAAAGGAATTTGTTTCAGGCCTCAACTAAACCAAAAAATTGTGTAAGTACTTGGACATGGTACCACAAAACCCCGCTCAGTTTTTCCCCTATTTCAGGGCCCTATTTCAGATTTTACTTCAATAAATCCTAAACAGCTTGAAATATTGCATTACAACCTTTGACATTATTGTAGCTATTTTCCCATTTCACAATTTCCTCTAATACATTGATGTATTTGACAATTTTGTCGAAAGCCTTAAGTTATACAACTTTGGAGAACATTATTATTACATCCCTGTGTTAATAGTATAGAAATAATAAACGAAATTTTTAAATTTCTCAATTGGTACAATCATTTTGGAACCCATAGTTTAATTTTTGTTCATTAGTGTATTTGACAATATTGTTAAGTATATTAAGCACTACAACTTTGTAAACGATATCAATTTGTAATTTGTTGAATATTGAATACACATAGGTGAATATTTAAAGAACATGGTTAAACGCAGCATTTCTACACCAATGATGGAGCTCTAAATATAATTTTTGTTGACTAGTGTATTTAGAAAGTGAATTATCAAGAAATTTATAAGCTTCAATTCTTTTGAAGACAGCTACGGTAATTTATTTGCCGTTAGGCAAGAAATGTCAAACATATAAAATATGTGAAATTTTTCATGACGTTTCGTGAAATAATCGATTAATAGTGTACTTTTCCTTAGAAATATATTGGAGGGAATTGTGAAATGGGAAAATAACTACAACATTGTCGAAGGTTGTAAAACTATATATCAAGATGTTTCGGATTTATTGAAGTGACATCTGAAATAAGGCCTTTATCCACCTGCAAAATTTTCTTCAGCCTGTAAAAAAAAATTGTTACGTATAGATGCAAAACCGAGTGGGGCTTTGTGATACCACGTCCAAGTACTTTCACAATTTGTTGGTTTCGTTGAGGCAAGAAAAACACTGTTTTTCAGAAAAACACTGTTGCACAGTGTAATCAAAGTTTGGAAATTTTATATTGAAATTTTATGAATTTTGACAATTTAACTACCGATTTTGATCGTTAAAAAGTTACAGAATTTCGGTGCAGGACTTTGATTTCTTATTTACTGAAGGCCTTATTTTATGCCGTATTAAATACATCTCACGAAGGGTTTGGGACGAGCTTAAAACAATCTGTGAAATGTTTTGTTCAATATATTAAAAAAATAAAATAAAACTAAAGTTTTATTCCTAGAGTATAGACGATACGATCAAGGTGGGGTATGATTAATATAAATTAGCTTGTGGTGAGTAATATATTACGCATACGTAAACTTAACAACCGTTTTTGATTAAAAAGCGAGATGTTTGGCCCAAAAGGCGGTTTTTTATATTTAATACCTAAATAGGTTAACATTTAGAAGGTACAAAAAATATAAAACTTAAAAATAGTTTAAATTAGATTTAAAAATAAAAAATATATTTTAGGGGACATGATTTACTTGATTTATCGTTTTATACAGCTGTGACGGCTTATTACGGGGTCCTGCCAGGTAGGAAATTCAAGTAATAGCACTCAAAAAAATCAGAGTGTTCTTCATAACCGGCGCTGCACGTCGGCGAACCCAGAATATATTTTAAAATAATTGTTTGTTTTTAGGTTTGTTTAAATGTATCAGGTTGTACGGAATATAAAAAGTACAACTGTTAGTTAGATCTAACTAGATATTCTGATAATGGTCCTACTATGTACATAAATAAATCGACATGAAACCCCTCTCAAACGATTTCAGGTAGTGACACATTTCAACTGACTCTGAGTTGCCTACAACGTAAGTCGCTGTAGATGAAATTTCACAAACTTCGAAATGATCGTCTCAATAATGTCAGTTCAGAAATTTACTTGCGAAGATTTCAGCTCATACGAAATATATGTTTGAAGCAAAATTATATTTTGCCATTTTCAATGACAAACAGGTGGCCAAAGCGCAATTTCTCTAACAAGCGGGATTGTGGTTCAACGTGGGATGAGCCATCGAAAAGCGGGATAATACCGCCAAAATCAATAGCTCTTTTTAAAAAGGGTACATTCAATTTAAAGGTAGATATTTATCGTCTGCATAATTTCAATTTTAAAATAATAATAAGTTGAGCTAGAGCTTCCATTTTTATCATATGTCCAACTGAGCGTATGATTAATATTAAATTGCAAGCAATCTAAGCGTATGTGGAATTTAAATTTCTTATAAACATTGCTAAAGAAATGTATCTAATATTAGCATACATCTTAAGTTTAACATGAGTTGTATCGAGTTTATTATCAATTTATATTGTTTATTATTGCTGTCACACAATCGTTTCAAATGCACTGTGCATTTTAACAACCAACTTAGCAAACGGAGCGGAAAGAAAATTTCTTGGCAACATCGAGAAAACTATTTCTTCTTAAAACCACATTTTATTGGTTTTATGGCTTAAAATCAACAGCAGCGATACAACCAACCAAAATTGCAATGGCAAACAAAAAATCATGCAAATGATGTAATTCACTGTCATCCTAACAACTACTCTAATATAGTTTCGAGCCGTTATAATATCGTATTCATATTTCCACCAACAAATTATCTGAATGATTTCTTTAAACAATCTAAAAATGTTTTAACGTCATTACCTTAAAATTTACTAGATTGTATCTATTTCTTCGAAACTTTCAAAATCCGTTTTCCCCACTTTTTACATGACAGCAAAATTAAGAATTTTTTGTTTGCATTAACCTGAAAATGTCATTATGACAGCCACATTATTTCAAATGCACAGAACTGTGACAAGCAAGCAACAACGGGGGCAACAAAAATAACAATAACACAATGCCATCGAATATAATGACAATCAAGCGCATTGGCAGTAGTGAAAAGTGTCTGCTGTCAGATTTTTCCTAGAGTATCAGGCCACCGCAGCTAAATGTCAATATGAATTATAAATTTCCATTGCTCCATTTTGCTGCGGTAGTTGTTGAGAATTGCAAATAAAATTTGTATTATTTTACAGATAGAACCAAATTTTTAGATGTAGATAAAAAAAATAGTATTGTCTTAAGGAGATCTTTTTAAAGTGGGTAACTGTTTGAGAGTTAATTAAACATTTTAATTATTAGTCGTAAATACGGTGGCGTATGACGTATGTATATGAATTGTGTTAACTATGTATCGTGCATTATGGCGTATGATGCATTTGAATTATTTCAGCTATGACTTGCACATAGCGGCGTATGATTGATGCAAATTGTGTCAAATATTTCGTGGTTACCGTGTTGTATAGTGTATATTTGTCTTTACTGCGTCTTGCACATCGAGGCGTATGACGTTTTTAAATTGGAGAAAATTTTGAGAGTTAATTTAACATTTTACTTGGCATTGTTAGACACCGTGGCGGATGCCGTATATGAATTGCGTTAACTACGTCTTAGACATTCAGGCGTATGGTGAATGTGAATTATTTTAACTATGGCTGGTGCATAGCGGGTATGATTGCTATAAGTTGTGTTAAATGTTTCTTGGTTACCGTGGTAATGTATGTACGTTTTTCATGTACATACGTTTTTTACTGTCTCTTGGTAATCGAGGCGTATAATGTTTTTAAATTGGCAAAAATTTTGAGAGTTAATTGAACATTTTACTTGACATTGTTAGACACCATGGTGGATGCCGTATATAAATAAAATTAAATAAAAGGTTTCCCATTACATCCCATTGAGGAGTTGGGGAGAACTTCTCACAACCAGGGAGCTGTGCGCTTTCTAGTTTTATACTCACTGATAGGAACATACAGTTTTACACCGGTTCTGAACGGTATTTTGAGAAGCTTTTTTCATGGCTAAATATTTTTAGGTGGTCAGAGCAGGAATCGATCCCAGGATCTCAGGTACAAGAGGCGAGCACAATAACCGTTGCTCCAGCGATACCGTATATGAATTGTGTTACATCTATATTTTGGGCGTTGAGACGTATGATGTATATGAATTATTTCAACTATGTCTTGCACATGGCGGCGTATGATTGCTATAAATTGTGTTATTTATTTCTTGGCTGACATGACGTATATATGTAGTCTTGGCCATAGAGGCGTATCATGTCTTGGATATAGGGGCATATGATTTATGCGATATGCTAACTGTGTATTATACAGGGTCCCCAATCTACCGTTTTTTTCAACTAGTGTTTATTTCGTGAATGGTAACACTTAGCTCATGTCTGATTTGACAGATAATTAGTTTTATCCTTCCGCTGAACGAATACGGTTGTGTATACGCTTGAACAACGTTGGGAAATATTGCGACATTACTTTGAAAATCATGGTAATGTTGCAGAATGTGAAACTACACTCGATGTTTTGCGCCCTGTTTTTGAAGATCGTATTATCAGCCGCAGAGCTGATGTCGTTTGGCCACCTCGGAGCTGCGATTTGACACCGTTGGACTATTATTTGTGGGGTGCCCTCAAAGGTAAGTGTTACGCCGACAAGCCAGGTGAAGTACAGCTGCACACAATCGATAATGTGCTTAAAAATTGGACCGATCGTGTAGGCTACTGCATGGCCAGGCGAGGCAGCCATTTGAATGAAATTATTTTCCATTATTAACCGGAAGGATTGTACTTTCAAATTTGAGAAAATATTCAGTAGTTTTTTTTATAGCATTTTCAAAAAAAAAAAGTTATTTGGCGGACCCGTTACAAAGCTGCTATAACATGTACGACTTATTTTACATCGTGGCGTATGATGTATGAAATTCCCTTACTTTGTCATGGACATCTTGGCGTAGAATATATATTAATTACACCGTTTCTTGAACTCCATGGCGTATAACGTATACGCAGTGTATTAACTTTGTCGTTTAATTGTTTTTCGTCTATTACATGTTAAACAAGAGATTATTTGTACATTGGAATACTATTTTCGAAATTGTTATTTAAATGATTTGTAACGAAACTGATTAATTAACGCTTAATCTTCTAATTGTTGTTGTAGACAACTGTGGATAATCTTGTTTTTCTGAAGTACGAAAATGTGAGTTCTTAATCCTTTTGCTCATTATCATTATTAGTCCTTCAGGATATTTAGCAGTATGTAAATCATCATTATTTCAGATGTTATAGATTGCAGTGCATAGGTTGCAAACTATATAAATATAGTCTTTGAATTTCTTGGGAAAATGTTTCACTTGAATTTGACCAGAATATGACAGAGTCTTCGCTTCAAATTTCTATTGATAGATTCAATGTTCTATTGACAGCTCAGACGAACATGCCATCAAATTGTCTCTCAATATTTGAGTATTTCCTCCATACAACGAACAACTTCTTATATACGAAGCTCCTCAAATGCTATTTGAAAATTACAGCTTTAAAATAGTAAATAAATATTTCCCATCTCATAAAGGGACAGGAACAGAGAGATCCTCGCAATCAATGGGCTATGGGCGTTCTAGTTTTACACTCACTGATTGGGACCTAGGTTTTACACCGATTCCGAGGAATTTTTTGCAGCTGTTTCGTGGCTAATTAATCTATGGTGTCGCCGTTACTAATCAAGGTGACCGTCACCGAAAGAAATGTAGGCTGGTCAGTGCAGGGGACGAACCAGCGTTCTTATGTTGCGCTCACTAATCATTGCACCGGCGATTTTATTCAAAAGTTTAACACAAATGTGAAATATACGTTAAATAAACCATTTACTTTAATACAACACCGAAAATTTAAAACAAAAATATGTATCCTTTAATAAATAATATTTTTTAGAAAACATTCAAATTAATATTAAGAATACAATAGAACAGAAAAAAACAATTTGTATAAAGCTGAGCTGTAGAATTCTTTTAGATCATTTAAATGTCGAAAATAAAGGCTCCTTGCATCACAGTTCACATCGCCCCGAATATAGAATATATATATAATTGAAATTGATGGAATTAATAACAATCATACGTCACATCATGCATCAGTAGTTAATATTAATAATATGCATGAGATTCTCGTGGGAGTATTATATCAAATTATTACCAATCGTTCGTTGAAGCATCAGACATCAATATGAATTATACAAAATTAATAATACAAAATAATTTCCCATTACATCCCATTAAGGGACAGCGAAGTTATTAATCAATTAATATTAATCATGCGTATAACAAACCTCTTAGAATATTTCCTTTTAGATCACAAAATCTCAAAACAAATCCCATTTTTTTTGTTTCAGAATTAAAATCCAATTTGCTACATAATTCAAGTATCTTATATATTTTAATTAATAACAATCATACGCCACAGCTACACTTTGTAATTGGATCTACTTATACGTATGGTAGATCACCGAGAATATTTCTCAGTCTTATCTGAAGAGGTCATAATAAGCCACGTATCCAATTTCTAAAATATTTAAAGTTACATTTTAAAATTTTATCTTGGAAATTATAATAGAAGTCTAAATAGTCAGCACGAATTTAAATAGTCATCAAATTAACAACAATCATTTGTTACATTTACAACCTTTTATTATTGTTAATCTTATTTATGCATGGTATGTTAGCCAGAGTATTATCTGAATGTGTCGGAACAAGCTCCGTAACGATGTTCCAGAATCGAACATAGTTTCTTTAAAATATTGTGTTGTAATAAAAATGTATCTTTAAAATTATTATCACAATATCGTAACAAATTAGTAACAATCATACGCCACAGGTACTGTCAGTAATTAATATTAATCATACTTATGGTAGATCTTCTAAGATATGTCCTATAATATTTCTAAACCAAATTGGATTTAGATATATTTAGATTTGATTTGTGTTTAAATAATAATTTATAACATTAAATTTTCGATTTAAATACTAAGAAACAATTTAAAATATAATTAATTAATAGACACGATCATGTGTACATTTCGGTTGATTTTTGAGGTTTTATCATGTTAGTTTCGTCTCTAGTATATTCATCTTGTTTTTTTTGTGTTTGGTGGTTACTACATGTGGTTTTTGATAATACAATATTAATGGTAATTTCTATAATCATATATGTATATATATTTTATATATTTATATTCATATATATCCAGAAAGCTGCATACAGATGCATTTATATATGTACATATAAGCTGACACTATCGGTCTACGCACCAAACAGGCTACATGCATGTGGCAGATGCTGTACGCAGATGGCGGGTGGAAGATTTAAATCAAATATGAATCGAGTATAATTAACATAATTGGAACGTGTGGTACCATGAACAGACTATGTTTCGCCTGCTAGCATTGTGTTATTGTTGTTGTTGTAGCTGTTACTATGATGCAGTAATGGGTGGGCGTGGTTTTTGCGGTTGTATTACATGCATTTTCCACATTTTACTTCCAAACAAAATGAATGGGATAAATTTAACCACAAAAGCAAAAAAAAAACAAGACACACAAACGATGTGTCACTAAATTACAAATTATTTCATTAATATTACAGGGCTGTAGTGGTGGGAGGACCTGGAATGTTATTCAATTACATAAGGATTTTCTGATGCGTCGTCACATTTGTTTAATATAGTAATGACATTAATTTAAATAATAAATCGAAACAAAAATGCATGTTATAATTAAATAAATAGCTTACCAATACGTATACGTATTACGCATTACAAACCAATTATATAAATTATACGCCTTAGTGTTTGTACAATTAAAAAGGATTACACCTTTAGGTGACCATCGAAGTGTATAACTACTGTGGGTAACAAATCTATGCGCTTTGGCTTTATGTGATGAACATTTTTAGGAATTTTACAGAATTTCTGCTCAAAATTCTAATCCGGTTATACAATGTATGTTATGTAGTTTAGTATCATTTTCATAAACAGGTCTAGGGACCCAACAAAATTTCCTGTCAGACGATAGAATGTTTCATTATAAATGTTTCATTAATAATGCTTTAGTAAGAAATATATGTTCGTTATCAGCTGAATATATTTTGTTTTACTTTGAAGAGATTTTGCAAACCAACTTTTCGTTTGCATTATATTTGTTTCATCTATTTGAATAGAAAATTGTGTCGCATGGTAATAAATAATCAACTTCCATAAATTACAATTAATAATACCATTTAGTAAACCTACCATTGTTAACAAGCTGATTGTAGTACCCATATGCAACGAATTGTTAACTTCTTTAAATTAATATTAATCATACGACTGTAACGCATCACTGTTGTGCTTATGTGGTAGCGTATGATGGCTATTGATTATACTTTTTGAACAAAATCCTATTATCAGAAATTGGGATAAATTCCTACTCAAAACAGAAGTACAAAAACAAATCTCCTCTAGAAAATTGTATTTATTTCAAATTATTTCATGCCATGTACATTTTGAATTTTCTTTGACGTTACAAAACCGAAGTGTGTTTTAGCTATCTAAATAATCAATTCAAATAAAATGAAATGAAATCAATACAAAGTAAATGTATATATTTTGCTATATAAATAAAAGATTTTGCAACCAATTTGATCATCTGTCCTAAAGTACCTCAGATAATATTAATCATACAGACCTTGCAACTGATTGTACAGCTCTTTAACAGTTCTACAAGGGACTAGAAGTTGTATGAAAATCAAACTATTTTGACTTTTGCTCGAGGTTGTACCAACGGATTGTAACGTGTATGAACAGTATACGAAATAATCAAGGGGTTTGATTTTGCAACTTCCATAAATTAATATCAATAATACGATTTAGTAAACCTACATACTGTTGGAGAACGCTTGACCGTTTTTGGTATCCATATGCTACGAATTATCTACTTTTTAAATAAATATTAATCATACGTCTTGGTAAACGCAATAGTGTTATTTCTAATCATTGGTAGCGTATGATTGTTATTGATTATACTTTTTGAACAATAACCCCGTAACCGAAACAGGAAAAAATATTATACTGATTAGAATAGCTGCTATAGTTTTTACGCACTCTCTAGAAAATTATATCTAATTCAAATCATTTCACGTCATATACAAATATTTCATTTTCCTTAAATTATCTCACGCCATATACAATTTTAAGTTTCTTTGATCTTATGAATACAAAGTAGATTTTATCGATCCAATATAATCAATACAAATTAAATGCATATATTTTGTTTTATAAATAAAAGATTTTGCAACCAATGTGATCATCTTTTCTGTAGTACCTCGTATAAAATTAATCATACGCATTATGCACCATGTATTTTAAGAAATAATCAAGTGGCTTGATTTCGAAACTTCCATAAATTAATATCAATAATACGAGTTAGTAAACCTGCTTACTGTTGGGAAGCTCATGACCGTTTTTGGCAACCATATGCTATGAATTATCAATTTTTTTTTAAATAATATTAATCATACGTCTTGGTAAATGCAATAGTGTTATGTATAATCAGTGGTTAGGTGGTAGCGTATAATTGTTATTGATTATACTTTTTGAACAATAACCCAATAACCGAAACTGGCAAAAAGTATTGTACTGCTCAGAATAGCTGCTATATCTTTTACGCACTCTCTAGAAAATTGTATCTATTTCAAATCATTTCATGTCATACGCAAATATTTAATTTTCTTTAAATCATTTCATGTCATGTACATTTGTAATATTCTTTGATGTTATAAAACCAAAGTAGATTTTATCGATCCAATATAATCAATACAAATTAAACGTATCGTACATGCATAAGTCTATACATGGTCCTTCTCATAGAGGTCATTAAAGGACTATTTCACTATACAACAATTCAGTTAATTCTAGACATTGCCGAAGGATATAGACGTATTGGCATCGAAAGAGAAACACTAACTACTTATCCTTTGAAACATTTTGCTTTTGTATTCCATTGAAACGTAGTAGCTAATTCTACATATTTTCTATTATACAATATACAATATTATAGTTTTCATAGCGTGGCGTAAATGTGAAGGACATTCGTAGCTCTATTGTTAATATATCCTGTAAAATATATAATGTAGTTACTAAACTACCAGGGAATTATGCAAAACACATTTTTCATTCATGGCAATTCTGTTGGATTGTTATATTCTCGGAAAGCATTTTCCGTAGCCTTTAAATTGCAAGCAGGGGGGGGAAGGTATTAGGGGGAGAATGATTGCGTTTAATATCAGCTTTTATTTTTGAAATACAAATTATTTCGAACTATGATGTTCTGAGAAATTGCAAACATGAGGGAAATCCCTGAAAGTTGAATCACCTAATGACATAGATATATAGAATGACATAGATATATAGAACGAGGTCAAATATAATTTTCTATCAGAGCACGAATCTCTATAAAGTCCTTGAAATGGAAATGGTTAAATAATTTCGTATGAAGTTTAAAAATACATTTGTTTTTTTATCTCGTCGATAGATTTTTTCACCAAAATCATATAAACAGCGGCCAAAAGTGTTGGAAAATTGGTTCCATGTGCATATTAATATAAATTATACGCCACAGTCCACCATTGGTGTTTTATTATATTTTGTTAATTCAACACAACATTTATGCCAAATAGAATGCCAATATAATTCGTTATAATATAGTACTAATATATTTAAAATTAAAATGTTCGAGCGTTTAATCGTTTTTATAAATAGTTTTATTCTCCAATATTTCGCTGTTCTTTGGGTAGCATCGTCAGGAAGATAAACATGATTATTAATAAAATTATTATAGTACTAATATATTTAATGTCATTTACTGTAGTTATTACTATATATTATTATTACTAACAAATTTTCATACTGATCATCTATGCGTAGAGGTGGATTTAGGTTGCTCGAGTCCCTGGGAGTAGACCAAATGTTGGGCCCATCAAAAAAGAGTCTCAAGCAATCTAAAGTTTAATCCTGTATTCATTTATTAATTCTTACATTTCCTTATTTTTCAAATCCATATAATTTTTATGGAATTTTAATCGAATTTTAAAATAATAAATATGTTGTTGGTAATGTACATATATATATTATTTCCCACATTAATACTCGTATAAGATCGCGACCTTAGAACTACAAGGTTCTAACTGACAAGGTTCTAACTTGATATATTCATCTGCGTATTTCATCTTACGAAAATAGGCGTGTCATTTCTATTAATGCTATTGCCATTATTACATGTCGTATCGTTTACGAGATATCTACTACAGCAAACTTCTAACTACACATTTTCCTGTAGTAATTTGGTTACTAAATCGGATTTGAACCTTAGAACCTTGTTGTTCTTGGGTCGCGAGATATCATTATCTCAAATAACATTAAATCTCAGGTCAATATAAAAATTTCAAGTTCGCCATCTCAAAACAAAAACAACTTAATTCATCGTAATCATACGACCTATTTCGTAGACGTATTCAAAGGCATATATCGAAAGGACAGCTGAACGTATAATTGTTATAAATTAAATATAATATAGTAAAATAGGAAGCAATTCACTAGTAGGTTTATAATTTTTATTTTTTCTATTCAATTTGCATTAGAAAATGTTCACTGTACGTATGAGTTACTTTCAACTCGAAGCAATTATATAAAATATTCCACTAAAGCGTAAATTACCATGCGTTGTGATAGCAACTATACGTTTAGGGGGTAAACTTAACTTATAATTACTGTTATTTGATAATAGTATAGTATACTAACAAATAATTACTTATTTGTCAAGGTTAACTTATCACTGATTTAGTTGGTAAAGGTATATTGAATATGTTTGTCCACCAATGTATATAGGATCAACCAGAATTGCCTTCACTCCTGGGAAAATCAATAGTTTTTTTGTTTATCAAATAATGTATCAAATTTATTGTATATAATTAACCATGATACGCCAAGGTATTTTCCCCCCCCCCATTGATATACAATTTGTCATGACTAATTTATCCTTGTATTCCAAGTTGTCTTTCGTGAAATATCGATTTGTAAATTATAATTTTTTTTTTACCAATAATGTAAAAATAATTCTTTAGTTTCATTAATGTCATTTTGATTTATATCACATGTATTTATAATAAATTACAACACTACGTATGAACAACATTCAATTTACTTAAGTGAAAATAATATCAGTCATACGGCTTGGTATGCTATTAAAAGTATTCATAACTTTGGTTAGTTATTAAGAATATTCATTCATTCATTTATATTAAAATGATTTCGACGTGTGTCTGTTTTTTTATTTATACGTAAAGCGTAAAAATTTGTTTTCTTCATTTATTTTGTTTTGGATCTTGTTCAGGTGTGAAAAAAAAATAATGAATTTCTTGTATAAAATGAAGTTCTTTGAAAAAAAGTTTTCAGAAACTGACAACTTGTCAAACAAAATCTAGCATTGATGCCTACTGGAATATACAGGTTTTGATTGATTTAAAATAATAAGTTTTTTTTAATTACAATGTGCAACAGTGGGTTTCGGGCCTCGACCAAACCAAAAAATGGTGACGTGGTATCATCACAAAACGCCGCTTGGTTTTACCACTATAAGTAACAATTTTTTTTTACAGGCCGAAGAAAATGTTGGAGGTGGGTCAGGGCCCTATTTCAGATTTTACTTCAACAAATCCTAAACAGCTTGAAATATTGCATTACAACCTTTGACAATATTGTAGCTATTTCCCCATTTCACAATTCCCTCTAATATGTTTCTGAGGAAAAGTACTCTTTTAATCGATTATTTCACGAAACGTCATGAAAAATTTCACATATTTTAAATGTTTGACATTTCTTGCCTAACGATAAATAAATTGCGGTAGCTGTGTTCAAAAGAATTGTAGTTTATAAATTTCTTGATAACTTTTCTAAATACACTAATCAAGAAAAATTATATTTAGAGCTCCATCATTGGTGTAGAAATGCTGCGTTTAACCATATTCTTTAAATATTCAACTATATGTATTCAATATTAAACAAATTACAAATAGATATCTTCTACAAAGTTGTAGTGCTTAATATACTTAACAATATTGTCAAATACACTAATGCACAAAAATGTCATTTTGGGTTAAATTTTCGCTTATAATTTCTATACTATATACCATGTACAACATCGTCGTGGTTGTTTAATAATCATAGGTTTGTTTTAATATAATTTAGTAATTTAATATAATATATTTTATTAATATAATTTCTATCGATATGTATTAATTATTTTTAATTCTACATTAAGTGTATGTCATGATTAATTTTGCGGTATATTTACGATTTGAATAAAGTCATATGCGATTTGAAACTTCCCACTGTTTTTTTTATATCCACATATTTTTTTATAATAGATTTTTAATTAATTAAATATTTATATATACATATACATATATTCTTCTATTAATTTATACTCTTTACACTCAAAGAGTATTTTAGATTAAGCTTCCATATTCAAGCATAGTTTTTTATTTATATTATTTTGTTGAGAAGTTACAGAAGTCATTAATGGGGCAATTATTTTAGCTGCATCGTATATGAAAGATTCGCTTTATCTAAATTTTGAAGCAATTTTTATATAAGCTTCATGTGGCTTGAAAGTCGTTATAGTTCAAATATACTTTATTTTCGACAAAAAAAAACTAACCGTAAAGGATTGTCTGGGAAATCATACAAATTCATACGGCTCTCTATTGTAATATTCATCGTATTACTTAGTTCAATTACTACTATTATAAATAATCATACGTATAGATTTCTCAGTCTCTCGATATTAATATCAATCATACGGCTTTGTATAGACACCCCTATAAATTATAGTCATAAGATTGTGCTGGAACGAATTCGATGAACCCAATTTTCGATCACTTTTACCACTAAGACAAGTTGTATATTACGAATAGCACGTTCAATATTGACTTGTACAGCTTGAAGAGAGTCTGGTTTATTGCTAAAGACCAATGACTTTAAATAACACCACAAGAAATAGTCTAATGGTGTTAAATCACAATTTCATGGAGGCCATTCAATGTCACAATTTCTTGAAATACTCGTATCTCCAAACTTTTCTTGCAATAATTCGGTTTCTTCACGTGCTGTGTGGCACGTAGCCCCATCTTGTTGGAACCAGATGTTGTCAAGATCAACTTCTTCCAATTTCGGCCATATAAAGTTGGTTACTATCGATCTATATCGTTCTCCATTGACAGTAACGGTGTTACTAGCTCCCTGTCGAAAGAAGTACGAGCCGATTATTCCACCAGTCGAAAAACCACACCAAACTGTCAATTTAGGTGAATGTAATGGTTGTTCATGAACAATTTGTGGTTTTTCTTCGCACCAGAATTGACAGTTTTGTTTATTTACCGCACCACTCAGATGAAAGTGAGCCTCATCGGAGAAGATAATTTTCTTAAAAAAATCGTTATAGTTTTCAAGTTGTTCCATGGCAATATCAGCAAATTCATGAGTTTACGGTAGTCCAAAGGTACTTGGAATAACAATTTTGGATCTCTTATATCTCGAAAACAAGAGCTAAACTAGAAACATGGTAAGCACCACTGGATTCAGCGTGCTCGAATTAGGTTTACCCACTGTGTGCCCTGCTTGTTACTTTTTTGAACTAACACAGTGTAATTAATAGCAATCATACGAGTGGTGGATCTCCGAGGTATATCCTAACTATTTATCTCATAATTTTTCATTCGAACATGAAATTTGTTTCCTTTTATGCTTAAGTTAAGGGCAAGTGGTTATTAAGTAATTATGTTTACCACAACTGGCATACATCGGGATATAAGCCTATCGAACTACATATTTAGAATATTAATATTATATATATAGTAACTGAATAAGTCCGTGACTTTTCAAACTTCCCTGGTAGTTATATGAAATGCAACACTGCTCCCATCAAGTACCACCTGTTAATAGACTACTGTCCAATTTTGAGCAAGTTCCGTCATTTCCTTTGCGTTTAACAGCTGTTTAAATCATACAACCTCGTGCATTTTTTAAAAATGGAAAAAAGGGAATTTCGAGTGCTCATTAAACATTAAACCCGTCAATCAAACCAAGAAAAAGCTTGATAAATACTATGGGGACTCTGCACCATCTATTTCAATGGTAATAAGTGGTTTGCTGACTTTCGTTGTGGTCGCACAAGTACAAATGACGCTGAACGTTCTGGACGGCCAATTTAGGCCAATACACAAAATTATCGAAAAATTCCACGATATGGTGTTGGTCGATCGAAGAGAAAAAGTGCGTGAGATTGTTGATGCCATAGGCATTTCACATGGCAGTGTGGTTTCGATTTTAAATGATCAGTTGGGTTTAAGAAAGCTGTCTGCAAAATGGGTGCCGCGTTTGCTCTCAATTGACCATAAACGCACGGGCGAACACGTGTGTAGTCTCAATGGCAAAATTCCATGAATTTGGCTGCGAATTGGTACCTCATCCGCCATTTTGTCCAGATTTAGCCTCCAGTGACTATTTCATATTTCCAAACCTAAAGAAATGGCTCGGTGGAAAGAGATTTAGCTTCAACGATGAAATTGTTGATCAGACAAATGTCTATTTTATGGACCTCGAAAAATCCTATTTTTTGGCAGGAATACAAAAATTGGAGAAATGTTGGACTAAGTGTATTGAGCTAAAAGGAGGTTATGATGAAAAATATTTTTTTTTTTGCAAAAAAAACTTTCATTCAAAAATTCACGGGCTTATTGATCCGCCCTCGTAGATTAATAATATTATTTATAGTAACTCCTTAATCTCATTTCCTCTTTTTCTTTTATCCACATATGGATAATATCAAATTCAAATTTTTAAAATTAATAACACTTATACGCCACAGTATACAAACAATAATTAATAGCAATCATACCAGTGGTGGATCGCTTAGATGGATTCCAGTTATGGCATAATTTTTCGTTCAAAGATGAGATTTTCTTCCTTTTAAAAAGTTAAAGGCAAGTGGTTATTAAGAAGTTAGTTTTGCTGAAACCGGTATACATCGGAATGTATGACTATTGAAGTACATATTTGGAATATTAATATTATTTATAGTAACTGTTTTCTTTTTTTGAAACAGACAACTCTTTAGTGTCCTCTTCTCTTTTTCGTTTATCCACATATGGATAATATCACATTCAAATTTTTTAAATTAATAACACTTATACGTCATAGCATACAAACAATAATTAATAGCAATCATACCAGTGGTGGATCTCCTAGATGTCGTATAATTTTTCATTCAAAGATTAGATGATCTTTCTTTTAAAAAGTTAAATGCAAGTGGTTATTAAGAAGTTAGTTTTGCTGAAACCGGTATACGTCGGAATGTATAACTATTGAACTAAATATTTTGAATATTAATATTATTTATGGTAACTGTTTTCTTTTTTGTCACAGAAATCTCCTTAATCTCCTCTCTTCTTTTTCTTTTATCCACATATGCGTAATATCAAATCCAAATTTTTTAAATTAATAACACTTATAAGTCATAGTATACAAACAATAATTAATAGCAATCATACCAGTGGTGGATCTCCTAGATGGATCCCAGTTATATGGCATAATTTTTCATTCGAAGATGAGAGGTTCTTCCTTTTAGAAAGTTAAAGGCATGTGGTTATTAAAAAGTTAGTTTTGCTGAAACCGGTATACATCGGAATGTATAACTATGAACTACATATTTTGAATCTTAATATTATTTATAGTAACTGTTTTCTTTTTTGAAACAGTTAAGTCCTTAGTCTCCTCTTCTCTTTTTTTTCTCATCCACATATGGATAATATCAAATCCAAATTTTTGAAATTAATAACACTTATACGTCACAGTATACAAACAATAATTAATAGCAATCATACCAGTGGTGGATCTCCTAGATGGATCCCAGGAATATGGCATAATTTTTCGTTCAAAGATGAGATGTTCTTTCTTTTAATAAGTTAAATTCAACTGGCTATTAAGCAGTTACTTTTACCGCAACCGGTATGCATCGGAATGTATGACTATTGAACTATTTAGTTTATTAATATAATTTAAAGTAATTGTTTTTATTTTTGAAACAGTAAACTTCTTAGTCTCCTCTCCTTTTTCTCCTTTTATGTGACACCTTTCGCAATGCAACTGATGTTCTTTATGCATATATTTAAATATGC
Organism: Phaonia tiefii; assembly: GCA_963931995.1. Classification (NCBI taxonomy): domain Eukaryota; kingdom Metazoa; phylum Arthropoda; class Insecta; order Diptera; family Muscidae; genus Phaonia; species Phaonia tiefii. The sequence continues at coordinate 297,202,178 of OZ008368.1, forward strand.
ATATTCCTATTTACATATATGCAAAATACATACCTCTCTTCTACATATTTATGTGCATCATATGTTTATGTACAAAAAAAACTGTAATTGTATTTAATGTCCAAACATATACATATACATATGTATGCAGTTCGATAAGGGCTGCAACATTAGCAGCATCAGTAACACCATCTCTTTCAGCTCAGTTCCAATGTTTAGAGAGGAGTGTAGACAAAGGGCCCTTGTTGGATATACATAGGAAAATGTAAGCGAATCAACTTTTCCTCTCTGCCTTGGCTTTGCATCTAAAGAATGGCGGCGATGGCGATGATGATGACGATGACGATGGTGATGACGATGATGATGATGATGACGGTGATGCTGTTGTTGAAGAATTTTTTTCAAATCCAAAATGGCGACAAAATGCTTTCGTTTTCCGTTTTCTACGACCTCATTTTTGAAAATAAAAATAATTCAAACCAAAACGTCTTTAACACACATACTAACACAATAAGCTAACACACACACGCACTTATAAATATTTACACATAAACAGGACCAACTACTACACCCAACAAACATGACAAAGCTGCCAACTTTAGCTGAGAGTAATGTTTAGGTTGCTTTAACTGTCAGCTGTAGCAGGATATCAATGTTGTTATCTTAAGAGACAATACAAATGTTTATATGTATGTATGTGAATGTTAGCACACATACATATATATTTCTATATTACATTATTACTAGGGATATGCATACATATGAAGAAATTCTAGAATTTGTGTTGTGTTTAATTTATATTTCTTCATATACAGTAGAAAATCCTCCAAAAACTAACTAACGTATGGTATTATTAAAGCTTAGGCGTATGTGTGTGTGTGTGTATTTAACTGGGTATGAGTGTGTGTTGGATTTATTTCTATACATACATACATACGCGTATATTTTGTATATAAGAAAACACAAACATTTGAACACATACATACAAAGGAATGTTTTGAAAAACCTGGGCATTTTCGCCCTAAAGTATATAAGCCCCAAATGAGCCAAAGGGGGTACAGAGAGAAAGAGAGGGAAAGGATAATACAAGGAAAGAGATTTAAAAAGCAAGAGACAGCTTAGTATTAAACAGAGTCTGCGCTTTGAGTTGTACCTTTGCTTTGGTTATAGCTACATTTTACAAAGGGCCTTGCGTGGGTATTAGCAGCGGTTATAGGTAGCTAAAATCTTCCATACCCACCCTCTCTCCTTGCTGGTTACAAATACAAACATTTTCTTCCGCTCTCCCTTCTCTCTCTCTGTCTCTCTCTTTCTTTGTTCCTCTCTCTCTGTCTTTGCAAACTATGTTATTTTGTCCCCAAATGACCCTCCACTGGCTGTCACTTGGAAAATGTTTAAACAGCTTCACCACAATTCGCTCTTTACCGCTGTCATTCTCTTTCTCTAGCTCTGCTGAGTTTTAGTTAGATGGTCTGACTTCCATTTGTTATTGAAAAGCCATTCACACACACACTCATTCATGGGCCCTTTTTTGCTGCAGCAAATGCTGCGTGGTACATTTCAGTTTTCCTGTTTTTTGCAGTTTTGTTTTAATTGAGGTCGAAAGTTTAAAATAACAATAGTTCACCACACTATGCCACACACACACACACACACACTTGTATGTATGCATGTATGTGTATCTTGAGTTAAATGTTTGAGTATGCGTTTGCTTACAATGCAATAGTTGGCTTTAATCCGTACCCTAATATCTTAGTAAAATCCCTCCTAAATGTCTCTCTCTGTTTCTCTCTCTCTCTCGCTCTTTTTCGCTATTTGTTGAGAAGCTTTATTTTTGCTATGTTGAAAATGTTACATTTGCGGAAGTACGAACGAGATTCAATTTAAGCCTTGGTAAAATATATTCAATTTATTATAATCTATGCCCTCCCATTCCTAACGCCATCACCATCACCATCACCACCACCACAACCTCCATCAATTCCTTTTTCAATTACTATTGGAATGTCATTAAAATTGGATAGATTTTTTTGTATTTTTTTTTTGTCAATCACCGCAAATTTTTAAAGAGCCTTACATTGGTAGGTACAATTTGATTATGTTTAAAGGAAATATTCGGAAGGTGATATTAATTTAAAAAACAAAATTTAAAAAAGAAAAGAAATATATTCTCTTTGAAAATACAGAAACACTAAAGGAACATTTAAAATCATGACACAGACTAGTGTATAAATCATGACATGTCTATTCTACCTAACCTTTAAATCTAGGTAGCGGACGCCTCAATATTTCTTTTAAACCCAGTCTACTATACACTGGTTATATACTTTACATGATTCTTTAATAGAGGGCGGATGAATAAGACCGTGACTTTTCGAACTTCCCTCGTAGTTATATGAAATGCAACACTGCTCCCATCAAGTACCACCTGTTAATAGACAACTGTCAAATTTTGAGCAAGTTCCGTCATTTACTTTGCGTTTAACAGCTGGCAGTCAAACATACAACCTCGTGCATTTTTTTAAAAATTTAAAAAAAGTGAATTTCGAGTTCTAAATAAACATTATTTTTTGCGAAAAAGAACGTTCAATCAAACCAAAGAAAAGCTTGATAAATACTATGGGGACTCTGCACCATCGATTTCAATGGTAAACACGTGGTTTACTGACTTTCGTTGTGGTCGCACAAGTACAAATGACGCTGAACATTCTGGACGGCCCATTGAGGTCAATACACCCGAAAATGTTGAAAAAATCCACGATATTGTGTTGGCCGATCGAAGAGTAAAAGTGCGCGAGATTGTTAATGTCATAGGCATTTCATATGGCAGTGTGGTTTCGATTTTAAAAGAAAGCTGTCTGCAAGATGGGTGCCGCGTTTGCTCTCAATTGACCATAAACGTAATCGTGTGACAACATCAAAGGATTGTTTGGAGTTGTTTAATCGCAATTCGAAGGAGCTTTTGCGGCGTTTTGTAACTGTGGATGAAGCATGGATCATGGATAAGGTGATGGCAACAGTTTTTGAGATTTTTGAAGGTAAAAACCACATTGATTACCTTCAAAAGGGATAAACAATAAACGGCGAAAGGGAAAAATCAATAAACTAGTAGTAAAAGAACTATTTTCTAGGTCCAATAAGTTGGCATAATCAGCCTTATTAAGAATGTCGTTCCCGTATTTGGACTACGACAGTTTTGTAAAAGATTGAAGATAACACTCCAACTTTGTCTTTAATCTTGTACAAAACTGTCGTAGTTGAAATACGAGAACGACTTTCGTAATAAGGCTGATTATGCCAACTTATTGGTCCAATGAAAAAGTTATTTTTCATCAAGATAATTCACGGGTGCACACGTGTGTAGTCTCAATGGCAAAATTCCATGAATTGAGCTACGAATTGGTGCCTCATCCGCCATATTCTTCGGATTTAGCCCCCAGTGACTATTTCCTATTTCCAAACCTAAAGAAATGGCTCGGTGGAATGAGATTTAGCTCCAACGATGAAATTGTTGATCAGACAAATGCCTATTTTATGGACCTCGAAAAATCATATTTTTTGGAAGGAATACAAAAATTGGAGAAACTTTGGACTAAGTGTATTGAGCTAAAAGGAGATTATGTTGAAAAATATTTTTTTTTACAAAAAAAACTGTATGTCATTCAAAAAGTCACGGACTTATTGATCCGCCCTCTAGGTCGTCTGATTTCAAAACTCAGCTATCTCAGCTCAGCTATCTATGCACTAGACAATAGAGCGAGTCGGTGCCGAAACAAAAACAAAATAACAAACAGAAAAGTTGAGCTGTATTACAATTAAGATTTGTGGGTACGGAATTGTCTAAACAAATGGTTTCCCATTATATCCCATGAAGGGATTGGGGAGAGCTTCTCACAACGAGTGAGCTGTGCGCTTTATAATTTTTCACTCACTGATTGTTTTACACCGGTTCCGAATGGTATTTTGAGAAGCTTTTTCGTGGCTAAGTACTCGATAGTGTCGCCATCACTATGAGAGGTGGCTGTCGTCGAGGGAAATTTAAGATGGTCAGATCAGGGAGCGAACCTAAGTTCTCATGCACAAGAGCCGCGCACACTAGCCATTACACCACCGACTGTTTGGTGATTATTATAGAAATTTTTGTATTTCTCCAGTCATCCTAATAAGTGATTTGCTCTCCTAATAGCGCATTTACATGCACTCTTTTATCATGATAATATCGTGATTACACTGTGCAACAGTGGGTTTCAGTCCTCAACCAAACCAAAAAATTGTGAAAGTACTTGGACGTGGTATCACAAAACCCCGCTTAGTTTTTCGCCTCTACGTAACAATTTTTTTTACAGGATTTTACTTCAATAAATCCTAAACAGCTTGAAATATTGCATTACAACCTTTGACAATATTGTAGCTATTTTCCCATTTCACAATTCCCTCTAATATATTTCTAAGGAAAAGTACACTGTTAATCGATTAAACGAAACGTCATGAAAAATTTCACATATTTTATATGTTTGATATTTCTTGCCTAACGATAAATAAATTGCGGTAGCTGTCTTCAAAAGAATTGTAGCTTATACATTTCTTGATAACTTTTCTAAATACACTAATCAACAAAAATTATATTTAGAGCTCCATCATTGGTGTAGAAATGCTGCGTTTAACCATGTTCTTTAAATATTCACCTATGTGTATTCAATATTCAACAAATTACAAATTGATATCTTCTACAAAGTTGTAGTGCTTAATATACTTAACAATATTGACAAATACACTAATGAACACAAATTAAACTATGGGTTCCAAAATGATTGTACCAATTCAGAAATTTAAAAATTTCGTTTATTATTTCTATACTATTAACACAGGAATGTAATAATAATGTTCTCCAAAGTTGTAAAACTTAAAGCTTTCGACAAAATTGTCAAATACATCAATGTATTAGAGGGAATTGTGAAATGGGAAAATAGCTAAAATAGGTTGTAATGCAATATTTCAAGCTGTTTAGGATTTATTGAAGTAAAATCTGAAATAGGGCCCTGACCCACCTCTAAAGTTTTCTTCGGTCTGTAAAAAAAATTGTTACGTATAGTGGCAAAACTGAGCGGGGTTTTGTGATACCACGTCCAACTACGTTCACATTTTTTTGGTTTAGTTGAGGACCGAAACAAATTCCTTTCATTTGTGTCACAGTGTTATCATTCTGCATTCATGTTGCCAAGATGGAATTATACCAGGTGATAGCAGGAAGATTTATATGTATACAAGTCTGTCAATCAGTCATTTTTCCTATATCTTTATTCTTAAAAAAAAACTTTTTATTTAATTAACTGTATTTTTGTGTAGAATTTCTTTAGAGTTTCTTGTAATCTGCTGTTCATATAACACTACCTCTTATATCAATCTCGTTTGTATGTCTTGTCCAAGGCAGCTTCGAAAGGTAGAAGCAATACTACAGAAATTACAACATGGCAACAACAACTGGCATTATGTTTTTGTTTGGTGCGTAGTTTATGTCAATATCAACGTACAACGAACATGGTAGACACAAAAAAGGTAAACAACATTTAACAGCTAGTAGGCACCAAGTTGGCACCACGAAATGAAAAACAACAAATCAGCTGTTCTTATACCACAACCTTCTTAAGCAGTCTTGATCTTGCCATTAATGGTCATGTTCAGTGAAGTACTTACATTCCTTTGCCAGTTCCATTTCCTGCTCAAACAGTATTATACTGAAAGTGTGTATACAACTCTGCGGTTGAAATGATCTGTGACATGATAATAATATTAACGAGGTAAATTTACTCGATCTTTGGTACAAAAATTGTATGAGAAATTACATGATAATAGTGTGATTCGTCGATTATCGAGTCAATTTGAAAGATCGAGTGCATGTAAACGCCCTATCAAGTTTGAAACGTTCGATTCCTTATTCATTTGTTTCGCATTGAATTTTATTTTGTACATTTTTGTTTACTTCTATTGTTGCTATACATTTATGTTGAATTTAACAACTGGAGCTCTCCAAACAAAACCAAAATTCCGGCTGTTTCCTTGATATTAGACTGCTACTACCGTATAATTATTGTACCATGATGAATATTTTGTAAAGCCCGGTATTCAGTTTTTATGAAATTTTCATTCCCATAAGAATTACGTGTAGAAAAAATAACAACAAATTCGTGTACCGAAAATTTCGCTCAATTTTCATTTGCTTGGCACTCAAAACTTTGCTAAAACTAGGTAAGCAAAATCAATTACAGGGTTGTTAACCCAGAGCTATTTCGTACGAAAACAATTGTTTGATAATTGTTTGGGCCGCAATTTTGACATTTCGATTATTTTAACAAACAAAAGTAACACCACATGGCTTAAAAATAAAATTGAGTACAAAGAGGAAATACTCATGAAATAATTTCAAGGTAAATCAGGTATATGTAGGTGATAACTGTGCAACAAAAATTTTCGTTCAGACATAAATGACAAAATTCCTTACGAAAGATTCGCTACAACTGAATACAGGGCTACTGGAATAAGTAGAAGTATGTGTCATTTTTTATTCGATTCTGTTGTTTAAATTTAAAAATAGGATATAAATAATAGAAAAGCATATCGCTTTTAATATTTGTTGAAAATACAAAAGGCAAGAAAGCATGTTTATATAGTTTTTTCAATAGTTTTTGTTTCCATTGAAATTTGCCTATATTCACCACTCCGGCACCATCTAGAAAATTTCCCTTTACTTTCAAATCCACCACCTATCTTTCACCATCTATGGTTTTTTATTTATCTATGTCTATGCTTGGTATTAAGGTCTATTCCAAAACGTCGTGGACAAAATCAATTACAGGGTTGTTATGCCAAAGTTATTTCGTACGGAAACAGATGGTTGATAATTATTTGGGACCGGAATTTTGACATTTCGAATACAAAAGTAACACCACATAACTTAAAAATTAAATGGAATACTCATGAAATATTTTCAAGGTAAATCCGGTAGATGTAGGTGGTAACTCTGCAACAAAAATTTTCTTTTAGACATAAATGACAAAATTCCTCACGAAAGATTCGCTAGAACTGAATACGGGCCTACTGGAATAAGTAGAAGAATATGTTCGTTAGATAAATCTGAGACTGTGAACACCAGCCGTCAGATCAATAGTATGTTTAATATTTTCCTGGTATCGATAGAATTAAATGTCGTAGGACCAACAAACGTAAAGAAGAAGAGCGAAATAATTATGTGAAATATAAAACAATTGTTGTACTTGTTAACTCAGCGGATCTTGCTTCAAAAGCAGTCTGTCAGACAAAACGTTGTGTGTGAACGTAAAACAGCTATATTATCGAAATTCCATCAGATATATATTAATCTATGGTTAGTATTAAGGTTTTTGCGAAAATTTCGTGGACAAAATCAAGTACAGGGTTGTTATGCCAAAGTTATTTCGTATGGAAACAATTTTTTTGATAAGTGTTTGGGACCGAAATTTTGACATTTCGATTAATTTAAATTGACAAAAGAAACACCACATGCGTTGAAACAAAGTACAAAGTACAAATTAAAAAAAAATGGTGTCCCATAACATCCCATGTAGGGATTGAGGAGAGCTTCTCAGAATCAGTGAGATGTGCGCTTTCTAGTTTTGAGACTCACTAATTGGGACCTTCAGTGTTACACCGATTCCGAACGGTATTTTGAGAAACTTTTCATGGCTAAGTGCTCGATAATGTCGCCACGACTAAGCGAGGTGACCGTCGCCGAAAGAAATTTAAGGCGGTCTGAGCAGGGATCGAACTCACGGTCTTATGTACAAGAGCCGACGGCAACACGAAAAGAAATTATATATGAAATATTTGCAAGGCAGATCGAAGGTAGGTGGTAACTCTCTGCAACAAAAATTTCCGTGTAAAGATAACTAACAATATTTCTTAAGAACATTTCGCAGCAACGGAATACGGGGCTTTACTCGGATGATTTTAAATTATAAGTACCTATTTTAACGCATACATCACATTCCCCATGAGCATGAATATATTTGATAAACATACAATAAAACACACTTGGTAACACTGAAGTGCCACATTGTATCAATTTATCCAGTAGCAACCAGAGGCGATTTGAATGCCTTGTAGCAGGCCTGCGATATCAGCCAGAAGACCCATATTGCAACTGTAATCTTGCAATTTTAAACTAGCACAGAGCGCAACATGAAGAAGAAGGTTGCACTTATTCCTTCTCTTGGCGAGCGTTCTGGCTAACCTTCAGAGAAAGTCATCCTTATCTTTCTGGCCTGCTCATAGAAGATCTGCTAAGAGATCTGCAAACAGTTGCCTACACTGAATTACCGCATTGTATTAAACTACCGAGCATCAAAAAGGAAGGATTTAATTGCTTTTTAGAAGGTCTTCAGAGGTAGTCAGAAAACCCTTCACACATATGAAAACGTCATTTAACATTATGGCAGGGTGGCATTGGACAGAAATGTCTGCACTTCTCCCTCCTTTTGGCAGACTTCTGGCTGGTCTGCTAATTGAAGGTCTTCTAATCTGTTAGGTCTGCTAATAGAAGGTCTTCCAAATAAGGTTGTAAAGATCTGGACTCTTTCTATGCGTCGTTTGAGAAGCGCGGTTTGACTGCGTATAGAACTTTTCACCACTCTAAGAGAAGGTGCAATGAAGACCTTCCACATTCTTGCTTGAAGAAGCCATAGTTGAATGTCAATAGTCTGTATTAGAAGGTATATTTGCAGGCCTATTTTATAACTGCCTGTGAATTTCCGCAGCTGTGTATGCATGCACCACTGTATAAGTACATATGTATATACCCACGTCAGCAGATTTTGTTTACGTTTGAAGAAATGTCAATACAAATGTGTCTGCATAAACTCAGATTTCCGCGCAAATCCCATTAAAAATCTGCTTACACTGTGAAATTAATATTTTGAGATGAAAATCATTTGGCAGACAAGCGAAGCTGAAATGTGTTAAATAAGAAATCCACTATGTGACTTGGCAAAGGTTTTTATTTTTCCACATGCCAAGAATATCCTTCAATTCATAGCAATGTGAAATCAAAATAATGTTATAAATAGTTATTGGATATACATACATATGTATGTATGTATCTTAATTTACTTCCATACCACCACCACCACAGAGAGGAAAACGTACACAACATTTCAAAATACAATACAGAGATACAAACTCACTCCCTTAAAGATTTCGCCCTGGCCAATTGGGCCGTATGTACGCAGCTCCCATTAGCTACCGAACAAAAGAAAAACAATTGCTAGTCCTGTGTGTGTATACCCAAGACTACGACGACCACTGCTGCAATTATCCTTTCTTATGATGAGTCACGTCTTTGCAAAGAAACCAATCATTTAACAAACTTTAGACTTTGACTGACTCTTCTACTGATGACAATCAAAGGATATGATGTGGGGTAAGGTGGGTCTGCTGGGGTGTGCTGTGGGCAAAGGCGAAGGCAAACAAAAGCAAGAAAATTGAACAATTTCTGCAAAATTATTACCCCGGAAGGCAGGCTGTTGCGGAGGGGTGTGAGAGAAGGCAATCCCATTACGTGAGATAAACTAATGCCGAAATAGCAGAAAATAAAATGAAAGGATCTTTGAGAGAGAGAAAAAAACAACATATAGACAGATAACTCTATGATGAAGTAGGTAGGTACACCATCGTAGTCACCGAGATGTTGTACATGTGGTGTACTATATATACATAATATAAAATTCGTAATCATTTGCCTGGAATCGACAAGGAGACGGACGGCACAGGAAGTGCCATATAAAGTGAAATGTTGATTGAAGGATTTTCTGTTCCAAAATGGAAATGAATTAAAATTAAAGACTAAAGGGGGAATTTGCTTGCTACTTAGATATGTATACTTGAGTGATTTTGACAGTTTACGTCAAAGTTTTTCAAATGTTATGGCAGGTGTGTCGGAGTCCTATTAGGAGAGCTAGTCATCTGTAAAACTTGTATACTGCTAAAAAAAAAAACGGCCGACGATTAAAGGATTTAGATTTGCAATTTTCATTCCCATAAGAAGTACATGTAGACAAATTAACGATAGATTCATGAACGGAAAATTTCGCTCAACTTTCATTTGCTTGATACTCAGCACTGCGAAAATTTGACGAACAATTTCAATATCAGGGTTACCATGCCAAAGCTATTTCGTACGAAATCAATTGTATGCAAATTGGTAGGCACCGAAATTTTGACATTTCAATTATTTTGACAAACAACAGTAACACTTCATGTGTCGGCGGATTCAGCTTCAAAAAATTCGCTTTACAGCAGTTAACAATTTCTTGATTATCCGCGTAGCATCAATCTTTAACAGCACCCCAAAAAAAGAATCAAATCGCAGCTCCGAGACGGTGAATTGGCATTGCCAAGACGGATGATGTCACGATTAGCGAACTAAGTTGCTGTAATCTTCGTACCGAGTTATTGTCAAAATCAGCTGATTACAATGTCACACACACATGTACAATTGTGAACATAGATAGATGGAAACAAAAGAAAAAGAACTCACGCAAACAACTTTGACATTTACTGGGTACAATGAAATGTAAACAAAGAAAATCAGCTGGGCTAACGCTACTACCTTGTATTTGTATCATGGTAGTAGCATATAGTTAGTAATTTTTTCTATTTCTTTCTTTCTTTATTTATAAAAATAACTTTTTAATTTAATTAACGAAATGTTTACGTGAAAGTTATTTAATATTTTAAAAAATAGAATAAAGTAAAATCAGCTGTTATTACTAACACTACCTCTTATATCAATTATGTTTGTATGTGTTGTCATTAATGTTAATGTTCAGTGAAGTACATTTCCGTGACATTTCCATTTCCTGTTCATACAGAAGGTACATTTACTTGATCTTGGGTACAAAAAATGTATGAGAAATCACATGATAATAGTGAGATTTGTCGATTACCGAGTCGATCTGTAAGATCGAGAGCATGGAAACGCCCTCTAATATTATCATGCGCGGAGGCATGATCTTGACTGACAGTTTAGATTTTGAGAGGAAAAATAGCTGTCAGCGTCAAAACAACAAGCAAAATTAGTTGTATTCTAATTTTTCTTATGCATGGTGGAATAAGAAAGGTAATCCCGTTAGAACAGCTGATTTTAACTTGTTTCTTGCCTCTGCGTTTCTCTTATGGCAAACGCACATGTATTTTGCTGTTGTACATATAATTATTTGAAAAAAGAAATACAAAACAAAGTTTCTGTTGTTGTTGCCTACAATTACAACAACACCCTACATATTCTTCCATATGCCTCAAGGTTCGTATTCAACTTTTGTGAAATCGAACGAAGTGCGTTTATAAAAAATAACGAAAATTTCGTCCACTTTTAATTTGTTTGTAACTCAGGCCTTTGCAAAAATTTCGTAAATAAAATCAAGTCCAGGGTTAATTTTATATTTATTAATAGTTATTTCATACGAAAATAATTGTTTGATAATTGTACTAGACCGGATTGTTGACATTTCAATTATTTTAGCAAACAAAAGTAACACTACAGAAGTAAAAGTAACACCACATGCGTAAAAACAAAAATGAAGTACGTAGAGGAATTATTTATGAAATATTTGACAGTTAAACAGAGATAGGTGGCAACTCTCTGCAACAAAACTCTCGAGTCAATCGGTCAAATCGGCTCACTTTTTAAACCTGTGAGGGCCAATTATATAGACGGCGGCGTGAGTTTAAAAACATATTTGGTGGCGACGACGGGTCGGAATATTCTCGATCGACTTTGATTTTGGTTTACATGCAACTATTTCACCAATAACTCCTCTTTTTACTCCATTTTCTTTTTAAACCATGTGGTATTACTTTAGTTTTTTCAAATTATCGAAATGTCAAAATTTCGCTGGCAATCAATTATAAAAGAATTGTTTTCGTACGAAATCTCTTCGGCGTAACAACCCTGTAACTGATTTTGTTTGCGAAATTTTCGCAAAGAGCTAAGTATCAAGCAAATGAAAAGTAAGCCAAGTGAACAGTTGACGAAATTTTCATTAGATTTTATGCACGTACTTTTTAGGGCAAAGTAAATTTAGGGTAGAACTAAATATAGGACTTAAATGACAAAATTACTTGTGAAAATTTCTCAACAGGGTTTTCATGTTGTAAAGTTTAAAATAACAGTACTCAGTTGAAAAGTTCTGAGTAGTATTGAGTACTCAGTTGAAAAGTATTGAGTAGTATTGAGTACTCAGTTAAAAAATGTTGAGTATTATTAGCTACTCAAAAGTGAGGTTTGTTTAATTGTTTTCGTACGAAATCACTTTGGCGTAACAACCCTGTAACTTTTTTTGTTTGCGAAATTTTCGCAAAGAGCTGAGTTACATGCAAATGAAAAGTAAACCAAGTTTACAGTTCACGAAATTTCCATTAGATTTTATACACGTACTTCTTAGGGCAAAGTAAATTTTGGGTAAAACTGAATACAGGGCTTAAATGACAAAATTACTTGTCAAAATTTCGTAACAGGGTTTCTGCAAACGAGGTTGTAATGTTGTAAATTTTAAAATAATAGTACTCAGTTGAAAAGTGCTGAGTAGTATTGGGTACTCAGTTGAAAAGTATTGAGTAGTATTGAGTACTCAGTTAAAAAGTGTTGAGTATTATTAGCTACTCAAAAGTGAGGTTTGTTTAATTGTTTTCGTACGAAATCACTTTGGCGTAACAACCCTGTAACTTATTTTGTTTACGAAATTTTCGTAAAAATCTGAATACCAAGCAAATGAAAAGTGAGCCACGTTTAGAGTTCACAAAATTTTTAATAGTTTTTATATACGTACTGCTTAGGGCAACGAAAATGTCGATAGAACTGAATACAGGGCTTAAATGACAAAATTACTTGTGAAAATTTCGCGACACAGTTTCTGTAAAAGGGGTTGCCATGTTGTAAAATTTAATATAACAGTACTCAGTTGAAAAGTGCTGGGTAGTATTGAGTACTCAGTTGAAAAGTATTGAGTAGTATTGGGAACTCAGTTAAAAAGTGTTGAGTATTATTAGGGACTCGAAATTGGGAGCATTTTACACTACCTCATTGAAGCGCTCTTTGATGTTGCCATATCTAAATTTTGCCGACCATATCTAACTTTGCCGACAATGAATTTTTGAAAAAAAAACCTTGTTTTTTTGCATTATATGCCTCAAAAGTTGAGTAATGAGATAGATGCTTGTTATGGACACATCGCCTAGTATACATTTTTGTTCCCCATACACAGTATATACTTTTTCATTTTAACACAAAACTACTGAAATGTTTAAAGTTTTAATATAAATTTGTTACATTCATTGCGAAAATCAGTGTGAATCCTTAAGCCTGCAGTTTCCAAATTTGAATAACCGAATTAATCACTGATCAATTTTGGATACTGCTCTTTAAAACTAAATTAATATACTTTAATTTGCAGTTCACCACTGAAACGTTTATATTGCTACCAACATTATGCAACATTTCGTCCTCACGTCCTTTTCACTTTAATGTTAAAGTTGAATTTGCATCTAGCATCTCCTCTGTAATGACCCTAAATTTCTCTAAATCAACTTATATTAATTAAATGGAAACCCCATTGCACAAACTGAATGCAATAATTTTACAACAAATGGTGATTCATATGCTCTTGAGTATAAATTCTATGTATATGTATTATGGTATATAAGTATAAGTATTAGTATGTAAGATCCCTTCTTATGGAGCATCCTCAGTGGGAGCACCATAAAGTTGAAAGGAAACATCTCAAACTCGTACATCCTTTTCATGATGTTATTCATGTTAAAGTATTAATGAATGAACGAGTCAACGGTGGTGTAGAGCTGTTAAAGTAGGAGTGAGAAGGTTAAAATGGGAATGGGAGGACAATAGCACTATACTGGAGTCCTTGTAAATGTCCATCCTTAGAGGACGTTTGTACAAGAGTGTATGTGGATGTGTGTGTGTGTGTGTGTGCAAACGACATAACAATGTAATAAGTAAAGGACCTCTACGATGTCAACTGCAACGACAATGACATGATGAAGATAAATATTTTTTCGTTGAGCTTTATCTGTATAAAGCTGTGCGAACAAATACGGCCGGAGAACGGAGGTAAAAGGCAGGATAGTAAGAGAAATTTAATGCCATTACTGTTAATGGTAAATGGAATACCCATATGCATATGCATGTACCTATGGATTTGTATATAACACCTTGATCAACAAAAAGGGCATAGTTGTTGGTCCTAGGTCCTTTGGGAAATTTATGTATACAACGAAAAGAATCACGTACTAGTTGTATACCCGGATACCCCTAAATAATGTTAATTTCTTTCTCACATAGCTTTTGGGGGATTTCCTGCTACTACTACGCCTCTGTGCTGCTGTTAGAGATGGGTTTTATGTGTATAAAGGATTATAACCCAAAATAGTCACCCAATTCAATTATAAGTTACACGATGAACAACATGGATGGTGTTACTGGCTGGATGTTTAAACATGGATGGATGGATGAATGGCTTGACGAAGCATTTCATTCATTCACACACATATACACACATCTATAGATAGACATTGGAGAACACATTTCTATGTACATATGTAGAACAGTTATGTGTTTATATCCTTGTAGATTACTGCAAATGAAAATTGACACCCACATGACAGGACGGACAGCCGGTCGGATGAAAGGACGATAATGAAAGGCGGAATTGTATACCATTTCCGCATACCATATATGGAGTAGGTGGTGTTGGTGTAGCTAAAGCTAAAAGAATTAAAGGATTTATGGTTGTATTGTCGTGGTTCTTCATGCTCAATATACAAAATAGCAATTATCTCATGGCTTGGGCATTATGCAAAAACGAGAAAAGTTTTCTCGGTTTAGGGAAATTATCTCGTTGTCTCTTGTTACAATTGAATAAACTTTAACAAGGACATACATTAGTTTATAATAGCATTACTATATACCAGTTACAATGTTTATAACATTAAACAGGAAATACAAATGTTACCATATCAATCGAATAGCCAAAGTTGCCAGATTCTAGCTGAAAGTTACCATGTAATTTTATTTTTGATCTAGGGTATGTAATGAAGTTTAAACAATTCTTTATATATCTCGTTAGTTGTCGAAAAATCGTTTAATAGCCCAGCAGGAAAGTGAAGAATGCATTACATTGAGAATGAATTTTATAAAAAAAAACCGTTTCCCATTACATCCCATGAAGGAATTGGGGAGAGCTTATCACAACCAGTGAGCTGTGCGGTTTGTAATTTTTCACTGATTGGGACCTACAATTTTACACCGGTTCCGAACGGTATTTTGAGAAGCTTTTTCATGGCTAAATACTCGATAGTGTCACCGTCACTATGCGAGGTGACCGCCGCCGAAAGCAATTTTTAAGGTGGTCAGAGCAGGGATCGAACCCAGGATCTCATGTACAAGACCACCGACGATAATAATTACATTATATAAGACATTACAAAGAATCGAGGGGGTAATGTCATTTGACAATATTGCACATTGATTCCCCCTACATAGCGCGTACAAATTTTACGTTTACGTTTTTTTTTTTGTTGTTTTATTTCTTGACAATTATGTCACATGAAATCTTACCTATCTAAAGTAATAGTAGGCAGACATAGAGTTGGCAATGCAGTTCTGTTTGCAGTTTGTCACAATACGTTATCTAACGGGAAATTTTTTCTGATGGCTTAACATTGTATTTATAAACCTTGCATTCGTGCACATGTTTCTATTAGAATCGCGTAAATAAGTCAGTTTTGGTGCAACGTTTAGAGGTGAAGATAGATAATAGTTTATGTATGTCGGGGGAGTGCCACTATACATATAACTAATTCTTAATTCATTAACAATAGAGTGCATTATAGAATTCATTCCTGATAACATGTTAAATAATGCATTAAAAATAACGATTATATAATGCATTCTCTGGACACATTAAAATAATTCATTCTTTTCCTAGAACATCCCTGTGTTGAAAATAATACACGCTACACATTACCTTCTCGATTCCTATTCATTCCCTTTTCCTGCTGGGAGAGTGTGATAAATCGATAAATTCTCTTCTCAGAAAAAAAATATTTGGTGTCACCTACCTAACCTTTGTTTATTTTGAGAGATATGTAAAGTATATACTCTTCCTAATCGACGAAATTTGATACATACCAAATTACAGAAATTCTCTCGAACCAGTTAAGCAGTGTGAACATACCTTAAAGGTGGAAGTTCAAACCATTTGAAATTAGAGGTGAAATCAAAAACATAACCTACGGCCCATAAAGAGCAAAAGTGTAGGTTGGTATAAATTATCTCCCGAACTGCCGAAAGCAGAAAATTATTTGATAAGTTGTTATAAATTTTGTTTTCTTTTTTAAGCCCCGTATTCAGGTCATTCGAAATTTTCGTAAAACAATTTGTCATTTGTCTCTAAACGGAAAATTTTGTTGCGGAGAGTTACCACATATCATTGATTTACCTTGCAAATATTTCATTTATAATTCCTCTATCCCCCTCCTTTTTATTTTTAACGCATGTCGTGTTGCTTCAACTTGTTAAAATGATCAAAATGTCAAAATTACGGGCCCAAACAATTATTTTCATACGAAATAACTTTGGCGTAACAACCCTGTAATTGTTTTTGCGTACGAAATTTTCTCACAGAGCCGAGTACCAAGCAAATGAAAAGTGAGAGAAATTTTCGGTTCACGAAATTTTCGTTATTTTTTATACACATACTTCTTATGGCAACGAAAATTTCATAAAAACTGAATACCGTGGTTTAGTGATCATTTCCTTCATGTGTTATTTCTTGTACTTCTTAAAAAGGCAACTCTCTTAAAGTAATTAGCACTTATCTAGTTATGCAATTGAGTTCTTAAACAAATATTTGATACTAGTTGTTTTTTATCTAAAGCCCTGTAATCAGTTCTTGCGAAAGTTTCGTAAGAAATGTAGTAATTTATTTCTAAACGGAAATTTTAGTTACAAAGAGTTACCACCTAGCTTTAATGTACTTTCCAAATATTTTCATATCGCACTCCATTGTATTTTTAAAGCATGTTGTGTTACTTTTGTTTGTCAAAATGCCAGCCCTAAACAACTATCAAACAATTGTTTTCGTGCGGAATAACTTTTGTATAACAACCCTGTACTTGTTTTTGTTCACGAAATTTTCACATAGAGCTGAGTACCGGCCAAATTAAATTTTCGTTATTTTATATTCTCGTACTTTTTATGAGAACAAAAAAAATAAAATAAAGCCAACATAAAAAAAAACTATCACTGTTAAAAATAAAACGAATTATGGTTACGTACCTATACCATAGCTTTGTCACATATAGATGGCTCTTATGTTCCGTATTGATGAAGTAGCAAAAAGAGTTACCACATTAATTTATTAAACGGGGTACAATTCGCAATCTTGGTAATTAATTAGCACTTATCTAGTTATGCAACTGAGTACTTAAACAAATATTTGGTACTAGTTGTTTTTTTTTTATCTAAAGCCCTGTAATCAGTTCTTGCGAAGTTTCGTAAGAAATGTAGTAATTAATTTATAAACGGAAATTTTTGTTACAGAGAATTACCACCTAGCTTTGATGAATTTTGAAATAGTTCGCAAATATTTCCATTTCGCACTCCAATCTTTTATTAGAGCATGTTGTATTTCTTTTGTTTGTCAAACTGTCAAAATTCCATCCCTAAACAAATATCAAACAATTGTTTTCATGCAAAATAGAGCTGAGTACCAGCCAAATTAAATTTTCGTTATTTTGTATTCTCGTACTTTTTATGGGAACAAAAAAAATAAAGCCGACATAAAAAAGCGATCATAGTTAAAAATAAAACAAATTATAGTCACATATAGATGGCGCTTATGTTCCATTCCATGTTCCATGAAAATCAACATGGCAACGCTGCGCACCGTATTGATTAAGGAGCAAAAAGAGTTGCCACATTAAATTATTAAACGGAGTACAATTCACAATCCTAAGCGGCATTTACACCTACCTAGATTATCTCATTTTCGGGATTATCGACGTTTTCTCTTATGTAGTTTGACATTTATAATCCAGAAAAAGAGATAATCTTGGTAGGTGTAACTGCAGTTTTATTCTAATACGGCATTGACACCAAACAAGATTAACGCATTTTTAGGATTATCTACGTTTTTGTCTTATGAAGTTTGACATTTATAATCCCGAAAAAGCTATATTCTTGGTAGGTGTTACTGCAGTTTATTATCCTCATGGATCCATTTTAGTTACAAGATTCTAATATTGGTAAAAGGACATATAAGATGCAATGGTTGAAGTGCGCGGCGGCGTTTGTACATCCCACCATGGATATATTTTATTTCTTTCGGCAACGGTCATCGTTTAATTGGTATATACTTATAGTGTACATTACCCATGTGTAAATGTAAATATAATACATTATCATTTGGATCTGCAAGATTTGTTTCTAATTTTGAAAAGCTGTCTCCCTACCTTTGTGTGGTATTAAATATTAGTTTAATATTAATATTAGTTTAGTATTTAGTTTTTGAATCATTTCATATTATATTCTAGATCCTGCTTAATATTTCCCTGGGAAATCCTTCCAGAACGATTGCAAAACATAATTGATGCTCTAATTGTGAATGGTTCCTATTTAAGAAAAAATAGTATTTAAATTTAAGCCTCTTGTATACACATGTGGGAAAAAGAGTTTGTTTTTATATAAACCTTATATGTATTTCGAATGCATAAATAGTACATAGAAAGCTATACGAGTATAAATATTTGTACATGCATTTTACTTCTGCCTGGATTTTTAAATTCAGCTAACTCTGCTCTATTTTGCTGCAGAAAATTCATTTTCATACACAAACATACATAAACACAAATAAATATGTAAATATACAACATCCTTGTTGATTCATCTCTCTTTCACTGCATAATATCTCTCTCACTCTCTGTCTGGGTTTACTTGGAAATCATCCTATCGGCAGTCACTGCCGACGTCGCAACATAAAGCAACAAATGTGTGCTGTTATAGTTATCCAGAGTAAAGCCGAACTACTGGAGTCCGGGAAACCAAGCACACCCACTTTTCCAACACCCATGCAACCCACAATTTATTGGCCCCACATTTCGTCATAATCTCCGGGCGTGTGTTGGTGCGTGTGTGTTTCAGTACGGAGCTGAATTGATTTTTTGTTTTTGCGTTTTGCATTTAAATTACTGGGCAGTAACTGGATGATGACGAGCGCATGATGACGATGATGAATATAAACGAAATGGAATTGCAGTAACAGCAGCAGCAGTAAACAGCACTTGACTATGAGGATGGCGGCGGGCGCATGCGTCATTTTTCAAAGCCTGCGTTCAAATTAAGGATTTTTTTCTTTTTTGCTTCTCCAACCCATAAATGCACATTTATAAGGGTGTGTGTATTTCGAAGTATATAAGTATAAAACTGAAAGAATACAATAAGAAGTAATTTAAAGCCAAACAAACGATTGCTATAAATACGCATCCATTTAAGTTTCAGCCATCACTACTAGTATGACGAGGGCTCCTTGTTTTACCGTTTGGAATTCAAGTGAAATTCCTTAAAATTTTTAGTTTAAACAGTTTTTCTATATTGTGACCGTTAGTTCATTAAACACTTTTGTTCTGTTTCTAATTTTGTAAAACAAAATACAAGCTTTTCATGCAAAATAAAGTTGACGCCATTAAAAAGTCATTTAAAAATTGATTGATATTAAGAATAAAACAACATAAACAAAATTTACTTACCATTAAATTTAACCAAATTTATAACAGAATTTTCTAAATGTTCCATTCAATTCCCTTCTTTAAAACAAAATGCACAAAATGTTTAAACCGTCAAACATAGTTCAATATATTGGCATGGTAAAACTGCAGTTACACCTACCTAGTTTATCGCTTTTTCGGGATTATAAATGTCAAACTCCATAAGAAAAAACGTCGATAACCCCAAAATGCCTTAATCTTGTTTGGTGTAAATGCCGTATAAAATATATATAACAATAAACTCGTTGTGCGACTTTTGTTAAATCTAACATGTGGCAACACCTATATACTTGTGTTGCCCTGTTAAAGTCCGGTATTCAGTTTTTACGAGATTTTCGTTGCCATAAGAAATACGTGTATAAAAAATTACGAAAATTTCATGACCCGAAAATTGCGCTCACTTTTCATTTGTTTGGTATCAGCTATTACGCCAAAGTTATTTCGCACGAAAACAATTGTTTGATAATTGTTCGGGACCGCAATTTTGATATTTCAATAATTTTAACAACGAAAAGTAACACCACATGCGCTAAAAATTAAATGGAATGCGTAGAGAAATTATAAATGAAATATTTTCAAGGTAAATCAAAGATAGGTTGTAACTCTCCGCAGCAAAAAATGACAACATTTCTTACGAAAATTTGGCAAGGACTGAGTACCGGGCTTAAATTGAAGTAGATATCAGCCGTGTTACGTTGCAAGCGAACGATTATTATTTGCTTGAGAGTAATGGAAACGACGACCTAACGATAATTGTCATTTGTTAGAAATATGACAGCACTATTTACAGTGGCAAAAAAGTACTGAAGTTTAGCACCATTAAAAACATAAATTTTTTGTCTTTGCGAAAATTTAGTGAATATAATCAAATTACAGGGTTGTTATGCCAAAGTTATTTTAATTGTTTGATCAAGCCATTGTCACTCATCTCTAAACAGGAATTTGTATTGCAGACTGTTACCACCTATCTCTGATTTACCTTGCAAATAATTTTCGCAAAGAGCTGCGTACTCGGCAAATGAAGAGTGAACGAAACTTTCGGTTCATGAAATTTTCGTTGTTTTTTTACACGCACTTCTTATGGTAACGAAAATTTCATAAAAACTGAATACCAGGCTTAAAGCCCCGTTTTCAGTTCTTTCGAATTTTCGTAAGAAAGGTTGTAATTTTCTCTAAACGGAAAATTTTACTGCGGAGAGTTACATTCTATCTTCGATTTTGCTTGAAAATATTTAATTTATATTTCCTTCCATGTGGTGTTACTTCTGATTACTAAAATGATGGAAATGTCACAATTCCGACCCCAAACAATTATCAAACTATTCTTTTCGTACGAAGTAACTTTGGTGTATCAACCCTGTAATTGATTTGCCTACGAAATTTTCGCAGAGAGCTGAATGATTATTAAGTGAGCGAAATTTTCGGTCCATGAAATTTTCATTAATCTTTATACACGTACTTCTTATGGCAACGAAAATTTCATAAAAACTGAATACCGAGCTTGCCCTGTTAAATCGAAGTAGACATCAGCCGTGTTTTCGTTGCAAACTAACGATTATTGTTTGATTTATTTACACCGACCAATATTGGCACATTTTGAAGGTTAAATCCGTTAGTTAACCCGCATTAACCCAGAAGATTTTATCGACTGGCTCGAATTGACCCACTGAGCCAATTTTAAAGGTTCAGTTATTTCAAAATCATCGCAAATTTGTGGAAAACTGACAAAACCAATAGCCGCCAACTTAATTTTTCTGTTGTGCTCCCGTCTTCGAAAATTTGGTCTCGGCGCAGAGTTTGTCCAAGCACGAAGTGGCCACCGGAAATGAAAATTTATTGTCAAATTGGGTGGTGTAAATGGCAAATTTTAGATAACAAGGTTATCGCTAACCCGGCGGTGTAAATGCGATATTACGGAAACGACGACCAAATCATAATTGGCATTTGGTAGAAATATGACAGCATTATGTACAGTGGCAAAATAAACAGAAGTTTGGCAACATTAATAACATAAATTTTTAGTCTTTTTCTTAAGTCCCGTTTCAGCTCTTAGAAAATGTTCGTTTGTATTATAAGTTCGAAAGAAGATCAATTACAGGGTTGTTATGCCCAAGTTATTTCAATAGATTTTTTCGAAATTTTCGTAAGAAACATTATCATTTATCCCTAAAGGCCTGTACTAAGATCTACATTTCACGTGAAATTGTACAAAACTCCATTCAACATAACTCTAAAGAAATATCTATGAGAATGACAGAAGAAATATGATTTTTGGCTTTACAAATTTTTAAGAACTCAGAAAATATAGTAGACAACGGTAATTTGTTGCTGACCAATGACCCTACGAAAAAATATGGATGGCAAAGATTATTTCACGCGAACGAACTTAGTACCAGGCTTAAACGGAAATTTTTGTAGCCAGAGTTACCACATACCTTCGATTTACGTTGTAACTATTTCATAAATATTTCCTCTTGGCACTCCATTTAATTTTTAACACATTAATTTTTAATTGTTTTCATACGAAATAACTTTGACATTGTGGACTCACGAAATTTTCATTATTTGTTGTACACGTACTTCTTACGGAAATTAATATTTATTTTCAAATGAATCTTTTTGACGTTACATCTGTACTAAACTACGACACTGTAAAAAACAACCTTTGTACTGACAACAGTTTTGTCATCAATTTAACATCTAATAACATTAATTTGTTTATACAAAGTAAACTTACAACCGCACTGACAACTTGGAAATGTCAATGACATAAATAAGTAACTACGTGAATGCGTTCAAACTCATACACATAAATTCAAAAGTACTAATATAATTATTGCGATTGCATAGTAAATACAAGAAAAAATATATATTTTATTTAAATAAAAAATATGCATATTTGCTATGTTTATCCAAGCACGGCATTGATAAAGTTTATTCAACTACATGAGGTACTGAGAATACAATTTCCAACACGACTGTTATACCAGTACTAACAGTGAACTTGCAAATGGTTGGCAACTCGTTGTTATCCTTTTATTTATTGTTGGTTTCCTTTGTGTCATTTCATTTCGGTTATGTAGTATTTGTATTTATCGTTTCACGTAATATTCCATTCGCTTTGGTGTTCAGGTACCTGATTTCACTTCATTCTTGCCCAATTTCGAAATTGTATATTTTGTGCCTGGGAATATGTTGGTTGTATTCACCATATGTACATATATCAACAACAGCTCAACTCAGGTACACGAAAATGCGTCCATGAATGATTGCAAGATTTCAACGTCGACCACGAATGCCATAGTGAATATTTGCTGTACACTTTTCGTATGGGACATTTGTTGTTTTCGTCCGTTTTTTTTTTTTATCTTGTTCTCTTTCCTTTTCCATTGTGTTATTTAGGGGATAATCTCAAATCAATACCTGAGTTTGACTGCAGCAAAGGCAGCATCCGCCATAGCTCTTCATACACAGCAATAGCAGAGATATTAGTTACTTTTTAACCGATGACAGAAATCTTCTTCGTTCATTTATTAGAGATTTAAACTGTGCATGCGTGTGATTATAGATGAGCAGATTCAGTTTTTTTCCATATTGTTTGTTTGGATTTCTTCTAAAGAATCACACACTTCGAAACAATGGGCCACTGTTTGTTGGTAGCTTGGGACAAAATTAAAAATATGTTCTACTTTTCATGCACTATTTGTGGTAAATCTGTCTTATGTGCCGAGTTGTTTAATCGTCCCGGAAATACTCATTTTATAAATCAGCATACATGTTTCATACATTTGCCATAGAAACAGACTTTAGTGCAATTAATCTGTTTGGGGGATCCTAAGTCTAGCCACTATTTGGACTGCAGATAACTAATATAATGACAAAGAGAACGATGGAGATAGAGATAGAGAGAAATACCAAAATTTAAAAACTAAAATTAAAAAGGCTATCGAAGTAAAATTTTTGTACTGCTGAAATTTTGATTACTGGATCCAAAAAAAGAACGTAGTTTACATTCGGTGTAAAACTATACCTTCAAATCAGTAGATTTTGAAATATAATTCCTACTGATTGTGAGAATGGGCAGAATGTGATATAGAAACGCCGCGATCTAACCACATTTTCGGATAGCGCACGTCAAAATATAAGTAGAATAAAAGAAAAATTTTCGGCATCTGATGTAGGTGAACAACAACACATTTGTCAATCAAAAGCATCGGTTATCGTTGGATTTTATTGTAATTTTACCGCCCTTGATACCAAATAAGAATACAATCGATGTTCTTGCATCACTATCAGGCTTCAATTTTTTCGGGGTAATATTTTGTCGATTTCACAAGTCTTATAAAAACTTAATAATAGGGCGTTTACATGCGCTCGATCGACTCGATAATCGACAAATCACAGCATTATCATGTGATTTCTCATAGCTCATTCGCACTGCAAAATATTTTCTGATTTCGTATCAAATGCCCTAACAAAATCTGAAGTGTTCGCATTGAAATTTTTCCTGATTTGATTGAAAATCAAGGCATATTGATGAGGTAGTGTTACAACGACAACAAACACACCAAGCCTACAACAATAGGCAGTAGGCTTTGTCTGGTATTTTTGTGTTCCAGGAATAAAACTAAACAAAAAAGTATAAAAATATATGTTTAAGAAACAATAAATACCTAAGAAATGAGAAAAGTAAATAAGTCGATTATTCTAGTGGTACCACCACATCAATGCGCCGTGATTGAAATGGTTGTAATGGATTTATGCCGATTGTTTCTGCTTCGGCGGCGGCGTAGGGACCTATGGAAAACCGGTGGCTTGGTCGAATAACCTGGCGGCGGCCTATCCCAATTATTTGGAAATTGACCAGTCTGCTGCTGTGCAGAGTTCAATTAACCTGTTCGGGAATGGGACTGCCTGTTGGTGTTATAGCGTTGGAATTTCGTCTGGCTGTTGTTAGGCAAAATTTAAATTGTCGTTTAACTCCATACGTTAATTCTTGGGAAGTTAAGCTGACTGTTGTTAGGAAATCTTCTGATTGTGGTTGTGCGTAGTTTATAGTTTGTTTCTTGTTGTGGTTGTGATTATATGAAATATTAAACAAAAAGTTATACGCCGCAGCGCAAATTTCTACCTAATCCGGCAGCGGGGCGCCAAAACTCAAAAAAAACGGCGGCTGCGGCGGCTTGGCTCGGCGGCGTAAAAGTATATCCGGCATATGAAATCGAAATAATATTACCAAAAACTTTTGAAAGCATGATAGTGCTGCGAACATCTATTGCATTCTAATTTTGGTATAAAAAAAGGCGGTAGAACGACAATAAATGACAACGATAACAGATGTTCACGCTCATGATTGACAAATATATTGTCCTCTTTAGGCCGTGTTAGATTGTTAAGGCCCCTTTACACAGCATTCGCACTAGCATCGATTTTCTTGATTTTGACACTTTTGTTGACTTTAACCAGAAATCAAGAAAACTTGCTTGATTTCCCATACATACGTTTTGACAGACGACAAATCGTGTATTTTTTCTTATTTGGCTGAAAATCAGGAAAAAATGCTTTCTGCAACGCTGTTTTATCTCAAACTACGCACGAATAGTACGTTTGTTTACAACCATTTCAATCTAGGCGCATTGGTACTACTAGAATAGCCGAGTTATTTACTTTTGTAATTTCTTAGGTATTTCTTGTTTGACAAACATGTATTTTTTATTTTTATTTGTTTTCTTTTGTTTTTGGAATACATTTGTGTTGAATTTTGTTGTGAAAAAATACCAGACACAGCAAAATGATTATTGTTGTAGGCTTGATGTGTTTGCTGTCGTAGTAACACTACCTCGTCAATGCGCCTAGACTTTCAATCAAATCAGGAAAAAATTCCAAAGCGAACACTTCGGATTCTGTTAGAACATTCGATACGAAATCGGGAAAATATTTTGCAGTGCGAATGAGCTATTAGACTGTTAGAAGACCCGTTGGATATGTCAACATTTTCATTTGATGAGAGAAGATGGAATAGTGTAAACAAGAGAAGAACGTTTCGCAGACAAAATTTTGACAGATCTGTTAGATTTATCTGATTTCTTCATTTTGCTCACAGTTTGGTGTTTTCTGTATTCTATTTTTATTTTATAACTGTTATACATATTTTGTTTGTCACTTTGCAGGAAGATGGTTTTTCATTCTCTACAAATAATAGTGTAAATCGCATGCAGAATGAAAGAACGATTTCTGTCAAACAGAAGAGACTCTCATTCCATTTCTTTATCCGCGTATCGTTCCATTTGCATCAGCTTTACCAATATGATCGTTTAGGATTTTCAGGAGATCTTTTTTATTATTTTTTGGGGATTTAGAAACTACATGTTTTTCTATATCATCAATATGTAAATGTTTCATAATATTTATAATTATTTTTTATTTTGAAAATGCATACTGCATGCAACCCTTATTTATTACTTTTTTTGAAGAACTAACATTTGTGTCAATTATAACTCTTAATGATTATATACATATGTATGTTGTAAGTACATACATATGTATGTACATAGCTACAAAATGCTATTGTATTCAAGTTGTATGTACATTAGTATGACACTAAGGGTAAAAAGTAAAAAAATACACAATTGACATACAGCAAAAGGTGATACCTACGGCAAAAAGGCAGTAGGGTTTAAGTAGCGTTTATAACATTATCAATGCTCAAATTGACATTTTCTAAAACAAAAACAAACTGCTTTTGCCGCTCGCGTCAAGGGATCTGATCTCTCTACCATATGATTAACTGTATTATTGAAATGTTTTTGTTTCTTTTTTTTTTAATTCTATAGCTTGTTTTCGTTTTGACAAAAATAAAATATGCATTGCAGACATCCCTATACATACGCACATTCGAACGTATTCCACTGATGGAAAACACGAACGCGCCCCTGTTTTCTCGTCGATCGCCTGCTCGCAAACACATAATTTCGTTCTCTCGGCATGTGATGTGAAAACATTGAGATACCCGGCAGCTGTTGATATTGTCATCGTGTTTTTGTTTATATTTTTGTTCTCTACTATATATTGAACATTTTCCGTACATCCACTTTAGTATATGACCAATTGTGCGTTTCTAACTTACATAAGTACATATGTACATACTTTGTTTTGGTTAATAAGAAGAAGAATAACAAATATACAGTAACCGATTTTGTCACAAAATTTGTAAAGGGTTGAATGTTATTTATTTTGTAATTTTTTTATTTGTTAAAGGTGAAATTAAAAAGTTTTTACGTGGAAAATAGATATTTCTAATCCTCAAAGATCAAAATAGCATATTTAAGAAATAAATCGAAGACTTTTTTTGGTAAAACACCCATAGATTATTATTTTATACATATGTAGATGTATCAACTCGCTCTTCGGTTTAATGATTAAAGGCAAACGAACACGTGTATGAACGTCAAGAAAAGAATTCTATCGCTGAGGTTTAACAAACACTGCTGAAATTGTTACTGTGAATGTTCAACATATGTAAATATGTATATGAACATCGTGAATGCATAAAACTAAAAATGGAGGATTTTGTTCGACGTTGCTGACTCAGTGAAGAAGCTCAAAATCTATGTATAAATTAAGAGGCCCTTAGACCTGTGGATAAGTTGCTCGACTTCAAGTTCACATCAACTTCGATAACTAGACATCAACTTCGATTTTGCCCTTACACTCTCAAACTAGTTGAGACAACTTCATTTGTTGTCAGATGTCGAAATGAACGATGGTGAGCGCACTGCGAAAATATCACAAATTTTGCGAAAAAACGCTATTTTTATTTTCTTTAAATATTTATAAATAACACTACAAATCATATTTATTTAGTTTATATTTTTTCGATAATGTTTAATTTATTTATTTTTTGGTTCATTTATTTACATTTTGCCGATAATGTTTCCTCATGAGCGTTTCTCATCGAAATGCATATGAAAGTTGATGCAACTTCCCCTTACACTGATAGATAAGTTGATATCAACTTCAAAAAATCAAAATGGCTTTGATTTTACGTCAACTAGTTTGTACAAACAACCAACTTCACCTTACACCATGGATAAGTTGATGTCAACTTGAAGTCGCTGCAACTTATCCACAGGTATAAGGGCCCCTTTGATCTATGATAGTTTAAAAAAAAAAAAACGGTAACTCACTTTGTTATCGATAATTCATATTCAAATTTTATTTAATTTGCATTACTTTATCTAATGCAAAAGAATTACCATTGTTCGCAATAGCAATTACAAATTTTTGAATTTCCATTTGCTCAGGCAATACAAATAACGCAGGTTGTGGAATCTGATGCCAATTGTAATGAAATATGGTAATACATTAATAATTTTGAATTTATTTGACTGCTAACAATTTTGTTTTAAAAGTATTTCGATTGGTGTTGATTCGTGGTGGCTCACATTCTTTCAAAATCATAAACCTGTACATATAACATATTTGAAAACCAAAACTGCCAGATATTAAGGAAATGCTTTGAAAATAAGTACAATTGTCAATGAAATTTAATTTTTTTTTTATATTATCACTTCAATATTCGCGTCCCTATTAATTATCACACTATACTATGAGCTCACTACACAAACTGTTCTACAACTGCGAAACGATACAATATATTTTTGTTCTTATAACAGTTCTTTCTTTTATCCCAGCAGACAATTTATATAATCATTTTGATAAATATTTAAAAATAAAGACAGTAGGGTTGTTAACTATTGTGATATATGTGTCCCTATTATTTTGCACCTGAGTGTATGTAAGTTTTTATTTATCTAACAGATAAAAATATATATGTATGTATGTTAGCCTGCAGTTCAACTTGGGTTCAGTACAGAGACCTGCGTCGACCAAAATAATCGGCGGCGGAGGCGACTCAAAGCATACAAAAAATTGTGGGTACCATATCATAAAAATACAAAAAAAAACATTTTATAATTCACTCTTTTATTTTATTTTTGTACAACTCATAGTTGTCATGAATAAACAAAACTTTCTTTACAGTTATAGCATTTAAATTGGATCGTTTTGTCGTTACCAGTGAACCTGCACTGGAAAATGCTTTTTCAGAGGATGAGCTCGTTTATGGTATACTTAAAATAAACAAATTTTTCGACCACTTTATTATATGGGAAGCTAAGCGATATTAAGTGGCTCCCCATACAAAGTCGTCGAAAAATTTGTTTAGCGGGACATAAAAAAAACGCTCAAAGTAGAAAGCGGAAAAAACATTGTTGGCAGTCTGACAGTTGCACTTGAACTAGATTTATGCCAAGATATCTAGGATATACACATGTCACTTCCAAGGTATTATGAAAAGATTTTCAACAAGACACATGTATGGATGTTGAAATTTTTAATTTTTCGCAAACAATTATTTTAAAAAATTTTCCATAATTTCTCAAAATATCAATAACCGAGTTATCCAAATTTTTATTTGGTTTTTTATTTGTTTATTTCGACTTTCTTTATACAAAAAGACTGATCTGAGAGTTTAATTTAGTTCCTTAATGGGGCCATAACTAATTTTTGATTTAAAATTCTTTGCTTAAAATAATGGGTTCTAACCCCTGCAAAACAAATTTTGTTGTTCGGAGAGAATGACGTAAAATAGACAATAAACTCGGAAAATAATGAATTGGTTCCAAACTTAGTCTTATTTTTCTTTTTCAAACTTAATTCCCTACAAACCTTGAAAAGGAAATTAAGAAAAAAGAGTTTTGCCTGTAAAGTAGATTTTTTCAAAATGTTAATAAATTGAATATTCTAAGCCGACAAATTTTCGGCGCCGGCTTCTAAAATTCATCGGCGACTCGGCTCAGCCGGCTGTGAGCCGTTCGGCGCATGTCTCTGGTTCAGTATCGTGGGTTGTTAGTTCTGAGAGTTTTTGTCAGTAAATACGTCAAAAAATACGACAATAAAATTCTAAAATTTCATATCAACAGAAAAAATTATTTTCAACAAAAATATCACTTCGAAAAATTAATACAACACGTTACTTATGGCCAGTTTCACAGTTGAAAACTCTTCATTTAAATGTACTTTAAATCCTCGATGCTTGTCATTTAATATGAAAATTTTCTGTGAGCTTTTAAATGATGAGTGCGAAACTGGCCCTTAAAGTAGAATATCTGATAGCAATCGAATTGTAAAACCATGTCACCACCTACTTTGCCCTAATGAATTGGTTCTTTCTCCGGTTCAGCTACCAGTCCTTGTTGAGAGACCTCAGACATTTTAAGTTGACAATGGGCGCGCTATGTCTATTATTTCCTTTATCTATGTGCTATGTAATACAATGAAATGAAATTTCCCTTCAAACAAATTTATTTATAAATATAATAACTCCAAAAAAGTAATTTTATTTAATATCCAAAAATTTTTATCTTATATACAACATAACTTAACTAATTCAAAATTATAAAACCAACCATTTACCACACTCAAAGCGTCTCACAAAGAGCAGGAGAGAGGAACGTAAAGAGTGATAAATGTAGAGTGGAAAATGAAAATTAAATAAAAAAAAACATCCCTAAAATCGTTTGACTCGCGCGTGTGGCCTTGCTAGAGATGCATTTTTGTTATTCCTTTTGTATTTTGCATTTAATGCGCAGCTTGTTTACATCGTCAAACTCAGGCGGACTCCTAAGAAACATAAACCAGATAAAACAGCTACAAAATATAAAACACGAATAAAAAAAACTGGATACAGTGATAGTGCAAATAAATAGAAAATAGCCAAGTTATTAACATAATATATCCCAAACCTCTAAAAAACAAGTAAACAAATTAGTGAGGTTTAAAATAAAAACATCTGCAGTATCACTTTTCACACCGTTGGATATTGAAAATGATAACCACAAATTAAAAAAATAATAAATTAAAGAAAACCAAATTAAATTATTGTTGTAGCAATATTTTTGAATAAAACTCACGGTTGGATAGAGTTGAAATATTGCTAACAAAGTCACATTTAACCATACTGTTGGATAGTGGTTAAATATATATAAACAAAACAAAACTATTTAACAAATGGCTACCTAAAAAATGCAACTATGTTTGTATCACTAACCAAAAAAAAGTGGACACAGCAACCCTAATAACGTAATTCACTCGCCGCCGATGTACGCATTTGTTTTTTTGTTGGATGTACTAGCTCTTTCTCTCTCACGTGTCGCATGTGTGTGTCGTTCGCTTGCTTACCCCGCAGCGAATTTGTAGTATCGTGGTGTTGTGTGTTACTTTTTTTTGACGAAAGTGTGAAGTTTTTCCTAAAGATATTATTACTACAGAAAAGAGAATACGAATCCAAAGAAAAAATAAATAAAATATAAATGATTTCCAATAAATTATGCGAAGGTAAAGTGTTAAACATAAAATTATAAGTGAAAATATGAAATGAAATAGTTTTGACAAATTGGCCACCAGCAGTGAAATAGAAAAAAACATGGTGTGGTAAATTGGTGGCGCAAACACTATCGCAATCAACAGTGTTGTCAATGTTTCTATGAAAGATGCGCGTTTGAATAAACAGTTTTGGAACAATTACAATTTTCAGCAGTCCCGATTTTTTTTGGTTCTTGGGTTCGTTCAAAAATTTGAGTACAACGTTGTGATATCTCCCTTAATGTTTGGGATGTCCGAAATGGCATAATTGCTGGAGATTGACCGGAGCTTAAAAAACCCGAAATAATAGAAAAATATAACACGGCAAATAAAAAAAATTGGCGGTCGGGGCCTGGGGCCAACAGGGTACACCTATAGAAGGCAAGTGCGGGTATTATGCTGCCCATACACGTTACAACCGTTGGTACAACTCGATGAGTAATCAGGTTGTGTGTTTTACGCACAAACGATACAACTTTGTCTACAACCTCTTTCTACAGCTTCATTTTGCAAACAATTCATTTTAAGTTAAGATGGCATCGGATGTTATTGTGTGCACAATACAAAACAGAATAATGTTATCCGACACTGCGAGCACTGCAAAGTCAACGTCAAAATGAAAAACGAAGTTGCATGAGATGTCCACACACGTTGCAACCGACTAGTACAACTTGCCAAAGTATCAAAAAAAAATTTGATTTTTCGTACAACCGAGACACAACTTCCTACCACAGGCCCACAAACGTTACAACCTTGTATACAACAGACTCAAGTTGTCAACGGTTGTAACGTCTGTGGCTTGAATTAAAATGACATCTACATATGTACATACATATATGGCAAAGTAACAATATTTTGACATATTGCATAGTTGCATGAATGACCGTTCTTCCGGGTTTGTTGATTTTCTCCTCTTCGGGGCCTCTGTTGGGCTTAGGGGTTTTCTCCTCTGGAGTAGGTCCAAAGGAATAACAATACATATAGTGTTTTTGGCATAAAACTATTTTAGCAGCAAAATCAGATCTGCACCAAAATTTCACCAACGGTAAAGGCTTTTGCGCTGAGTTGAAAAATAAGTTTTGTTTTTTTGGGCTAGGTCCAACTTCTTGAGATATAGGCCCTTAAAACTTGAGTATATAATCGGTCATATCTCAGTTATTTATCATCGGATCTGGATGAAATATGTATCATTACAAAGCCCTTGCGAAACTCTATAACTCTGTATATAAATATATTTCCTTTTATTAACCCATTGAGGGCTCATTTTAAAAAATGTTTTTTAACCTCACTTTTTTGGTTTAATCAACTTGTTCTTGTCTTTTGGTATTGTTGTCTTTTGTCGATGTTCTTGTCTTTTATTTCTGTTGTCCTTTGTTGTAGTTTTTACACACCAAAATAAAAAAATTATTTCTAAAAACTCGGCGATTTTTTTGATTTTGTCACACATCGACTTCAGCTACAGAGGGATTTTGATCCCCCTGCCTGAGCCCGGCCGGGCGACTAGTTGGAATATAAATTTAACTATTTTTGAAATTTATTTCATCAGGATCGGATAATAAATGGCAGATTTATGCGCGATTATACATTCAAGCTTTGGAGGACCTATATTTCGGAAAATATGGACTTCCGCAAACTTTTTTATTTTTTTTCTAAATCAGCATTTAATGCTCTACCAGAAAAAAAAACAAAAAAATCAAATTTTGCTGCTAAAAGAAATTTGCTCCAAATCCTAAAGTGAATTTGGTCTCAAGATATTCCGAAGTTATCTCACGTATTTCCAAAAATTTTTTTTTTTGAAATTGACTAGTTTCAACGTTTTGTATAAAAAAATTGGTGTGAAAAAAGTGATCCAATATTTTTGTCAGTAGTAGTGCCTGCAATTCTACATCGATTGGAGTAAAAATATCCAAAGTCATTGATGAAGTTTCCCGAGTTGTGGCTATTTTTATCTCTTAAAAAATTTCAAATTTTTGGGAAATATTTTTTTGTTTATGGCACATACGGGAACATAAGCTGAAAAAACCGCATTAATTTTTTTAGCTCGAAATTATCTTCACGTATATGTACAATAAATCATTATTCGGTTAATCGATTAATCGTGCTATAAAATTAACCGAACATTTTAATAATTAAATTTTTCGATTAACGATTAACTCGAACAAATCAGTGCGATTAATAGAATATAAGTACGCGTTTATGGCAAGAAGTCCGTCTTGAAACACTCCTAGAATGTGGCAAACCATATGACAACGATTTGAGAACAAATTTCATAACTTTACACACATTTCGAACAGATTTGATAGTTTGTTGAGAGAAAACGTCACACAGTGCTTTGGCTCATAGATATAAATAATAAAAAAAAATTGTCTCAAAATTGGATAATTAAATTGGGAATTTGTATGGGGAGTATTAAAATGCCTGGTTCGATTCTGCTCAAACTATTGTATACAATAAGTATAATAGTCAGAAAATTACGTATTATAAAAAAATTAATCAATCCAATAGGGTGTTATAGTGTGATATAGTTTCAGAGCGACGCTACCCTTTGTATGGGAGGTACCCGAATGTGTGGCACTTTTGGGTCCAAACTTTGAGATTTTTTAATTTCGACTTGCTACCAAAAATCACTCATTTTCTTGTTGCTGCAACTATGATTTGTGAATTGTGCCTACATATATTTTATAGTTTATAATGAAGTTGCTTTGTTACGCTTTGTTTTATTTTAATAAATGTGCCTAGTACAATGTTTTAATTTTTATTTCTAATTTATTCGAATAATAGAATAATTTGATTGCGGTTTGTCCGGTTAATTGTCAGATTGAAATCTACGATTAACCGATTAATCAAAAAACCCGATTAAATGGGTACCCTACTCGATGGTGTCGCCATCACTAAGCGAGATGGCCGTCGTAGAAAGAAGTGTATGGTGGTCAGAGCACGGATCGAACCCACGTTCTAAAGTACAAGAGTCGCGTACACTAACCATTGCACCACCGTCGGCCACTGTAGATTTATTAAGGAACATAAAATTAGCATTTGTCAAAAATAAAACGTAAGATATATGAAAAATATCGAACTGTTGTAAATTTATGTCAAAAAAATTTACGTACACCAAACAAATATTATTTGGAAGCATTTGAAACTTTAACTTTCAGGTACATTAATACTTTGTAGGTCTTCACTAGCATCAATTACAGCTGTACAGATCCAGGCCATCTTGAACTCGTTGGCTTGAGCGCTGGCTTGATAACTATCTCAATGAAAGACAAGCATTTGTAGAGTTCAGGGACCAGAATTCCCGATATAAGATAAAAATGGGTGTGCCGCAAGGAGGAGTACTGTCAAATATACTCTTCAACAGTTAATCTTCCTGCACCCCCTCAAGGAGTTAGTATTGTGTCGTACGCCAATGATTGCACTATCATCTCCTGGGGGTAAATGTAGACGACATAAACACTAGAATTAACAGCTATCTAGCCACCCTTACTAGCTTTCTCTGATATTGTTGTATTTGGAGACTTTTCTTGTAATTTATTTTATACAAGGTGTTTCAAAAGAAGTCATCCGATGTTGTTTGGCTCTCATTTTTTTCTAAATGAAAAACTTCGATTCTGTTTTTTGATTATGTTTATTTGAACCTTTAGAATTTTATTGGTTAAGTTGAGAAGATGATATCGGTTAAATGGGCGCCGTCACAATTGATTACCATACGGGCTCGTTTCTGTTTAGATTTATAGAATTTAAATAAAAAAAAATAATTTACAACATTTACTTTTTTGTTAAATAGTACAACATTTACTTCCTAGAAAGTTATTCCAATCAAAATTTCATAAATAATTGTTGTTTCCGATCCCTGTAATATATTCATTCAATTGTAATACAAGAAGTATAAAACTGAATTAAAATAAATAAATGGTTTCCCGTTACATTCCATGTGGGGATTAGGGAGATCTTCTCACAACCAGTGAGCTGTGCGCGTTCTAGTTTCACACTCACTGATAGGGACCTACAGTTGTACACCGGTGCCGAACGATATTTTGAGAAGCTTTTTCATGGCTAAATACTCGATAGTGTTGCCGTCACTAAGCGAGGTGACCGCCGTCGAAAGAAATGTAGGGTGTTCAGAGCAGGGATCGAACCCACGTTCTCATGCACAAGAGCCGCGCACACTACCATTGCACCACCGACGGCCACCGAAGATGGAATTACATGTTATGTTAAAATAAATGAAATGAATCTTAAAGAAAGAAGGGTTTATTCATTGATAGAAAATATAATTTTTTTTAAAGTACCTCCTTAACATCGTCAGTAGTGACGTTATGTATAAGTATTAACAAAGACACTATTTACCACTTGTTTGAAATTCATCCCTCGATATGGTACGTGATTTCGGTATAGATTTTGCAAATATACGAGGGCTGAGAGCAAATTTCTTCTCTGCTTATGCTCACATCCATGTTAATCGGCCTAGTGTTTTCGCTCTTTGTGAGACCCAGGTTTGTGAAGATTCTGACCCGCAGGATTTTTACATCCCTGTTTATCGCATCTTTTCTTATTTTTTTTCCTCACAGAGGCCTTGTGGTTTACGTTCGAAATGACGTTGTATTTCAGTCCATGCCGCAACTGGACTCAACAGATCCTGAATTTAACTGCCTATGGTTAAAATTCGGAGTCAAATCACACGTCATTCATAATGGTTTTGACGCCCTTTCTGACTCAATAACAAACGTCTTGGAGAATTGCCCGAGCAGCGAAATTGTGATCGCTGGTGATTTCAATGTTCACAATCACTCCTGGCTTTCCCATTCGAGCCATTCAACTCCGGAGGGCCAATACTTTGCAGCACACAATCACCTTGTGCAATTGGTTGATAAACCAGCACACATTCCGTGTAGTGTGGCAAGTTTCTAACACTCTTGACCTCTTCCTAACTTCACACCCTGCAAGTATGAAGTTAATATTCTTGCACCTCTTGGAAACTCGGATCACTGCACGATTTCTGCATCATTTTCATATTCGAATCTGCCGACTGCTTCAAAACCAGTCACGAAGCGGTCCATATTTTTATATGAAAAGGTTCGTTGGGCTGAGCTCAATGAGTTCTATAAAAACTTCAATTGGAAACTCTGTTTTCTTGACAATGATGTCGATGCTGCGGCAGAAATGGTGGAAAATATTATTTTAACGGGAATGAAAATATTTATTCCCACGAAAATAATTTCGATTAAATCATCTAATAAGTGCTGGTTTAATCAGACATGCAAAGAAGCTGTCAAATCCAAAGAGGAAGCTTTCAATAATTGGACTGTGCATAAAAATCCAATTACTGACGAGCTGCGCAAAAAACAAGATCAAATTGTGCCAAAGTACTACGACGCGCTGAGTTTCTATACGAACAGCGTCTTCGTGCTAAAATTCTTTCTTCTCACAGGGGAAGTAAAAGCTTTTGGTCATTTGTTAAGAGAGTAAAGAATAGCAGTTCCTCTTCAATTCCAACTCTTATTAAAGATGATCATATAATTACTGACCCGGGTGATAAGGCTAACCTCTTGGCTGAAATTTTTGCAAATAACTCTTCTTTGCCGGATAGGAATCAACCACTCCCCGTGATTGACAACATATCCAGCTCAATGGCTCAGATATTTTTTCGAACACGTGGGGTTAAAAAGGTTCTCGCAGAGCTCGACGCAAATAAATCCCCGGGCCCGGATGGAATACCAGCACTTGTTCTCAAAAAGTGCTCTTCGACGCTTGCACGTCCATTGCGCAATCTTTTTAATCGCTCATACCGTGCGTGTATATTTCCTTCGCGTTGGAAAGTTGCCAATGTTCAGCCTATCCCGAAAAAGGGTGAGGCTAGTTACCCCGAAAACTACCGGCCAATTGCAATATGCTCTACACTCTCTAAAGTGATGGAGACTATGGTAAATTACCATCTGGTCAATTATCTGGAACTTAAAACAGTCTACTAAGTGATCGACAGTATGGCTTCCGCAAAAAGCCGTTCTACTGGTGATCTGATGGCGTTCCTCTCTGAACAGTGGAGTCGGTCTATTCATAGACTGGGAGAGAGTAAAATAGTGGCTCTGGATATATCCAAAGCTTTTGATGGAGTTTGGCACGATGCACTCGTGCCCAAGGTTAATGCTTTTGGCTTAGGTAGTAACTTCTCTCAATTTGTATCGAATTTTCTCACGGATTGCACTATACGTGTTGTCATAGAAGGGATCTCTTCTGACGAATATAGGTATATGCGGGGGTACCACAAGGTTCCTCTCTCCTACCCTTTTTCTTATCTTTATTAACGACCTCTTGAGTCTTACTTCGAGTCCAATGTACTCATTTGCGGGTGACAGTAGTATATGTCATTCATATTCATTTGATAGTCGCCAAGTCCTTCCACGGTGCATGAGAGGAGACGGATGATGAATGACTCACTCAACCAGGACATTCGCCTGGTAACTGAGTGAGGTAGGTCGAATCGGGTCGAATTTAATGAGCGTAAGACCCAGTGCTGCATATTATCGCACAAGCGCACGAATGACATGTCCCTGTCACCTATTTATATGAATGGTGTGGACATTGAGGAATCAGATGCTCTTGAAGTTCTTGGCATGAAAATACAGTGTGATGTTCGGTGGAATGATCACGTATTTAACGTGTCCAATTTGTTGGTATGTGGAATAAACTTCCGGCGGGTGTATTCCCTAATTCTTTCAATATCGAGAGATTCAAATCAAACATTATACCCTTTTTCCTCCCACCTCTATCCCTACTTCCTAAGTCCAATGCAATGCACGACATTTATAGGGGGCATCCCCTGAGTATTGGTCAATGTGAAAAAAAAACATGTTGATTTGTATTGACTACATCTTATTAATGCAACTGCATATTTTTTTTTTTACTAATATACCAATGTAATTAAAACATGTATATGGCCAATATTTATTAAATAATAACCTTTGCTTTACATTTTCTTACTTTAATTGCAGGTCTACAGAAGACGTTTCACCACCGCACTTCACAGAACGGAACAGTGGCTACTATGAACGCAGTTCTCGTTTAGTTACTGATACAGATTCCTATACAAGGCGTTCCAATAGCAATATTAATAACGATACAATTAATAATTATCAAACTAGTGGCAACAGTAGTGGCAACAGCAACACCAATAGTACTAATAACAATTCTACATTATCCACTTCAGAGAGTAGAAGCCGTACAAGGGATAGATTACATAGAAATGGTCCTTTTGCTGCGAGAGTGTCATCATCATCAACAACAACATCGAGTTCGTCGTCTACAGCAGCAGCAGCAGCTACAGGTTTAGGTGAAAGGTAAGAAAGTGCTAGGTACACTTTAATAAAGGAAAGTCATACATATGTATATTAAGAGTTTCAAACGAGCTCTAAAGCGAACCACAGACTTGTCATTCATGAGCATGAACATCAGCTATTGTTGATATTTATTGGCTTGATAGCAAATAAGAATGTAATCGAAGTTGTTCGCATCACTATCATGTTTACAAAAATTTTTCGTAATATTTTTCAAATTCATCAGCCAGATTCAAAGATGACGAGACCAAGCTCATGCTCATGAATGACAAGTCTGTGGTACGCTTAAAGAAAACTGAAAGTGCCTGTTCCTCGATGTCGAACGAAAGATTTCATTACAGTGTTAATAATATTTTTTTTTGGGTCATATCTTATTTCAAGTCGAACGAAAACTTTAAATTTGTCAAAAGAAGGAATTCGAGAGAAAAAAAATTAGCATCAGAAAAATTTCAAAATATTGTTTCGGTGCATAAAAAGTTTATGTTTCAAACACACATGGGCACACTGCAGTATACTTATATATTAACCATAGAGTAAAAACTTGGACTGATCTGCCGTTTCGTTTCACACTTTTCGTGGTGCGGTCGGTGAGATAGAGAGATGTTTGGCGAAAAGTGACTTACACCAAGTGGAATTACAAGAACAATTTTTCAAGTCGTTTTGGTGAAAAACTGTGAAATTTAAATGCGTTTTACACTTTTTTATTGATTGTTATCGTCAGTATACATAATTGTTGTATTTAACAGAATAATTTTAACACACGCAACGAAATATCGGTGTTGTAACATCCAACGTTCATATCACCCCAGGCCAAATATCAGAAATTTACTGAGAGAAATTTTAAGTCTGGTATAATAATTAGTCTATGGCATTAAAAGCTGAGCGACGAACGGTTTGTTCATATCGGGCGGTCAGTAAGTCCGGCTCATGGTAGAAATATAATGGTAGATGCAGTACGACAACAAATACAACAAGCCAAAAACACAGGCATTTTGCTTTTGCTCAGTGTCTGTGTTGTGTCAAGTCAGCTGATAGAAAAATTATGAAAATGTGTATAAGTGTCAAAATTAAAACGTTTCTATGTAATTTTTGCAGAGAAAAATTTCAAAAACAGCAGTTGCTGGCGAACAGGGGTTGCAGACAAACAAATGTAAACAAACTTTGACATAAGAGAAAAACTTACTCACACTCAGTCCAGAAAAAAGTTCAAATCAGCTGGGCTAGTGCTTCTACCATTTCTTTGTACCATGGTCCGGCTTTACACATGCAACTTTAATTCTGCAACTTTGAAAAACTCTGCTGCAGCTCTTTACGATTCTCTTTTGAAGTTGCAACATGTGTTTATACCATAGTGTAATAATATAAGTGGAAGCATAAGCCCAGCTGATCAGGCATTTTGTTATTGGGTTCTTTCTTTTCATCATTCTTTGTTTACGTAGTACACTCGAAGTGTCAAACTTGTCTCATCATTTGTTTTGATTCTTATTGTTCGTTATTAAACGTTTGAAAAGTGTTGTGCAAATTAATTTAATGTTTTGTTGTGCAAATTAATTTAATTTTAGACCGAAATGGCCCGATGTGAAAATTAATTAAATTTAGACCACTGGCTCCGTCTTAATGGCAACTGGTGGAGCGTTGGCAAGCGAATCTGCCTTGCCCTCTTTGCTTACGCTGGTCGTTTCACCGCCTGTAGTTTTTTTGATGGCTAAAAATATATAGAAGAAGTAACTAAAATTACCTACATATGTATGGACTTATCGATGGATACTTACCAATTTGAATCTTAAATGCGTTCCAACTTTCTGCCTATTACTTTTTTTTAATACATGTAATTCTATGCATGTAATTATTTACTTTGGCGTTTTTCCTTTGCCTCTTCTTTGTATATAAAATGATTTTGACATATCGAGTGTATTGTCATAACAATAGTACAACAAAATTCTGTCAAA
Organism: Phaonia tiefii; assembly: GCA_963931995.1. NCBI lineage: Eukaryota > Metazoa > Arthropoda > Insecta > Diptera > Muscidae > Phaonia > Phaonia tiefii. Next base: position 297,242,733 of record OZ008368.1, read on the forward strand.
ATCGTTTCATATTACAACAACACGCCACGCGTCGACTTATATTATTAGACTATGGTTTATACGTGCAATTTTCATTGCAGCAATTCTTTACGATTGTTGTTGTTTCAACCATTGTTGTTGTTTCAAAATTATTCTACAGCCAACTTCATTGGGAATGAAATTAAAACGAATTTCAGAGCACTCGGTATTTTTCCCCGTTCCGTTCTACCCACCTCTCTCTCTCAAGAACGTCAGCAGAATTTTTCAAAGTGGCATGTGTAAACCCAGGCATATACCATCTTTACACGATGCCATTTTTTGCTGTCATTTTTATGATTCTCTTTTGAAATTGCAGCGTAAATCTTCGTGCCTTTACACGTTGCCATCTCATGATATTAGTCATAGACTAATACATACCTAGATAAACTTATTCTCTCATCTGACGTTTCATTTCACACTCTTCGTGATGCGGTCGGTGTGATAGAGAGATGTTTGACGAAAAGTTACATACACCAGGTGGAATTACAATAACTTCTTGCTTTAATTTTTCATGCCATTTTGTTGAAAAACTGTGAAATTTAAATGTGCTTTAAACTCTTTTATTGACTGTTATTGTTAGCATACATTTGTGTTGTATTTAACACATTAATTTTAACACACAAAACGAAATGCCGTTGTTGTTATTTTGTTCGTTGTGTTGAACCATTGCCTCTATCTGGTATTAGTAAAGCAATTCTTTTCAACATCAAACGTATACATCACACGAGGACAAATGTCAGAAATTTGGTGAGTAAAAGATTTTCTCTACCCATATTTACTCTATGATATTAGTGCTTGCCATTTTTTCTAACATTTCTCTTTAGTGAGTGTTCTTGTGTGTGTTGTTCATTTTTGTAAGCGGTCAAATTTTGTTCTACATAAGTTTAAAAATTGTTTTTTTGAAGGAAGAAATGAAATTTGTCTTTATTATTTTTAATTAAATTTTATGTCTTTTTTTAAATTCTGCTAAATTATTTCACGTAACCTCTAACAAGGTAACACAACACACGAAAACTAGAATGAAAGAAAAAATAACATCAAATCTAAAAATCATAACAAATGTGAAAGAGCACAAAGAGAATTGCAATAAAATTTCATGAAACCCGATGCGGAGGCACTTCGTGCTATTTTTCCTCCCTTCTTGCTTCTCTACGCCCCTTATCCACAAACGCAAATTGCATGGTTGTAAAGGCTGTGTAAGTCTGTTGCTAGACGTGCAATTATAATAGCTGCAATTCATGAATTTGTGGGAGAGAGAGGTAAGAAGAATGGGACGAGGAAAAAAACTTGCATAAACACTGCAATTCTTTCAGTTCTTCTCATTCGTAATTTTTTAGTAATGGCGGCTCATAGTGTAATAATATAAGTGGAAGCATAAGCCCAGCTGATCAGGCATTTTGTTATTGGGTTGTTTCTTTTTATCGTTCTTTGTTTACGTAGTACACTCGAAGTGTCAAACTTGTCTCATCATTTGTTTTGATTCTTATTGTTCGTTATTAAACGTTTGAAAAGTGTTGTGCAATTTAAATTGAAATATAAATATAATTGTAAATTGTATAATTTCTGCCTATTACTTAACAATAGTACAACAAAATTCTGTCAAAATCGTTTCATATTACAACAACACGCCACGCGTCGACTTATATTATTAGACTATGCTTCTAAGGCTACCAAAGGGTTTTTTTTATCCTTGGTCCACAATCAAATATTGTTCTGAGTATTAACTAAACATACAACTTATAAAATACATTGCTTGCAGATTGAAGAGAAATAATCTGGTGCAACGGTAGTGTGCGCGGATCTTCTGCATGAGAACGTGAGTTCGATCCCAGCTCTGACCACCTTAGATTTCTTTCGACGGCGGTCACCTCGCTTAATGACGACGACACAATCGAGTATTTAGCCATCCAAAATCTTCTCAAAATACCGTTCGGAACCGGTGTAAAACTGTAGGTCTCAATCAGTGAGTGTCTCCCTAATCCCTTCATGGGATGTAACCATTTTGTTTTATATCAAAGCATAGGGCTCCTTGTAGATCGCTCCACTAAACTTGCTTACTTGGTTGCTTATGTCCGATATAATTAACCGAACCATTAGCGCTTTCTCAACTTCTTTTGAAAAATTTTTGAATTTGGTCGTCTCCCTATCGATAGTTTTTGTTTTTACTTACATCCTATTTTCTCTAAGTTAATTTGGGTTCCACCTATCCCTATAATGTGTGATGATATACATAAATATTTGTGTAGAAGGAGCTGATGAGATACCTTGCGTGGGCATCGAAATAGCTATATTCCCAACCATCCACCGAAATTGTTAATTTCGATGCTAATTATGATTGAAAAACATACACCTTTACAGATCGATAAAGTAAACAGAAACTCGGAAGTGACAATTTTCAGAAAACCGACTGTCGGTGGATAATATAGACGATTTCCAATGGAAATTCGAAAAATATAAAGTTAAGTTTGAAAAATATCAATTGAAATTTAAATGACATCTATTTATATTTAAAATATATCAATTTAAATTTAAAACACATCAATTGAAATTTAAAAGTCCTACAGCATGCTCAGAACTTCAGCACTTCACTACACGGCGCTGTTTCCGGTTACCTTCCGTGGGCTGGTCAAATTTCTTGCCCAGTTAATTAACGCCTGTTGCTACTCTGTGAGTTCTGTCTGATCGATTCTGCCCAACCTTTCTAGAACTCTGGCGTCCGATAGTCGACCATTTTACAGTCCGCGCAATAGAGCGGTAATTTCGGCCCTGTACTTGTTATCGTTTATTACGTTGTTATTTTTGTTGTTGCTTGTAGAATTGATTTTCCGTCATGACCGCTACCAGTAGTAAGGTAAGAACTAGGCCGACGGCCTGTTACTCCCTAAGGCACCCAGGTATCAGTGAGGCACCGCTAAAATAGAGTCAGATACCTCTCAATTGCAAACTATCCATAGGCACGGTACGTGTGACACCCCCGATTGGGGGAGTTAGTTTTGTGTACAACCACTACTGTGATAAGCAGCCGCCCCTAACACGGACAACAATCTGACCAGACAGCCACCCATGGTGGTTATAACCAATTGTCAAATCCGATTTTATAAACCTGGCTTCAGCATATACCTTAATTCTTAACTTTACTTTTTAATTTTTTATGATTTGCTACTCATTTTCCATCATCGAGCCTTACCAGCTCACCAAGAAATCGTTGAAAGCGTACAGCGTTTTATCTTTTTTTTCATCTAGATGCATTTTCTGGATAAACTTGATTTCTTACTTTTTTTAAATTCAGAGTTAGAACCCGTAGAGGTTTTAGATTCTTCTCAAGCTTTTACAATTTATATACAACACAAGAACCTCAAGGACATTAGAGTTATTCGATTTGCGTCAAATTTTCAAAAATAGTCCGCTTGCCAAAATTCGAAAGTTGATTTTTCAATGTCGACGCAAGTTTAGTCCTAGTTTATTCAAGTTTCGGTCTTCCTACATAAAAACAAAACTAAACATAGGAGTAGACTTAAGCGACTTTTGTGAATAATGTTCTCCACATTATTTTCAATAGGATCAAAAGTTGTTTGTGCTAACAACAAACATTTACATAGTTCTTAAATTGAATTTACGATTTGCAAGGAATCATTTTTAGAGCGTGCCTCTATTAATAGATATATACATAGAATGGTATTGAGCTGGAATAAAAAAAATTGACTTTCGTCGACTCGACATAGGGAACTGTTTAAACAAACTTTCAGTTACAAATACATGTATTGTTTCCGAAATGTTATGAATTTTTGGGATTCTATATTGTATCTAATTTCGGACTATTATTTATTGCTATAATTTTAATATTTAGAGCCATAAGCGGTGCTGCCAGCAAACATAATAATAACAACCGTGTACCGCCTGCGTCATGGTACGAAGCTGCTGCGACGTATACAAACGGTCCTGGTGGCAGTGGCAATGCCGACGTCTCAGCAGCAAACATCAATCATTATCAAACTGCCGCCTCAACAGATATACAAGCAGCCTCAGCAGCGACAACAACAAATTCCACCACAAACTCCTCTTCATATACCGCATATTCCTACGCATCTTCACCTGCCCACAACAACAGCAACAGTACGAGTATACCGTCAGCGACGACATCGTCGTCGCGCAATATCACGGTATACGGCAACGTATCAAGCAGTGCTGGTGTTGGATATCACCACCACCAACAGAGAGACGGCGATTCTGCGGAAACGCATTTGTTAAATAGAAACAGACTAAAACTATTAAAATCCTGCACCTCATCATCACGTTGTGGTTCAGCGTCACCCACATCAACGGCAACGGCAGCAGCAGCGGGTGCATCAACAATGACTTCATCCTCAACATCTGCCGCCACCTCAGCATCATCATCATCGGCCACCAACAACAACAACAGTAACCAAACGGCAAATAATAATAATTGTAGTAGTATTAGTAGTACAATCAATAGTAGTAACACACATAATAATAGTTTAACCTCATCATCTGCAACAACTGCGGGTGATAGTAGTAACGTTAGCGGGATTCTAAATGCCGCTGCGTTAGCGGCAGCCGCTTCAAATGGGGGCTCATCGACGACCGATAGCCACCATAAGAGTAGTAGCAATAATAATCATCAGAATTCAGCATCGTCAAATGCATCTGCCTCTATGAATACCACCACTTCCTCCACTTCAAACAATCCTTCAACATCCGCCTCGCATCACACACCGCGCTCAGCGGTGCATGCACATTTTCACGGACGCAGTACGACATCGTCGAGTCGTTCGCATTCCCGTTCGCCGAGCAGTTATAGTTCTTCTCATAGTTCTTCCTCGTCGTCATCGTCTACGTCATCGTCGCATTCTCAAGCGTCGAGTCCGGTGGGGGGACGAGATGTGGAAACATTATCGTCTACACCCGTACATGCGACAGGTCGCGGATCACGTAGCTTGCAGTCTGCTGTAGCCGTCCCTGGTTCATCATCAGCTTTAAATCATCCGAGTGGCTCAAATGTATGCAGTAGTAGTAGTAGCAGTTCAAGCTCCACTAGTTCTGGCACACCATCTGCAAATCCTGTCGTACATTCCGAAGATAATAGACCTTTGGCGATACGCGTTCGTAATTTACCTGCCCGTTCCTCAGACACATCGCTAAAGGATGGTCTTTTCCATGAATATAAAAAACATGGCAAAGTAACGTGGGTAAAAGTCGTAGGTCAGAATGCTGAACGTTACGCACTGGTGTGTTTCAAGAAACCCGAAGACGTTGAAAAGGCTCTAGAGGTATCTCATGATAAACTATTTTTTGGCTGTAAAATTGAGGTAGAACCTTACCAAGGTTATGATGTCGAAGACAATGAATTCCGGCCGTACGAAGCTGAATTGGACGAATATCATCCAAAGTCAACGCGAACACTATTCATTGGTAATTTGGAGAAGGAAATCACTGCCAGTGAACTGCGGCAACATTTTGAATGTTTCGGAGAAATTATTGAAATCGACATTAAAAAACAGGGCATGTCTGCCTATGCATTCTGTCAGTATTCCGATATTGTGTCTGTGGTCAAAGCTATGCGAAAAATGGATGGTGAACATTTGGGAAACAATCGAATTAAACTCGGCTTTGGCAAATCAATGCCAACCAATTGTGTATGGATTGATGGTATAGGCGAAAAGATCTCTGAATCGCATTTACAATCTCAGTTTTTGAGATACGGTGCGGTCAGCAAAGTGGTGGTTGATCGACAAAAGCAATTGGCATTAGTTCTGTATGAGCAAATTCAATATGCCCAGACAGCTGTAAAAGAGATGCGAGGCGCAACATTGAGGGGGCGTAAATTGCAAGTCGATTTTGCGTCACGAGAATGTCAGGATGCTTTCTATGAGAAATTAGAAAAACAAACTGCAGGTAGGAAGTTTCGACATGTGTACATTTGTACATATATATGCGTTATGTTAATATAATATACTAAATATATTGTTAATACCGTATCTTGTCCTTTTTAATTAATGCAGGCTCGCGGTTCAGCCGCTACGAATCACAGTCGCGATCTCGCGCATCCTCATTTAGCCGTCATCAAAACTCCAATGACGGTTGCTCGCCCAGCAATACACCAGGTAGCAGTAGTAGCAGCAGCGCCGGAATTCCATCATCGGCTCCAACGCTGTCGTCAGCTATTGTGACCGGATCTTCTATCAATTCCAGCGCTGTCAACACTAGTAGTGGCGGCATAGCCACATTGCCGTCGGTGATCGGTCAAACTTCGGGAAACACAACTCCTGCTCGTAGTCGTGGTTCCCGTAGTTCTCGCCACACAATGGATTATGATTATATTGATACAAGACGATTCCGGTCATATGATGAATATAGCCAAGGTTCGGGAGCTTCACACGACGAGGATGCGCCGTTAACCAATCACGCAGTGTCATCGGCGAATACAAATTCGTATAGTGGCATTGGCTTAAGATCAGATTCACCTTTATTATCACGACTAGGTCCTATAGTAAATAGTAGTAGTGGTAAAGAGTCAAGTGATATATTGGAGATGGCTTTAAGTCGTCGACGTTGTGATAAAAGTCCTGCAAAACAGAAAGGTAATAAAAACAACGTTAATTTATCAAGAAATTGTGACAATCATATTTTTGTGGCATTATGCTTCTCATTTAGGTGATATACGATCGTTCCAAAAAGAACGTGCTGTTCTCTTGGAACAGCTTGAAGAGTGCCCGTCCAGTGGTGATGAGAGTGTAGTAAGCCCGCGCAAGCGCATTAAAATTGACCATCATTCCATAAATTCCAGCAGTGGATTGGTAAGTATTTTTACATTGCTATATACATTCGAACAGTGATATGTTATCCTTCTTGTTTTGCTTTCAGTCACAATCTCACTCGTTGGATGAACAAACACAACCACATAAAAACTCAAACTGTGATTACTTAATAAATGATTCAGTGCATCGAAAAGGCGATGGAAGAAGGCTCTCCGAATGCAGCAGCGGTCTTAATAAATACAGCAACCAACAGCAACCCAATCACCACCACTCTCATTCTCATCATGCGATGACAGCGCATCATCACCACCATCAGCAGCAGCAACAAGTTAGTCGTCGACCGTCCATTGATTTTATGGCGACTGGAAGTGGTGGTAGCAGTGCTGCTGTCGGCGTTGCCCCTGGAATTTTATCCGCTCGTCATGGCAGTACAAGCAGTTCAAACAGCGATTATCACCCGCCACCTCATCAGTCGTCCTCCTCAACATTGGCCTGTAAACGGAGAAGAATAATAGGAAGCGGTGGTGGAAGTGGTAGTGTCCTCAGTACAAGTGCATTGGTGCCAAGTTCGGCGGGGAGTAGCGCAAATATGGGTGCTGCTTTCGCGAACGACGATTTTCACCATCATTCTTCAAGAGGACGTGGTCATCAGTTACATTCCCATCATTCACATGAGGCTAGTGGGGGTGAAAGTGCGGATGGTTCAAGGCCCGGAACGCCCTTATGCGATGAGAGGCCAGAAGTTCTGCCTACCGAACCGCGTCGAGTGTTGCCCCGTGAGAGACCTCGAGAGCCGATGGTACTACCTTTACCGAAATTTGGTATACAGTTCTTTCAGCAGTATCGCAGCAGTGTGGCTGCAGGCACCTCTACATCCTCATCGTATCATCATCATCATAACATGGGTGGCAACAACAACAGCAGTAACGTTTTTGGAAGTTCAACTATCGCCGCCGGCAGCACCAGCTCCGGAAATTCACATATGCTGTCAAACAGCATGATGAATAGAGGTGGTGGAGGCGAAGGTAGCATAAGCAGTAATATTCACTCTAGTCTTAGTCATAGTTCTTCGACGGCATCAGCGTCGGCTGCGACTGCATCTGCCATGGCGGCGGCGTCTTCATCATCCGCAGGTTGTTTTTTACCCAGTCCTTCAACGCGTTATCAACCTCATTGGCGGCCACATAATCACCATCATCCTCATCATCACCACGTAGTTCATGGTCCGAACACTGGTGGAGCAACACCATCGTCGTCAATGGTTAGCCCTATGAGATCGCGTTCTCTAAGCTCGAATTCCAGTGATTCTGATGTGCCTGGGCAATCTACTGGCAGTCCGTCGATAGAAGACCGTATACGGACTTTAGATGAAATGTATGAACGATGGTCGGGTGGCGGCAGCAATAGTAGCACCAACCCACCTGCCGGAATCAATGTTGTTAAGCGTCATGATTTCAATAACGCACCTCCGACGTGGCAACATCATCGTTCCACATCTCAAACAGACCTGCATCATTCGACCACAACACCAACAACAACAGTTGATGTGATCAAACCAACTGCATCACCAACGCCCTCTACTAGCCGTCTTAAGCCATCATTTCTTGACATTGATGTAAATGAAATGCAACCTTCGGACATAGTTAAATCGCTTTTGGCCAAAAAATCGATATTTGATGATGATCTGCAACGTTTAAAGAAAAATCATTGGTATGAACCAACAACGGATTCTTCTCAAGTGTCGAAAAATGTCATGGGTGTTAGCACATCTCCTGGACTACCAAATTTACAAGCTACAAAAGCTCCAGTTGTTGGATATACTTCCACTAGTTTACCAGTAGCCGTTGCTACTGTTAGTACTGTAAGTAAGACTCAGTCATCTGGGACTTTGCAACAACGTCTAAACAATGTTTCTCCCTTGAATTCACCTCAGGCATCCATGTCACCATACAACAGTCCTTCGATGTCACCATCTGTCAACTCAATATCCACGATTCCACCTTTATCAGTCAAACCTGCGGCAAGTAGTTGCGGAACTCATATAATTCAATCACATTTACCCGCCAGCAGTACCGCTGGAACATCACCGGCGTCATCATCCGGAGGAGGCACTAAGGGTTTACAGTATCCATTTCCAACACATCCACCTTTGCCAAATACTGCTGCTCCGCAGCCTAACGCCCAACCATTACCTCCTCCACCTGCAGATAACCTAAAATGTTTAGTAGCACCACCACCTTTGCCTCCAATGGAGGTACAACAACCACCTCAACCACCACCAGCGGTAATAGTCACTGCGGCTACAGCGACGGTGGGCGTAATCTCAAAGCCAAAGACCTCAGCTTTATCGAAAAGTTTGAGTGTGCCGACAGCTACAACATCGGCAACCGAAACACGTGTCCTTACCAAATCAGTATCAGTTCCTGGCAGTACAAATGTGGGAACGGTTAAATTAGTAACCACTTCAATTTCTGCAGATCAAAAACAACTGCAGCAAAAACAAACCGGTAATAGTTCCTCCATAGACTCAACAAATCCTTCCTCTTCTTCGGTCGCTTCAATATCAGAGCCAACAATAACCACTAACAAACGTAGTGAAAAATCACATAAACACAATCATCGCAGCAATGAGGATAAGAAGCACTCTAAAAGTGATAAGCGAAAAAATTCGAACTCTTCTCAATCTCAAATGTCTCAGACTTCAGCTGCTGAGTCGAGTGATGCAGATGAAAGAGACATTGAAAACCGCAAAGAACGCGAAAAGCCAGAAAAACATCGGCAAGATAAACGTGAAAAAGAACTTAGAAAGCAACAAGAAAGGGAAGAGCGAGATCGGGAACGTGATAGGCTTGAGAAGGAACGCATTGAAAAGGAGCGAATTGATAAAGACCGCCTGGAAAGAGAACGTTTGGATAAAGAACGCATGCAAAGGGAAAAAGAACGTTTGCGCAAGGAACAAGAAGAAAAGGTTCGCGAAGAACGAGAACGCAAAGAACGTGAGGATAAAGAACGCAAACTGAAGGAGCAACGGGAGCGCGATGAGCGTGAAAGAAAAGAACGCGAGGAAGTTGAACGACGGGAACGTGAGGAGCAATTGCGCAAAGAAAGGAAAGAACGCGAAGAAAACGAACAGCGCGAGAAGGAGAGAATTGAACGTCAACGTTCTCGAGAAGAAAAAGAACGAGAACGGAAACAGCTAGAAGATTGTAGTGCAGAGCAGAAGCGAGACATTCATCTGTTGAAAGAACATCAACGCCGTAAGGAAAATGCTGCTGGCATTCAATACCAAGTTAAAGGTACATCTAGTGATGCTACTGCAGTTACAAGTCAAGCAGCTCAAGAATTCTTTCGACATGGTGAAACTGAAAAACAAAACAATAAAGAAAATTCTACTGAAGAATCCTCAAGTCTGGAATGTGCGTCGACTGTTAGCAGTGGCAAACATAAAAATCGCAAAACTTCAAGAAACACATCGCCAATTCGACACCCGAAACGCAGGCTTAGCAGTCAGGATAGTAATGCGAGTAATAGTGGAGCGATTGCATCTACTCATCCGCATAGTGAAGACTATTCGAAACGGATGCGTATAGACTCACAATCGACTACAACTACGCCTCAAACACACGTCAATAACCACAGTGCTGTAAATAATGTAACAAATGAAAAGCGGGATGGAAAAGAACATCATAGCAAAGATAGGGGCAACAAACACAATCGTACATCGTCATCATCAAGTCATAAGAGTAATATGGTGAACTCCAATGAAAAGGAGCACAATACGAAACACCATCGCAACAAACATCATCATAAGCAACAACACAACAATCACATTTCAGCAGAATCCGCAGAAATAATTACGGCTAAATCTGACTCGGAATTAGCGATCGAAAACTGCATAAATAAAGTGGAAGATGATCACCATAATACTACTGACCATGAAGATGTAGAATCGAAATGTAAGAACACGCCTCTGGTTTCGTCAGATGATGAAGGAACACATGAGAATCAGCTCTCAACCCAAAGCTCTAATAAAACGCCATCTGGAGGACACAAACACAAGGATCATGGTAGTGGCAGCGGTGGTCACCACAGCCGCCATAAAAGTAGTAGGCGAGAACGTGAGCATCATCGCGAAAAGAAGAGGCATTCGACCATTCCCATCCCATCTGGGTCTCTGCCATTGCAAGCAAATCCGGCCAATGACACTGTGCCTACTACACCACCTACGGCGAACACTGTCAATATTCCAACAGACGAAGAAATGATGCCATCATCTGAATCACAACTCACTCATAGACGTGCTTCTGGCCACAACAGTTCGAGTATTATAGATTTACAAACAAAATCAGTACGCGAGAACAGTGAAGAACGTAAGCTGTCTCAATGCTCTGAAGAAATTAATGTTCAACAACAACCGCAAACACCATCAAGCCGACAGAATAGTTTTAACAAGAGTACACCACAATCTACTTCAAGGAGAATGCTTCTCAGTTCAGCTGAAGATTCTGAATGTGCCGGTGGGTTGTGTGGCGAGGATGATGACGATGACTCTGATGCGGCCAATAGGAAGCATTCCATATTTGATATTCCAGATGAGGGGCCCTACGTTTCTATGTACGATAAAGTAAAGGCACGCTCCTGTAAAAATATGCAGAAACAGGAAGAAGAGAAAAAGATCAAAGCGAAATTTTCTCAACTTAAACAATCACGAGCTAAACGGGAGGAAAAGAAGCGATCTGCTAGCTACGACGGTGACTCTGACTCTGATTTCGAAGGAAATAGTGAGCACCTTCATCAACGTCACCATAATCGCAGTGGGGGTTCCTATAAAATGCTCAGTGGTGGCTTGTCTTCTACAGATGAAGAGCATGATCGCGAAACTGAAAAATCGCCCCCGGATAATAGAAGACGTGGTTCCCAAGCCTCTTCCTCGGCCGCATCTACACATCCCAACCGCTTATGTTCGGACTCTGATGAGAACTCGGAAACCCAAAGACGACTAAAGTTACAAGAAAAAATTCGTCGTGTGTGCGATGTAGACGATAGTTCTGAAGACGATTTGATACGGCGAAATAATTCAAGCATTGCAAACAAACGTCTAATGCATCATACATCACGTATCGCCTCAGATTCTGAATCGCAATCGCAATCGGCGCCAGACATCAAACTGAAACAGGAACCTATTGAAACTTCCAATGATGGATCATCTACGCCTATTCTTCAACACATGAAACCGAAAATCAAGAAGGAGATGGACATCATGGACTCTGGCGATTTTAATGAAATCAAGTTGAAACATTTGAATTCAATGCCATCTTCGGCTGATGAGCAGATTATGACAGCATCAGAAATAAAAACAGAAACAGACATCTTGTCCGCAAACGAAATCAAAAAAGAATACAAAGATTTCTACAGCGATGACTTCTTAGATGTAGAACAAAAATATCACAAATCTCCTGTTGCATCGGTATCGCAGCATTGTTCGCCAGAGCAAGCCAAGATTAAGAAACACAAAAAGAGTAAGAAACGCCAAAAGACCCCAACACGCGATTCAACCATTGTTGTCAAGGAACAAAATGTTGCTGACGAAATAATAAAACACTCTCCCACAACACCTGCTGTAGAAAGTAACTATTCATCTTCGAAGCGTTTATCATCTTCATCGCCTTGTTACGATGCTTTTGATGAACTGAAGAGAGGAGATGCGACGACAGTTGCAGCACACGTTCCTGTAGCAGTTGACGCACAAGCTGCAGTAATTAGTGTAGAGAAAAAACGCCACAAAGATCGGAAAGAAAAGAAACGTGAAAAGCAACGGCATATGAGTGCCGATGGTGGTCAAGGGTTGGAAATTGATAAGCTTTATGAGAAAGAAAAGCACCATCGCCTTAAAAAATCTAAGAAATCGAAAAGTCTTGACTTAATGCGGCAAAACTCTGCCCAAAATGCAGCACCCGCATTAAGTCTTCAAATAGGACCAGGTCAATCTTTAGCTGGTGGTTTCACACCTCAACACAAACAACGTAGCGGCGGTGAAAAAATGGAAGATATCTTTGGGCCAATATCTGATGATGAAGAAGAAGAGATGACAGACAGTGATGTCACTGGTAGAGACTTAAATTGTCTACCCAATCGTAATGCATCATCGTCAAATATGACCGGGCCGATAGTTTCCGCCGCTCTCAATCCGTATAAGCAAGAACCACTTACACCGAAATCACACACGGTCGAAGAAAATGAAGAAAATAAGCAAAAATGTTCATCACTTGGTACAACGTCTCATTTGGAGAGAACAGTAGAAAGACAGCATCGGAAAGAAAAACGGGAAAAGAAACGCCGTGAGAAGACAAGAGGTGGACTGGAGCACAACCAATCCATACAAATTATGCCAACATCAGCTGTGGCCTCATCCAAACCATTGGAGGATGAAAATAGTGTGGATTTAGATGCCGCTGGTAGGGCTTTGGAAGCTCAATTAATGGAAGATTCTGATATTAAAACTACAGAGGACGCTACACCATCAACTGCGACCACTTATCGCAGTGATATGACTGATGTGTTTCGTTTCTCTGACGGCGATGAAAATTCTTTAGAAATGGGAGGGACAACCACCAAACAGGACAAAAAGGACATTGAAAAAGATCATCCTGTGTCTTGTGGCAAGTCGAAGGAGAAAAAGAAGAAAAAGAAACGTTCAAAGGAAGAAAAGCAGTTGCACAATCAAAGGCGAGAATCTTCATCTTCAAACGCTTCACAACAGGCCGCAGGCACATCTGCTATGACATCAATTAGTAACAACACAACGAAATTAACCGTGGATATTCAAGCTTGTACAAAGCATTCTGCCAAGTCAATTGCCGAAGAACAATTAGCGGCGTCCGATACTTCACCTTTGTGCAAGCCATCACCCAGTCTTCCTTGTCTTATTGGTGAAGACGATGAAGAGATGGCAACAACGTCACCCACAACTACAGTACAAGGATCGAAGTCTATATCCAACTCAACTACACCACTGAGTTGTACCACAGCTTGTACAACACCTCATAGAATATCTAAGGATCTGCTTTCTTTGTCGCCTCACATGAGGGACAAACAATTGATCAGTCCAATACCAAAAACTCCAACGATAAGCAATACTAGTGGCCTTAGTACATCGGAGAATTTGAACAAATTAATGCCAACAACTCCTACCTCATCTGCAATGGACAGCAATGCTGTTATCAATAACAACACAATAACTACCACACCTACATCTTCCACTGGATGCTCTACTTCTGCTATAGCCAGTAGTTGTTTGAATATATCGAATGATTCCGCTTCCTCATCAGTTGCGTCGAATACCATTACATCTCCTACTTCGATACCAGCCACCACACAGAAGAAGAAACCTGATATTTTCATTCCTGGTTTCGATGGTGAAATCGATGAACGTATAAGCGAGTCTGCAGTTCAATCAATATCTGCAGAGTTTAATACACCTCTTGATCCTACAGCTGATGAACCAAAAATCCCTGTAGAATCTCCGCCAGATGCTTCAAAATTAGAGAAATTGGAAGAATCAAAGTCCCGTGTGACTATTTCACAGGAAGAAACTGAGAGTGCCGTGTCGGCGTTATTGGGGGAGAGTTTCGGCAATTCCTCAGCTGACTACTCGTTTAACGATGATGATGATGTAGCTCTAGACGATATAAATACTGCTGTATCCGAACCCGAACCAGCTTTGACATCTGCCGAGCCCGACGAGGAAGCTGCCCTTGCTGCTAAAGCCATTGAGTGTGAAGTTGCCAGTTCAGCGATAACGGATACTGGCACTGAGGATGATTCCGAAGAAGTATGTAAAGCGGTACAGAGTTTGCGCCAAGAGGAACTGGAAGTTAAAGTCGATACGCCTCAGTCTGTTAGGGAACTCCAAATTGATACGGACACAGAGGAAAACCCGGATGAAGCTGATAGCAGCGGTAGCCATAGTCTGAAGATAGACGAGACAGCGCAATCTAATAACAGTTCGTTGACATCGGATAAGGCTAACACTACCACTAACTCTGAAAATGACGATCAATTGGAATCACCTGTCACAACGCATGATGTCAAAATATCCTCAAAAAATTCACCGTGCGTGATAACGAAAGCAGAAGTCCATTCGAATGTAGTATCGGTTTCCACAGAACCAAAGATCGAACCACCTACCATTAGCAAACAAGATCAACCGGCTGTCCAACCAGTACAGTCCGTTATTCCACTAGCGAGTACAAGTATTCCCATATCAACAGAAGTGTCCTCTAGCTCTTTAACAACCGCATGCACAACTGTATCAACGATGACGACACCTCCAGCTGTTGTTACAACTATGTCTTACACATCAACTCCAATAAAGACTTCCATTACATTCGCTCCTACTACATTCGCTTCTTCTACACCAAAACAAACACCTGATACATCGACCATTGTTAGGCCATTACCACTTTCACAGAGCGAGCTGTCGATAAACTATGCTATGCAACCACCAACCATTACCATTCCAGAGCCAACCGCTCATTTTGTAGTCCCACAATTGGTTTTATCCCCAAGAGGCGTGGTTACAAATGCTCATTCTGAATCATCGTCGTCTTTAGCGTCTTCTTCGACACACTCTCCGCAATCCAGTGGACATCATATGCCACCACAATCACCTATTGGTGCCGCATATATGAGAAGCATGAGAGCACAGTCTCCACATAGTCCTCGTCACACATCCCGTGGTAACACACCGACTCCGCGACAACAAAGTCCTCATACGCCAACTCCTCCACCGTCTGCGGTCGTCGTTACACCTCAGCAACAGCAGCAAAATGTGCTAATCCAAAGAGGTATTCATCAACAGCAACAGACACGAATGTCTCCGCCACAAAATAACAGCCCATTATCAAGTCCTAACACTCAACCAAGGTCGCAACAGATGTCATCGGGAAGTGCTCAAAACGTTCCCCACCCACAACAACAGCAGCAGCATTCTCCAAATACTACTCCAGAACATCACATGATTAAGATTAATAATTACTCAACGCCACCAGCACAAATCTCGAATGTGGTAAATATTAGAATACCGCCACCTCAGACACATACAAACCAACAGTCGTCACCACAGCAGCAATCACATACTACAACAAAAGCGGGCATGGATCAAAAACAGCATTCTGTTCCTCTAGGCCAACATATTCTACCTATTTCAGTCCAAAAAATGCCGCCAGTTCCAACGCATCCGACAATTATAAGTAAAGTTGTGACAGTTACACCACAACAAGCTCAACAAACAACGATGCAACAGGTTCAGCAACTACATTCCCCAAAATCTGCGATATATTCACCACCTGCCTCAAGGCAGTCCCCGCAAATCATACAACAAATGGGTAAATCTATCGTGCAGCAGCAGCAACAGCAACCATCCCAACAACAGCAACAACAGCCAACGCAAATGCACATGATGCAGCAACAACGCCAACAGCAGCAGCAGCAACGACATCATATGCAGCATCATCATATGATCCAAATACAGCAACAGCATCAGCAAATGTTGCATCAGCAACACCAGAAAATTCAACAGCCTGTATCACAGCAACATTCCTATGGTTCTGCCTCACAACAACGTGGTGTTCTCACTTCACCTCAACAACAGACGCCACAACAACAGCAGCAACAGCATACTCAGGCACCGCAGCAGCCGTCGCAACATCATCCACAACAGCAGCAACACCAAATTAAGTCTCAGTATCAACAGCAGCCGCATGTTAATCCACATATGCTGACGGCACAAACGCCTGGAGCGCAGCAACAACAAAACGTTATACAAACACCATCTACACCACAAAGATTTTTGGTGCAACAACATATAGTTGGTATTCCTACACATCTACAACAAACCCAACAGCATTCTCCGCAAAACGCTCAGCAACAAAAATGCTCTTCTCCAATCATGCAACAGCATTCACCACTTTATAACAATGTGCCAACATCCCAACAGGTAGCGCAACCTACTTCCCAGCCTCAACTTCAGCAGTCTTCTATCAATCAACAGCGTTTGCTGCCGGAAGGTAGCAAAACAGCTGGCGTTAACGAGACTCCACGCGTTATTGTATCGTCTTCACAACCAAATACATCGTTGTCTTTATCGTCCTCAGGCGCAGAACATTCAGGAGCTAATACACAGAACGTGGAAAAGCAATCCTCTCCGGTCGTAGCTCCTAAACAGGCAGAAGGGGTATCTGTAATAAGAACACCAACACCCACTGCAATTGTAGCAGCTGCATCGACTGGTGTTGCATCAACGCCTATTATAGAAACGACAGCATCGTCTACATCTGTGACCACGACACGTTCGGCTGCAGCACCTCTTACCGAGGAGAATGTTATTAAAATATCACAACCAAAACACGATGAAATCGAACAAGACTCCAAAGAGGATAGTGACTATTGGTCCGCAAAGGAATTGAATGTTGTTGAATCAAATAGTAATACCTTAACTACGAATACGGCTTCGATCACAACTGTGATCAAGAAGAATGAAACGGCAACAACCTCAGTAACAACACCGTCGACTTTGAATCAGGCGCTTGTAGGCAAGGAAGTGTCGGCAGTAGCGGAGACAAAGTCGTCGATACAATCTAACGAGTTTAGAAACTTAAAAGCTGCTCATGCGAAGAGTGAAATCAATGTCACAACCACCATAAACTTGACTGATAGTGACGGTGGTGAATCCCCTAATATGCCCTCATTGGAGGCAACAACAAAAGTCGCTACAGTCTCAACTCCTCCCTCTTCCATATCGTATAATGTGTCGGGTAATGTCACCACAGATCATGAGACGGAGGACGAAACAGAAACGCAGCAAATGCCGGCGTTTGAACAAGTTTCGGTACAGGGTAGACCAAACACTCGAGGAGGAGGAACTGGCGCTAAGCGTGGTAGACAGGCAAGAGGTGGTAAGAAGGCAGTAAATGTTGCAACAGGCCTTACAGCAACCAGTATACATCAACAACAACCCCAAACAGAAGGTGCTCTAACCAGTGGAGTTCAGACACGCTTGCGTAAACCGAACACAGCAATACCGGCAACAAGGGGACGAAAGGGTAGACCGCCTAGGAATTTGTTGTTACAACAACAGCAGCAGCAAGAACATGTTCAAAACGCTGCAACTCAAATTTCTGCCACAAATGTGGCTAACCCATCTTCTCAAGCAGCAATGACATCTGTGCTAACATCAGCCGAAAGGAAAGCACGTAGTCAAGCTGCAGCAGCAGCAGCAACACTAGCGTCATTGTCTGAGACTCATCAACATCACGCCGATGTATACGAATTCCACGATGATTCTGGAGAAGAAGGTAAATCAACTAACACTGCGTCTTCTACAACTTTAGCATCCACCTGTGCTGATAATCGCCCACGTCTAATTTTGACAATTAAGAGTCCTCATCAAGCGTCGCCTTTAATTAAAGCAACAGAAAAACCTCTTCAGAACGCTACAGATCCCCCGGCTGTTACCCCCTTACCAACAGTTATAAATGTAGAGACGCAAGACCCGCCTCCGGCTATTAGTGATTTGAATTCAGCTAATGATTTGAATGCTGTGGCAAATACACGCAAATCTCGCAGATTGTTGGAAAAGGACCGCAGTACAATAGATGACATTATAGAAGATGTTGTTCGTAACACTGCAACTCCTGGTGGAGGCCCAGGTGTCCCATTAACACAACAGCAGCTTCAGCAACCAGCTGTCAATACGCCCGTACCTGCCATAATACTAACGAGTGCCTTACCAAAGGGAGCTCAAACACCACCCAGAAGGTCGGGACGTAATTCAACACAGCCTAAACCAAAAGGAAGTGCAGACGTGCAACCAGCTGTGGCTATTCCAACATGTAATACCATTGGTCGGCCAAGGAAATCCAAAGATCGTAAGAGTATTACCGACTTAGATAATGAACAAACGCCATCACCGCAATCAAAACCAATAGCTCATGATGCCTGTGAAGGAGAGGAGGGCAAAACGGCGATAACCGATACTCCACCTTCTAATTTCCCAGAATTGACACAACAACCGACTAATTCCGCGGTAACACCACTAGAAACATCTGCATCATTGGCGCAGCAACAGCCTCCTGCTACAGTTTCATCAGTAGTACCCCAACACCCCAAAAAGAAGGCCTTGGCTGCCGCCGAAATTGACTCTTATCATCATCAATCTACAACACAGCAAACTTCTACCAACACCCCTAATATTCATTCGGCACTGCCAACAGGTAGCTTACCGATGTTGAATACTGCCGCTCCTGCGTCTCAGAAGGCAACCGGTGGTGCAGCTGCTGAGTCGGTAAATAAGCCTTTGATAGATCCTGTAACTGGTATAGTATCTGGTGTACAAATGCAACCGGCTAAGGAGGGAAACCTTCCGTCTGCAACAGCTGCGGCGCAATCTCTTCGTATGCCCATGGATCCTAAAAAAATAGTGCAAGCGGCTGTAGCAGTAGCTACGGCAGAAAAAGCGTCGCCACCGACACCTTCAACTCAAGGATCTATTGCCACGCCAATTACAGCATTGTCTAAACCAACAGTACATGTAGAAGCCAGTGCGGCTTCCGCCGCAGTATCTTCGGTGGCATCGACATTGCTTAACAAATCATCAGTAAGCGTTCTTGTCAAAGCCTCGAATGTTCCTGCTTCTTCCACCAGCACAGCAGCTGCTACAGGACCCGTACTGATGCAACAACAAATTCAACTGGCACAACCTAATCAAAAGACGGGAACAGCAATAATGCAGCATACAACAGCGCCGAGGAATGAAGCTTCAACTCCCACAAAGCAACCGATTATAATGCAGCAACAAACGCCGTTGGTAATGCACGCTCAACAAACCAGCGTAAGAACACCAACTAGTTTGAAGGCTCATGTACTTAATAGTCAAAAATTGCAACAACACATTGGAGTAAGTGCAACGCCGATAGCACATCAGCAAGCACAACACCCATCCCAACTTACATCACATCAACAGAAACATCATCAATTGATGCAGCACCATCAGCCCCCTGCCACCCAAGCGATGGCAGCCCTTCAATCTCCTGCCCATGTTATACAATCGATGCAGAGGCAAACTTCTCCACAATCCCAAATGTCATCCACAAAACAACAACTGTTAGTGAATATTCCACCGTCAGGGCAACATTCGCCACATTCAGTGGCGACAAACACAATGAATTCACCGCGTCTGCAACATGGGCAACATCAGCAGCAGGCTATCATCCTCAAACAACAGGAATTGCACCCATCACAAATATTGCACGTAGTTTGCTCAAAGACTTCGGCACCAAGTGTACCACCCAGCAAAACTTCGGCTGTCATACCACCACCCTCTTCGTTGCATCATGTGACTCAAACGTCCACAGCTCCGCAACCCTATGGCTCTTATATACAACAAACTCAAGCGATTCCCTCACAGCAACAATCAACAATGATTGCCGCTCAAAAACCTTCGACATCATCTTTGGTTTTGCCACCAAGCTTAATGGGTCTGTCAACCCACCCGGCCATGGTTATTCAAACTAAAGCTTCTGTTCCAACCCAATCTCCATCGGGATCATCGCCGGCCGTTACGCATTTGCAACATCCGTCCCAGCATACATCGTCGCCACCATTGCAGTCTCAACATTTAAGTAAGACTCCTAGCAATCCAATGCTTCATACACTGCAATCTCAGGGTACTGCGACACATGTTCTTAATGCTGTATCCTCACCACCCCCTGCAACAGTGAAACCGCTACAACAGCAAACACCAATATCCACAAATGTTGGAGGTAAATAGTGAATTCTGAAAATATAAAAAATGTATATAAATTACTGATATTAATGTTTCTTATCTAAGGTGCTCCTAACTTACGAACTGCCATACCAAGTATAAGTCCTCAAAGTCAGGCGCGAATGGGATCGATATTGCTGCCAGGAGGCTTGCAAGTGCCACCACATTTTGAAGCTAGCATGGTAAGTAGTAATAAAACGGGTTTGAATGGTATTTGGAATAAATCAAATCTCTTAGTTTTTGGTAGTGTAGTGGACAATAAATTTAACAAATTGTTTAGTATTTCTCGACGGTTTTTAATTATATTTTTCAAGACCCATTCAGTTTCTTTTCATTATTTTACATCAAGCTTTATTGTTTATCGCTAACTTAAGTACCTAAAATGTAGAAGCCGACCCGAGTAAAATTAGGGATATTTACAATGTTATTATTTACTAGGTAAAAATTAAAATAAAAAAAATCAATTGTTTTTATTCTTTGTGGACGCAGCATGAAATTACTAATTATGGCAGTGCTGCTGTTGGGAGCGTACGCAGTACACAAAGCCCTCCACCAGCGCATCAGCAAGCCTCGCCAATAACACCGGTAATTTTGGTACATATTGAAAATAAATTATTGTATCTTTAGAGCAACTTTTGTACAAGAAACTGTTTTAAAGAAAGTTCTTCTGAGAATTATTTCTATACGTCATCAAGTGGCTTCAAAGAATCTTTATACAAAATATACGTATTAGTTACTAATAGTAGTGATATGCTTTAATTTTTAATAAGTTATTTAATATTTTACCTCAATTTTTTCCCAGACTGATGCTTCATTTGCTGGAGGGCCAATACGTGGTGTGCCTACGCGAGAACATTTAATGATATACCAGCAGCTGTTGCGTCAGCATGACCCCTTGAATCCAGCCACATTGCGTGAATACGATGATAAGTTATTGGGCAGCAGTCCTCCACTAGAATTACGAAGGCCTGGAAGTGTACCCAGAACCATAGCTGTGCCGCACAGTTTGCAAAGTCCGCAAGATAGAGCAACGGGTAAGTTGTTTTTATTAGTGCTGAATTTTTTATATTTTTACTTATATGATCCTTCGCTATTAACTAAAGACTCACCACAAGTGGCCCAAGTATACGTACATAACACACGCATTCCCGCACATTCGCATTACGACGTAGGTGGCCGTGTCCCGCCCGCTGGGGCTCCGTCGTCGGCGTATTATGATCCTACTAGACAATTAACTCTAGAACCACCACCCGCCCATAGATCTGCTGCTGCACACAGTGTTGTAGCACCCCTACCACCAACAGTTGTTGTTCCCCATCCCTCTTCAGCAACCACTGGCCCATTCATGACCGCTGCTCCGCCAGCCACTCCAGTTCAAGTTGTAGCTGCCTCAGGAGCACCAGGTGCTATGCATCATCCAAAGATGTTAGAACGTGACCGAGAACAACGTGAGAGGGAAAGAGAACAACAGTTATTGCGAGATAAGGAACAAATACTGGGTAGAAAAGGTGGGTAGGGAAAAATATTGGGTTCAGTTTCATAAAGATATGATAATATTTATACTTATATATTTATTTTTTTTTTGTTAACATTTTTAATTTTTTAGGAGATTCTCATCACAATATGCAAGTGGTCACACCAACAGCTGGTACAATTACAATGCCGCCACATGCTCAAGCTCCTCCACCACCACAAGCTGACTCTTTGCTAACATTCCTGCAACGATATCCTGTCATGTGGCAGGGTTTACTGGCTTTAAAGACTGATCAGGCTGCTGTACAAATGCATTTTGTGTTTGGAAATCCTCATGTTGCTCGGGCGTCATTGCCCTGCAATAGTGATGGTAGTACACCTCCATTGCGTATTGCACAACGTATGCGTTTGGAGCAGACCCAACTGGAAGGTGTAGCGAAGAAGATGCAAGTAAGTTGAGCAGTATATTAATAATAAATTGTAGATTACATGTATTAATTTGAAATGAAGCGAAATAATTAATTGCTTTCGCAAAACTCATGTTGTTTTCCCAAAACTCGTGTTATTTTAATGCATAATTAAGATATGTCAAGTGGAATAATAGAAACGAAATTGGAGTTGTAGATATTAGATATGTAGATATTTTTTTAACTACGAGTATTAATCCAAAAAAAAATACAGTCTATTCCTGTAAATTAGGCTAACGCTTTTGTTCGCTTGCTAAACGATAATCGTCTGTTTCGGTTTCCCGTAACACTCATAAGAACGACAAAGCGATCGAAGATCAATACGTTCATATTGCTTTTACGATCGAAAGCGTTAGCGTTAGTCTTCGTTTTTGTTGAATATGAAATAATGGCCAATAAGAAAACATAATATTTATGTATTGAACAAGTTCCCACTCGGGAAAATGAACTTGTTGGGTTGCGAAGCCTGTGAGTTTGTTGTTGCACGTTAAGCAACACACAAACGGAAGAATAAAGGCACAAAATATGTAGATGGACGGTGACCAATTTACAAAGTATACGTATTTTGATGTATACTTACATTGTAGTGGATTTTAATGAATAAATAAAATATAAAACGGATCGTTTCAATTCAGATATAATTTTATTATTTTGACAAGATTTTTATTGTTTCCTAATTTTCACATGCAGGTCTTGCAAGCTAAATGTTAAACCTACTCGTTAGAGGTGACACTTAACTTCTTCGATTGCATCCTGGACGAGTATTATAGAAATAGTTATTTACAATTATCAGGAAATACAGGATATAATATTTATTTACTATAGAACAAATTCTTGTCCAATTACACAGCTGTAGACATTTTCCTATTTCTGTCACCGATTATAATTGGACCCTATTCCATTGGGTTTCATTTTTGTATCATAGAACTAGAAATTTACCAGCGAAGTTATTGGTTTGTGAAATGTGAAAATTTTTAATTTTCCGTCACTGTGAATCTAGATATGGGCCAGGTCACAAACAATAACACAGTTTGGCGGACTGTTTGTGGTTCTGAAACGCTGCTTTTCAAGTAGTTATTTATTATAGAATTTGGTTATTGTACACATAATTACTAGATTCAACACCAACATATTGGGAACTGGTTATTCAATTATAATTAGCCATATATGTAGTTGCAAAATAGTTCAATTACAATTTTTAACATACACTCGTCTGCGGAATAGTTCCATTCAAATAGTCACAGTTTTTACTATTTCAAGAATTAGGGTCACTGGAACTAGTGATTTGTTTAACAGTTCAATGTTTTTCTGCTGACCTATTTTATTTCTTTAATGGTATTGGAATGAACATTATACATTTAGGAAAGCCGGGAGATTTAAATTTACATTCTTACTTTTTTCCATTATTTAAATTATGTTTTTAACGATATTTTTTCTAATTAGTCATGTGTTTGTTTCCTTTGTTATATTCTCACTCTTTTTAGTTCGAAAATGAACATTGCATGCTACTGGCACTGCCGTGTGGTCGAGACCATGCCGATGTGTTACAACAATCTCGAAACCTGCAATCCGGCTTCATCACTTATCTACAACAAAAAATGGCCGCAGGTATTGTGAACATACCAATGCCCGGAAGTGAACAAGCTGCTTATGTCGTTCACATATTCCCTTCATGTGATTTTGCGAATGAAAACCTAGAAAAAGCAGCACCCGATTTAAAGAATCGTGTAGCAGATATTGCCCATCTATTGATAGTGATTGCGACCGTATAAGCAAGTAAGAAAACTAAACATGGAACCTAATCTAAACCAAATGTGACTCCAAACTTTTGATAAAACCATCAACTATAACAAAAACTTACGCGGATATTAATAAAACGCAATGCTCGATAAAGATAAAATATTTGTATGATGAGGATAATGATCAAAGAGAAACAATATATACCAAATTTGTAAACCGAAAGAACGGTGATGTATTTGAAACTAAAATCGAAAGAAGCATGACAACATGCTTTATTTATATTGAAACCGGATAAATGTTTAGATATAAAAACAAAACTGTAATAATAAATAACAAACTAATAATATAGCAGAAATCTTATCTTAATATATACATATATAAAGAAAGTAAAAAAAATACGACAAATTTTTAACAAAAGTTATAAAAAAATACAAGAGAAGATTAGTTAGAAGAAAACACAAACCGAAATCTTTAATCGGATAAAATGTATAAAAATTAAAAAGAAAAAAATAATTAAAAGCCCCAAAAAATCCCTTGTACTATATACAAACTTTAGGCTACTCTTATATTTATGATGGATCCTAAGTGATTTATTTTAATTCTGTATAACTTATTTTTTTTCATAAGGATTTAATTTTTTTTTTATTTTGTAAAAAGGAAACAAAACTTCCAGCAGCTGTTATAAGTTGATGTTTTGAATTTTGTTTTTGTGAAAGTAAATAACTATCATAGGTTTTTTTTTTTAATTAATTATTAATCTTTGTTTTCTAATGTTAAACGTCGTGTAATTTTTTTTATATTGAATTAGTTGTAGGTTTTCAAATACGTATAAATTTATATATAGTTTTTTTTTTAAATATCAATTTTCGTTAGTTCTTACTTATTAAGCTAATGCGCGTAATTAATACTTATTTTAAAAAAATATGTAGTAGTGTAATAAACAAAATACCAACAACAAACATTATTAATTTATTATCATGATTTTGATCTCAACGTGATGTATGAAAATGAAACAATTTCAAATCAAGTAACTTCAAGAATTAACTGTTTTTCTTTTGTTTCTCTAAACAATAATAATTGAAAAAAAATTTGAAAGTGTCGAAAAGTGTAAAGAATATGTTTTAAGTTTTTTTGTTTTAATTTCTTAACAACAGAGGGGAACACATTTAAGCTCACTGGATCGATCTGTCCGGAATATAACCATTTCATTTACTATTTTTTAATATCTTTTTAATCAAATTATTTTGACTACTACCCGCGCTACACATTATTAAGAAATTGCATTCAGTTATTAACAGTAAATATATATGGACCGCTCGATTGTATAAGAAACTTTTTCATTTAACTAACTTTTCGTAGCTCGATTGCGTATGAAATTTGTAATTAGCCTAATCACAAAACGCTTTAGGAAGTTTGGAAATACACTAAAATTCAAGATCTTGGCGATGTAATTTCGATTAGAGCCGGGTAAAATAACAACAATTGAACCTAATTGTGTTCCTCACTAAAATTGATTTTAGTTCGCATCTATTTTTTATGATTTGTCGTAATTTTTTGTTTGATTTGCTAATTTATATTTTTAAATGTTATTTAAAGTTTAATTTTACCAAATGCTTAAGTGTTTTTCATAGAGTTTTCCATGTATTTAATAACGTTCAAGAAATTATAATATTATACAGCCTTAGAAGCTTTTAATTTTAAGTATTTTTCTTTAAGAGCCAATAAAAATTGTGGATCTTTTTTTTTCATCAAACAAAAACCCTAAAACTATTCTTGTTTGTTTGTTATGATAAATAAAAATAATTTTATGGTTTTTAAAATTCATATATTTTCTGTTTACACCACTGCCACAAAATATAACAGAAATATGTTTTATACCCCATAAAATGTCCCTACATTTGTTCTGTGTTCCACTTTCAACCTAAAGAACATATTTGAAATCGAGTAGTCACAGATACTTTAGTTTGAAAAACAATTATTGTAAACATTGTTTGTGTTTACGTTGACAAACTGTAGTAGGATGTGAAAAATGTTTGTCCGAATTTACGTTACTGCTGTCGAGTCAGTTCCACTTTACGCGAAAGTGAAATGCAAGACAACTACTATTAATTTTACTTTTCCAAACGCCATTTAATGAATTAATGTAATTTTTTTTTTTGTTCGTTTAGATTTTGTCTTTATAATGATTATAAAAGTTGGAAAATTAAACTTTAAATTACATTTATTAAATTATCAAATAATTTCTGTTTTAAATTTGTTAACAATCGAGCTAACTTTTCCTTTGAAAATATAAAAAACTGCTGTGCTAAATCAACGTTTATTTTTCGGCCTTCTAAAAATAAAATGTCCTCTCACATCCCCTCTCTTGTAATATACAAAAATATTTTAACTTTAAAACGTTTGTTATCTGGGCTGTAAATAAATAATAATAACACTATAAAAACTTCTTAAATAAAGAAAGAAAAAAATTTAAAACAAACAAACAAGTAAAATTATTACTTTTATAAAACTCCCCCAAACTTTGTACAGCTTAACATTTCTAAGAGTTGAACATAAAAACTAAAGTCTAAAATTTAATCTTAATGGTAATACTAATTGTATGTTGTAGTTCTAAAAAATAAACTACTGTTTAAATGTAACATACAAATGGAAAAAAAAATAATATAACAATAAAGTAAAATAAAAATATGTAATAATAAAACATCGTTAATATATTGCTATATATAAATACTATAAAAGAAAAGTTAAAAAATTAAAAAAAAAAATACCACAAACCGACAAATTAGCATGTTAAATAAATAATAATTATTATTAATAATAAAATACATTATAAATAAATCTATATATATATATATACATAAATATAAAAATTAAACCACGAAAACAAAATAATTAATAATATATTATATATAAACCTTTACACGTTAAGCATTAATAATTATTATCTTTCTAAAATTTTAAGTTGTATTATTATTACAAAACAAAAAAAAAACGAAAATGAAAACAAATTACAAAAAAGAGAGAAATATTAAAACAACCGAAAAATTTAAATGAAAAAAGAATTTTATTTAATTTTTATTTTGAAATAAAAGAGAAAGATTTCAATAAAAAAAACACATTTTTCTGTTATCTTTTTTCATACAAAAAATCAACAATAATAGTGGAATTTGTGTTTTTATTTGGTCATTTAGGGGGAAATATGAATTCATAGCTAATCTATCAGGCCTGTTCTGACATCACGACGATTTTAAACCACGAACGATATTAAGATCACGCCAGTGATTTGTAGGTGTTCTGAATATCACGTGATTTTATATTTTTCGGCGTTATTTTATGTTTTCGAAATCACCATGCGAACAGCTGATTTTGTTGTTTGTTTTGCTTTGTTTCTCATTTCCTTTGCTTCCCAACATAAGTTTGTGGTCATATTTGATAAAAATTTGTGAATTTGTGAAATATGTTGATAATATGTTGAGTTTTCTTATTTTAAATTATTTTCATTAATATTTATTATTAATATTTTCATTCTCGAAAAGTAAAGTACGGGACAGGCAAAGATGAATTGAAAATTGAACCAAAATATGAAATTGTGAAATTGTTAAATTTTTGTGTTTTTCTATTAATAAGTTATTTTAATACTAAAAAGAAAAAACATTTAAAATTTGTTTTCTAATAATTTAATAAGAGATTTACAATATTTGTTTTTGCATAAAACAAGTAAGTGATCTGTGTCCACCGTCATTTTCCTGACCGATTTTATATCATGTGATTTGCAAAATCGTTGCTTGCAGAACACTATTCCGGTGATTTAAAACCATATCGACGTGAAGTGATATCAGAACAGTACCTCGTTTCAGTAGTTCTCGAATCGAAAAATTTTTCACATTGAACATGAAACAAAAAATTCCATCGTTTCTCGATTTGTGAGTAAGTCAAGTAAGAAAAAAATATAAACAAACAAAATAAACTAGTGCGAAAAAGAACAACAAAAAGAAGTATAGACATGTATTCAACTGCATTTTATTTTTGCTTTCTTAATTTTTCTGTAATATTTTGGAAAAATTAATTGAAATACATAACAGAAAAGATATACTTCTTATCTTCTCCACTTAAAAAATAAGTTTTAATTTCTTAAAAAACCTTTTTGTAGAAACAATATCAAAATCTCGCACCGTTTTAATTTGTGAGTATCTTTGACGTTTCACATTTTAATTTCTTCGACTCACTACTTTTTAGAAACAGATTTTCTCGCATTTTTCCAATAAGAATAAAAATGCAGTACGTCACAGAAAGTTTTCGCAAAACAAACGTTGTAGAAACAGTCAGTCACATGTGAGAAGCGATTTTTTGTACCGATTCCTAGCGTTTTTGTTTCAATTCACATGTTTCATGTGAAAACTTTTTCGATTCGAGAACTACAGAAACGAGGTACAGGGGTGTATTCCACTTAACGCTTTTTATTTACTTATTTCTGTATACCGGCCTGGGGGTCGATTCTGGTTCTATGAAACACTGAAAGGAAAAAAAGTTTCGTTTTCATAATAAGTTTTCACACTCACAAATACCTATTTGGTGATTCTTGTTTGTGCTATGAAAAATGTGTTTCATTGCCATTGTCCCATGAAACTTTTGTAACCCTATCATTGAAATTTCGAAGCAAATGTTAAATTAGTGAAAAACAAAATATGTCGGGATTAATAATTGTATTTGGTTAATCGCAATGAACTCGGGGTGAGCAAAGGTAAGTAAAAGTTGTTGCGCACTTTTTATTGCAGTAAAACTATACAGGCCTGTTCTGATATCACTTAACGTCGATATTTTATTTATTTTGGTTCACATTTGTTCATCATTACTCTTCGGCTTTTCGTGATTTTTTTCCTCTTTGCCTGTACCGTGGTTTACTTTTCGAGAATGAAAAGTGGCAGCTTTGGTTTTTGTTATCTTTCGTTCTTTTCCAATATCTTTCACAAATTCCCAAATTTTTATTAAATATGACCACAAACATGTTGGAAAACAAAGCACAGCAAACATCAAAATCAGCTGTTCGCTTGGTGATTTCCAAACCATAAAATAACGCCGAAAATATAAAACCACCCGCGGCATTTAAATTTTGTTCACTAACCGGAGAGAACATGATCTCTTAGCCTAAAGGAAATTACAACTTTAGAAATAACGAGGATCTAAGCCAACTAAATTTGAATCATATGATAGGGCCAGACCAGAACAGGACGAGACAACTACAATTAGAATTGTGCGTTCTATAAATATAACTTTCTAAACTTCGGCATCAGTACGTGTAAGTAGGAAAGCAATGTGTAAGTAGCTACAAACAATCACTCTGCACAATAAATGTCTTCGGTTAGTGACCAGTATGAATACACACCGCAGTGGCCTAACGGGCTAGACGCTGCTGAAGATGATGCTTCACAATCATCGAAACGATCGTCCAGCGAATGTGAGTTCGTATTCCACCCGCGGCATTTACATTTTTTTCACTAACCGGAGAGAACATGATCTCTTAGCCTAAAGTAAATTACAACTTTATAAAATCACGTGATTTGCAGAACACCTACAAATCAACTGCGCGATCTTAAAATCGGTCATGGTTTAATATCGTCGCTACATCAGAATAAATAAATAAATGGTTTCCCATTACATCCCATGAAGGGACTGGGGAGAACTTCTCACAATCACTGAGCTGTGCGCTTTCCAGTTTTCACTCACTGATTGGGACCTACAGTTTTACACCGATTCCGAACGGTAATTTGAGAAGCTTTTTCATGGCTAGATACTCGATAGTGTCGCCGTCACTATGCGAGGTGACCGCCGCCGAAAGAAATTTTAAGGTGGTCTGAGCCGGGTTCGAACCCAGGATCTCATGTACAAGAGCCGCGCACACTAACCATTGCACCACCGACGGCCTATTTTTACATCAGAATAGGCCTGATAATTAAATATTTTATAGCAATTATTTGAAAGTGCTGAGACGCATACTTTGCGATGACCCAAATCCATGCAAAATGACGACCGACGAACACTTTATGAACTTGAATCGGTTGCCTAAACCATTGTGTGCGGAGTTGATTGAATCTATAAATACATAATTAATGCAAGTTCGTTTGTTTTAATAAAACTTCTTACTTATCGTTTGCAAGGTCGACATTCTCCTCAAGTATTTAATAATTATAAATAATTAAGACATTAGGGAAAGCTTCTCACAAACCAGTGCGCATTCTAGTTTTACACTCACTGATTGGCACCTACAGTTTATTGAGAAACTTTTTTCATGGCGAAATACTCGATAGTGTCGCCGTCACTAATACAGCGTTTATGCTGCAACCGAAATCTCGATTGTCTAGATTTCATTCACAGGAACAGCTGATTTGTGTATGGAAAATCAGATGTTTAGGCCACGAAATATAGATATCTCTAGAATTCGAGAGCAGTATAAACATGTTTTAAGCGAGGTGACCGCTGTCGAAAGAAATTTTAAGGAGGTCAGAGCAGGGATCAAACCCACGTTGTCATGCACAACAGCCGCGCACATTACCATTGCACCACCGATTATTTCTTTTAATTTTCGCTGAAACGCTTTCCTTTTGTAACAGTCTCCATATTTTTTCACGTTCAAATAGTCTGGTAACTTATGTTGTCATATGAAAACGCAGTTGCACAAAAAGCGAATCACAAGTTTGAATCAAAAGTGTTATGAAAATGTGAAAAAAAACTTTCATTTCACCTATTCACAGAACGAGAATTGACTTTCAGATATGTAGGTGTTTTTTTCTCTGAAAATATTTTGTGCACATTACTTTTTACTAAATCAGGTGATTTAAAATTAGAAAGTGAAATGCTAGCGGTTGCAAATCACATGTTATTTTTTTATTCCTTATTTCAAAAATTGGAACATACTGCTGAAAATGATTTTAAGAGGAATAAACAGTAGAAATACTCATTTGTGTTTGTCTGTTCTTCTTTGTTTTTCAGCTGAGGGAATGAACTGTTTCTAAGTGATGATAAACTAAATTCAGAGCTCGTATTTAACCACCCATGTGTAACCCATACTCATCGCCGTGGGAATGGGTAACGATCGTTTAGCCATTACCCACACGGTATAGGGAAAATAGTGGGTAGTTACCCACGACGATGGGAAGTTATCCATTACACATGGGAAATGAGTAAGCGGCCTTTACACATTACTCAGGGCGATGGGTAATGGGTTATCCATTTGAATGTGACCACTCTATGAAAAAACCATTTGAAATCCGCAGACTATTTTAGCGTTTTATGACCAGTTTTTAAGTGGGTAGTTAACTATAAGATTACTTAATCGTAATTGAAAGTTAATTTGAGGTTAACTTTGCATTTTATTTTTCAGTGGTGAGGTAATGTAAGTCGGCATATTGTTAATGATCACGGCAACCCTTGTATTCTAATTGAAAAAAACAACTGGTTTGGGATAAATACCAAAACAACAAAGAGGAACAAACAAAATGGAATTATGTAAAATAAGAAATAGATGCATAAAATCGAAGTTATTTTAACAAAAATGTGTAAAAAACTATAAAGGCGCAATCATTTAACGATCTAGACTCAACGTGTGTGTACAAAAACGCAAAACAGAAGCATATATTTTATATGTACAATCTAACATTTCTCATTTTGACAGTCAGTAATTTGATTGTCAAAATCATATGGTTCTGACTAAAAGTTAACCAACCAACATTGTGGGTTAAATCGTAGTTAAACAATAGCGGCATTCATGCAAACGTGAAAGCCGAGAACTTTTGCTCAGCGCATGTTTCCCTCGCACCGTTGCATGAGGCACCAAGTAAAGTTGCTCAGCGTATTTGTGCTCAAAACCATATCAGCTGACCAAGATGAATACATAAGGTGGTAGCAGTAGCAATTGCATGTATTATGTATGTGTAATTTTTCTACTGTTCTAGTGCTATCACCTTATTTATCCATCCTAGTCAGCTGACAACGAAATGGCAAAAGTTTACATGTTTCTCCATCCCACGTTTGCGCAGCAAATCTGACTTGAAGACTTTCCACTTTTGTGCAAGTCGCTTTGTATGGGAAATTTCTTTGTTTTGACGTTTGCCGCGTAAGTTTTCGAGGTTTACGCGTTTACGAGGATCTTTCGAGTTTGCATGAGGACCACTAATGACTGAAAAATACAATTCGATGTTTAACCAGGATTTAACTAAGAAACGAAGATCACCACTGACCGAAAAACTGGCCATTAGAGATATTTTATTTGACCAAGGTTTGGATTTAGCCATATTAAATTAAAGCCTCCTATGGCGGTTTCGGGATTTCATTTAAGGCAAACATACATATGCTTCTGGGGTGAAATCACGAAAACTTCGAAGTCGCCGTATGCCTGAACGCGTACAAACTGTTATTATTGCTATAATTACACTGTGCAAAACGTAATAAGCGGAGCACCCACTGGAGAAACTTAATTCGAGTACGCTGAAACCAATGGTGCTAACCGTTTTTCTAGGTTGGCTCTTGTTATCAAATTATTTGGGACCGAATATTATTGTTCCAAATACCTAAAAAACTCAATTTTTCTACTATTATGGCAAAAACGATGTACACGGAGACAGTCAAAATTTCTCTTCACTCAAATGCCAACAAACAAAACGAGTGAAACCCTAGTACTTCTCTACTCTCTCTTTTACTCTCTTCATTGAATATTTCAATACACGAGCAGCTTTTTGATAGTGTTATTGTACATAACTATACAAATTCCAACCATGTTGAAGTAAAATTACATAAACTATGCAAAAAGTATGAAATAAGCAAGATATGACGCGAGAGAGAAATGCGTTTGAGTGAACTCATAGCACTTTTTGGTTCTCTTTTACCTGGGTTGCCAAGTTGCGCACATCTTCTGGTCGTCTATCTAAATCGTCTTGGATTGTGGTTGAGAAAATATTTTATCTATAAACATGCACGCAACGCATAAAAAATACGATAATAAAAAGAAGATAATAAAAACATTAATTACTCATTGAGTGCATTAAGCTATCGCCACTTACGACTCTCCAAATAAAACGATAAATACTACGAAATATGGCAACATTTCCTGTAATGCCTTGTTTAGGCTTTCGCAATTTGGGCTGAAATTGAGAAATTGCTTAGGGTGGTATTCTATAAGTCGTGAATCAGTCACTTCGCGTTAATTTTGTCGTTTTGGTAGTTTATAAAACGTTACAGATGTTCGGTGACTACCTGCGTTGAGTTACGTTATTTAATGGGTAGTTTATAAAACGCAGCGCAACGTTTTTGATCACTTCAGCTGTCAAATTGAACACGCCACAGTTCTTCGCGTTAGTTGAAGAAATTACAAATTTAAAGAAAAATGTCGATCGAGAATAGGCATATGGAAGTATTTTGAATTTCATTGCTTATAAGTATAAATAATAAAATTAGAAATGGAACTTTCAAATAAATAATGCGTTGCAAAACTATTATAATTATATTTAAAAATTATAGACATCAGTTGATGTTCACAATAGTAAAAAAAAAGAACCCATACATTACAATCAATACATACCGGCAAATGGCACGTGTTTTTGAAAGGCAACTAATGTAATATAGATAGGGAAATTTATTGGACATTGAACCCCAACATAACATAGGTATTTTACAAATTTTATGTGAATATTTTTGGTATTTGCAGTATTATAAATAATAGCAATCTTAAAATCTGTTGATGTACTGAAATAGGGCTCAATTTTTTAATCTTTTTCATCCTGAGCATTTCACTAAAGATAACTTTTTCTGATCTATAAGTTTGCCAACTCTATAAACCGCATATGTCAGTGACAGCTTTCGTAAACAAACGCAAGCGCGAAGTGATATATAAACTACAATTTTTTGACTTTGGCGTTCGCGTTGGCATTTGCGTTTACGTTAACATTCGGGTTTTAGAATACTCCCCGTACAACGCTGTTTTTACTCAAGAAAATTAAAGTAGTACTCTTTTTTGCATAATAATTTTGTGAAGTCGTAGATAATTTTGTGAAGTTCACGCCGCCGTCATTAAGGCACGCTTCGACTTTAAATGTTAGCCGATATTATCGGTTAAGCCGCTTTTAAAGGCCCGAATTACAGAAAAAATATCTAAATTTTTTACACAACCAACGAGATGTGCCTAAAAGTAACATCTGCCGAAAAGTCACATTTAATAAAAACTCAGTTGCCGCTCTCGATTAATTTTTTTGTTGCTCCGCCTTATTTATCAAATTGAAATTTGTAGTTTTCATCGACATAGACTGTGAGAAGAAACTATAAACCGTGAATAATTAGTGCTTCATGTTAACGTTCATGCACCATTCATTTATTTTATAGATTTCATTCATTTTCTAACAACATTTTGGATATTGTGACCAGGCACGAAAATTTTACTCATGGTAATGTTTGTAAACAAACAGTTGTAATTTTTCAACGAAATTGCTCAAATGCCAGTGTGAACGATTTCAATTTCGTTCGACAATTTCAATCCAAAATTGTCAATTTCGTGGCAGCGTGAACAAGGCATAAAATAATGGGTAAAGAAATATTCGATACGGCAACACGTTTGCAGTCAGTGCCAACAAATACATGGTAGCAGCAGATGTTGTTGTAGTTGTAGGCAGCAACAAACATACATTTTATTTTCCTTCATTCGTTTCAGTTGTCAAACTCTCCACATATATATACCAACATTACAAGAATACTAAAAAGTATAGAAACAAAATACATATGATTTTGACAAGTGAAACGAAAAATGACATGGAAAAAGGTTTATCACCTGTTTAGGCGACTATACCTGATAGATAATTCTACCATGATTACTATGTATAACATTTACCGAGCGTTGTTGTGAACAATTTAATTCAAATTTTGATTTCAATCAGAAATAAAAATCTATCCTTCAAATTTAGATATATAAATGTATACATAGTCTAGGAAGGAACTTAAAATGTGTAAACCATTTTGCAAATTTCTGTTTTTGAGTCTCTCCTCGATAACATTCTCATTCGCAAGAAATGATAACAAAAGATTAGATAACAAATACTTCCCGGATTACGCGCCTCCAAAGTTTGAACATATATCCCCCCATATATTCCACATATGTGACCTGGTCTACGGAAAGGGGGCTTAGGTGTCAAAAATCAATTTTCACTTTTTGGTTGATTCGGATGGAAGATGAGATGCTTTTTCACGTGGTGAAAAGCAGAAAATCCTAACTTGCTTAGAAGTGTACTAAAAATGTAGAGAAAGAAGAGTAAAAATACGACAACACACAACACAGCAGAAACAGTAAACGTCACTTCTTCAGTGTTACTTTTTTAAATGTTCCACACTAGCAACTTACACGATTAACTATAATAATATTCCGACCAACAACAACACTTACTGGACCAACAACAACACTTACTGGACGTCCGGCGCGGAGAACAATTAACGAGATAATGAGAAACTGACGAAACGAGTTGCTTACTTTTAACAGCTTTTTCACAGAAAACTAGTTTTCGCACGTAAGCTCCCTTTTCGTAGACCAGGTCATATATATTGACAGACTGGTCAAGTTTGGTTAAAACTGCCCATTTTTTGTAGGTGTAAAACATCGAGTTTTAAGCAAAAATTTAAAATAAAAAATTGTGGGAAACCCCTATTTTCGGAGTTATGGGCTCCAAAATTTCGAACACACGGGATGGTATTCTGAGTGTGGCGTCATCTTATGGGTACGATGTAACCACTTGTTTAAGTAAAATAAGGCGAAATAAACAAATAAATTAATTTTTTTGATAACATTTTTAAAAAGTATAAATGTATATTTTTTTTAATTTTGACAAACAGATTTGTTTGGTAATAGAAGATTAAAAAATAAGCGAAAAATATTAAATAAATTTTGTCGATAACTGTCTTAATAAATAATAAATAAATTTTGTCGATAACTGTCTTAGTTATCATAATTTTGACGAAAGAAAAGTGTTTGCTAATAGGAAATTGAGAAATATGCAAAAAAATAATAAATAAATTTTTTCGATTACTCGCTTAGATATGGAGTTATCGAATGATGAATTTTGAATAAGTGTTGAAATCAGTGATGCCAACTCTGCAGGAATGAAACGCGCCGTCAAAGTATCGAAAAAGTGCTAAAAATAACGAAAACGACCAGATAAATCTCAAAAGTGCTACAACGCGCTTAATAAATTAGGGGATGTCCAATAGGTACAGGCAGATTTTAACAGTTCTAGTAGGTGGTGTTTTTTTTAATTTTCCTGTTAATTATATTTCCGGCAGTAGAGACAAATCACCATGGCAAGTTGCAGTGTCGAGCAATAGGTGCGAATGATAAAACATTATTATCAAAATGAGTGTTCTCTTCTGGCAACGCTGCGTGCTGTGCTCTCGTTTTGCGACGACACCCATTTTTGAATCAATGGGCACATCAACAAGCATTGCCGGATTTAGGACGATACCAATCATTACCAAGTGGCAATGCATGTATAGAATATCATTGTTCGGTCTGGATAGTAGTCCGACGACATCATCGGTCCGTACTACCATCCGTTGCTACCACCGTCAAAGGAGGGAGCTACCGATCTGTGGTTCCATCAGGACGTCGCACGACCAATTTTAGAATTATCTTACGCAGAGGCTACGTGAACTGGTCATAGACACCGTGCGATTTGACCCACTTAGACTTTTTCTTGTGGGGTTTCCTTAAGTCACAGATATATGCCAATATGCCACAAATACCAGTGCCCTCAGACAGCATAGCCATCCTCATCGTTCAAATTTATCCTGATATACACCGAAGACGCGGCAGTCATTTGAATGACGGCATATTCCCCACGTAATGTTCTTGATAGCGCTTTCAAATAAAACAAAAAAATACGGCGACATCTCACAAGCAACTTGTTCTAACTTCCTCTTTTAGAAAATCCTTTCAGAAGTTCACCCGAAGAAAACGATGTTTGTAGTGCAGATTTGATGTATGCCAGCATTGACTGACATTTTTGTTTTTCTGTTCTAGCTCTGGTTGTACTCAACTGAATTCCGTCGAAAGGCTCCATGTCTTTCATATGCTTTTGTGATCTAGAATAGTTTGTTGCGTATATCGAAGTGTTTTGAAGCAAGCATACAATTTGCTATAAATACATATTGCCTTGGACTTATCATTGGGGGTTTAGCCACTTCTTTAATATATGGGGCCTTCCAAACCAACCTTGTTACAGGAGGCCCCGGTATAATAGTGGAAATTGATGAGAAATTAGGCAAGATAAAATATAATAGGGGCCACAGAGTGGAAGGTCAATGGGTATTCGGAGGGGTGGAGCGATAAAGCGGAAAGGCGTTTATGCTGCCAGTTCCAGACAGGAGCCGTCATACTTTATTGCTCCTGATTAGGCAATTCATCCACAAGGGATTTATTATTATTTGTGACTGCTGGAAAGTAAGTGTAGCAAAGACCGTATTTTTGTTTTGTTTATTTTCAGGCTTATGCCACATTAAAGGACGAAGTATACACCCACTATCGGGTGAATCACAGTGTGGCGTTTGTAGATGAGGAATCGGGGCAAAATACAAATACCATAGAAGGATTATGGCGACACCTAAATAGCTCGGTTCCTCAATACAACCGCCCCAAGATTTTTTCAACGGCTACGTCCAAAAATATATATTTTTGAGATGGTGTAAGGCTATTCGGCCAACAATTTTAAAGAATTTCTCCGATTTGCCGGATAAAATTACAATCCCCAACAGGCGAATGAGTAGCGGGCACTCTTTGAAGTAGTGAATGAGGAGAGATTGGAAGTCGACTCCGACTGCGAGTCACTTCCTATATCTGAAGACGAGGGCGATGCCCTTGGTTAATTAGTGAGCTTTTTATTTATTAAATTATATTGCATTTTGTTTTTCTTTTCTTATTGTGTATTTGATATTGTTTTTTGTTTTCATATATTTTGTTATTGGCAGGTTTAGTTTATTCATAATAATTGTTCTTTGTTTGATTTAAAAGAATTTTTAAAATGGTCTTTGTTTGTTGCGGAAAAATAACGTGATTTTTTTAAACTAACTTAAAATTTTTTTTGTTACGCAACTTTTAAAAATAAGTTTTTATTTTTTTCTTGCGGTAAATAATTTTGTTCGCTCAAGTTTGGCCCTTGATATCTTCGGTCTTCAATGGGTTAAAAGGACAAGTGATAAATTAATTTTAAAAAATCGCGCGATTTTGTTAAAATAATTTTTTGTTGCGGAAAATAATTTTTTTGAGTACGAAATAACTCCGGTGTAACAACCCTGTACTTGATTTTGCCTACGAAATTTTCGCAAAGAGCTGAGTACCAAGCAAATGAAAAGTGGGCGAAATTTTCAGCTGATGAAATTTTCGTTATTTTTTCATGCACGTACTTCTTATGGCAACGAAAATTTCATAAAAACTGAATACGAGGCTTTTAATGGGTTATAGGGACAAGCGATATCTTATTTTTTAGGCTAATGCCTGAACTATACAACAACGGGTGAATTTAAGTCTCTTGTAAACGTACTACTCTGAGATAATAGGCGTTTTCCGGAAGAAATGAGGTCATGACAGTCGAATAGTGAAAATAGGCCCTCAATGGGTTAATGGATCGCAAAATATGAATTGTATGCAGTTTTTAAGGCATTTGGATAAGCTTTCCAATGATACCCATATTGTCTGTCTGTCAATATATGTGGAATATATGGGGGTATATACGTTCAAACTTTGGAGGTCAGTAATCCGGGAAGTATGGGTTACACCCCAAAAAAAACATGGTTTTACTCCGGATGACAAGGTTTATAGAGTGATGCTAATTTGGGAGCGATACGAGAGTTGCACTTATATTTTATATAAGCCGTAAAAACAGTGTATATAAAACGCGATAAAGGGCTAAATGAAAACCTAAAACGCCCACGAATTATATTTGTTCCAAAAAGTCGCAAATGGAATTTTTTCCGCGTTTCGCAAGGTCGAAAAGTGATAAATCTAGCCCCAAAGGAGCTACGTTGACATCACTGCTAAAGCATTTTCCTTTGTTGATAGCGACATCTGTTGAACGTTTACAATGCACTTTACACAAAAATATCAGTAGTTGCCACCAACATGGACTTGCAAATATTCTCTTGTTACCACCTTTCCTCAAAAACATTCAATTTGTAGCTATGTTTTTTTGTAATGTTTTGAAATTGCGGAAGCATTTTCATATGCAAATCCGCAATATCTATTGGAAATATCTTAGAAAGTCTACAGCCGGTATTATTCTCCTTGCAAGATCTGCTAGAATACAAAGCAGAACATCAATTATTTCGTGGTTACTATTTCACTACTGCAGAAAACGTAACGATAATGGTTTTGTGTAAATTCTTCCAACAAGGTACCTGTCGATATGGTTCCAAGTGCCACAATGAACATTTCGATGTTAAGCAAGTTCTTAAAACGGACGTGGAGTCGGCCATTAATGGAAAACAGTGGCCCCTGTCCTCCTACGGCCCGTTCAAAGACAAACGCAGCATTCCCAACTTCATTGAGGATCGTTCGTTCGAAGAAGTGCGCCTAATGTGCTATGAGGCAAAACAAAAAAATTTCTTTGAACAATTCCACCTCCAATTTACCAAAGAGGTAATGGATGCCACCAATAAAATGAAGGCTCTTTTACAAATGACGCCGGAAATTGTAGACGTGGTGATTAATGTGTATGAAACATCTGGAACGGACAACAGTGGTACTGGCCCTCCTGCCGCCAAGATCAATAATCCCTTTGGCATGGCAGCCGGTGCGGCGTCAACGGCAGGGTCAATATTTGCAAAAACCTCCACAGCTACTGCACCTACTAGTAATATCTTTGGTGCAGGAACAGGCTCAGGGCCTTTCAGTGCTACGAATGCTGGTGGTATATTTGGGGGTGGAAGTAATCAGCAGGCTGGTAGTATTTTTGGTGGTGGCTCGTCTACATTTGGACTGTCACAGCAACAAGGTTCAATATTTAGCCAATCTGCAAATCCCGCTAATTCTATATTTGGAGGAGGCGCCATTGTGCCACAGCAGACTTCCGTATTTGCACAACAGCAGCCAGTAGGAGGTAATTTGTTTGCCCAAACACAAGTGCAACCCCAGCAACAGCAAACCATTGGTGGATCGTTCAGCTCATTTTCACAACAAACGCCGCAGCAGCAATCTACAATGTTTGTACAACCCCAACAAAATAGCAACATGTTTGCACAGCCGGGCCAGACGCCACAATCCACAAATATGTATGTCCAACCAACGCAGCAACCACTGCAACAGCAAGGTATTTTTGCGCAAGCAGCAGGTATGCATCCACAACCCCAACAACAACCACCAGCTGGACAGGGTGTATTTGCCCAAGTTACACCTCAACAAGCAATGCAGCAGCAACAACAGCCAGCAAACACTGGACAAGGTTTATTTGCCCAGGCATCGCAGCAAACACAAAATGTGTTTAGTCAAGCAATGCAACAAACTCAACAACAACACCAGCAGCAAGTTCCTTCACAAAATAATTTCCAACAATCAAAACAACCCGGCCAACAGCAACTGCCAACTCAACAACAACAGCAAGCTGCTTCGGCAGCTGCTGATATTTTTAAGCAAGCTGCTCAACAGCAAACAGTAAAGCATCCATCTCGTTCGTCATTATACAGTCGCGTGGAGGATTTAACAGCGGAAGAAATTGAAGCATTTAAAGCCGACACATTTGAGCCGGGGAAGTTGCCATTTAATCCGCCACCAAGGGAGTTGATTAATTAAGACACATATTTAAGGTATTTGTTATTGTTTTGAACTGTAAGTTGTCACTCAGTTTATTACTTCATTGTTTTGAATTACAACTTGCTGTTTAGTTGGGTCTTGTTCCTAATATACTGGGGTCGCATACGTTTCGTATCGGAATTCATATTTTGGTGACGCGATAACGATGTTGGAGTCTTAATTCTAGATAAATGCACCGTCAATAAAGGAATACGATTCATTTAATAACCTAGGATTTTGGAAGTAACCATCGAATTGGCTGTTGAATATCCCTTATCCAGTTTTTGATACGAAACGGATGCAGTGATCCGGCCCATCTACTGTCTTACGTATTGAAGCTACACAATGACTTGAATTCAAAAATAGAAAAAAAAAACGTTAAAAGTATCAATTTGTATGGGTTTTATTTAAAGGTTTTATTATCAGCCTGATCATGGTTGTTGTGAACAAAATACGACTAGTGTTAATTTTGTCGAAATACGACGTAATGGGGTGAATATTTCTGGTATTATAAATAATGCAGAAGTTCTTTCCTGACCCTTCATGGAATGCAATGGAAAAATATTTATTGGTACTTTTTTATTTTAATATTCAAGATCAAGGCCATTCTGTATTTCTATTAATAGAAATATAAGTAGTTTTTCAAAATGCAGTCAGTATCATGAATCCTGGCAAACCGTATAGCAGTGTTAGATGCTAAATGCTTTTTAGCAGTTTTTTTGGGCACGTTTTGCAAACCTTTAACTATTCTGGCTCCATTTTTAGCTTTTTTGACGATAAATTGAATTTTTTATAATGTATATCTGTTTTTCGGAACTGAACTCTGAATTTAGTTGGAATTTAAAAAATTTGTCTTTAAATGATATACATTTTCCCATTTAGGTATGATTTTCGTATATGAAACTTTATACAAAAATGTGCCACTTAATCTAAATTATTAATTTTACATATGAATTTAAAAGATGTATTTTTAAAAATTTGACATTTTTTTTTTAATAAATATTTTAAAATAAAGACAAAATTTGAGTACGTGTTTAACATTTTAATACACATAGTATAAGTATTATCCGATACCGTTTTTATAAGCCAATTTCAGAAACGAAATTTAAGAGAATAAAAATTAACGTACTGAAACGATAATGGTTGCTAAACCTAACTCGAAACAAGTACAGAAAATTCAGTCGAGTGAACAGACTTAAACATAGCTTCACCCTTATATATCCTTTGGGTCCGAGTTTCATTAAAAAAAAGGTATATATTTTTGTTTTGACAGCCGATCAACCTTCAGTTACCCGTGACAAATTTGCCATATGTAATAGCAGAGTGATATCTGCAAAATGCTATCTTATTAGCAACTTAATTAGGATGTGGTGTGTATTTGTATGGGAAGCTCGAAAATGGTTACCACAAACGTTTTCAATTACTAAGTAGCCTTTAAAAATATTGCCTAGTACCAAATTTCACTAAGATCGATTTTGGATTACGAGAGATATCGTGTCGGTCATCCTGAAAACCACCCATATTTTGTATGGTAGGCACATAAATGGGTGTACCAAAATCATCATTGTTTTAGTGAGTGAGTGGCGGTTTACGAAATGACGACTAATACAAATTTCACTAAGGTTGGAAGTATTTTACACGAGTTACAATATCGATAACCCGGACGGCGTGGTAACCTCGCCAATTTTCTCCGGTTAAGTACAAATTTACAGATTATTAGCAATATAAATTTGAATCTAAAAAAAAACCGCTTCCCATTACATCCCATGAAGGGATTGGGGACAGCTTCTCACAACCAGTGAGCTGTGCGCTTTCTAATTTTTCACTCACTCATTGGGACCTACATTGTTACACCGGTTCCGAACGGTATTTTGAGAAGATTTTTCATTGCTAAGTACTCGATAGCGTCGCCATCACTAAGCGAGGTGGCCGTCGTCGAAAGAAATGTAAGGTAGTCAGAGCAGGGATCGAACCCAAGTTCTCATGCACAAGAGCCGGGCACACTAGCCATTGCATCACCGACGGCCGACTAATATTTGAAATTTGACACTAAATACTAAATATATCGATTTGTATGGGATGTACCACAAGGAGTGTGGTCATAACACCCATTTGCAATCCCTAACTAAGTTTGGTTAAATAGTCGCCAATGACAAAGTTTCATTGTGATCGTTAAAAAGGTTTACGGCAGTCACCGTA
The DNA here is from genome assembly GCA_963931995.1 of Phaonia tiefii. Lineage (NCBI taxonomy): Eukaryota > Metazoa > Arthropoda > Insecta > Diptera > Muscidae > Phaonia > Phaonia tiefii. Next base: position 297,286,032 of record OZ008368.1, read on the forward strand.
TTGACCAAACTAGCCAGACAGACAGACGGGCATGGGTCAAATGACTTACAAAGTCCCAAAACGAATTTGGTTCATAGATACCTTAGGTCTAATATGACTCATTCTATGCATTAAAGTTTTCCATATCAAATGACATATGCCCCCATCCCTATGAGTGAGGGTGCTCGAATATGTATGTACGAAATTGTGTTTTTTATCGAATATAAAGTGTAAAGTGCCCCAAGTACGTTTTACTTACTTACTTTTTAATTGTTTCAGTTTTTTTTATTTTGTTTTTTTTTTATTTTATTTAATTTGTACAATAATTTATATTACAATATAATTGTGACCCCAGCGCCTTATGGCTTATTTTGGGGCAAGTATTTAAGTCGTATGTACAAATATAACAATAATTAAAGATATATAATATAATCCAATATAAAGATAAAAATTACAACATTTGTAAAAATAAAATATTTATAAATCCATTATGCTAAAAGCGTTTCAACATCGTTTGTTATATATTCTTTACATAAAGATTTAAATATTCCAATTTGTTGAATAGATTTTAAATTTGACGGAAGATTATTAAATGCAATCGCTCCGTTGCTTGGTCTTTTCTAACCTGCATAGTGGAATTCTGATATTGGTTCTATTCCTTGTATTGAAACTAAATTGGTTTTGCATAAACGATATATTGTGGTGGCCTACATTGTTAATACATTTAAAGACATAAATTAAAATTTGATATTGATTTAAGCCTGCTAACGGCATTATATCCCGGCAAACATCCCTAAATACAGTTGAATGCCTTTTAGGTAAATTGTAAACAATTTTTAAAGCTTTGTTCTGCATTCGTTGAAGTGATCTTAGCGGGTTGCTACTTTTGTTGTGTGCATAAACAACTGCCATGTAACTGAAATGAGCATGTATTAAAGACTGATATATAACAAGTTTTGTTCTCACATCAAACTTATTTTTAAACTTGAAAAGATTGCCAATTTCTGGTGCTATTTTCCTTTTTACCGACTGAATATGCAAGTCCCAAGATAAATTACTTTGAAGAACAACACCTAGATACTTAATTGAGTGACTTTCCATTGTCAATTTCCCATCAATGTAAACACTAAAATTATTATTTAAGCTTGCAGAATTGGGTCGAAAACGAATTAATTTTGTTTTATCTGGATTAAGACACAATTTATTCAATCTTGCATACTCAAATAATAATGAAGCATCTTTTTCTATGTGGGTTTTAAGTACCTCATCATATTTGTATGTATAAAATAAGCTGACGTCATCAGCAAACATAAATAGCGAACCGAAAAACCCTATATTCTTCAAATCATTAATGTAAATAGAAAATAATAGTGGACCTAATCCACTACCCTGCGGCACTCCACATTCGACACTACCAGTTCGACTCTTTGATCCATTTATCTCAACATACTGCTTGCGATGCGAAAAATAACTTTTGAACAATAAGAATTCATTCCCTTGAATTCCATAGTGAACTAATTTTTGCAACATTATACTATGATCAACCAGATCAAAAGCCTTTGTAAAGTCAAAGAACACTCCCGCAACCCCACAATATCCATCATCTAGACCCTTATAAACAGAATGCAAGACGTTTAATATTGCTTCCTGAGTGCCACAACCTTTTCGAAAACCAAACTGAAAATCGTACAACAGATTGTTGTTATCAAAGTATAATTGTAATTTATCGAACAAAATTTTCTCAAAAATTGTATCTATTACTGAAAGTATTGCAATAGGTCGATACATATTCAAAGAAGATGCATTGGGCTCTTTAGGTATTGGAACCACTTTATGAATTTTTAGTAAATCGGGATACTCATGATCATAAAGCATTTTATTAAATATGTCCACTAAAATTGGGGTAATTTCTCCAGAACATCTTTTGACATACATTGGAGTAATGCCATCATAACCGGGGCTCTTATTTATTTTCATGGTTGCTATAACCTCATGACCATCTACGCATTGAATACTATTAATTGAAAATCGACATTGGGAATGTAAAAGCGTTCGAAGACCGTTGTAATGATCTCCTGGTCGAGTATGAATTGACTGCCTGAGTTTTTCAGCAGACTCGATAAAATATGAGTTCAAGAGATTTGCTTTAGGCTGATCACTCACCAATTATTGACCTTGTGAATCGTTTAAGTCAATATTTGTTTTCTTCATTCTACCTAAAGTACTGTTTATAAAATTACAAGATTTTTCATATTACCACCGGCCTTTTGCAGATTGTCAACATAAAAATATTCCATACATATTCTTTTCGCAATTTTCACAACTTTACTAATCCTTCTCAAAGAATTCTCCGCTATATCTTTGTGCCTCGACCTCCGTCTCTTCCTCAATAGTTCTTCCTTATATGCAATCACTTTCTGTAAGCTTGAGTTAATGCCATGGAGTTAGTTGAAATCTTGCCACGCGAAATCGTTGTAGAAGTTGAACACTCTATAGCAGCTTTCATACAAGATAACAACTCATTCAAAACATCAGAAGCACGAGACCAATTATTAGTATCCGGTAATATATTCTGCAAAATTTCAGAGGCCTTTTCATAGTCAATGGCTTGTTATCAATTTTAAAATTTTTTAACGTAATACATATGTATTCAACAAACCCCTCACTTTTACAAACTTCTACACTATATTTCCATTCATTTTTCACATCTATTGAAGTACCACCATAACTATCATCTCTGCAACAATGTACACCGCAATATCCAGAAATTCCATACAGCTGGGTTAAATCAGAACGAAACCATGTTTCCTGTATTGCAATTACATCTGGTAAAACTGATAAACTTGCTATTAAAGATTTAAATTTATTAAACTTTTCAATCGAAGAAACACTTCTAACATTGATACTTAGTAACAATAGATAATCTTTATTTAAGTTGCCAATATAATTTGAAAATTCAAAAACTTCATTAAAATATTTATTATTTACCATTTAAAAAGAAAGAAAAAATTTAACAGAAAAATAATAAAGAAAAATAAATAATTCGAATTAAGGATATACATAACGTGCGTCATCTTCATCATCCAAAACGACTTCTTCAACAGCCCCTCTATTCTGCACTATAGATCTTCGTGCCCAACGTTTGTTTGTTGTAGCATTTAACAGCATAGTATCCACATCATCTTCACAACGAATATGAATTTGTTTAGAAATGTCACTCTGTTTACAAAAAACTTTAATTTTTGGCATAAACATATTGTTGATATCCAATTGATTTTAGGGACTTGGCATGGTAAAGTAAATTAAGTGTATCCTTGCTGTGGAAATCATTTATATAAGTATACATTCTTAGTGTTTTCATTTTCTTTTAGCTTGGGCTTAGCACTTAACTTCTCCTTCTGCATTTTGGAAGTAAACTTCACAACAACTGTTTGTTTTTCATTTTGTTGTGTTTTGTTTTTAATAAAGTAGGCGTCATCCATAGAATTACAGTCTAATACACCAACATTTTTCGAAAAGCTAATTACTGCATCAACCGCTTTTATACCATTTTCCACTTTTAGTCCGCTTATTATGCAGTCGTTCTTAACACGATTATTGTTTAAAATTTTCACAGAGGATTTTAATGTTTCAATTTCATTCTTCAATTTTTTATTTTCTTTTTCTATATCATTTATTTTCCTTTTGTTTTGCTCAACATCTTTTATAACTTCGCCGAACTTAGCTGACAAAAAATTTATCGATTCAGTCAGCTGTTCCAATTTATCTAACTTCTCTAGGTTTTTTAAACCCGTAAGTGGTATTCATGCAAACAACCCTACAAGAAATGAATGATGGAAACTAACACACACAATATTTTTGCACTGATACACTTGCAACTATTTTATACTGAGTTCCATTTGCAAGAGTGAAACAACCCTACAAGAATAGTTTCGGTCATTCGACTGTCAGTGTTGATGGAAACTTGAATTTGTTGACGTTTAAAAAGAAAAATTTGTGAATCCTCGGCAAAGTGCAACGACAAAAGTTTCATTATCGTTAAATATCGTGGAATAAAAATAAACAGTGGAAAAGAATAAACTTATGTGATCCAAAAAACAAAGATAATGATTCTGAAAAATAAGGCATTTAAAAGCCATCAAAAAGTAGTGGAAGATTCTGTCTGGCTTACCTGGCCAAACTCAGGACAAAATCATTAATGAAGTCGGCAGCATGCTCCCTTTCCTCACCATTACAGCGGTGCAAGAGTTAGAGCAGAAATTGGGAACCCCAGATTTTGCTCAAGCAATATCAACAAACTAAAATGTATGGTTCGATATTTTAATATTTTGATATTTATACATACTTCTTCACAGAAAATATAGTGAAAGAGGCGTCAGAGGATGTCAGCAGTGTCTGCCCCCCAATGTTCACGGATAAACTGCTTGATATATACAATTGGGATGAGAGGTTGGAAAAGCATGCGATAGGGAAGCTTATGTGGTTCAACAAAACTGCGTGGTATGTACATATTTTTGTCTATAAATGATTAAATAATTATTAATTTATATACATTCATATATACTTATTATTATTAATACATATATTTATATATCTCCTTTTCAAATTTTAGATGTGCTAAAAGACAATTGAACGAAGCCACCATAGGATGAAGTAGAAGATTTATTAAAAACAAATTGTAAATAAGTATTTTATTTTGCCCAGTTACTACTTTATTCATCTTGAATCGATTATTCTTATTCATTCACTCCGATTCTTGACTAAGAATCATTCATTGTCATTTATTATACAATTAGATATTAAAAATATATAAAAATAATAAAAATATACCATAAAATCATTAATAACATCGTCTTTTATTATAAAAGCTATACCCATCACCTTTGACTGATATATCCATCAAATTTGATTAGTCAACTGTGATGGGTATATCTATCAAGTATGATTAGTCAACTGTGATGCATATATCTATCAACTGTGACTAATACTCATATAATCTTTGATTAGTGAACAGCACTAGAGTGAGCAGCTCAGGTATATGTTTTATAGGCGACCGAACCCATAAGTTCGAGGGAGATACAAAATCACACGTACACAAAAGTTTCCATCAACTTTTTCATTTCGGCTTTAAGAATGTGATAGAAACTTTGATGGATATACCCACCAACAATGACAGTCAATTGACCGGTCAAATGACTGTCACTGTTCTTGTAGGGAAGAAAACCTGGAACTTTTGCTCAGCGTAATAGCTAATTCAGACGGTGATGTGAAACACTTGTTTCGTTTACTCAACCATGATTGTGAATCGCCCTGTTCACAAGACGCATTCGTGTTTCTATTGACAGTTGTGATTTATGTCAAAAAAAATAGTTGTTTTTGTACGTTTTGGTTATAAAATGGAAAAGAAAGGTAAGAAAATATTAAACCAAATGTTAAGTATTTTTACCAAAATTTCTTATTTTTTAGTAAATAGAAAAAGTGCCAGCAAATGTTTTATTTGTGTTAACAATCAAGGCTTTGCTTTTTATTTATATTTAAACACAAACTTCACTTTCGCTCTATATTTATTAATTTTTTGCTTTGTTTTGCTTATTCTGACAACTAGTTCAGATAAAAAAGCGATAGCGTACTAAATAAATTAGAGATGGTAGTAAATTATTCATGTTTGGTAAGATGTTTCGAATTGAAACGAGATGGTTCGCTCTCAAAATTTTGTATGGCGAACCATGATGTTTCAAACATGATTGGGGGGCCAAACACGAATGAGAGAACGAAACACGAAAAAAGCCAGCCGTCTGAACTTGCTATAAGTAGTACCTGAGATATCCGATGACGATGGGACAATCGATCACAATATGGACGACGACGTCGATTGCCCCCCTCCTAACAAAGACGAGGTCAGAACAGGTATTGCCCGGCTTAAGAACAACAAAGCCGCAGGAGCCGATGGATTACCGGCGAAGCTGTTTGAGGCTGGCGGCGATGAGCTGATAAGGTACATGCCTCAGCTCATTAGCAAAATTTGGTTAGATGAATGCATGCCCGGCGATTGGAGTCTCAGTGTACTATGTCCCATATTTGAAAAAGGTGATCCGAGTATCTGTGCCAACTACCGTGGAATAATCCTTTTATCCATAGCATATAAGGTTCTATCAAGTATAATGTGCGAAAGACTAAAACCAATTATCGCTGACCTGATTGGACCATACCAGTGTGGCTTTAGGCCTGGAAAATCGACAACTGACCATATTTTCACGCTACGCCAAATCCTAAAGAAGACACACGAAAAACAAATCGACACCTATCAGCTATTTATCGATTATAAAGCGGCCTTCGATAGTCCGATACGGGATAAACTTTATGAAGCAATGTCTGAGCTTGGTATTCCTGCAAAACTCATACGCCTTTGCAGGATGACCGTGACGAACACCAAATCCGCAGTGAAAGTTGGTAAGGATCTTACCGAACCTTTCGAAACTAAACGAGGCCTCAGGCAAGGCGACACCCTATCGTGCGATCTCTTTAACATCTTAATGGAGATCATTATGAGAAAAACTGCAGTCAACATGAATAAAACCATCAGCAGGAAAAGTCACATGCTGCTCGCGTATGCTGTTGATATAGATATCATTGGGCGCACAATTAGAGAAGTTACTGCGGTTTTTTCGAGAATTGAGAAGGAGTCAGCAAAAGTGTATCTGACGGCAAATGAGGACAAGACAAAAATAATGGTTTCAACGAACAGGGCCTCCACGCGATTAGACCAAAGCGTGAACGTTGATAACCGTTATAACTTCGAGATAGTGGACGAATTTAAATACCTCGGATCTGCCGTGAACAAAAACAACAACGTCAGCCTTCAGATCAAGCGGAGAATTGTGCTTGCGAATATATGTTACTTTGGGCTAAGTAAGCACTTTAGAGATAAAGCCCTCTCTCGAGTAACAAAAGTCCGGCTGTACCAGACTCTCATTCAACCTGTCTTGCTTTATGGCGCAGAATCCTGGGTCCTATCGCAAGCAGACGAAACATCTGTAGGAGTCTTCGAGAGAAAAATACTCCGAAAAATTTATGGCCCTATAGTGCACAACGGCGAGTATCGGCGACGAATGAATCATGAGCTGTATGAGCTTTATCCTGACATTGACATAGTTAAGCGGATCAAGATAACGCGATTGCGCTGGCTAGGCCATGTCAGTAGAATGGATGAAGATGAACCAGCGCGAAGGGTTTTCCAAACCGAACTGGAAGGAAGACGAAAAATAGGAAGACCAAGACTCCGCTGGAGGGATCAGGTTGACGAATCCCTGCGTACACTTGGTATTGCCAACTGGAGAAATAAAGCAAAAGATCGAACTGGTTGGCGAAATATGTTATCTTCGTTTTGTAAGGTCCCTGACCCCCCGGGGTTGTCCGAGACCGGATAAGTGAGTAAGTTTGCCCCGAAGCGTTTCATGAGGCACCAAATAAAGTTGCTCAGTGTATCTGTGCAGCAATTGTCAAAAAAGGCTGATAAAGTAAATAAATAAAGTAAAATTAAAAGTATATGCGTTACCTATTCCATTATTTAATTTTTTTTTCACATAAATCAAAAACCCTCTCCTTTTTTCAATACAAAAATATTGACATTGAAATGTCAAAAGTTTTCACGTTTCTTTTCCAGATTTGCTCAGCAAATTTGCCTCGAAAACTTTCCACTATTGTGCAAGTCGCTTTGTATGGGAAATTTGTTTGTTTTGATGTTTTCGAGTTTACGAGGTTCTTTCGAGCTTTCATGAAGACCACTATTGTTTATCTTCTTTGACTCCTGCTTTACATCTTCCTTCTCATCTGCACAATACCGGCATTCATGCAAACGTGAAAGCTGAGAACTTTTCTCAGCGCAAGTTTCCCTCAAAACCATATCAGCTGACCAAGATGGATACATAAGGTGGTAGCAGTAGCAATTGTATGTATTATGTCTGTGTACTTTTTCTATTGTTCTAGTGCTATCACCTTATTTATCCATCCTAGTCAGCTGACAACGAAATGTCAAAAGTTTACACGTTTCTTCATCCCACGTTTGCGCAGCAAATTTGCCACGAAAACTTTCCACTTTTGAGCAAGTCGCTTTGTATGGGAAATTTGTTTGTTTTGACGTTTGATGTGCAAGTTTACGATGTTTTCGAGTTTACGAGGTTCTTTCGAGCTTGCATGAAGACCACTATTGTTTAAATGTCGCTCAAATTCTCTCCTGGTAAGACCAGCACATTGAGAGTGAAAGTCTTTGCCGCACTTGTCACTCTGAATATAATCATCACTGTCCTCGCATTTGATACAAATGATTTTTTTATTCACAATACTACGACGAGTTTGCTTTTTTGACATGATTTTTGTTTCAGGTTGATAACAGTGCACTATTATACTTTCTCACAATGTTTTTTTTTAATTTATAATGCTATTATGGTTTAAAATTGATCATTTGTACACAATGATCGGAGCACTGCAAAAATGTACGTCTATCCAAAAGGGTGGCCAACTCTTTTTGAGCACTTTATTTTGCAACTTCACTTTTTTTGGCATGTTTTTTAATAGCTTCTGGCAACTCTGCCGTATAGCTATTTCCGATCTAGACAAAGATCTTCATCAACGGTTGTTTGGAATGATGCTTTTGAAAAATTCATCAAACTCAATGCAAACGAAATCTCATTTGGATTGAGAATTCACCACTATGCAAGTGTTCGAAAAATGAATATGACAATAAAAAAGTACCAACAAAAAGTTCGATTAAATAAAAATCATCCCTGATGAACGTAGAGCACGACGATGGTTCTCTAGAAATAGAAAGAAGTTTCTGCAAATGGTGTCTTGTGTGTTTTACTTGCAATATTTTTCCAACACTTGCATACATAGAGAGAAAAATCAGAGCAAAATTGCCTGAAATTATTGTATGATTTTAACTAAATGTTAAGGCGACATAGAGCGTTTTCACATTAACCGACAACGACACCGACACGACACCAGCACGGCACCGACTTCGGCACGATTTTTGCAAAGTGCTTACACATTACACAACACGACACGATACCGAAATGCAGTTGTTGTTTCGTTGATCGAAGAAATATCATCATCAACTAATTCAATCAATGTGACAATATCATATTTGGCAATTTTATTAAATTTTACATAAAAAATTTTGCACGATAACAAAACACTGCACTGTTTATAAAAATATAAAAATGTCGTCGACGACATGAGTGCATGTTTGCTTCTCGCCGACATGTCGTCGCCGGCAACGACATATAACCGTCGTGTCGGCAAGTGTGAAAGCATGCCCATATAATTGTATGAGTTTGCGCTCTCACTGATGTAGTTGTCAGTGTCGTGTCGGCTAGTGTGAAAACGCTCACAGGGTTTGCTAACACGGCGTCTACCCGTGAGATAAATGGTAACATAAAATGAGAGAGAACGCCGACAGAATATCAGAACCATTTTGCTTCTGTTAATGTTAATGGTAAACAAGGGGAACACGTATTTATGTTAATGTTATAGGATTTCATAATTGCCTGACTGTCGTACAGAATACTTGTGTCGTTTGTGCGAAGTGTTGATTGGGTCTGTATTTTGTGTGTATTATTTGATTCCAAAATTTATCTAAATATTTTCTTCACTTAATTGTTGATTTTATTCGACCTTTTTGATTACTTTTATATACATATATTATTTTTTTCCACTTCTTTCAATTTTATGTAAACAACTATGTGTCTGTCCGTTTTTGACAGTTCATAGTTGTTATAAAATATGCCATAACAACTATGCCATCAAATTTGTTATACCACTAACACTAACAGTAATTTAGAGTCCACACGTAACATAGTACTCTCTGCGATTGAATTTGACGTTTGCTGACATAAAAATGTTATAACATATCTCTCGTGTAGACGCCGTGTAAGAATTACTGCAATATCACAAATAAACTTAGGTACTCGTATATTTTATGATAGAAAAATCATCTAACACTTTAGGTATTTTTATTTATTTATATTGGAAATTTAGCTACAGCTTAATTGGAATTTTACACATACAATTTCATTAATTTATCGAAAAATTTAATGAGCCTAGCTTAGTGGGCTGGGTTTTCTTCCCGCTACCGTTATATAGGCAATGAAAATACACAGAAAAACGTTATAAGGACCACGATTAAAGGATATGTACCTGGAATTTTCGAACGCTATACAGGACGGGTGTCACTCGGAAAATATAAAGCTAACATCACAGCGATCCAGGAAATGCGATGGACAGGATATGATAGCACCACAAAGAAAAACTGAGATATTTGCTACAGATGCCATGAGCGAAAGCACGAATTTGGGTGCGGCTTTATAGTTGGCAAGAGAATGCGACACCTAGTTTCAAGGTTCAACGTGAGTGAACGCATAGCCACAATTCGCATCAAAGCGAAATATTTCACTATCTCGTTAATTTGTGTGCACGCACCGACAGAGGATAAAGATGATATAAGAAACATTTTATGAGCGTCTGGAGGAAGTATGCGAACGCTGCCCTGACCACGACATTAAGATTATTCTAGGCGATTTTAATGCCAACTTGGGAAAGGAAAGTGTCTTTCGACCAATCATCGATAATCACAGTCTATATGATACCACCTCCGATACTGGAATAAGACTGATAGATTTCGCCACTGTAAAGAATATGGAATACGATTCCAGCATAAGAACATACATAAGGCGACCTGGATATCTCCTGATCAGATGACGAAGAACCAGATTGATCACTTGGTAATAGATGTCAGGCACTCTTCTAGTGTAATGAATGTACGTGCGAATCGGGGTGCCAATATCGACTCGAATCATTACATGGTGGCTGCGAAAGTTCGCACAAGACTGAGGAAGCCGAACACGGGAAAATCTAGATATTGACAAGCTACAAATACTGAAGATATAAATGCGTGTGTGTGTCTCCCAAGGACCCATATGCGCAGTGGAAGCACATCTCCCATTCTTTGGAAACCGATGCGAGGACTGAACTTGGCTATCAAAAACCGCAGAAGGATAAGCCATGGTACGACGAAGAATGTCGTATTGCAACTGATGAAAAAGACGCTGCACGCATGGCAACGAAACAGTTACAACGCGTGCTGCGAGTGAGGGATACAAGAGGCTGAGAAGGGAGGAAAACTAACTATTTAGGGGGAAAAAAGGGAATGGGAGCAGAAGGAGAGTGAAAAAACCGAACTGTGCAGGATGAATGGTGAATCCAGAAAATTTTTCCAGTGGGTAAGAAGATAGAATAACGGGCCCAATAATGAGCTGCCCTCCTGCAAGGGCGAGAAAGGGTATCTGGTGACTGATTAGCAGTGTGTGCTCAAAATGTGGAGGGACCACTTTTCAAAACTACTCCACTTAGATTCTTCCACTGAAGATCAGGAGGTAATGATAGTGGAAGATAGTGTAGATTGTACCCCCCAACCAAAGTGAGATTAGAACGGCGATCTCCCGGCTTAAGAATAAAAAAGCCGCTGGTGCGGATGAGCTACCGCTGAACTTTTTAAGGCAGCTGGCGAAGGACTGCTAGCCCACATGCATCGACTTATATGCGGTATATGGCTGGGGGAATCTATGCCTGACGATTGGATTCTCAGTGTATTATGTCCTGTATTCAAAAAGGGTGATTCGTGTCTGTTCCAGCTATCGCGGTATTAGTCTTTTATCCATCGCGTCGAGCGTATTATATGAAAGACTAAAGCCAATTATTGAAAACCTGATTGTACTTTATCAGTGTGGTGTTAGACCAGACAATTCCACGACTGACCAAATATTCACGCTACTCCAAATGCTGGGAAAGACCCACGACCCACACATACCACCTTTTTGTCGATTACAAAGCTGCTTTCGATAGCCCCATACGGGGAAAACTGTACAAACCTATGTCTGAACTTGGGATTCCGGCAAAACTGATCCGCCTCTGTAGAATGACGCTGAGCAACACCAAATCAGCAGTGAAAGTGGGGAAAGACTTCACTGAACCATTCTGTACCCAGCGAGGACTGAGACAAGGCAACACACTTTCGTGCAATCTCTTCAACATCTCTTAATGGAGATAATAATGAGATAAGCTGAAGTAAATTCGAACAAGACCATTAACACGACAAGCCATATATTGCTGGCGTATGCTGACGACATAGACTTCATTGGGAGAAATTTGCGAGAGGTTACTGCAGTATTTTCAAGAATCGAAAAAGAATCAGCGTAGGTTGGCCTTGCTGTTAATGAGGGCAAGACAAAATTGATGGTGTCAACGGCTAGAGAAACCTCTCGACTTGGACCGCACTTGAACGTTGACAACCGATTTAATTTTGAAGTGGTAGATGAATTCGTCTACCTTGGATCCGCCGTGAACAAGGACAACAACGTCAGCATGGAGATAAATAGGAGAATTGTGGATCCTTTTTTCAGCGATTGCCATATTAGCTCTGTTTCTTTACTTTTTGTGTAAAGTGCGTGTAAATGAGAGTAAAAGCAAAATTCACTGTCAAATGCTCAAAATTACACAAAAGTAAAGAAACGCAAAAAACCACTTTTCTTACACGCAAACAAATGTCAAAACACAAAACATATGCTTGACAACAAATCTTGCATATCATGTTAATGTTCACTGTTCATTTGCACACTTAACATCTTCTTTAAATAAGCACACTCAAAGCAATCACTTTTCAAGTTAATAAAATTGTAAATTCAATAATTTTTTTTCACTTGTGTTATTTTTTTCACAAATAAAACATATATTCTTATTTTGACGTTTCAAACAGCTGATTGTTTATCACTTTACACAAACTTACCCGAAGAAAAAGTCTGTGTAAATTTGGGTAAAAGAGAAACGCATTTTGACGTTAAGAGAAAAAAAAAATCTCTCTCATTTACACAATTTTGGAGTAAAGAAACGCTTTTGTGTAACTTTGTGTAAATTTGTGTAACTTTGTGTAAAATTGTGCAAGTAAAGAAACAGAGCTATTATGTGGGATCCAACTCGAATAATGCTTTTTTACTGCCAAGTGTTAATGCAAAAACGAATGTATTGGAGTGGAACTAATGTGGAAGGATGCTTCTATCTCACGATATGTCACATGACGATTTTGCATTATTATCGTAGTTCACTCACAGCATCGATGTTTTGTGGCAGAACGACCGATTTTGAACGACCTTGACGAAATTCATCCTGGGGCCAAATCACCGCATTCGAAATCGAGTACTTTGCCTTCGATATGTTGTTAACGTCGATCACGGTACTCGTTATCGAATCGTATTTACTCGAAGTTGTACACGATTGGTAGTTTATTATCGAAATCGAACAAACTACCATTTTTGCACGCTAAAAAGAAGGAATGCAAAGAGGAACAAAGAAAGATTGCAGTTCAAAGACGCGAAAAAAATTCAAAGTTGAGAATAAATTGAGTTGAAAATATTTTTTTTGGAAAGAAATTTTTAAAAATTTAAGTATTTTTTTATTTTAGCAAAATAAGTTAACACAGTATAATTTTACTTGTTTTCAGGGAAAATGAACATCAATTAAAAAAAACAGCGGAAGCCGCTCACTTCAAAACAACTACAACTTCCTCAACTTCAGGCAATGACAAAGGATTGCTTTTTTCGCGAATATTTCTTCTCAATACGCTTATATTTGATTTATCCTCCGAATCCGACGATGAAGACAACAAAAAAAACACAAGGATTCATTTTCAAAGTTAAATTTTCCGTATAATACAAAACAATTTTCAAAATTGACTACTTTTGCCTTCCCCTTTCCTGTTGTTTTTCGTAACAACATATGCTTACAGCAATGTAAAAAAGAGTAGTAGACAAAATAGATTTCGATCGAATACCGTGATCCAACAAATTTCGACTGTCGAAATGTTTTACGCTACGAAAGTGAACTCGATAACGAATGCGGTGATTTGGCCCCTGGAACGAGCGGCGTTCGAGACTGAACTCTTGGTACCAGCAATTTCCAGTGGTTTTTGATGGTGCTTTATCAACAAAAGTCGAAAAAAGTTGATTGAGACACTCTTGTCCCGATAATCTAGGTCGAAAATCGAGAACAATAATAGGCGAGCGAAAATTTTCACGGGTTAATTCAATTTTTGACAGAGATGCATTTTTCAACACACCGTGCTCATAAGTGAAAACTTTCTACGTATATTTATGTTAAAAAACTTCAAACTTTCCAATAGAAGTTCCAGTTTGCATCTGAGAACACTACACCATTTTCAATTGAAAAATATCAATTTAATTTTGAAAAATATCAATTGAAATTTGAAAATTATATTTGAAATACATCAATTGAAATTCGAATGACATCAATTGAAATTTAAAATTCGTCACTTGGAATTTAAAAATTATTAACCGATTTTATTTATGTATTAGATTTTTAAATTTCAATTGATGTGTTTCAAATTTCAATTGCTGTATTTCAAATTTCAATTGATGTATTCCAAATTTCAAATAGAATTTTAAAATTTCAATTGATGTATTTCAAATAGAAATAGATTTTTTAAAATTTCAATTGAAAATAGTGTAGTATTGCAAGTTCCCGAAATATAAATAGTAACCCTTGTAAAATAAAAAGGGAAACAATTTATTTAGAATTAATGCAGGTAAAATCAGCAATTAAGTACTGATTTTCTAACAAGGAAACTGTTTTTCTGTAGTTTCTTTTCAAAAATTTCCCAATATGTTGACGCCAAAATTCTGGCGAAGGCATCAGTTGCTACGTATGTATGTATGGCATCGGTTTTGTTTCTACGTTTAATATTCAGCCTTATTACGTATGTCGCTCTCGTATTTCGACTACGACAGTTTTGTAAAATATTAAAGATAACACGCCAACTTTGTCTTTAATCTTTTACAAAACTGTCGTAGTTGAAATACGAGAACGACTTTCGTAATAAGGCTGATTTTTTTTAACAATATGGTTCCCTACTAATAGGCCTTGTAGGCTTTATCAGATCCTGTTTATTTTTCTTCCATGAATATTTCGTAGAAACATTTCCCCTAATAGCCACAGTACGAAGTTAGGAGTCTATATCGATTCGTCTTGCAACCTGCCCTGGCTCACAATTAATACTCGTTTTGTTTTTATATTTCCAAATTAAGTTTCAAATCATTTTCACAATCGTCCTTACTGCTTTTCAAGAAAGATACATTCAATTCGTTTTCCCAATCACCCAATTAATTTTATTAACAACACAAAGTTCGTTTTGTTTTTTTTTTCTAGGTTGTTGTACTGTGTCTTAACTAGTTTAATTGTTTACCATTGTATATGATTAAGTAGTTGGTATTATGATATTAGCAATGTAGAGCTATAAACTAAGATACGGGATTATTATTAATGTTAATATATATGAAAAATGTTTGAAAAAGTAGTAAATTGAAAAAAGAAACTCATTTGTTGAAGACGTCCTCTAAGACGCTTACGACGAAAATCATTGTGATCATGATGATAACGCACTAATCTGTGGCAGTATCAATCATAAAGTTAACCACGATGGATTATTTCAAAGCGGTGGGAGTGGTAACATTGTTGTTACCCTCAACCAGAGAGGCTTGTGCACGACATTCTACGTAAGGGGGGTTGAAAGCATTTGCTGCCTCATCGTTCGATGCACGATTCTCGAGAGATTTCTCCCAGGCCAAATCGAAGGGATATTCCAGTGGCTTCAATTCAGCGGGGCATTCATCTTGATTGGGAGCTGTAGCCAATTTGATGTTGGCGCCCTTAGTGTGAATGCGTTCCAGCATAGCCACATTGTGAGTTTCTGCATTGAGAGAAGTTATTTGCTCGAATAACTGTTCCTTGGTGTGACATTTCGGGACGCCTTTCTTGCCAAAGAACTGGAAGAGACAAAAAAAAAAATAAATAATGAACGTTTAACAAAATAATAAATTTTCTCCTACCGTTGTTATATTACCGCAATCTCTCATTAAAAATTCCATGGCCGATGGGTGTTGGGGCTCTACTGATTGAGCCACATCTATAAACCAACACATGCCATCGTGCCACAATATATTATATTCACTTAAATCTGCATGGACCAGTTTGGCCTCATTATATAGCTTATACATAGTTTCTACGACCTCATCATAAGCTGCAATCCATTCGGCTGCGCTCAGAAGAGCATCTTTTAATTTCGGTGCTGCCTGGTTGTTCTCTCCGATGAACTCCATGACCAACACATGTTTCTTTAACATTACAACTGATGGGCACTTGATGCCCACGCTTGACATACGTGTCAAATTATGCATTTCCTTTTCGGCCCACATATTTATTATGACCATATTATTTTGCTTACTGAAGCGTACATTAAAACGGTCCTTGAAACGATAGTCGTCTTTGATATAACGATCACGTTGTTTGAAATCGTTAAGTGTAGTTTTGAATATCTTCACTGCACACTCTTTGGGCACAATCATCTCTTTATCCGGATTGGGTCCCAACAGTGCAGGATTAGAATTAGCATGTAAAATTACGGCTTCTTTGCCGGTCGATATGATACCATTGATTTGTTCCAATATCTGATTGTTTATCAATTTGTATAGCAGTATGCGGGTGCGTCCATCAACACCCATTTCGGCAGTAGCCTTATTATCTTTACGATCTTGCATACGAGGAGTTTTCTTTTGACCTTTAACGGAATAGGTTTTAAGTTGATTAAATACCTGAAAGTAGAGATAATGTAAATCTGTATTCATATTAAGACTTTCTAAAATCACCCACTGCATCCCAGAGGGGAGAAAGAAGTATCGAGTTTCTCACAATCTGTGAGCAGTACGCTATCTAATTTGCAATCACTGGATAAGACTTTTTACATAGAATAGAAAAATTAAATATAAAATTATTAGAATATTCACCCTGTTAGACAATTTTATATCAAATCCAGCGCCATCCCCGGTGGCAAATTCCGCGGGGAATGACATCATTCTGCAAGCGTTGCGTACGCCACATAGGTCAGCATCATGTTTTGTGATCATTTCACCATCTTTATGAACGGCATAACCACATTTCGGTATGGCATCAAGTTTGCGTTCATTTGTCTCAAAGCGATCCCAATCGCGTTTTTCCCGACGAGCCTCGCATTCTTCATACCCATCGTCATCGTATTCTTCACCAGCATCCTTTACATACGGTTTTATATATTTATCTAGGCAAACTGTTATTTTTGATTGCTTATTCTGTGCCTTCTCAATGCGTTTCAAATCTTCATTGTATTCCCGATCGAACTGGGACTGTAACATTTGTGCTATTACAGAATCTGATTCGCATCCGGCCAAAGCAGCGGCTTCGGCAGCTGCCAATTCCTCTTCTTCAGTTTTGAGGAAAGCCAAAACCTCTGGAGGTAGGGCAAAATCAAACTCATCTCCATCGGCATTCAACAGATCCCATTCGTCGTCATCATCATCATTAACTTCTTGACTCTTGAGAGTGGCCTGCTCAAGGCTCTTTACTAAAGCCTCTTCAAGGTCGCGCTCTTCTTGTTCCTTCTGTTGTTCTTTCTCGGTTGCATCCTTTGTTATCTTTTCCTTTTGTTGATTCTTTACGATCGCTGCGAAATTCAGAGATTCCTCAGGCGGTTTTGTGACTTGTGCCCAGGGGCATATGGCACCCTGGTCACGGTTGTCGTTTATTTTGTCTGTCATTGTGTGGGAGTTTCACTACACTGAATTGCAAACGAAAGATATATTAGTATTACCTTATAAATATTGACTAGGAATAGCTACTAAGACTAAATCGTATATAACAAAATATATTTATTGATAATTGTATAATTAAACGAAATTCCTTACTATTTCACGACTCCACACGTTTCGTCGCTATTGTTTTTCGTGTCTATGGACACAAATTGCGAAATGCCAAGAAATAAAATGCTTTTTCTGACAGCTTTTGTTGATATGTACAATCATTGATGACACACAAAACAATTTCACAATGTACTGTACATGATATAATAAGCAGGGTAGTGGCAGTTGGTGTAGGCATTTTTTTTTATCGTATTTTTTGTGTGTGTCAAATTTAATACATACGTATGTATACTTACAACAAAAGTATAAAAAATACAAAAACAAAACAGCAACGATTTTTTACCTAATTCAAACAAGGAAGAAAAAGTTGAACTTAAAAGAAAAGTATAAGTTGAAAGGTACTACCTTATTTATTCTACCACGGTACTGTACAACTGCGTAAGTGCTTGCAAACAGTAAGCGTGTTTTTTTGTTTACCCGTTAAACAATTTTTTCGACCAATTTTTACCGGGAGACTAAAATTTATTCAATCAGGATATAGCTAGAAAATTTGTCGCGTCAAAAGAAAGTTTACAACTTGATGAAAGTTGTATTTATGACCTCTTTCAATTATTTTTACCATTATTATTAATTTTTTTATTTATATCTTCATCTTGCTTCAGTAATTAGCTAAAAGCGATAATCACGGTTGCCACAGGGTTAATTTTTTAATTACCAGAATTTTCCAAAAAAGTTACCAAAAATTAGCAAATTTTTAAATTTTTTTATTTAGAACATTAAATGATTATTTAAAATAATACGTTACAAAAAATCATATTACATACATACATCAATACAAAAATAAATAAATGGTTTTCCATTATATCCCATGAAGGGATCAGGAAGAGCTTCACACCACCAGCGAGCAGTGCTCTTTCGAGTTTTATACCTACTCACTGATTGGAACCTACGGTTTTACACAGGTTCCGAACGGTATTTTGAGAAGCTTTTTCATCATCATACATCAATATAAAGATAAAAAAAAACCAAAAGCAAATCATAAAATATGCAATAACAAAACATAATCTTCACTTTCTTTGCATTTTATCTTATTATCACTGCGTGAAATTGATTCTGTCATTGGTAGAAGGCACAACACAGTTTAAAAAATATTTGATATGTATCAAAAGTTGGAAAAATTGGAAAATCGTCTAAAATCTGGCAGACCCAAAATATTAACTCAAATTCGATCCATTCGATTCAACTTGAATGGCAGCGATCGGAGTCGGCAATTTAGTATTTATTGAAATAACCATGACTAAAACAGACTACCTTTATGTTTTGAAAGAAAATTTGGCTCGCAGTGTTGTGTTGTGTTGTGCTTGGATAGGACTTTAATCTTTAACAAGATTATGATCCCAACCACACATCAAAATTAGTTAAGGCATGTCTACTTTATCACTCTCCTAACAATTAGATCGTCCTCCACAGTCGCCGGACCTCAATCCAGTTGAACATATGTGGAACATGGACATAATAAGTACTTACTCACTTATTTATCCGGCCTCGGCTAACACCGGGGGGTCAGTGACCTTACAAAACGAAGATAACATATTTCGCCAACCAGTTCGATCTTTTGCTTTATTTCTCCAGTTGGCAATACCAAGTGTACGCAGGGATTCGTCAGCCTGATCCCTCCAGCGGAGTCTTGGTTTTCCTATTTTTTGTCTTCCTTCGAGTTCGGTTTCGAAACCCCTTCGTGCTGGTTCATCTTCATCCATTCTACTTCTTCCATTCTACCTAGCCAGCGCAATCGCATTACTTTGATCCGCTTAACTATGTCAATGTCAGGATAAAGCTCATACAGCTCATAATTCATGCGTCGCCGATACTGGCCGTTGTGCACTATAGGGCCATACATTTTTCGGGTTATCTTTCTCTCGAAGACTCCTACAGATGTTTCGTCTGCTTACGATATGACCCAGGATTCTGCGCTGGGCTTTTGTTACTGGACTTACTCAACAGAGGGCTTTATCTCTAAAGTGCTTGCTTAGCCCAAAATAACATCTATTCGCAAGCACAATTCTCCGCTTGATCTCAAGGCTGACGTTGTTGTTTTTATTTACGGCAAATCCGAGGTATATAAATTCGTCTACTACCTCGAAGTTATAACGGTTATCAACGTTCACTTTTTGGTCTAATCGCGTGGAGGCCCTGTTCGTTGAAACCATTAATTTTGTCTTGTCCTCTTTTACCGTCAGACCCACTTTTGCTGACTCCTTCTCAATTCTCGAAAAAACCGCAGTAACTTCTCCGCCCAATGATATCTATATCATCACCATACGCGAGCAGCATGTGACTTTTGCTGCTGATGGTTTTATTCAGGTTGACTGCAGCTTTTCTCATAACGATCTCCATTAAGATGTTAAAGGGATCGCACCAACTTACCAACTTTCACTGCGGATTTGGTGTTCGTCAAGGTCATCCTGCAAAGGCGTATGATTTTTGCAGGAATACCAAGCTCAGACATTGCTTCATAGAGTTTTTCCGGAGTAATAAGTAACAGACGAATTCTCACATCTGTTATAATGGCAGAATGACAAAAAATTTCACCTGAAATACCCGCAAATTTAGTTAAATGGATTCTGAAGAGATTACAAGATGTTATAAAAGCCAAAGGAATACGAAAAAAATATTGGAATAATTGTTTTTAATGAAAAACAGTGCAACACGAAAAAATATAACCATATACGGACACCACTACGTGATAAAAGACCAAAAAAAAAAGACCCGTGTCTCCCAGTTTTGCCCAAAGTCATGCACTTTTTGTATGGGGCCCCAAATATTTGGGGGCCTCGGTGTAATTTTTGGAAAAAATTTATCAATTCGTTCGGAATTTTGATTTACTCTCTGAGGGAATGTTGTAGTTGTATAAAGAACAAAAATTGTATAAAGAACAAAAAAACTTCATCTTCAACGTCAAAATCGCAAAAATCTTCAAAAAATTCGATTTTTTTAAATTTTTCCCCTGTTCAGTAGCAAACCGTTCAAAATTCATGGAAACAATCAACTACAAAAATATACCTAAGGTCTCAATAATCAACTTTCTAGAACATATGAACTTCCTAGGAATGATTGTTAACACCGTTTACTTCAACATTAAGATACAATGCTATCTCACCGACCGCAGCAGAGCAGGCAAAGCAGTAAGCTCAGCACACGCATCAAGGGACGCAGCACACAATATAAAAGCGACACGACGCTCACGTCGAGGCACAACATCCCACCAGATGGAGAAGCTTAGAATATGGGAAAGACGTATTCTTGCAAGCTGCTTGGGCTTGCGGAAGATAAGAGCTGACGATGGCTCGTGGACTTCACCATCCTGTAGGCAAATTTACAGGATGATAGATTTTGACCGAAGTGACGTATTTCTAGTTAGGGGTGCGTTGGATTTTCTGGCCTCTTTGGACAACGCTTTAGTTGAAAATAGTCTGGCCCATGACGGGGATCTGGGAGCACAGTTTGAGGGAAATTATAGACCGCCTATTCGGCTGGAGTGACGTAATAGGGACGGGTCATTATTTGTCGACGATAGGCTACTCTTTTATCATAGGAGAATAGGGACGATTGACATTGACGACACTGGTTATAATATATCTCAGTGACCGCACTTTACCCTGTAGTAGTTTTAAGTGTAAATAGTAGTTAATAATCCTAACTTTTTAGTCTTTAGTTTTAGTATGTTGATTAACCCCTTTTTAGTTATACCATTTTGGGGGTACTGCTTGTCAGTTAGAGAGTAATTATATTGTGAAAGATATGCAGCAGCTAAGCTGCAGTATGTAAACGTATTAAGGTAGATTAAGATAGTTCTAAAATTATTGTTAAATGTTAGAAATAAGAGTATTGAAGGATTAATGCTAGATTTTAAGTTATTTTCCATCAGATGATTAATCAGTATAATAAAATCAGAATTTGAAAACAAACAAACAAAACATCGAGGCATTACACAGTACGACGTCAACGAGAGCTCATCGGTTAAAGTTATAGAGAAAGTGCTACAGCATAATTCGCACACAATATTGGCAACTGACACTTTCAATATGCAGTGTGAAAATATTGATTTATTTTGCTACGTTTGCGGTCATCAAATCAGAAAAAAAGTTCTATAAGATTTCTAAAGGAAAATAATCTTTTAAGCAGTTAATTTAAGAGAGCATATAAGTTGGTTTTCGACGAAGTAGACTTGACCGGTGAAAATTACACATCTAATACAGTGAGTCGCCAATGTTATACAATCTCATGGCATGGTTGAGTGGAGGCAAACATAGTATAAAGTATTGTAAGTCGGTAAACTGGATTAATCGCCCAGGTGATCATGATGAAACCAGTTGCTAACCAGTTGAAACCAGTCGTCTAAATCGACATGCTGAGAAGAACAACATTTATAAAGCAACTGTAACAGCCACACTACCAGTGCTTGCACCTGAAAATTTTGTATCACCAAGGCGGAGGACAGAATTTACAGGAATGAATAGAGCATGTGGTGTTACTTATGAAGATCCATTTGACACCGATTATGAGCCCCAACAGGGAAGGGATGGACCACAACTAATAACACAAATGGAAATGGATATTCATTGTGGCCATACTGGGAACATCGCAGCGTCTTATTTATTTATATTTTTGACAGCGTTTTTAAAGCAAAGAAAACCACACATGCTAATGTTAACTCTGCGGCGCACAGTGGGATTTTGCCGGCAAAAATACCCTTTTTCGAGTGTCAAATATCAAAAATGTAATGATGCAGTTTTGTAGAGAATTGTTTAATTAAGAGAAATAAATCATTAGTTCTTTTCAACAAATTTTGTTTTTGTACAAAAAAATCGCGGCAAAGTCAACAAAATGAAACTCTGCAGTAACCTGCCTCAGATTTTCATGCATTTCAATGGGCTGGAGACATAACTTCTTTTTGTCGTATCGACTTGGAATATGTATATTTGAAAAATATGGTATTTCTACATTAAGTTTTAAGAAAAAATATTTGAATAACAATAACAGATTAAAATATATTCATGCTTTCTTATGACACTCAAAAAACTAAGTGTTTTTAGTTTTTCTTGGACTAAAAAAGGTGGTCGTTATCGATAGTTGTGGTCTGGTTGCTAAAATGTGAAAGGTGGGAGTGTATTCTTTTGATTTCATAAATAAAATTGCCATAATATTTTATACTGTTGAACAAAGTTATAAATTTTATAAAAAAAGTGCCACGAAATTTCATTACAAAAATGGATGAAAACACCATATAAAATGGTGTTTACTTTTAGGCATATGTGTTTTAATGCTGTCGATAATAGAAACGTTAGTTAAAGTTTTTTACAGCGGTTGTGTTTTATATATCATATCCCTAAAAGTATGCACTGCGAAATGCTGAAAAATTAATAAATTTCGATAATTTTATAGTACAAATTTGACTTTTATTTGGAATGATTGGTTAATTAAAAAAAAACGGTAAACTATGGCCCCCTAATATTTTTGCAAATATTCAGCTAACATATTAGGCTTTAGGTATTTATATAGATGTAAGTGCTGATTTACATCTATCACAAACTACAAAGAATTATATCTGTGTTTTCGAAAATTTTGAAAAATGAAAATTTGTATATGGGCGTTGGGCGTGGCACTTAAATTTTTAATATAATTGAGGACTCCAATGCAAGCATTGGCAGTAATTTTTATTGACATAGATATGAAAATGAGGAAAATACAACGATTTTTTATTTTACGTTATATGGGAGGTAGGCGCGGTTGTGGGCGGATTTGAACAAAAACTTGTTTTTTTCTAATTTAGCAATATGAGAGATGTGTGCGAAATTTCAAAGCCCTAACTCGATTCCTTCTAATTTTTGCCGCGGCTTGTATGAAGAAATCCCACTGTGCGGCGTACCGCAAACGGCAAGCTGAATTTCAGAGCCTCTACACTCTAAATGATGACAATTCGTCCACTTACTGCAACTATAGAAAAGCTTTGGTGGTACAAATGGGAATGAACTACATCGCTAGTGAGTGGAGATTATTTATTGATGGTTCTGTTTCAAGCTTGAAAGCAGTGTTGTTGCATGTGGCGAACCGAAAACTTGCCATTCCGCTAGCAATGGTTATTAACATCAAAGAAAGCTATGAAACATTGAAAGATATAATGAAAAGAATTCCAACACTACGCAAATAAATGGAAGATTTGCTGTGATTTGAAGGTCATCAAAATTTTACAAGGGATCATCGATAAGGGCGGCTTTCCAAAATTCCTTTGTTTTCTTTGTAATTGGGATTCGATCTCACCTCTGAATCAATACCAATGTAATTCGTGGAAAACAAGAGGAAGTGTGGAGGAAGAAATGAAACAATAAGTGTGTTTTTTTACCCCGCTAAAGTTAATTATAGCTTAATTTGTACGGGACAGCTAAGCGATATTAAGTGTCATTTCAATTTCCCACTTAAATTCCGACTTGAGCAATGACAATGTTGCCACATGTCCAATTTCAAGAAATGACAACAAAAAGTTATCTTAGATAAAGTTTGTTTTCATTTGCTGTGAATGAAAATGTTATCAAGGAGAGACTCAAAAGCAGAAATTTGCAAAATGGCTTAAACATTTTAAGTTCATTAAAATTATTTTATTTAATGTAAGACTACGTGTACTTTTATATCTCTAAATTTGAAGGATAGATTTTTATTTGCGATTGAAAAGAAAATTGGAAATAAATTGTTCACAACAACGCGTGGTAAATGTTATACATATTGAACATGGTGGAATTATCTATCAGGTATAGTCGTTTAAACAGGTGATGTAATGTTTTCCATGTCATTTTTCGTTTCACTTGTCAAAATCATATGTATTTTGATTTTATAATTTTTTGTGTTCTTGTGTTGTTGGTATATATTTGTGTAGAGTGTGACAACTGAAACGCATGAACGAAAATAAAATGTCTGTGTTTGGTGCTTACAACTATAACAACATGTGCTGCAACCATGTATTTGTTGACACTGTGTTGGCATGTGTTGCCATATTGAATTTTTTTCACCTATTACAGCAAATGTTGCCACATTTCGTAGTATTAAGTGTGGATCGTTTTATTTGGAAAGTCGTAAGTGGCGATAGCTTAATGGAATAAAAAAACAGCCTTAATATAAACTGAAGAATGCACTTTTAATTGACAATACTCAAGACATCTTGCTGCCACCGCTCCACATATTTTTGTCAAAAAATTCTTTGAAGTGGCCGTTGTAAATTCTCCAAACGCATTCGACCATTTGAAAAGCGTTTTCCCAAAGCGTAGCGATGACAAAATTAAAAATGGTATTGTAGTACATTTAAAACGAATTTTTGTTCACCTCATTGTACTATGTATTTACACTATGATAATGTTTTCTTTTCTGTCTTTATTTTTTGTCTTCATTTAACAGGCGTACTTAATGGCCCTGACATTAGAAAGCTATTCAAGAGCAACTTTGAATCATCGCTTGATGATAGTCATTCAATGGCATGGATTTACCTTCAGTTTGTATGCACTAGTCTTGGGAGGAGATCGAGACGCGGAACCGGAAGCAAGAGAATGGGTGAAAGAAATGCTGTATTATTTTGAGAAAATCGGCACATCGATGACATTAAAGCTGCATTTTCTTCATTTTCATTTTGACGATTTTACCAAACAACTCCCTACCGAATCCGATGAGCAAGGAGAACGGTTTCACCAAACCACAATGCCCATGGAAAAACGGTACAAAGGCAAAAAACTCGACGCATTGCTTGCAGAGGTAATATCAATTTTATTGATGCATTGTTTTGCTTTCCTTTTTTGATTTCTTTTCTAATTCATTTCGGGTATGTTGATGGAGTCAGAAGATCACCCTGTATGATATTAATGAAGTATTTAAAGAAGAAAACGCTGATGATGGAAGGCAGTCTGGAAGCAACGTGCCTGTGGACACCATAAGTTTTGAATCAGAGTCAGATTCGGACGACGATTGGATCCACAACTTAAGAGAGTGCGATTTGCAAGTCCAGGGCCATTAACATTATAAACATAATACGAATATTTTTTTTTATTATTTTTGTAATAGATAGCATAGTATCTCAATGTTGAAGCAAAGAAAAAACAAATAAAATTAAAAAATTTTCGGAAAATTTTTCACTTTGCGGCTCCCTAAACGCTACCTAAACGGTGTTAAGAACCATTTCATTTCATTTATTTATTTGTATAACCAAACACAACAAGACTAATGTCTTATATATTATAGTGTTGGTTTAAATGTGTACATTTTTAAGTTTTAATAAATTCTTACATCTAACAAAATATTAAAATATTACTGTAATTGACAAGCAAACATTAAAATCATAGAATAACACATACTATAGAAGAACTTATTCTCTCATCTGACGTTTCATTTCACACTCTCTCGGTAGGTCTGTGGAAATGAGAGCAAATTAAATTTAAAATTTACATACACCAGGTGGAGTTACAAAATATGTTCACTTAACTATTTCCTGTCGTTTTGGTGTAGAACTGAAAAATTTAAATGTATTTTGCACTTTTTTGTTGACTTTTAACGTTGGTATTCATTTGTATTGTATTTAACACAACTAGTTTGCCACAAAAACACGAAATTCGGGTGTAGTTCCTTTGCGGATCGCTGTATACTATTGCCACCATCTGGTATTATTGAACCCATATTTTCCACCCTCCACTGTGTAATTTCCATCGTACCTATGACGTTTAATTTATTGAGCGAATAAAAACTTCTATAGTATGTGTTATTCTATGATTAAAATACAATTTATTTGAATAAATCAAAGAGCTCCTTTTTGAAACGTGAGGCATTGCTTATTGTTTGAATATTCGATGGAAGGTGGTTCCAGAGACGTACGCTACATATAAAAAAATGTCTTTCCGACGTTAAAGTATGAATTCTTCTATTGACAAGTTTCATTCCTCGATTTGATCTTGCAAAGTTTATGCGGGTGAATAAGTGTTCGGGTGGCTTGGTGTATATGATCTTATGTAGAAGTATTAAGCACTTTGTTTTAAGAAGATTATCAAAAGATATATTAAATATTTGATAGGCAAACTGAGATATTCTGTCGTATGGTTTCTTATTAGAAACATATCGCGCAATGTTGTTATAGGCCACATTCAGCTTGCGCGAATCGGCTGTCTGTTCCTATCTGTTCTAGAAAGTTGTTTATTGAGATCTTAGCTACATTTTTGTTGTTGATTGTTTCCATGAATTTGGAACGGTTTGCTAGCAATGGACCTGAACAGGGGAAAAAACGTAAAAAAAATCGACTTTTTTTAAAGTTTTTTTTTGCGATTTTGACCTAGAAGATGAAGATTTTTATAAATTCACAATTTTTACTCTTTATAACAAGAGCTACAACTTTCCCTCAGAGGAGTGAAAGAGCGCGGACGCATGCTTTTTGTTATGGTTTGCGCTTGTGCTCTCGAGTCGTATATTTTGGTTTTGTTGTTACCCCTCGTAGCCGTCGGTGGTGCAATGGTTAGTGTGCGCGGCTCTTGTACATGAGATCCGGGGTTCGAACCCGGCTCTGACCACCTTCAAATTTTCTTTCGGCGGCGGTCACCTCGCATAGTGACGGCGACACTATCGAGTATCTAGCCATGAAAAAGCTTCTCAAAATACCGTTCGGAATCGGTGTAAAACTGTAGGTCCCAATCAGTGAGTGAAAACTGGAAAGCGCACAGCTCAGTGATTGTGAGAAGTTCTCCCCAGTCCCTTTATGGGATGTAATGGGAAACTATTTATTTATTTATTTTTGTTACCCCTCACGACTAACGAGCGGGATTGTATCAATTTTAGAATTAAAATGCTTTTCCTAATCTTAAGAAAAATCGGCGAAAGCATTATCTATGTATATAACTGCTTTTATTTGAGTTTACTAGTAGTTAATACCATTATTCATAATATTAATCAACAAAGGTGATATTATTGATTCATTTTAATTTTTCCTACAGATTTTTCTTAGTCATATTTATATATTTTGTAAATATTTTCTTTTTTAAATTATGTGTCGTTTGTGGTATCTAAACAGTATTATTTTTCAGTGCATCTCAGTAGACGTAACAAATACTAGTTTGATCTATATTAATAGCTCTATGTAAGTTGTAAAAGCACATGTAATTTGTTTTTCAGATCCTTTAATATCTCTGGTTGTGTTTTTTTTTTGCAACATATATAGGACACGATGCGATCACTGATACGTCTCAGGATTATTAGGTGACCCTGTCACTGAAGCTCTTCGAAGTAGTGGTCATATTCTTCTGTCCTTTGAAAGCGGATGAGCCAACACACCTGGCCAACGGCGGATCAAAATTGAAGAAACCAAAATCCAGTTTCGACACACTGCATTCTGGTAAGCGTCTGATCCATAATGGACGGCTGAAACATAATCATCCTGGCAGTATATAAAATGCAAACCACGGTGGGCTGGGTTTGCCTCCCGCCACCGTTATATTCGCAATGAAAATACACTATAAAATTAATGAACAAGGAAACCCCCAAATTGTTGACGACCCTCGCAAACGTTATAAGGACAATGATTTAAGGATATGTACCTGGAATGTGCGAACGTTATACAGGACTGGTGCCACTTTCCAACTGGCGGATGTCATCGGTAAATATAAAGCTGACATCACAGCGATCCAGGAAATGCGATGGACAGGATATGGTTGCACCAGAAAGAAAAACTTCGATATTTACTACAGCTGCCATGAGCGTAAGCACGAATTTGGGTGCGGCTTTATAGTAGGCACGAGACTGCGACACCTAGTTTCAAGGTTCAACCCAGTGAGTGACCACATAGCCACAATTCGCATCAAAGCGAAATATTTCAACATCTCGTTAATTTGTACGCACGCACCGACAGAGGACAAAGAAACATTTTATTAGCGTCTGGAGGAAGTATATGAACGCTGCCCTGACCACGACATTAAGATTATTCTAGGCGATTTTAATGCCAAATTAGGAAAGGAAAGTGTCTTTCGACCAGTCACAGTCTACATGATACCACCTCCGATAATGGAATAACACTGATAGACTTCGCCGCTGCAAAGAACATGGTAGTTAGTAGCACACGATTCCAGCGCAAGCACATTCATAAGGCGACCTGGATATCTCCTGATCAACGGACGAAGAACGAGATTGATCACTTGGTAATAGATGACAGGCACTCTTCTAGTGTAATAGATGTACGTGTGATTCTAGGTGCCAATATCGACTCGGATCATTACATTGACAAGCTACAAATACTGGAGATATCAATGTCCTATCGACAGAAGCTCTCTCTCCTGATAGAGCAGAATACCCCCTCCCGAAGACCCAGATGCGCAGTGGAAGCACATCTCCCATTCTTTGGAAACCGCTGCATGGACTGAA
The DNA here is from genome assembly GCA_963931995.1 of Phaonia tiefii. NCBI lineage: Eukaryota > Metazoa > Arthropoda > Insecta > Diptera > Muscidae > Phaonia > Phaonia tiefii. The sequence continues at coordinate 297,315,236 of OZ008368.1, forward strand.
CTTGGCTATCAAAAACCGCAGAAGGATAAGCCATGGTACGACGAAGAATGTCGCATTGCAACTGATGAAAAATACGCTGCACGTATGGCAACGAAACAGTCAGTTACAACGCGTGCTGCGAGTGGGCGGTACAAGAAGCTAAGTTGGGGGGAAAACCAACTATTTAGGCGGAAAAAATGGCAGTGGGAGCAGAGAGAGAGAGTGTGAAAAAACCGAAAGTTTTTCCAGAGGGTAAGAAGATTGAATAACGGGCCAAATAATGGGCTGCCCTCCTGCAAAGACGAGAATGTGTGCTCAAAATGTGGAGAGATCACTTTTCAGCACTACTCCACTCAGATTCTTCCACTGAAGATCAAGAGGTAATGATAGTGGAAGATAGTGTAGATTGTACCCCCCCAACTAAGACGAGATTTGAACGGCGATCTCCCGCCTGAGGAATAATAAAGCCGCTTGTGCGGACATATGGCTCCGAAACTTGGGTCATATCGCAAGCGGATGAAAAACACCTGGAAGTTTTCGAGAGATAAATTCTCCGTAAAATATATGGTCCTGTTAGGGAAAACGGCGATTACCGAAGTCACTGGAACGCAGAGATATATAATCTATATTCCGACGTGGACATAGCTAGGCGAATCAAAGTCGGCCAATTGCGTTGGCTAGGCCATGTTATCAGAATGGATGAAGATGCACCAGCGCGAAAGGTTTTTGATAACGTATCCGATGGAAGCAGGAAAAGAGGACGACCAAGACTCCGCTGGAAAGACCAGGCAGAAGAACCCTCCGTATCCTTGGTGTTACCAACTGACGAGAAAAGGCGAAGGATAGAGCCAATTGGAAAAATATGTTGAAATTTGTTTAATTAATATGTGTAAGACGTCAGACCTCATGAGGTTGTAAAATAGTCAATAAAAGTAAAGTATAAGCTTGTTTTTTTAATTCCTGCTAAACTAATTTTTCGACGACTTTGTGTAGGCTGCCGCTTAAACTCGCTTAATATCGCTTAGCTCCCCATACAAAGTGGTCGACAAATTAGTTTAGCAGGGAATAAAAAACAGGCTCTATATAGGACACGTATATAGGATACAAAAGAAACGCATTCCGCTGAAACATACTTACATGACTAGGTAGCACTTTAATCTGAGGAATTATTCAGAATTCATTTGTAAATCGAAATAAATAAAAATTTAAAACATTTGTTGACATAATGGACGGTTTGGACTTCCATATTTGACTTTATGAGAAATCGTTTTTAATACACAGGCGGATAAGTCTGGTAAAAACTATTACCGTCTTCGATTTGACGAAGCTCTGAAAAGAACCAGCCTTATTTGAAGCATGTCAATTTAGGTTTAGGCTAGGAGGATTCGGCCGAACATCCTACAACAAAAGCATCGCAAAAGCTTTGCAAAGAATTGTCGGAATTTGTATATTTGAAAACACTGCGATATTGCGCATCCTCACTATCGTTTGCGAAGCCGGATCTGCCTAATACAATCTAAACCTATAATTCCTCAATACAATAAACACATTTACTTTTTTTCAACTCATATTTTGTTTTTATTTTAAATTTTTACTTCACATTTCTTTGAGATAGGAGTATTTTCCTAATGGATGTGTTTCTATAGGAAAAAGTGTTTTACAAAGCCAGGGGGAATTACGAGATTTGGGTCCATTAAGACAAATATCGGGTACACTTTTCATGGTTGGAGATGAGCAATATTATATGGCGCATGCACGACTGAAGTGTTGCTTCTGAATAACTTGGATGTTCAACAAGGAGCGTCATTCTTATTTAGGTGTACCACTGCAGAGTAGTCAGGCATAGTTGTTCCACCTCATCCAACGATATACTCCTTTTCTGCGGCTTTCTTGGCATCAAATATATTAAAAATAGGAGAATAGGATCAAAAGGAGCAGTTTGAAGGACGAAATCATATTGGATATCAGTAATCCCGACAATTTTCTTGGCTTTGAATGGCTACTTAGCATCCATGTTAAACGCCATTATTGTCATTGATAATAAGATGAAGATTAAATAAACGCACAATGAGACTGGTAAATTTTAAGGAGCAAATTTACTTTAGAAGCGAATTACCAATTTTTTGGTTTTTTTTTTGCCTGACAGGGCATTAAACGGTGATTAAAATAATGATTGAACGTATAGTCGGGCTTAAGTCAGCCATTTATTATCCAAGGTCTTTCTAAACTTTATAAACCTGTCTATAAATATATTTATTTTAATATTCACCAATAACCCTTCAAAGACCGGAGATATTAAACTTCAAATTTAAAGTTCATAGCATTTTTGTATTATAAAGCTCTCTGCGTGGACGCACTTCGGCCGGGAGGGTGGGCCAACACTGGCTTCGGCATAGTATTTTTATGTTAAGAGTCTAAACATAATCAAACAAAATCGTGACGGAAATCCGATGCGGCTGACGACTCGCCGCTAGAATAGAATCTTTTCTAATTTCTTGGCGGCGCTCTCACGAAATCTCTCAATTGAGAGAATGAAGTTTCCACATGTTCATGAAAATCATAAGAGAAACCAACACATATAAACCATACATGTGAATGCAACAGAAAAATAATTTATTGTTAAACACAATACAATAAAAGTGAATACATTTTTAAAAGCAGTAAAAACAATTTAATTCCTATACTAGAATAATATTACTTTTCCAAACCTTCAAATTTCAGAAAAGAGCCGAAAATATATACGACGCTGAGAGAAAAAAAAATCAACGGGAGTCGCCAGACGCTCTCTCTCTCATTTCGTTTAGACGCTAGAGATTTTTTCCGTCGTCGTCTGAAGCTCTTATAAAGCTTTCTGCGCGGACGGCCTTCGGTCGGAATTGGGATTTTCTGCTCTGGGGTGGGCCCAACAGCGGCTTCGGGGTTTCGGCATAGTATTTTTGTGCTATAAAGCTTTCTGCGTGGCCGGCTTTCGTCCGGGCTTAGGGATTTTCTCCTCTGTGGTGGGTCCAGCACCAGCTACCCAGCATCGGCATAGTATTTTTGTTTATAAAGCTTTAAACGTAATCGCGAGATTTTTTTAAAATAATTTTTATTTTATGTCGAAAAATTTATTCCAAAACTTTTAAAGTTAATATATCCGGTATTTGAGGGGTTAATATGTAGTATTACAACTTCAAAAATGGCTTAAAGTATTGTCTATTATAGGAGTCTAGCAAGAAAATAGGTACAGTAGGGTTTTATTTGAAAATTGTAGTGTTAACAAAAAAGTGAGGTTAAAGCACTTTTTTGTAAAATAAACCCCCAATGGGTTAATTAAACGAAATATATTTACACAAAGGATTTATAGGGTATTAAAATGCCTTTGTACTGATATCCATTTGAACCATATCGGGTTATAAATTCTTGAGATATGACCGATTATATACTCAAGCTTTAAAGCTCTATATCTCAAGAAGTTGCGCCGAGCGGAAGGAAACAATCAACTTTTTGAATTCAGCGCAGCAAACTCTGTCGTTGTTGAAGTTTTGGTATAGATCATACAATTGCCCTTTAAGTAAACATTTTGATGCAACACTCTTAATTACTACCATTGTAACCATAATAAAAACATGCATTAAAAATCAACTGATTGCCACGGAAGCCGATCGACAATTTTTCGACGCGTCGCCGCCATCAAAACTGTTTTGTAGCTCATGCCGCCGCAGATATAATTGGCTGTTATTGGTTTAAAATTTGAGGCGATTTTATCGACTGTCCCGATTTGACCGACTGATTCAATTTTAAAGGTTCAGTTATTTCAAAAACATCCGAAATTTGTATAAATCTGGCAAAATCAATAGCCGCCAATTAAATTTTTCTGTTGTGCAGCCGTCTTCAACAATTTTCCCTCGGCGCGTAGTTTGTCTAAGCGCAGAGTTCGCACCTGAAATGCCAATTTAATCTGCAATTAGAAGGTGTAAACGGCAAAGATTAGAGAACAAGGTTATCGCTAACGTGGCTTCCATTTAAATGCGCCATTACTTAAGCCGCCGGAAATTTTGCACTCCTTGAGGAAGGTGATACACGCGAATGAATTTCGTATGCAAAAATTTAGCCTTATCATGTGAACCAGGCTAATATAGACAAATCGCATGCCTTTATTTAGGTCTAAATCAAGACAAGCCATTCTGGTGCAATAAAATAGCACAAAAGATATACTAATTGTATTGTTTTTGGTGATTACACTTTTTTTATATTGTTTCAACTTTTTTATTATAATTGTAATTAATTGTAGGGCTTTTATGCCAAAGTCATTTCGTACGAAAACAATTGTTTGGGACCGGAATGTTGACATTTTTATTATTTTAACAAACAAAAGTAACACCAAATGCGTGAAAAATAAAATGGAGTCCGAAGAGAAATTATTAATGAAATATTTGCAACGTAATACGTTTTTACAGACGACAAAACGGGTATATTTTCGTATTTGTTTAAGAATCAGGAAAAAATGCTTGATTTCCTTTATACAACTCTGTTTCATCTCATACTACGCACGAATAGTAGGTACGTTTGTTTACAACCATTTCCATCAAGGCGCATTGATGTGGTAGTACTACTAGAATAGCCGATTTATTTACTTTTGTCATTTCTTAGGTATTTCTTGTTTCTAAACATATTTTTTTATACTTTTTTGTTTTCTTTTATTTTTGGAATACATTTGTGCTGAATTTTATTGTGGAAAAATACCAGACACAGAGAAATGTTTTTTGTTCTAGGCTTGGTGTGTCTGTCATAGTAGTAACACTACCTCGTCAATTCGCCTTGACTTTTAATCAAATCAGGAAAAATCCCAATGTGAACAATGTGAGAGTATGTTCATGTATACTGAGATTTCGCAGTTTACGGGATTACGGGTACTGCAAACCATATGTTTGGCGGGTTGAAATCCCAAAAACCTCGAAATCTCAGTATACCTGAACGTTGCTTTAGTGATAAATGACAAAATTTCTTAAGAACAATTCGCAAGAATTGAATACAAAGCTTTACAAGAAATCGAATTAACTAGAGATGTGTATATCTTCCGAAATAAATTTCCGCTATTTTTCAATTCGTCTTTGCAAATCCATTCTCACAAAATACTGAAATATGTTATACTTTGTCACAGTGCTTCTCCCGTTAGTCACTACATTTTTTGCCAATTAATCTGTAAGTTAAATTAGGATAAAAGATTTAATCATCAGTTTATTAAAAAAATACATCAGGTAACCAAAACTTAATTTAAGACTTCAATACTTCATTTAATTTTGAATGCTATATGTATGTTTTGTGAGAAGAACAGTAGTAAATTTACCCAGTTGAATGAACAAAAAGGATGTACAAGTAGAGAACAAAATACCGGCACAATTTGGAAACCAAAACCAAAAAAGTCGACGCGATTCACTCAAACGCATTTCTTTCCCGCGTCATAACTTGATTATTTCATACTTTTTACATACTTTATGTAATTTTATTTAAATATGGTTGGAATTTCTATAGTCAGATACAATAACATCATCGGAAAACTGCTCATGTATTAAAATATTCAACGGAGTCAGTAATAGAGAGAGCAGAGAAACGACCATCCCACTCATGGTAGAATTATTTATTAGGTAGTCGCATTAGCAATTCCGTTGTTAAGCTGACAAAATTAGCTAAATAATGAAAAACACCATGCACGAAAAATGTGAAAAATTGTATAAGCTTGACTTACTTGATATAAAGTCTAAGCTATTAAATTGCATTTTGATTGGAATTCTTTGAATTTTATTAACAAACAAAATCGAATATGACAGCTTACACACGGAAAAGATGAAAAAACCACCAATCAGCTGGGCTGGCGCGTTTACCCGATAGATAATTTTACCATGATCCCACTCCATGAGTAAATTTTCGTCTCTATACCATATTTGCTTTATGGAATGAACATAAACAGTGTTGCCAGTTTAGCATAATTAATGCTTTTGTAGCATAACTTTTTTGACGTCAGCATAATTTTTTTGAAACATGATGCTAAATGCTTTTTAGCACAATTTTCAACAAAATTTTCCAAACTTTTATGTTTTTCATGAAATTTTTAGCATAATTTTTTAGATATTCCACAATTTTCAATCAAACTTTTTTTGTATTTTACTTTTTAATAACATGTAACAGGTATATTTCTGAATAAATATTGAATCTTTAGGGGTTTCACTGGAAACCGGACGTTTATATTTTGATTCAGAGAACTATACATTCTTTCTTATGAGCCAACACACACCAAAGGCTGAGAAACGAATCGTCTGTTCAATACATTTTCTTGCCTCATGGGTCAAAAACGATTTAGCTGATTGTGTGTTTTCAGCCTTAGAGGCGGATTTCTCCCGCACCATTAATAAAACTTTAAGACTATGCTACTTATTTCATACTTTACATTGCATTTCGTGTAAAATTGGTATAGTGACCTCTTGGATGTAATGATTCCGGAATCTTTTTGGCAAAACGAATATTAAACACTAATAATCTAATTATTTGAAAAAAATAAATGTATTAATGTATTCCAATTTTGCGAAGATGAAATTTTTTTAATGTTTTATAATAGCTTGTAAATACAACAATGAGTGTTTTCGTTACAAGCTAGCGAGTGTCGCTTGCTTGCTAGTAACCAAAACGCCATACTAGCGATAATTTATAATAATATATATAATCGTCTAGCTCTAATGCATGGTTTGTAGTTATTTTTGAATATGTGTATGTATATACTGCTCCTTGTCTTTGGCTCACAATGACGATATCCAACTCTGTTTTTTTCTGATTTTTTCATACGGGCAACTTTCTGCCTTTTTAAATCGCAAATACGTAAAATCGACTTCCCAACGCATGGAAATGGTCTTAAAATTACACCCAAGAAACTGCTGATAAATCATCAGAGCTTTTGCTTTATAAAAACCAAAATTTTTAAAACAAAACTGATTTTTTATTTTAATGTTTTTATTGTTTATAAAAATATTACGAATTTGTGAATAAACGTCATGATTGAAAACGCTATAGTAGGTACTAAATAATACACACAGAGGCAAAAAATATAAAAAATTAACTTTTTTTATTTTTAGCATAATGTTTTTGCATTTTGCATAATTTTTTTTGGTGTTTTTAGCATAATTTCTTTCCATTTTGCACAATTTTTTTGGTCATTTAGCATAATTTTTTTGACGTCTTCTGGCAACGCTGAACATAAAGACAAAATGTACTCATGGAATGGAATGCCAACAAAGAAAACGAGTGAAGCGTGTCGTTTCTCTGTTCGCTCTCTTACTCTCTTCGTGGAATATTTCAATACACGAGAAGTTTTCTGATGATGTTATTCCATCTACCTATAGAAATTCCAACCATATTTAAATAAAATTTCATAAAGTATGTAAAACGTATGAAATAATCAAGTTATGCCGCGGGAAAGAAATGCGTTTGAGTGAATCGGGTCGACTTTTTTGGTTCTCTTCTACTAGGGTTGCCAAAATACGGGGTTTTTTCTTCTCTACCTGTACCTCCTTTTTGGAATGAATCTACAGAGTTGTATTTCAGTTTCAACGTTTGGTTGCAATTTTCGTGTATATTTACGGTCTTGCAAATAAAAGTGTTGAAGTGGTTGGTTGATATTAATACAAAAAATTAGGTAATCAAGTTTAAACAACCTATTAGAAATCGTGATGTGTATCCTTCACTTTTAAAATTTCTACCAAAATCCGTCATCTAGAGATTACAACAACTAACAGCTGATTTTTCTATGGTTAAATTAATGTTTGTGGGATCGATTGCAGTAGGAGGGAGATTTTCAGCTATTTTGAAATAAATCCTTCCTGAAATGCAGAGCACCAAAATTAAATGTGTCTATTCGAAAATTTGTCATCATTTTAAAATTTCAATAAATTATGATTTATTGTGTTTTGCATATTTTTTGTTTTGTATTATTTAGCAAACTTGATTTAAATTAAAATTAATCAAAATATGCAAAATATTATAACAATTCAGCAAAATATTTATCATGTTATATGTCGGGAAACAATTAAAATGAATTGTTTTCCTTAATTAACGTAAATTAGACCATGTGAGAGAGAGAGGGTGGAATTGCGATTAGATATAAACGATTTGTGATTGTGACCAAGAATGATCACATAAGAATTTATCAATTTATTTAGGAAAGAAACATCACGACGTTGTGTTATACATGGAAATTTATTGAGATAACTTTTTTAATGGTCAATATTTTTATGTAAATTGTAATAAAGTGGCTAATTGTAGCAGCAATTGATCTTTAATTGTTCTGACAAGTATCGAAGGAAAATTGTATAATACCGTTCATTACACTGGCGCATGGTAAAATAAGTAAGGTAACTTCAGTAGGAAATGTTATCAAGCTCAAATTTATGCCACCATGATTTTTAATACATTCACCGAAATATTGTGGTTCTATAAAGGATTGGTTATGCATTTTTGGTTAATTTTAATTTCGCTATAGTGCCATCATCCTAGAGATCCAAAAAGGGTTGGCGATCTATGAAAAAAAAACATTTGAAATTTCGACAACTGGTAAATCGCGGTATGACTGAACATAGCTTTGGGCGACATTCAAGTATACCGCGATTTCGAGGTTTTAACCCACCAAATATACGTTGTGGGCGTCGGTGGTGTAATGGCCAGTGTGCGCGGCTCTTGTACATGAGAACGTGGGTTCGATCTCTGGTCTGACCATCTTACATTTTTTTCGACGACGGTCACCTCTCTTAGTGATGGCGACACTATCGAGCACTTAGCCATGAAAACGCTTCTCAAAATACCGTTCGGAACCGGTGTACAACTGTAGGTCCCAATCAGTGAGTGTAAAACTGGAAAGTGCACAGCTCACTGGTTGTGAAAAACTCTCCCCAATCCCTTCATGGGATGTAATAGGAAAAGATTTTTTTAAACTAATGTTTTGCCGTACAAAAATCAGCTGTTTTTGGGAATAAAATCGTCATAACTGCAAAATTGCTGTATATCTGAACATTGCGTTAAGAACAATGATACAAAAATATCTTTAGGTTACCTTTGCGATGGAAAACAAAAAAAAAAGTTGGTGCGCCCTGAAGTAGTATTACTACTTTAGAGGTAATCAGATAGGTTTTCAAATGACAGCGACAGAGCATGTGCTATTCTTTCTCATCCACTGTTTTTTGCCTTATTTATGAGACTTAATTAAGTTAAAGTAAAGTAAACTTCGGCGCGAAAAGTGTCTTCACGAACAGCGTATTCGTGCTAAAATCCTTTCTTTCCCTAGATGAAGAAAGAGTTTATGGTCATTTGCGAGGATAGTTCTTCCTCTATCCCATCTCTTGTTATATATAGATGACATAACATTCACCGAACCGGTTCATAAAGCTAACCTCCTGGCCGAAATGTTTGCAAGGAACTATTCCTTGCCGGATAGCAATCAACCAATCCCCGTGATCAATTACGTATCTTGTTCCATGCGGTTCTTGCGAATCTCGTCGTAAATAAATCCCCGAGCCCGGATGGCATATCAGCACTGGTCTTGAGTAGGTGCTCTTCGACGCCGGCACGTGCACTTTGCAACCTTTTGAACCATGCATACCGTGCGGGAGTCTTTCCGCCGCGTTGGAAGTTTGCTAAGGTCCAGCCAATCCCTGGAAAAGGTGATGCAAGTAACCCTGCAAATTACAGCCCAATTGCAATTTGTTCTGCGCTCTCGAAGGTTATGGAGAGTATGGTTAATCCAGGGGGTTTCTATGGCACCGCTGATCGAAAAGGTACTAGTGAAATTATGTAGAATGAGAGACCAAAGAAGACAAGAACTCAGTTTAAATAGTGGTTAATGATACTAATGGCAGCTAAATTACGTTTTATGTTGTTTGTATTGAACGAAACTACGCATTCCCTTTGATTTTAGGTCCAACCAAAGTGTAAAATTGGTAAAATACAGCAGCAAATCGAACTCGATGAAATGACCTACTACCTCGTCGTCATGAAGAGATAGTGAAGAGAGTAATAGAGGCTCTTAAGTATTACTCTATGGTTAACCACCATCTTGTGAAATATCTTGAGTCTTCTTAATAATCGACAGGATGGCTTCCGTAGAATGAGATCTACTGGAGACCTGATGGCGTTCATTTCGGAACAGTGGAGTCGATTCATTCACCGGCTTGTTAACAGTAAGGTAGTAACTCTTGATATTTTCAAGGCCTTTTACAGAGTATGGCACGATGCATTCTTGTCAAAGCTTTCCAATTTTCTCACAGATCGCACTATACGAGTTGTTGTAGATGGGATTTCATCCGACGAGCATAAATTGACACTTATCTTTTTCTTATTTTCATTGACGATCCCCTGGGTCAGACTGTGAATCCAATCTACTCTTTTGCGGATCTCTGTCATTCATATTACATTCGACCGTATGCCAAGTTTACAAGAGGTTGAAGTCAACCGCCGTTCGATGAATGAAACACTCGACCGGGATCTGGTCTGTATTGTTGAATGTGGTCGAATGAATAGAGTAGATTTTAATGCGGATAAGACCCAGTGTTTGTTGTCGCACAAGCGGATTGCTGACCCAGGTGTATGTGTCGTCATTAGACGTGTTTTGGTTACAAGCAAGCGATTATCACTTGCTAAGTTGCAAAGAAAACGGCGTTTTAGTGAGAAGTTATTTTATTCAAAAATATGAAAAATTTTTAAAAACGGTAAAAGAGGTCAAAATTTTTTTGTTTAAACTTAGCGAAAATGAATAGCGTCACTAAGTTCTCGTTAAGTCTTCGCTAAGTGCTTCATACAAAATAAGCGAATATATAAGCAAGCGGTGTAACCAAAACACGCTTATTGTCTATGTACGGTGTGGATATTGATGAATTAGACGCTCTTGATGTTCTGGGCATGAAAATAAAATGTGATGCCCGTTGGGCAAAACATGTATTTGAAGTGTCGAAAGATGCATTCAAGTGTCTAGGCTTTTTAAAGCGGTGCAAGAGATACGTCACTCCATCTGATCTTCTTAATATTTACACCAACTAGATCAGGCCAAAGATGGAATATAACTCCCGTATATGGGCAGATGCTCCAAGAACATCTTTGGGTATCCAATTCTATTTCTCTCCTCTGAGCATCGTCGAAATGTGGGTTACGTGTCGCTGTTCTATCGATACTTCCACGGAATGTGTTCCTCGGGCATTCGTCAACTTATACCATACGTGAGGATATTTAGCCGAAGTACGTAGCTTTCCAGGAACTCTCATCCATTTTTTTATCGACCGCACTGATAAAATTCGTTCTTCAGCCGTACAGTCTGTACACGGTGAAAAATAACAGCCCCATTTACATGTTTGCAAGCATTGTTTCCGTGAATTGAAGATCTGCTGCTTTTTGTTTCTTTATTGTGCCATACAGCAGTGTTATCAGCAGTTTTCAACAAAAAATCCACATTTGGGTCACAAATACATACATTATAACCTATTAATCATAGTGTCCCAAACATGTTATATTGAATAGCAAACACAGTGTGTTTGGACACAAGTATACTATACTTGCGACAAGATCCAAACAACAAAAAAGACAAAATTTTCAGCGTGTATGTGGAATAAACTATTTCCCACTAATTGTGACATACAAAGATTCAAGGCAAATGTCAACAGACACTACTCCCAATTTACACCCTCCACTACCGCCATTTTTCTTCGCCAACATAATGCACTGCATTTATAGGGGGCATCCCCTGAGTGTTGGTTTGATACAACATAAAATATATAATGAAATTAACACAATAGTTGTGTTTTGGTTACAAGCAAGCGATTGTCGCTTGCTAAGTTACAAAGAAAACGGCAATTTAGCGATAAGTCATTTTATTCCAAAATGTGAATAAGGGTTGGAAACGGTAAAAGATGTCAAAAAAAAATTTGTTTAAACTTAGCGAAAATGATTATCGTCGCTAAGTTCTCGCTAAGTGCTTCATACAAAACAAGCGAATATATAAGCAAGCGGTGTAACCAAAACACGCTTAATATATATAATAATGAAATTTGAAAACATTTGAGCAGAAATGTAGTACTAACGGCATTACGAATTAAATGATACGTGTTTATTGATATTGCAAGTAGGATGATGCTTGAAATTTTTCACATTAACAATGAAACAAACATTGTATTCTTTTTTTTTGTTTTCTATCAAAATCAAATGGTCACTTGATCGTAAATGCCCAAATTTTGTTTAAAAAACTACCATATGATTTTGACAGAAAATAAAAAAAAAAAAAAATAAAATTCCCTCGGAATACATATTTTGTTCCACACAAAAAACAGTTGCCGTACCTCAATCCGATCGAACATTTGTGGAAGAATCTTGATTGTGAAATAAGAAAGAGAGTAATTAGTAATAGATAATCTCTCAAATCAGTTATAATGGAAGAATGCCAAAAAAGTCACCTGACATATCCACAAATTTAGTTAAATCGATGCTGAAGAGACCACATTAAGCTAAAGAAACACACAAAATATTGATATAATTTTTTTATGTACAATTTTTGCATTGTACACTTTCTTTTTACGCGATAAATATGAAGTAATCTTTGTTTTAGCTGTATATTTTTTGTAGTTGTAAGATATTTCTCGTTATTTTCTCATAAATTGATAAATTGTTCAACAATTTAAAATAAAGGGTTATCCATTTCGTGGTTTCAAAAGTATAGGGCTGGAATTCGACATCTGTCACACTAAGTTGTTAAACCAATTTTTTTCTTTTCAGTTGAAAGTCTGACATTGTCGAAAATGGATCGCCTAACTATCACACAACGCATACAAATTATTAAAACCTACTACAAAAATGGTGATTCTGGCACAGCCACATATCGTGCTTTAAGAGGAGATTATGGTTTACATAATCGTCCAATTACGCAAGCAATTGGCAAAATTGTGAAGAAATTTCAAGAGACTGGAGCAGTTACAGATATTGTAAGGCCTGTGCATAATCGTTTCGCTCGTTCCGCTGAAAATATCGCTGCTGTAAGTGAAAGTGTTGCCGAAGACACGAATGTTTCGATTCCTCGTCGTTCTCAGGAATTAGGACTGTCTTACGGCACATTATGGCGTATTTTGCATTTGGATCTACACCTACATCCACATAAAGTCCAGCTCACACAACAACTGAAGCCAGCTGACCATTCGCAACGTCGTAGATACGTGGAATGGGTGCTTGAACAACAGGCGGTGGACGGCGATTTTTCGAACAAAATTTTCTTCAGCGATGAAGCACATATCTCACTCGGTGGGTATGTTAATTAACAAAATTGTCGTATTTGGGGTTCTGAGAATCCTCAAGTAATTGAAGAGAGGCCATTACATCCAGAAAAAGTCACTGTTTGGTGCGCTCTTTGGTTCGAAGGTGTAATTGGACCTTACTTCATTGCTTGCAACACTTCGCGTGGTGGTCATTTAAATGATGTAGTGTTTCACACATAATGTCAACGTTCAAACTTTATAATAAAAATTAAATATCATGAAATGTCTTTTATTTACGTTTACTTTTGAAACCGCAAAATGGATAACCCTTTATATTTGACAAATGTGTACACGTTGTTTGTTCGCTCACAGTACATACACTGAACCAATTGTCGTAGGTTAAATCAACGAAAAAATTTAGTAACTTTTTAACAAATTTATTTATTCAAGTTGACGACATTTTTTTAAATTGACAAAATTTCGTCAATATGAAATATCATAGTGTGAGCCCCATTTACAAATACAGAGAAGTTTTAGTAATAGTGTATGTGCGCGTCATTTGGGAATAGAGCAACATTTCTTGTAACTACTAATAAATTTCTTTAAAGTCAGCAATATTAGTAAAATGTTTTGCAATAAAATATTAACGTGTACATTCACATCTTTTCAGGTATATTGGAAAAGGAATTGAAAATTAATTTGCCGTTAGTGGTTACAAAATAAGTGTTTTTTTGATATATATTGGGGAGAAATATATATCCCTTCATGAGATGTAATGGGAAACCACAAACATATGTGATTCTATTTTAATACGCACAAAGTTTTTGATTTTATATAATTGTATACTAATTTACATTGTCTCATTATAATACACCCCGCGAAATAAATAAAAGGCAACACCATTTTTTGTTTTTTCAAAATGTCCTTTCAAAATTAAATACTTTCAGCAAAAATACTTTGACTATAACTTCTTCAAGGTGAATCAACAAAAATAAACTAATTACTAGCGCGAAATATCTATAAAGGCAAAAGATTTATTTAATTATTCTAAAAAGTTTCGTAAGACGTATGATCTCCATTATCGCTGATAACTTCTACTGAGCATTTTGGCGTTTAGTTTATCAACGAATGAATATGCGCAGGATCAGTTATATTCCAATTTCTTGTATTGTTACTCTTCGATCCTTGACATTCTTCAACTGGCGTCCTGGGTGGTAAACTTTGGTAGGTAAAATAGACCAGAGTTTCTCCATCGGATAGACATCAGAACTAAGTGCAGGGCAGTCGAGAGTTTGTATAATTTCTGGACTCCAGAAACTTTGGAATTTTCTTAGACCGACGTACTTCTGCGTTGTCCTGTTGGATTTGAAATTCTGGGACACAAATTTCCTCTCTAGAATTAACTAAGATGACATCCAATAGTCGAATATAATACACGGAGTCCATTTTTGTGGAAACGAAACATATTGGAGTGGTTCCTCTATAACTCATACCTGCCCAAACCAAAAGGGAGCCACCGCCAAAATTTCGCCGCTGACGCATAATTTTTGAAAACTCACCGGAACGCCAATAATTGTCCGAGCCATTAGTGCCATCCAAACTTAATTCTTTCCATCGGAAAATATCACTCCTCATCCAAAAATATGCATATTTCAGCGAATTTAAATCTGGCTAATTCGTGTCTGGGCATGACACCAAGTTTTGTATACTTTTTTCTATATGACAGTTGCAAGTCGCGTTTCATTATTTGTTGAACACAACGCAAACCTGCTCCCAAGATCAATTCAGCAATAATTTCCTTATCGCCGAAAATTTCTTTAACAGCAACCCTTTTGATCTCTCTTTTGGCGCTGCCACTGATCAGTGGTGTCATTCCTGGTCACTTTGTGTTTCCATCTTGGCCTCCTTATTTTATAAAATTGTCAATGGCACAGCTAAATCTTTTCAATCGCCTCGAAATTTCCCGATTGGATAGCCCTTCATCATGATAATCTTAAATTTTTCCCTTTTATTCTTTACTTAGGTACTTTCCACCAGGTATCTTATATAATTTTTTTTTATAAATTGACCTACCTAAATTTTCAAACAATAAAATAACAACCAAGGAAAACTTACTTCTGTTTAAATTCCTACTCAGTACTGTTCGAATTCAGGCTCTTTTCCATTTTGCCTTTATATATATTTCGCACCAGAAATAGAAAAAACAGCGTCACTTTTCGTATAACTTGTAAAAGAGATCGAAGGGCTACATTCTCTGATATAATATACCTCATGACTCATATATGCATTAAAATTCTATACCAAAAACGCAGTGTATTGAGAGTACCGAAAAATATATATTGCCTTTATAATTATTTCGCTGGGTGTATATAAAATCAATACAATTATATTAAAAAAGAATATATGTGTATAAAAAGCATTTGTACTGGGATTTATTGCCGACAAAATATAGTCAAATTGAATAAAATTATTAGTAAAATGTAATATTTTGTTTTATTCAATTTGACGATATTTCGTCAGTTTTACTACTCAAGGTCTATAGTGATGAAATTTCGTCAAATTAACCTACGTTTTCGTCGATTTCACCACTACATTTGGTTCAGTGTACAATTTTCCAGCGATGCATTATGGCACTTATGTGACGATTTAGTCACGGTTGCGTTATATCCCATCGAAACGGAAGTGGAAAATGAAGGGAAAGTGATGTGATGCGTCTTACGTGATAAGACCCTTAGTTTTTCAAGCAGTGGATTCACTTGCAAATGAATCAACAGAGTTGAATTTCGGCTTTAAAAGACCTGGTTGCCGTGTTTAAGCAAATTAAACGTTTTGGAAATTATATCGATCGTTAAGGGAATTTTGATTAATTTGAACTCACATCACGAAAATAGAGATGAACACATATACGGAACCATAAGGCAAAATATACCTTTAAGTCAATTTTAAATTGCTTGGCTAATCCGATTGTGTAAGTGCTGCTTAAGACAATCAACCAGACGTTTTAACACAATTATCAAGTTTTAATCTAGTATTTTCTGAAATATGTATATCCATGTTTGTTCAATCCCTTGCAATTAGGACTTCGACAATATCACTGCAATCAAGTAATATACAAAATTATTCCCAATCATAGTCAATACATAATTTCACTTTCATTCCTTTTCAAGAGTTTACTTCTAAAAAGGAGTTACCTGTGATTCGGTTCAATTAAAACCTTTGAACAACCATTTACGGAGGCTTTTCACTAAAGAAGAAGAATAAAGACAAAAATAAACTAACATTTTTTTGTTTAAATAAATTCTAGTTCTATTTATATCCAACTAGTACTACTGGCTAACTTGTTTTTGGTTAAGAATTTATAGTAGTTACATTACACCTTGGTACACGAAAGAGTGCAACCGCATAACTTGTGGCTCTGGGTGGAGGTTACTCGCGTTTGCCTGACCATAGCCATAACAAATGTTACAAGAATATCATCATCATCATCAACAGAATACTAATCACAAGTTAAGTTAGTAGATATGATACTGCAGTAGCTAACGATGGGTATAGGTTGATTGCGCATGTGCAAATCTACACATTCGATAGGAGGATAGGCTCGATCGAATGGCAACCTACTGTTGACTATTTTTAAATATTTCCAACAACTAACTGGAGTAAATGAATGCGAGTTGCTAGAGTTGCCAAATTTCGTGATTTGGAAGATAAATATTTGTTATAACTAACTTACTTACTTACTTACTTATCCGGTCTCGGACAACCCCAGGGGGTCAGGGACCTTACAAAACGAAGATAACATATTTCGCCAACCAGTTCGATCTTTTGCTTTATCTCTCCAGTTGGCAATACCAAGTGTACGCAGGGATTCGTCAACCTGATCCCTCCAGCGGAGTCTTGGTCTTCCTATTTTTCGTCTTCCTTCGAGTTCGGTTTCGAAAAGTCTTCGCGCTGGTTCATCTTCATCCATTCTACTGACATGGCCTAGCCAGCGCAATCGCGTTATCTTGATCCGCTTAACTATGTCAATGTCAGGATAAAGCTCATACAGCTCATGATTCATGCGTCGCCGATACTCGCCGTTGTGCACTATAGGGCCATAAATTTTTCGGAGTATTTTTCTCTCGAAGACTCCTACAGATGTTTCGTCTGCTTGCGATAGGACCCAGGATTCTGCGCCATAAAGCAAGACAGGTTGAATGAGAGTCTGGTACAGCTGGACTTTTGTTACTCGAGAGAGGGCTTTATCTCTAAAGTGCTTGCTTAGCCCAAAATAACATCTATTCGCAAGCACAATTCTCCGTTTGATCTCAAGGCTGACGTTGTTATAACTAACTATTACGATAAAAATGCTTTTCATTTTGGTCATAACTAACATTTATATACACTGCATGTCAAAATAACATTAGAATATTATGGTGGTGTAATAGTTTGAAGCCCAAAGTTACCAAATACCAACTCACCACTAACGTTTGATGATATCACCATTAACTTTGTCGACAAATTGAGAAAGAGATGGCGCTGCTGTGAGAGGATCAGTAAACTTCGAAATAACGTTTGGCAATAGTCCAATTGATATAAATATTCGATTGGTGGCACATGTCGAGTCAGTCTGATTTCAAACACGTATCAATATACATCCTCGGGTAATGGAGTTATTGAGTAAAGACGTATTTTGGAAGTGTTAAGTTTGTACCGAACAAGTAAAATAAAAGAAGATGTTTTACTTATCGTATTGTTACGAATGTACTAATTAATCTTCTTAACACTGCTTCATTTCCCATTAGTAAAACAAGGTTTTTAAAGTATGATAATTACAACCGTTTTCTTTATTTTACTTGCAATTTATTTATATTTACGATAATTTACGATAAGTCTTTACTCCATAACACTATTGTCGACGACCTGTACGTTTACACAGGGGCCAGCAGTTCGACTTGGTACTTGGAGGACTAGTGGAGAATAGAGTGCAGTGAGGGAATTAGATATAAGTGACTAGAAGTAAACCATGTTGTAAATACATTTAAGTAATACATATTTTTGGACGTTTGATTGATGTTCAAAATCCGTTTCCCATTACATCCCATGAAGGGATTGGGGAGAGCTTCTCACAACCAGTGAGTTGTACGCTTTCTAGTTTTATACTCACTGATTGGGACCTACACTTTTACACCGGTTCCGAACGGTATTTTTGAGAAGCATTTTCATGGCTAAATATATAAATATAAAGAAGCCGTAAGGCCAGCTCATTTAAACATTTGTGTTTCAAAAATTCACTCCTATTCAATCTTTTTGTAAAAGGATACAAAACCAATACTCTTGTTATTACTAAAACTACCTTACTTCTAACCTACATACTAAACTTTACCTAAAAAAACCAAAAACATAAAATTAAAAATAAATAATAAAGTTCATATTCATCACACCCGTACAATTATTGGGCGGTGTTATACACGGTGTCATTTAGGTCGTATGACCCGAACCTCCTATGGTAGAATTTGAGGCTGCCCATTGGGCTTTCCAGCATGTTGTGCTCTGTAGAGCCGTAGTAAGCACATTGGGGTTAAAGCCTTATCCTATTCGATAACGCTTTGAAATTCTTCAGATGTAATTTGAGACTTCGTCACTATTCCATTGCCGGGGTAACCGATGGCCAGGTCAATCATCCACGAGTCGATCCTCCTGTTACTCTCACTATAAAAAAGTCCCCAGGGGGGGGGGGGGGGGGGGGTGAAACTCCCATCCGCGTTCCTCTTAGGCCACACCCTCATGCAGTATCGTAGGATCCGCCTTTCTGCTCTTCGGATTCTCTCCATCTGGCTAGATGTTATGCTGAACCAGATCGGGAACGCATAAGCAATTACAGGTCTTATTATCTGCTTGTATAATACCATCTTTACTCTGTTGCTTAGACCACGTTTGCCGGTTAACAATTTTGAATACATTATAAATGTGCCTCTGGCCTTTTCCAGCATGTTATCGACCTGTCTGTTAAATTTCATATCTTCTGTGAATAGTACTCCCAGGTATTTTAGTATGTTGGAATTTTCGATGTTATAGCCTCCAATTTGTATTTTCGGTAATAACCTCCTCGCGTTCCTATATAAGTCCTTTTTCTTACCCTTCACCATTAGGCACTTAAATTTAGGTACATTTAATTTCAGGTACCATTCCCTGAAATAAATTTCGAGTTTTCGGAGGTAGTTCTGCATTTTTTCCTCTGCAACCTTCTTCCTCGGGCTCACATATGTCCGCAAGGTATAAATTGTATAGGACTGGGCCCTGTGGTACGCCGGCGACCGTAGAAAAGACGGCTGAGTTATCGTTCCCTATTTCGACATAGAATGTCCTGTCGATTAGGTAGTGATATATCCATCTTGTTAGGTAATTTGCAAAGCCGTACTTTGTACTCATCTCATACACAATGCCTTCTTGCCAGACGGTGTCTAATGCCTTGGCGAAGTCGAGGCTTACCGCTGTTGTCAGTCTTTCTCGTGTAGTCCTCTTATGATTCTGTCTGAAAATGCCATAAGCTCGTGGCTGGTGGACAGGTTAGTCCTGAAGCCGAACTGGAATTCCTTTAATATGCTCTTTTCCTCTAAATGCAATCGCACCCTGTCAAACATGAGTCTCTCAATGAGCTTACAGATGTTTGACAAGAGTGCGATTGGCCTGTAGCTCTCGGTCTTTGTCGGATCTTTTCCTGGTTTTAGTACCGGCACCGTTCTGGAATTTTTCCACTTCATGCAATTATTGAAGATGATTGCCAGGTACTCCCATTACCTCTCATCAGTTCAACGTGCCAAAGACCTTAGCTATTTATACTCACTCACCATACTCAAATGGAGTTATATCTAGCGAGTTCAATAACCTCCTAGTCGTTGTTGTTGGTTATCATTATACTGATAATCTTTAATCTGAAGCGAATTCATGCTACTGGTTTAGCGAACTGGTATGTTGCGTACTTTTAGGCAAACACTAATCGTACTGTTATTTACAGTAAGCACAATAAGTGAGCATGCATATTACATTACTGTGGCATAAATAAGGATTTTAATCGTAACACAATCATAATACAATTGCCTCTTACAATCATAATGTTTGCCTCCTATTCATAATATGATCATCAATTTACGGCAGATAAAAGTGCCCTGATACCATATTAACCATGACGCTGGCATCCCTTTTTTTCAAATTAAAAAATGGTTCTCGTTTGTGCTAAACATTTAAATTTTCGATTTTGCCCATGACAGAGGAATTATTTGCAACATACGTGGAACTTAATGTCTACTTCGTTCGGGATTTTTTTGTCTTAAATTGAAATGATCGCAATGATCATTATCATGATCATAACATCAATTTTATAGTCTCCGTAGTTGGTGGTATGTGTGAATCCGGTTTAATTTGGTTGGAAATCAAAGGCGAGCCTCTTTTTTTCTTTCTGTTTCTTGGACAACCAACTTTGTCGTTCGTCGTCCTTATAGCAGAATGGAAAGCAGAACGCATGTTTTCATGTAGTGGATATGAAGTTTTAAAGATCGCGTGACTTGAAAGATCAACTTAGATTTTTTAACTCCTCCTGATGCTTCTGTCGATACTAAAAATAACTAAAACCGACCGACCACAGGGCTCAGCACCTGCTGCTGCTCTGCCAAACTTATCAAAGTGTCATTTAGTCGGTTGTGGTTGTTGTGGCGGCGATGGCGATGGCAACGGCGACGGCGGTGCAACAATTTTTGCTAGATCTTCATAAATTTGAGGCAAATATAAAAATCTTTAATATTCATTATTGAACTGAAAAATATTCCTGGTCGTTATCTTTTATTGCATTTATTACATGATAGAGAGAAAAATGTAGGGAAAACTTTATTAAAGATTTTTGAAATTCATTTGATTTTTGAATTGTGGAAGAGAATTAAGCAATTGCAAAGCAAAACCAAAACCATAAAACAATAAATTGCCACAGCTTGATCTTACTCGGATTGACGTGCTCGATTTGAGCAAATATATGGTCAGAGTATGATTTGGACTTCATACCAATCGCGTAATTGGCTCGATTGCATATCAAATTAGACAGTTATAACTATGAAAATTAGTATGATTACTATCAATAGTTGCAACAAGTTCTAGCAAAAGATTTGTTCTATATGCTATGGTAAAATCTTTTGCAAAAGCTTGCTATCGATTTGTTGCAATTTTATAAATTTTGTCAAGCTGACTAAATATCAGTTATTTCGTTTGTTATTAAGAAATATGATTCTAATATCTGACTAATAAGAGAAAATTGTTTTAATTGGCAGCTGAGAAAGCAAAAATAACTAAATTTCTTATTGTATAAACTCGACAAGCTACAGCCTATAAGTCTATATCCAATGCTACAATATCCGATCAAAGGGAAGGATTTGCGGAGACAAAAATGGAATGAAACTTGCTTTAATTTGAGAGAAAGTATCATCATTTCGGTGGCGAAAATAAAAAAGTTAGTAACAGATCTGTCAAAATTTGTTTTGCAAATCCTTCTCCTCATGCTTACACTATCCCATTCTCTTTCCGCAAATGAAAATGTTGACACATCCAATGAGTCATTTAATTGTGTAACAAGGGCTTAACTGCCAAATAAAAAGTGTACTGATTCTTCAATGGATGTCAGAACACATGTTGTAGACCAGCATACTAGTACGAGTATATTTTATCTGTCTTTCAAGATCAACACGTTTTGTTGTAAATTTTTACCAGAAGTATCAACACCAGGGACCATTTGCGGGCAAGTTATTTTCTGGAAAATATTAGTCAAGGTCAAAAAACATTCTAGGAAAATTTGCGAGCTTTTATTGTTTGAAATATTTTTGAAAAAATGTTTGTAACAGTTCATGAAGATGGTTGGAAAAATATTTTAAAACTAACTATGTTAGAATTATTTTGGAACCAACTGCAAAAAGATTGATGGATAGTTCATATACCGAACAACAAAGGACAGTTGAATTAATCTATTTCATTCACGATTTCGAATTAATATTAAACTTTGTAAATTTAAATGCAAATAATATTAATTCAAATTTAAATATTACAACTGGCAAAGTTGAAATTCAAAATAATTATTAAATTAAAAATAAATCATTTGAAATTTAAAATATTTGAAAATATCGTATGTACTTTCCCATTGCATCCCATGAGTGAGTTGTGAAGTGCTTCTCAGAATCTGCGAGCTGAGCACTTTTATTTTTGGGCTAACGGGCTATGCTTTACGCTAACCATTGTGCAACCCAACCTCACGGTCTAAAGGCATGAATTACAATTTAAGACCTCAATCAAGAGCATTGTTTTGAAAGCTTTTGAGTTTCCTTTGAATTCCTTTGAAATACAAGCGCACAGCTCACGGAATGATTTACCTTGGTGGGCATTGAAATAGCTACATATATTCCCAACCATCTACCATAATAATCAATTGGCCACGCGACCTTGGATAGGGGGGACTCCCCTTCGTCGATGACAAACTCCTGTTTTTTCATAGGAGGATAGGCATAGGATAGGCGGATAAGATAAGAAAATGAAAATTAATGTTATCGATAACTTCCTTAGTTATCGATATTTTAACTGCATGATAACTTAAAATGATAACACAAGACAGAAATATTGTTGGAATGATATTTTTTTTTATAATATTGTTACGAAATTCCTTATTCGTCCTTTTTGCGTTGTTTTATTTCCAATAATAAATCAAGGTTCGTTTTAGATTGCGACAATTACAACGGTTTAACTTCCTTTAATTTTACTTATATAGTACAACAGTTTTCAATATTTACACCACTTTCTTATATTTTATTATCAAATCGCGTTGCTTACTTTCCGCTAGGGCTGCGACGTCGACATCGGTGTTTTACAAAAATCGATGTTTTCCAAAAACATCGATTACTTTTAACATCGATGTTTTAGTGTCGATGTTTTACCGACATCGATGTATTGCATCGATGTTTGTATCGATGTTTTTCTGTCTGACTGCGATTGTGACCAGTGCTGTAAAAATTCTACTATCTTGTATTTTTGTCTTTGGAACCTTGAACAATAATCTTTTATATAATTTTGTTTTAGCAATATAAGTACGTAAATAAAATAACTCTAGTATTAATCAAGTTTTATATTTTTTTCGCCTTTATATCATCGAATAGGGTAACTTATTTGTTGATAACATCAACAAAAACCAACATCCGTAAAAACATTGATGTTTTCGAAAAAAAAATCTTCAACAAAATTTTATTTTTTTTTAAACAGTATTATTGTGTTGAACAACGATTGCAATTGAAGGTCTTTCCAAAAAGATACAATTACTAGTATATAATGCCTTTATTTCAAGGAGGTATAAAGAACTGGAGACAATTAAATTTTTTCTTTATGACAAAAAAAAAATTATATAAAAGTCAATGAATACAAGTTTTATACGACAGTACTTTTCAGGTACAACATTTCTTCCCTCCATGCCAAGGAGGTGAATATAACAGTCTCCGTTTCCTAAGTCTTGTTGACCTTCGTGAAGGTTGATTAAAATGTAATTCGGTTCTAGCCGGGACCATTGGAAGAATCGGGATTGATGAACAGTTCGCGGTTGCAGATGCCAAGCCGAGATCATTTTGGGCCACGACATCCGGTCTGGATGTAACAACACCCGGTGACGAAGACCCACTCGTTTCCACTCCTTGCTCTGCAGACCATCTTATCCTGCTTCCCGTATTTGACTGCGAACTCTTTGGGTAGTAGTGAATATGCCTTCCCTTCGAATCCTCATAGCTTTCAGTTGAGATGTTTCGAGTTCCCACCTCGTCCTTTTTATGACGTATTGAAGTCCCACTTAAATCAGAAGAGACCCCTTCCTCCCGCGCACGACGTTTTATCTGATCAATGTGTCGTTTGCAGGTTTTGCCCTGATATTCAATTTGGTAGTGTACATCGCCCAAGCGACGCATAATTCTTCCTGATATCCACTTATCCATGCGAGGATTCTCGGATAAAAACCAAACATTTTGACCAGGATGAAAGAAACGAAAATTATCTTTGAATGTCACATCCTGTGGTAGCATCAAGTCGAGTCGTGTACGTATTGTTCTTCCCAAGAACAGCTGCGCTGGGGATTGACCAGTTGTTGAGTGTGGTGCCGATCTGTATTGGCGTAAAAAAATGTTCAAATTTTCCTTAACGTTGGACTTGCTGGTTCCCATATTCTTAAGTGCATTCTTGACTGTCTGAACCGAGCGTTCTGCTTGACCATTCGTCGACGGATGATAGGGTGCCGTCAGTTTATGATACTTCACATCTACATTCTGAAGATAGGCTTTAAACTGAGCAGATGTAAAATTGGATCCATTATCGGATACAACAGTAACCGGAACTCCGTACGCGGAGAATAAGTCATCCAAAATCGATACTGTAGCGCCTGCTGTAATGGCATTCGTCACCTTCACTTCAACCCACTTACTAAATGCATCTGAAATGATTAACATCATAGTTCCAAAGATAGGTCCAGCATAATCTATATGTATGCGCTCCCAAGGCCCCTTGGGATATTCCCAATGGTGATCTCTAAATCTTGATGGATTATGTGCATGCTTAGCGCAATCGCTGCAACTATTGGCGATATTTCCAATATCTGTATCCACACCCGGCCAATATACGAAAGATCTTGCAATCCCCTTCATTTTAACTATTACTAAATGAGTGGCATGTAAATCTTGCAAAACTCTCCTTCTAAGAGATGGTGGTATGACGACGCGATGCTCGTACACCAAACAGCCCCCATTGAGTTTGTAATTAATTTCTGGTGCCTTATAACCCAGTTTCTTCAAGCACTTACCCGACTCCAGGTATTTAACTATTCTTCCCAGGTTGGTCTCTTTTTTACTCTCATTAGCAATTTGATGTGACTTAATTGGCAGTTGTTGTAATTGTTGAACACTGACGTGTTCAAAACCGTCTCCTTCCGACCCTCCATGTAGGACTTCCGGCAATGCCCCCGAAGTACAGTTCAGGTGATCTACGAAATCCCTTTTAATCATTCTGGAGCAGTAATCAGCATTCACATTCGACTTTGTTGGCTTAAAAACAACGTCAAAATCGAAATTACCTAGGTAATCGGCATAATTGACCATTCGACTTATGCATAGCACAGGCAGGGATTTGGTTGGATGCAAAATTTGTGACAAAGGTTTGTGGTCTGTAATCAAGGTCCAGTGGCGTGCATATAAGTAAAGAAAGAACTTCAGCAGGGCACACTATTGCTAACGCCTCTCTATCCATTTGAGGGTATTTCCTTTCCGTTGATGTTAGCATACGGCTTGCATATGCAATAGGTCGTTCACTTCCATCTTCCATTCTGTGTGATAGGACTGCACCTAATCCTATTGAAATGGCGTCGGTGGCAAAGAGTAACGGCCGTGCTGGATCGTATGGAATCAACGCGCTGGGAGAAATTAATGCATCCTTTATGTCGTCGTAAGCCTTTACTGCATCGTTCGTCCACTGAAAGTTTTCCCGCTGGATCATATCACGAAGTGGCTTACTTCTTGTCGAAAGGTCCGGTATAAATGAGCTATTTCCCAAAAATAATTGCAGTTCGTCGACTTTCGTTGGCTTTGGAGAATCTCGTATTGCTTTTATATGCTTGTCCGACTTATGAATCCCATTTGCATCAATTTTATGGCCTAAAACTCCACTGCAGGAGCAGCAAAGACGCATTTTGATTTGTTGAGCCGAGGTCCATGCTCCTTCAGCTGTTCTAATATATTCTGAAGCGTGTATATCATTTCATCTAAGTTCGATGCATGTATTAAAATGTCATCAAAGAAACTGCTTACATCTGAAATTCCCTGAAGAACATTCTCTATTCTACGCTGCCACAACGCTGGTATATTTACAGCGCCATAAACAGCTCGAGTTGGTCGTATTAACCCATGAGTCGTTGTATTTAGAGTTAAGGCATGTGCAAATTCTTCGTCTACAGGGAGATGGGTCTGTAATATCTAGGTGGCAGAAAAACTTAGCATTCTTCATTTTGTTGAAAATAATTTAGGCTTTTGAAATAGGGTGCTCATCTATAATCATCCTGGGATTTAAAGTAGGTTTATAATTACCCGTTATTCTTATTTTGCCATTCTTCTTCGTTACTACATGAGTGGCCGAAGCCCATTCCGAATAGTCGACTTTCTCAAAAAAGCCTGACTTAATTTTTAAATCAATTTCAGCTGCGTATCTATCGCGCAATGCTAGTGGTATTGTTCTAGCCCTTGAAAACACTGGTGTAACTCCTGGCTTAAAATTAATCTTCGCATGCGGACCCTTAAGCTTCCCCGTTGCATCACTGAAAACACACTCATATTTGACCAAAATTCGATTTAAAGCTTGATTCTGATCAGCCGTCAGAGAAGGTGTGTCTACCTTAATGGCGTTGACCTGATCGGAGACGGAAAAGAGTTCGGATATGTTTATCTCGTTTACGAAATGTGAGATCCACTCCCTTCCGAAGAGTGAATCGAAATTCCCATCCATAATGTATAAGTTTAATCTCCGTGTTGTATCTCCCACTTTAACGTCCACAGAAGTGCGTCCAATGCATGGAATCGGGTGCCCAGTGTAGGTAGTAAATTGCCTGTTTGTTGGCTGAAGCGTATTCATCCTTCTAATTTTCTTAAACGTTTCTTTACTAACTATACCACATGAAGCACCGGTGTCAAGTTCCATATACACCTTACATCCATTAATATTAGCGTGGATTACTTTCCTTTCACTATAACTCTTGTTTACTACATTAATGACATTGAGGCAATGAACTTCGTCGAATCCCTCCTCCTCTGCTATTTGAGAAGTACTGGACTTGCACTCTTTTGATATATGTCCTGACTTACCGCATGTAAATTTGCATTTTGGCTCCGAAGGTGCCTGCCGCCACATCCATAACACGAAGATTGGCTTTCAATTTTTTTATTCCTATATACGTTAGCACAATTCTTCTTCTTCGTCTGTACGGGAACATATCCCAGTTTGTTTGCCGGTTCAGTTACAAACCCATTTGGTGAATTCTTCACGTCCGCTGTAGTTTGACGAGTCGCCTCCAAAGAATGAGCAATTTCGTATGCGTCTTTGAAAGTAGTGGGATCCTTTGCGATTATTTCATCGCAAATAGAGGGCGAATCCATGCCCGCAAGGAATTGTTCAGTTAACATTCTGTCCATGAACTCACCGTATTCGCAGTGCGCAGCTGTTTTCTTAGTCGAAGTGCAAAATTAGATATAGGTTCACCTCCCTCCTAAACCTGATACTCTCAGCAAACTTGTTCCGTTTCCTGTCAAAGTGTCCAATCAAGATTTGTTTTATTTCACCATATGAACAGCTTTGGCGATCCCTAGGTTGAATAAGAATCCTTAATGCGTCATTTAGTTGGCTCCCCATATGTACACGAGCATATGTGTGGTGCTCCGCATCTTGTACCTTACTTAAACTAAGGGCGAGGTCGAATGTTTGAAAATAACCTTCCACCGATGAATTATCCCCTGCTACAAACTCAGACATTGTAAATGGTGGCGCTATAGTAGACATATTTGTAGCTGACTGTCCATTAGAAGTTAGTCCCTGTCTTGAAATAGACGCTAATGTGGCCTGCGTAGCTTCTGTTACTGACAGTTTTAAGGCGTTCGCTAGGGCTGGCGAAAATTGTTGCGTTTCCTCCGGACGTAACGCCATTGTTCACCACTTCTGACACCAAAATATTAGCGGCATTCATGCAAACGTAAAAGCCGAGAACTTTTGCTAAGCGCAAGTTTCCCTCGCACCGTTGCATGCGGCACCAGGTAAAGTTGCTCAGCTTAGTTGTGCTCAAATCCATATCAGGATACATAAGGTGGTAGCAGTAGCAATTGCATGTATTA
Organism: Phaonia tiefii; assembly: GCA_963931995.1. NCBI lineage: Eukaryota > Metazoa > Arthropoda > Insecta > Diptera > Muscidae > Phaonia > Phaonia tiefii. Next base: position 297,343,371 of record OZ008368.1, read on the forward strand.
TGTATGTGTACTTTTCTACTGTTCTAGTGCTATCACCTTAGTTATCCATCCTAGTCAGATGACAACGAAATGTCAAAAGTTTACACGTTTCTCCATCCCACGTTTGCACAGCAAATTTGCCTCGAAAACTTTTCACTTTTGAGCAAGTCGCTTTGTATGGGAAATTTGTTTGTTTTGACGTTTGCTGTGCAAGTTTACGATGTTTTCGAGTTTACGAGGTTCTTTCGAGCTTTCATGAAGACCACTATTGTGTTCAACAACGATTGCAATTGAAGGTCTTTCCAAAAAGATACAATTACTAGTATATAATGCCTCTATTTAAAGGAGGTATAAAGAACTGGAAACATTAAATTTTTTCTTTATGATAAAACCAAATTATATAAAAGTCAATGAATACAAGTTTTATACGACAGTAGTTTTCAGATACAACAAGTATAAATTAAAATAACTCCTGTATTAATATTTTTTGTATTTTTTGGCCTTAATATCATCAAATAGGGTGATTTATTTGTTGATAACACATATTTAAAAGAGAATATCAGCAAAAACAAAATTTCCGTAAAAACATCGATGTTTTCGATCGATGTTTTTTACCGATGTTTTATCGACATCGATTCATTTGATTTAAAACATCGATGTTGTAAAACATTGATGTTTTAAAGTCGATGTCGCAACACTACTTTCCGGCAGTTAATCACAAGCTGACTCTCCGTTCCAAAGACAACAGGTATTTATACGAACTCACAATACTCAAATGTAGGTATCTCTAGCGAATTCACGAACCTTCTAGTCGTTGTTGTGGGTTATCTTTGTACGAATTAATGAATTCACCTTTGAAGTAATGGAGAACCACCTCGAATAGTGGAGAACTATCTTAACTGAGGCGAATTCATGCTACTGGTTTAACGAGCTGGTATGTTGTTACAATGCATACTTTCAGGCGCAGCATTAATCGCCCTGTTATTTACATAATGTTAGTCTGGACATTAATGGCCAGTTTTTCAGTCAGTGGTGATCTTCGTTTCTTAGTTAAATTATTGTTAAACATCGAATTGTGTTTTTAAGTCATTGTTTAACTATGATTTAACCACCCAATGTTAGTTGGTTAACTTATAGTCAGAACCATATTATTTTGACAATCAAATTACTGACTGTCAAAGTGAGAAATGAAGATTGTATAAAATACATGTTTCAGATTTGCGTATTTGTACACATACGTTTAGTCTAGATCGTTAAATTGTTTCGCCTATATAGTTTTTTACACATTTTTGTTAAAATGACTTCTATTTTATGCATATATTTCTTATTGTACATAATTCCATTTTGTTTGTTCCCCTTTGTTGTTTTGGTATTTATCACAAAACACGCGTTATTTCCAATAAGAATACAAGGGTTGCCAAATTAGTTGACAATATGGCGACTTACATTAACTCACCACTGGAAAACAAAATGCAAAGTTAACCTCTAACTAACTTAGAATTAAGATTAAGTAATCCGATGGTTAACTACCCACTTAAAAACTGGCCATAAGAGTAAGTAAGCCTTAGAAAAAGTAACCCAGCAATAAATCGATAGTTAAGCCCGCTGTATGGCAAGTTGCGCCATCTTGTTGGAACCAAATGTCGTTGATGTTTAGCTGATTAATTTTTGGAAACAAAAATTCAGTCGCATGGCTCGATAGCGCTCGCCATTCACCGTAATCGACATTTCGGCGTCTTCTTCTATACTTCGCGCTACAGCAGCAATATTATCTTCGGTACACACATTTCTTTGTCTTGTTGATGGTTTTTAATCGGGAGGAGTAAAATTAGTGCGAAAACGAGAAATGTCCCTCTCTTCACATTCTCTTAATGACGACGAGGTAATAGACCATTTCATCTAGTTCGAGTTGCTTTTGTAATTTACGCTTTGGTTGGATATAATACGGACAGAAATAAAAGGGAATGCGTATTTTCGTTCGATGCAAACACCATAAAACATAATTTAGCTTTCATTAGTATCAATCAAACATTATTTAAACTTAGTTTGCTGCATGGTCTATAATCTCTATATTGTTACGAATTTCCTTATTCATCCTTTTTGCGTTGTTTTATTCCCAATAATAAAACAAGGTTCGTTTTTCAATTACGATAATTACAACAGGTACTTACTTACTTATCCGGTCTCGGACAACCCCGGGGGGTCAGGGACCTTACAAAACGAAGATAACATATTTCGCCAACCAGTTCGATCTTTTGCTTTATCTCTCCAGTTGGCAATACCAAGTGTACGCAGGGATTCGTCAACCTGATCCCTCCAGCGGAGTCTTGGTCTTCCTATTTTTCGTCTTCCTTCGAGTTCGGTTTCGAAAAGCCTTCGCGCTGGTTCATCTTCATCCATTCTACTGACATGGCCTAGCCAGCGCAATCGCGTTATCTTGATCCGCTTAACTATGTCAATGTCAGGATAAAGCTCATACAGCTCATGGTTCATGCGTCGCCGATACTCGCCGTTGTGCACTATAGGGCCATAAATTTTTCGGAGTATTTTTCTCTCGAAGACTCCTACAGATGTTTCGTCTGCTTGCGATAGGACCCAGGATTCTGCGCCATAAAGCAAGACAGGTTGAATGAGAGTCTGGTACAGCTGGACTTTTGTTACTCGAGAGAGGGCTTTATCTCTAAAGTGCTTGCTTAGCCCAAAATAACATCTATTCGCAAGCACAATTCTCCGTTTGATCTCAAGGCTGACGTTGTTGTTTTTGTTCACGGCAGATCCGAGGTATATAAATTCGTCCACTACCTCGAAGTTATAACGGTTATCAACGTTCACGCTTTGGTCTAATCGCGTGGAGGCCCTGTTCGTTGAAACCATTAATTTTGTCTTGTCCTCATTCACCGTCAGACCCACTTTTGCTGACTCCTTCTCAATTCTCGAAAAAACCGCAGTAACTTCTCTAATTGTGCGCCCAATGATATCTATATCATCAGCATACGCGAGCAGCATGTGACTTTTGCTGCTGATGGTTTTATTCATATTGACTGCAGCTTTTCTCATAATGATCTCCATTAAGATGTTAAAGAGATCGCACGATAGGGTGTCGCCTTGCCTGAGGCCTCGCTTAGTTTCGAAAGGTTCGGTAAGATCCTTACCAACTTTCACTGCGGATTTGGTGTTCGTCAAGGTCATCCTGCAAAGGCGTATGAGTTTTGCAGGAATACCAAGCTCAGACATTGCTTCATAGAGTTTCTCCCGTATCGGACTATCGAAGGCTGCTTTATAATCGATAAATAGATGATAGGTGTCGATTTGTTTTTCGTGTGTCTTCTCCAGGATTTGGCGTAGCGTGAAAATCTGGTCAGTTGTCGATTTTCCAGGCCTAAAGCCACACTGGTATGGTCCAATCAGGTCAGCGATAATTGGTTTTAGTCTTTCGCACATTATACTTGATAGAACCTTATATGCTATGGATAAAAGGCTTATTCCACGGTAGTTGGCACAAATACTCGGGTCACCTTTTTTAAATATGGGACATAGTACACTGAGACTCCAATCGCCGGGCATGCATTCATCTAACCAAATTTTGCTAATGAGCTGATGCATGCACCTTATCAGCTCATCGCCGCCAGCCTTAAACAGCTCCGCCGGTAATCCATCGGCTCCTGCGGCTTTGTTGTTCTTAAGCCGGGCAATAGCTGTTCTGACCTCGTCTTGGTTAGGAGGGGGGCAATCGACGTCGTCGTCCATATTGTGATCGATTGTCCCATCGTCATCGGATATCTCAGGTACTAGTAGCGCGGAGAAATGCTCTCTCCATATTCCCAACATGCTCTGCACATCTGCGACGAGATTTCCGTCTTTGTCTTTACAGAAGGGGGGCCCTGAACCATGTCCATTAGTTCCGCTTTTAACTTTTTGGTAGAATTTTCGGGCTTCGTTCTTCCTTCTGTATGTCTCAATTTTCTCACTCTCGCGTTTTCTCCACTGCCGTTTCTTACGCCTAAAGAGACGGTTTACCTCCTTTCTCTTCTCCCTATACCGCTCAGTTGCAGCTCGCGTTGCAATTGACTGAAGCATTACCATACGTGCAGCGTTCTTTTCGTCATTTGCTATGCGACACTCTTCATCGTACCACGGTTTGTTGCGAAGCGGTTTTTCGAAACCAAGTACGGTTGTTGCGGCAGTTTTTATAGAGTCGGAAATGGGTTTCCACTGCGCATCAGGATCGTCATCGGGAGGGGGTGGGTTCTGTGCCAAAAGTTGCGAGAGCTTCCTTGAGTAGGCTGTGGCTACCTCTGGTAATTGCAGCTTTCCGATGTCCAGCTTCCTCTGCGTCTGGTTTCGTACGATTTTCGCTCTACCTAATCTTGTGCGAACCTTTGCTGCTACCAGGTAGTGATCAGAATCGATGTTAGCTCCTCTGATCACTCGTACGTCCATTACACTGGATGAGTGCCTTCCATCAATTACCACGTGATCAATTTGGTTCCTAGTTCTTTGATCAGGGGATACCCAAGTAGCCTTGTGGATGTCTTTATGCTGGAATCTTGTGCCACTGATGACCATGTTTTTTGCCGCGGCAAAGTCAATCAGTCTCATACCGTTGTCGGAACTGTCAGCATGAAGACTGAAATTGCCAATAGTTGGATTAAACACATTCTCCCTTCCTACTTTGGCATTAAAATCTCCTAGTACAATCTTAATGTCATGGCCAGGGCAGCGGTCATACGTTTCCTCTAGGAGCTCATAGAATATGTCTTTGGCATCATCATCTTTCCCTTCTGTCGGGGCATGCACACAAATTAGGGAAATATAAAAATATTTCGCTTTTATGCGGATTGTGGCTATTCGTTCACTCACAGGATTGAACCTAGAGACTAGATGTCGCAGTCTTTTGCCAACTACAAATCCACAACCAAATTCATGTTTTTTTTCATGGCAACTGTAGTATATATCGCAGTTTCTTTTTCTTGTGCAGCCATGTCCTGTCCATCGCATTTCCTGGATAGCGGTAATGTCAGCCCTATAACTTTCGAGGACATCTGCCAGTTGGATACTTGCACCGGATCTATATAGAGTTCTTACATTCCAAGTGCATATCCGTAAATCGTGGTCCTTATAACGTTTGCGGGGGTCGTCAACAAATAGGGGTTGTTTATGTTTTCTGTTTCGTTTTTGTATTTTCACTGCCATTATGAACGGTGGCGGGAGGCAAACCCAGCCCACCGGGTTTTTGCATTTTACCTACTGCCAGGATATTTGATTGCAGCCGCCCATTATGGATCAGACGCTGACCAGGATGCGATATGTTGAACCTGGATTTTCTTCTTTTAGTTTCTATCCGCCGTTGGCCCGTATGTTTGGCTCATCCGCCTTCTAAGGACAAAAGAATATGCCCGATTGTTTGATGAGCTTCAGTGACATCAGTCACCTACTATACCTGATTTGATGCTCATTTGTTTCGCCTTCTCACTCTAGCTAGCTAACGGAGGTTTCCGAAAAGCCATTGCCCAGGACATACTGCGTGGAAGTAGTGAGCTGCTTGGACTGCCCAATGAAGGAATCATTTCTGGCCACTCCCAAGTGAATGGCAATCAGAAACTTTCCACCTCCACGGACAGTCCCAAATTACAACAGGTAACTTCCTTTTATTTTACTTATATATTATAACAGTTTATTTTATTTACACCACTTTAATAAGTATTATATATTATCAAATCGCGTTGCTTACTTTACGGGGTTTAATCACAAACTGAACTCTCCATTCCAAAGACCTCCGCTATTTATACCAGCTCACCATACTCAAATGTAATTATTTCTAGCGAATTCAAGAACCTTCTAGTCGTTGTTGTTAGTTATCTTTGTAGAATCATCTCGAATGGTGGAGAATTATCTTAACTGAGGCGAATTCATGCTACTTGTTTAGCGAGCTGGTACAATGCATACTTTCAGGCGCAGCACCAACCGCCCTGTTATTTACATAATGTTAGTATGAGCATTAAGAGCAAGCAAAAGCTTTTACTTATTCGTAACAACATCTTCTTTGGTCTCTCATGCTACATCATTTGCCTAGTACCTTTTCGATCGGCTATGCCATAGAAACCCCCTGACCGAACGACTTGGTAGTTGGAGTACTCGTAGAGAATATAGTGGATGGGAGAATGAGCGATAGGTGACTGGTAGTACGGTAATTTGGTTTGCTCAATGCTCTTTTCATACAGTTGCCACCGTGCATCGAATCAAAAGTACAAATCAAAGCAACTGGGAGTATTTTTGTAGTAATTAAAACAAAGGGATAGGTTTGTCAAAAAATGCCTCTGCAGAACGTTCTCTAAGGTTGCAATTTTTGACCACTCTTTAAAGCTATTTTAGCCGCAAGTATACACAACATAATACATTTCTTTTATATAAATTAAAAACAAACTTTTGCTTAAATAGTGATGTGTATAAACTCAAAACTTTGAAGCAAAAACAATTATCCAGTTTTATATTCGAAATAATGAAAGAAGAACAAATATTAATTATTCTATTTAGTAAATACTTCTTCATTAATGTTTAAAATTCAAAAAAATAACAGACAAAATTGATAATTAATTATGTGCTATATATAAGTATTGGTTATTGTTTATTTTGCATTTGTAGCACACACCCTTTGAGAACACATAAAACTAAAATTTCAACCAAAATTTCACCAACGGTAAAGGCTTAAATAATAAATAAATTTTGTTTTTTGCGCTAGGTCCTACTTCTTCAGATATAGGTCTTTAAAGCTTGATATATAATTGGTCATATCTCAGGTATTTATCATCGGATCTGCTTGAAATACGTATGTATCATTACAAAGCCCTTGTGAAAATCTATAACTCTGTATATAAATATATTTTCTTTTATTAACCCATTGTGGGCTCATTTAAAAAATGGTTTTTAACCTCACTTTTTTGGTTTAATCAATTTGTTGTTCTTGTCTTTGGGCGTTGTTGTCTTTTGTCGTTGTTGTTTTTGTCTTTTATTTCTGTTGTCCTTTGTTGTAGTTTTTACTCACCAAAATAAAAAACATTATTTCTAAAAACTCGCGCGATGTTTCTGATTTTGTCACACATCGACTTAAGCTGCAGAGGGAATTTTATCCCCCTGCCTGAGCGACTAGTTGGAATATAAATTTAACGATTTATGAAATTTATTTCATCAGGATCGGTTAATAAATGACAGAGTTATGCGCGATTATACATTCAAGCTTTGGAGACCTATATTTCGGAAAATGTGGACTTCCGCAAACTTTTTCTTTTTTTTTCTAAATCCGCATTTAATGCTCTACCAGGCAAAAAAAAAACGAAAAAAAACAAATTTTGCTGCTAAAAGAAATTTGCTCCATTTTAACAACCAAAAGCAACACGACATGCGTTAAAAATAAAATGGAGTGCGTAGAGAAATTATAAATTAAATATTTGCAAGGTAAATCAAAGATATGTGGTAACTCTCCGCAACAAAATTTTCCGTTTAGAGATTATTATTTCGCAAGAACTGAATACCGGGCTTAAAGATTTGAATAGCTGAAGGATGTTTTAGAGTTCATTTAGTGTTTTTTTTTGTGAATAAGGCGGTTAGCATATTACTCTATCAACAACGTTTAAGATTTTGTTGGCAACATGTGGATAAAAACCGGATGGATCTTTAGCTTTTCTCCTCCATTCGCACTGGTTCAATCTGATCCCTTTTACTGACATGGCCTAGCCAGCCTATTTTGATACGCATAAGTACGCCTATATCGGGATACAGATTATGCAGCTCGTGGTTCAGCCGTCGTCGACACTCGCCGTTCTCTGTTATAGGTCCATATACTTTTCGGAATATTTTTCTCTCGAAGACTCCCAATGATGTTTTATATGGCGACAATTCACACTTGCTTATAACTTTTCCTCCGGGTTTCATCATATATATTTTGCTTTCCATAGTAATCCATCCATTAATTTGCTTCAGAGTAAATTCAAACATCCCACTTTTTATGTATCTGTGGAATATTTAAAATTTGCCACGATCATGTGGACTTATTATTTTTGTTTCTGTTATGTTCGCATGTGGGCTATTTGCCGCTTACCCACCAACATTTAGATTTATTTGGCTCCATTGTTGCAGTAGCTAGATCGATGTAGTAGATACTTTTTTGGAGGCCAACGTAGAAACGAGCCCCCAAAATATACACACTCCCCCTCCCGCTGCACCCTTATGTACTCACGAACATTTGAATTATTAATGGTTTTCTGTCACAGACAGCTCGAAATTTTTTAAAACGCAAGATTCAGGTTTTGCGCCTTTTGTTGATGATGGCAATAACGATGTTGTCGTTTCGAAAGAAATGATTATGAAGTTGCAAAATGTTCATTATAGTGATGAGGAGATATAGTAGTACTACGAAAATGTGGGGAAGAAACGCGTCGTAGAATATATACATATTTACAGTCGGGAATGTCTTTTTCGAGTACAAATGAATTGGATTAGGAATTATATTGGAATCATTACTTTAATCGCGTGAAATAAGGTCAAACCTATACAAGCCTGAAACAAAAACCAATTGCATTTAAAACGATCACATGTAGAAATGACAAGATACATAGTATACGACAACCCGAATCAGGTTTCTTGCGAAGAGAACGTAAACGGCGGCTTACGTTCGCCATCGAGGGACATGCTAGCAAATATAATCAATTTCACTCACCTTAATCACGCCATTTCAACCTATTTACTCCTAAAATATGCTAATTCTACCAGTTTGTTTTTTGTTAAAGATATATAGACGCTAATGAGTTTGAGATGAAACTATACGTCCAATAAATCACCAAAGTATTATTTTATTTATTACCGAAGTCCTAAATTAAGGCCCAATTTTTGACTGGTTGTTTAAATTGGTAATCAGTTGATTTTGATTTATGTTTGATCTGACTTTAAATACGAAAAGAGTTTTTCAGTGCTTTGTCGAATAATGGTACTACTATGTGGCAACAGTGGCAAATGCTACGAAAAATAACCGGTATTCATGCATTTTCGGTTAACCGTTACAATGCATCAACCTGACGCCATTTGCAAAACAAAAGCAAAGTAATAAAATTCAAAATATTTAATGAAATTGGAGAATATTTGAGCAGAAATAAAGTTCTAACTGCACTACGAGTTAAATGATACGTTTTTATTGTTATTTCAACTAGGATGGTGAATATAATTGTTAACATTAACAATTGCAGAAGTGTTGTGTTTGTTCTTCTTGTTGTTTTCTGTCAAAATCTTATGGTCACTTGATCATAGTTTAAATGTCCAACTTAGACTGTTTAAACAGCAATTAACTTAACCTAAAAAGTTAATTCAGAGTTTAAATTATGTTTGATCGTTGATCAAAGATGATTTTCCACTCAAAAATTAGGCCTAAGACAATTAATAGCAATAAAGGCCGAAAGAATTCGGGTTTCAAGTTTAGTAAATGCACATCTAATTCACACAATTCCGAAATCTCATATAAATATTTCCATTAGGGTGTGTCTTTTGTATTCAAAATTTAAAGATAGTACAGTGTGAAACATGTAAAGGATAAGACGATTATAACCTATTTTTACTGGACACTATGCGTCTTAAAATGCATTTACACCACCGTTTACCGCGGCCAGGTTAAGATAACCTTGTTCAGATTAGCGATAACCTTGTTCTCTAATCTTTGCCGTTTAAGCCCGGTATTCAGTTTTTATGAAATTTTTTGTTGCCATAAGAAGTGCGTGTATAAAAACTAACGAAAATTTCATGAACCAAAAATTTCGCTCACTTTTCATTTGCTTGGTACTCAGCTCTTCGCGAAAATTTCGTAGGCAAAATCCATTACAGAGTTGTTACGCCAAATTTATTTCGTACGAAAACAATTGTTTGATAATTGTTTTGGACCGGAATTATAACATTTCGATTATTTAAGAAAACAAAAGTAATACCAAATGCGTTAAAAATAAAATGGAGTGCGTAGATGAATTATTAATGACATTTTTGCCAGGTTAATCAGAGATATGGTAACTCTCTTCAAGAATATTTTCCATTTAGAGACAAATGAAAAAATGTCTTACGAAAAGTTCGCAAGAACTGAATACGGGAATTTACATCGCCCAATTCGAGATTAAATTGACATTTCAGTTGGGAGCTCTGTGCTTAGACAAACTTCGCCCCGAGACAAAATTAACGAAGACCGCGGCACAACAGAAAAATTAAGTTGACTGAACTTTTAAAATTGGATCAGTGAGTCAAATCGGGCCAGTCGATAAAATTTGCCCACTGTTCAAACCAATAAGAGCCATTTATATCGGCGGCGGCGGGAGCTTCAAAAAGATTTTGGTGGTGGGGACGCGTCGGAATGTTTTCGATCGGCTTTCATCTGTCAAACAGTTGATTTTTTGTGTATGTTTTTCTTATGGTTGCATTTTTTTTAGTAACTAACAGTGTTGCATCAAAATGGACACCAGTTTACAATGAGGTTAAGATTAGACTTCAGTTTCTACAGATTAAAGTGCTGTGAGTAATCTTCTGGGTTAGTACGAGCTAACGGAGTTAATCTTGGTCGGTGTAAATGCCGTATTATTCATAAAAGAGAGAGATTTGGGAGACGTTTTTTGTATGATAAATCGTCCTTAAGGCCTCTCATAACTTTTTATGAATAATACCGTAAGTGCAGATGTCATTTCATATTGATAGAGATTCCTTTCAACCAAACATATGATTTATAACACAAAATATTAACTTAATACATTTGATTTATTTAAATGCAACAATTTCATTTAAACCGCATTTCGTATTTGTGTGGCTAAATAATTGTGTTCAATACAACACAAATGTATACCAACGATAAAAGTCAACAAAAAAGTGCAAAATATGTAAAAAATTTCACAGTTCTGTACCAAAAAGATATGAAAAAGTTTAGTCAACAGTTCTTGTAACTGCACCTAGTGTAAGTCAATTTTCATCCAACATCTCTCATTTGCAAAAACCCACGACGAAGAGTGTGAAATGAAACGTCAGATGAGAGAAATTGTTCCTGTTTTCTTCCCACAGAGTAATATTAACAATAGTTTGCAACAGCTGTTTTATGTTCTAAAAAATTCCGTGGAAGGCTTGGAAAACATATCTCATTTGCAAAAACCCACGACGAAGAGTGTGAAATGAAACGTCAGGTGAGAGAAATTGTTCCTGTTTTCTTCCCACAGAGTAATATTAACAATAGTTTGCAACAGCTGTTTTATGTTCTAAAAAATTCCGTGGAAGGCTTGGAAAACATATCTCATTTGCAAAAACCCACGACGAAGAGTGTGAAATGAAACGTCAGATGAGAGAAATTGTTCCCGTTTTCTTCCCACAGAGTAATATTAACAATAGTTTGCAACAGCTGTTTTATGTTCTAAAAAATTCCGTGGAAGGCTTGGAAAACATACTTATGTAAGTGAATGAGAGAAATCTTTAATTTTAACATTTTGTGTGTTAATTGGAATCTACCAGGGGGTTTTTATGGCACAGCTGATCGAAAAGCCACTAGGGAAATGATGTAGACGAGAGACCAAAGAAGATATACAGATTAGAGACCGTACAGAAAACTAAGAGTCCAAACAGAACCAGACACGCTTCAGACGGCGACGGAAAAAATCTCTACCGTCTAAACGAAACGAGAGAGAGAGCGTCTGGCGACTTCTCTGCGTCGTATATATTTTCGGCTTTTTTCTGGAATTTGTTTGAAAGTTCGGAAAAATAATATTATAGTTGTATAGGAATTAAAGTGTTTTTACTGCTTTTAAAAATGTATTCACTTTTATGGTATTGTGTTTAACAATAAATTATTTTTAACACTTTACTTTTCTTTTGCATTCACATGTATGGTTTATTTGTGTTGGTTTCTCTTATAGTTTTCATGAACATGTGGCAACTTCCTTCTCTCAATTGAGAGATTTCGTGAGAGCGCCGCCAAGAAATTAAAAAAGATTCTATTCTGGCGGCGAGTCGTCAGCCGTAGCGGATTTTCGTGACGATTTTTCCCTGCCATAAGAAACCTATGTAGAAAAAACGTCGTCGTCTGTAGCGTGTTTGATTATGTTTAGACTCTATGGGTGGTATTCTATAAGTCGTGAATCAGTCACTTCGCTTTACTTTTGTCGTTTTGGTAGTTTATAAAACGTTACAGCTGTTCGGTGACTACCTGCGTTTAATTACGTTATTTAGTGGATAGTTTATAAAACGCAGCGCAACGTTTTTGACCACTTCAGCTGTCAAATTGAACACGCCACAGTTCTTCGCGTTAGATGCAGAAATTTAAAATTTAAAGAAAATTGTCGATCGAGGATATGCTGATGGAAGTATTTTGCATTTATTGCTTATAAGTAGTTGCCTTTTGGCTGAAATGCATTCGACCGATAGAGCTCAAACTTTTTTTTTTTAAATAATTCAAAATTATATTGTTTACGCACTGAAATTCTTATTTACAATAATAAAATTAGAAATGGAACGTTCAAATAAATAATGTGTTGCAAAACTATTATTGTACAATTCCGGCCGAACTTCGCTTCTTCTTATTATGTCGGTCTCACGGAGTTGTAAGTGAAAAGGCAGATGTTCCAAATACCCAAAAATTAGAAAATACAAGTCGTTGTGGTGTAAGTTGGAATTATTAGACGTTTTATTAAACCAGGTCTCTCACCGCTTCGTCGTCTCAAGTATAAGTGTCTGTATGTTGCGTTCGCAGAACCACAACACGCAGCGAAACTGTTAAAAGATGCATTCAGCATTAACAGTAATTGGAATGATGGAAACTCTTTATGTAGCTGGATAAAAGCTTTTATTTGTCGCAAGACTCTACATAAAGGGTTTCCATCATAAACAACTTCTTATAAAGATAGGAATTCAATTTATTAATAGTTTAAAGGGAATTCAATTGTATTTTAAAAATAGTATGTATGCAAATTATAAGCATTGTTGAAGACGATCCAAATGGCACGTGTTTTTGAAGACAACTAAGTTAATATAGATGGGGAAATTTATTGGACATTGAACCCCGAAATAACATAGGTTTTTTACACATTTTATGTGAATATCTTAAAATCTGTTGATCTACTGAAATAGAGCTAACTTGTTTAATCTTTTTCATTCTGAGCATTTCACTCAAGATAACTTGTTCTAATCTATAATTGTTTATTTTAGTTGGGCAACTCTATAAACCGCATATGTCACAAAAATATTTAGAATTAGACGACCAGAAGATGTGCGCAACTTGCCAACCCTGGTAAAAGAGAACCAGAAAGTGCTAGGAGTTCACTCAAACTCATTTCTCTCTCGCGTCATATCTGGCTTATTTCATACTTTTTGCATAGTTTATGTAATTTTACTTCAACATGGTTGGAATTTGTATAGTTATATACAATAACACTATCAAAAAGCTGCTCGTGTATTGAACTATTCAATGAAGAGAGTAAGTGAGAGAGTAGAAAAGTACTAGGGTTTCACTCGTTTTGTTTGTTGGCATTTGAGTGAAGAGAAATTTTGACTGTCTATGTATGTCAGTGACAGAGTTCGTAAACAAACGCAAGCGCGAAGTGATATATAAACTACAATTTTTTGACTTTGGCGTTCGCGTTGGCTTTTGGGTTTACGTTCACTTTCGGGACTTTTAGAATACTACCCTAAGTTTAAAAGTGTTTGATTGATACTAATGACAGCTAAATTATGTTTGCGTCGAACGAAACGTCCTGAAGGACAACCAATTTGGTTTTCGGCGAGGACATTCAACCTCACATGCGCTCATGGTCTTCGGGGACTATGTGACGCGAGCGTTGAATAGAAGACACGCGACGATTGCTGTAAGCCTTGACTTTGCCAAGACTTTCGACTCGGTCTGGCAAGCCGGAATCGTTTCCAAAATGATAGATTTTGGATTCGATAAGGACACCTGTCGTATGGTGGACAGCTTCTTGAAGGGACGCAAATTCCGTACAAAGGTAGGGGAAGCGTACTCAAGTGTTAGGGATGTTATAGTAGGGGTACCCCAGGGTTCGCTCCTGGGACCCATGCTGTATAATATCTTCGTGAGTGACATACCACAACCACCCGACGGTGGGCTCTTGCTGGTATATGCGGACGATATTCTTGTGGCCATGTCGGGCCCAAAGGCTGAGACCACCAACTCCAGGGTCAACGAGTACCTGGAGGTTTTGTCGGGATATTTCGACAGGTGGAAACTCACGCTTAATGTTGACAAATGCGAGGGAATGATATTCAAGGGAAAACGTATCCTTTTGTTCCCTAATGCTAGAACGTTCGTACCTAGCCTACAGGTTGGGGGATCGCGGACGGATTTAAGTACCTAGGTGTCTTATTCCGCACGAACTTTGAATTTTACCGACACATTGACAACATTTTGGCCAAGGTGAAGGCAATTTTCGGCACTTACCTCCATGCGCTAGGTTGCCGTGGAGGCCTTTCGACTGAGGTGAAACTTTTGATCTACCATCAGATCATAAGACCCATTATGGCCTATGCGTTCCCTGTATGGTTTGGAATATCTTCCAGCCAGATGGTGAAACTTAGGAAATGGGAAAGACGCATTAGGAGGCCATCCTGTGCTACAATGTACAGGATGGCCGACTTTGACAGGATAGATTGTACCTTGTTAAAAGCGCACTTAAATTTCTAGAAAGGGCAGCCTTTCTAGAAAATGGACTGGTTGAGAATAGTTTGGTCCAGGACGAGCGCCTGGAGCGATTTCTTGAGTTAGGGTATAGGCCGCCGGCTGGCCTCGCGACCTTGGATAGAGGCGGACTCCTCTTTGTTAATGACAAACTCCTATTCTATCATAGGAGGATAGGATCTTTTGACCTGGATGACACTGTGTATATTACGGACCAGTAGTGGCACCTCTTACCGTAGGTAGGGCTTGTAAATATGTATATAGTTGTAAATATGTGTAAATAGTAGTTTTAGTATATTAGTATTTTAAGTTTAGTAGTTAGTTGTTGAATTATCCCCTTTTCCTAGTCCGTTTTTGGGGAAGCCTCTAGTGGGCAGTAGAATGTTTTGTTTTTTCGTTTATGATTGTTTTGTATGTAGTTACTACAACTAAAGTTAGTGTGAAGTATATAGTTCTGTAAATATTATTAAATGTAGGAAAATACGTAATGATAGATTTAAGTTATCTTTAAGAAACTTTGTCAATATGAATTTTAGGGACCAATAAATATGAAATGAAAATGAAATGAAAAAATGCATCGAACGAAACTACGCATTCCCTTTTATTTCTGTCCGTATTAGGCCAACCAAAGAGTAAATTACCAAACTGCTCGAAGTCGATGAAATGGCCTACTACCTCGTCGTCATGAAGGGGCAGCGAAGAGAGTAATGGAGGCTCGTTAGTATTGCTCTGTGGATCTACACAAATAAGTTTACTCAAACACTTCATTATATTTTGATTTTATTCACTAAATATACCTTTTTTTAATCCATTTAATTAACATAATTTACTCCCAGTTGATGTGTTCTGTACTTTTTGGTTTGATATGCGGATGCAAACGTATGAAAATCGCACAACGCACCCCGAATTCTTCCAGTCACCTATCACCGTTTCTTCTTTGAAAACATCTTTGCTATAAGTTATCCAAGTACATACTCACTTGATCAGCCGTCTCATTGGAGTCGGAGTCTGGGATATATGCCTGGGGTCGTAACAATTTGGGCGACTCCGACTTCAATTCAGAACTTTCGATAAAAATAATTTTTAGCCCGTTTTTATAAAAGGGAATGCTGGAGTCCGAGTCCGAGTGGAGTGGTGCCTTTTCAAAGTGGTGGAGTCGTACCTTTTTAAAATGCTGGAGCCATATAGTAATATACACCGAGTCTGCAACAGCTGTTAAAGCTTTGACTGGATGTCACGTCGCAAGTTGGAATTTCATCGAGTTGGAGTTGCGGATGACAAAACTAGCATCAAACATAATATAAAAGTCATTATCATCAATAAAACATAATTTGAACGACATTAGTATTAATCGAACCCAATTTAAAAGGCATTAGTATCAATCAAACATAATTTAAATATAGTTTACCTATCGCTCATTCCTTCATCCACTTTCTTTGGCATGATTTTCCAACTTCATAGTCGATTAGCTGCGGCGTCAAAATCCACAGTCCTGGATTTTTCCACGAGGGTTTTCCGTTTACCAGATGGATGTAAAAATTGTTCGTACTTTCGGACATTCATATTCGCAAATCGTATTATGCAGTACAATTTGCTCGAGTTCGTAAATATTTCTATCGAATTCAAATTTGGTTTTACCAGTTTAACCTGTCCACACTGGTAAATTTTAATACTCGTATCTTTTGACATATTATTGTTTACGACCAAAGCGTAATTAATTTTCAAAATGTATGCATTGAAACGCATATACATTTTAACTAATTATTAAAAAAAATTATATTGCCGCTAAAAATCTATTTTTATTTGCAGAACTTTTCTTGCTTGTGTTTTGTTTATTTGATTTTTCATTAGACGTTCGATTGAGTTATTATGGTAATTATGATGCCAATTTCTGTAAAATGCGCTAATTTCAAATTACAAATATGTATGTATGGCCAATACGATGTTAATTTTTCCTAAATTACAAGTGGATAATAAATTGTCAAACTGTTTGCTATTTGAAAATCGTAAACAAATTGACAAAAAAAAAACTCTGATTGACATACAAAAAACAAAATAAATACGTAGTAGTGATAAATCGTTTAATGTCAAATAACAATGATTAATTAACATCTGTTATGTACGTTAGAGTGGCATTTTTTTTTCATTACGTTTGAAATCCAAGGGGCGCGGGTCTGAGTATTATGATACTTGGTGTAAACATGTTATACTGAAAATTTGGGGAACATTAGACAACGTTAAAAAGTAGCTCTTCGAGGTCAAAGTTCAAATATTAAGAAATAATATATTTGAAACAACAAGTTGCTGGAAAATTAGAAATTTTTCGACATATTTACAAACTATTTGGGGAAAATTGGACACGGTTTAAAAGTAGCTCTAGCAGGTCAAAGTTCAAAAATTAGAAAATCATATAAAAGCAGCTTCTAGAAAACTACTGATTTTTCTATGAATTTTTATAACACATGGCAAAATAATTACACTGTTACACAACTGGTGAAAATTTGAAAGATATCATACAGCATTAACACGTAGTGCCTCGAGGATTAGGCATGCTGCTTACTTAAACGCGAAATTTGAGCTCAAGTAGACACATGTTAACGTTGTCCAATTTACTCCAAATATTCATCAGATAAAAAATAGTCACATTGCAACAATTTTATCAAGTTTCAAAACAATCCGCCACAATACAAAAAAAAAAATTAACATACAAAAAATTAGCCAATAAAAAATTTACAATTCAAGAAAAAAAATGCCACTCTAATGTACATATATTGCCATACTTGTATATTGCGTATTATTTGACTGATTTCTTCAGAAACATCACAAATGTCCGTGCTAAAAAGTGAGTTCGATCTTTACCGCTTTTGAGGTGATAAACTATCGAAGACGTATAGGAAAAGAGTATGTATTAAACCAAATTTGTTTAACTAAAGTTAAAATATTTTGACAATTAATATATTAAGAAATAAAACAAGTGGTGGTTTAATTAACATGTGCCCCAACGGCATTTAACATTTTGTAGCGATTGTACAAACAAAATCCACAAATTAATGATGAGTAATCCGGGGTGTTGTCATCAATTTGTCCTTAATACCGAGAAATATATATTTACTCAGTGAACGCAATGAAGGCCAATTTTTGAACAAAAACAAAGACATATTTCTAAAAATTTTAATAAAAATGTGTCTACCGCAGCTGTATTGGTTCTTGTACAGCCGAAGTCGGGTTCAAGTTCAATTTCTTTCGGGTTCAATTTCTTTTGGCGACAATAATCTATCTTAGTGACGGCGACATTCAACATTATACGCTACCATAAAGATCCCTGTTGGCCGCGTCTTCAAGACATCTTAAACGATGGGTGCCCGACCGTAGCAAATCGTTTACGACAAGTAGATGACTGTCCATACATATCGGTGACATTTCCATACAAGTGCCGGCAATATCATGCAAGACTAGATGATTGGCAATGTCGCCCATCCTACCGTTGAGCTTCAAATAATCAAAAATATTTATTGGAACGAAGTTCCTTATCGCACGTTGCGGGATGGGGGCTAAATGAAAAAAAATTAAACAACTTTTTTTAACACTATTATGCCTACAACCCACTATTATCAACTATATTGGGTACTTTTGCTTTGGTTTGTGTCCAGGCTAACAGATGTTGGGCAATTTCTTGTTTAATGGGAAGTTTTCTAGAAGGTGCCTGTAACAAATATTTAGTATATATTGTAGATTTGAACCCAATAAAAAGCAAATTTAGAAAAGCCAAAGTGGAAGAAGTTTAGAAAATAACATTTTCTTCAATAAGTCAGGCCTGTCATAGAAACCAATGCTGTCACTATTGGTTTTGAAGACGACACGAACAAATGCTTTTGTGTCTTTAAAACCAATGTTATCGATTTTATATTCGAACTAGAATAGATGTCGGTTTTAGGTGTCACAGAAACCAATGTTATCGGTTTTGATATTGGAAATAAACCAAGCAGCTAACAGCTGTCAGTTTTCATTTGCACGCTTTTGGTTTATTATTTGTTTGCATCGGGATATTTTGTAAAAATTTAAGTGAATTGATTTATTTTAATAATTGCTTAATAGAAAGATTTATTTTTGCATTTTTGTTTTATTTTTTAGGATAAAACCCCAAAAGCTTTGTCTATTATACCGCTTACCCTACAAAAATTAAAAAAAATTACTGAGTCGGATAGAACATGTTATTTTAAGCAAAAAAAAAGTAAAATAACAAAATCGGGGCAAATGCATAGTTTCGGAGTAATGGACATTTTGAAAAATTATCGATTATTTTCTTTTCTCAACAATATAAAGCTTTATACAACAAAAATACTATGCCGAAGCCGCTGTTGGGCCTACCCCAGAGGAGAAAATCCCTTAGCCCGGCCGAGGGTCTTCCACGCAGAAAGCTTTATACTACAAAAATACTATGACGAAACCGATGTTGGAACTATAACAGAGGAGAAGGTCCCTTACTTAAAAAAAAATTCGATAATTTTTCAAAATTTCAACATCCCATAATACGATAACTAAAGGCGTTATCGAGAAATGCTAGCTAATTTTTTGAGTTTATTTTGACTTTTATACCCCATTACCCTCTCACGCATCCGAAATTTCGGCGACCATAACTCCGAAACAATACATTTGCCCGGATTTTATTTTACTTTTTTGCTTAAAATAACGTTTTCTGCCACCTCTCAAAAAATGGTTGTTTTTTGAAGTGTAAGCCGTAAAATATACCTGTTCCAAAAAATTGTTGATACTGTGCTTCTTCCGAGACTTATACTTGATACGTTACCGATTAACCTCTGAAAAAATCCTTCCGTTAAAAACCGCAACGAAATAGCAAGTTGCAAATTCAGAAGTGTTTTAGAACGCGACTAATGCCCTTCAATAGTGTCAAGGACCATACGAAATGCTTCTTTGTTTAACCTACAATTAGCTACAGATCTGCAAAGCAACTTCGAAAGTAAGCTCACAATAAAAAAAATACATACGCTGTATCCGGCAAACCAAGTGGGTAGCTGCAATCTCTCAGAATCTTTCTCGTCAACTTGGTGAGCGTTCTTCATCTAATAACAAAAATGTTACAACTGTTGATGCAATTACATATATTTTATTTATAACGACTTATTCCTACTTTTTATAATTTTTTAGTGCAATACTATTACTTTTATTGATATTTACATGAAAACTATTCTGTTTTTTTCCCATTTTCTGTACACAAGTAAAATAAAATTGCAAACAAATAAACACATATAAGCAACAGCTGATTCGAACATTGGTTTTATTTACATTCGAAATTGTCAAAACCATCTTGGTTTCATGACACCAAATGAAACCAATATTGGTTTGCAAAAATGACAATTAGTAAAACCGACATGGTTTCTACGACAACCCTGAGTGCCTTTTCTTAAAAAAAGGTAAATTTTCTCAAAAAAAAAATACCTTTTCTTAAAAAACCTTATCTTCAAGAAGTACCTTTGCTTAAAAAAAGTAAATTTTCTTACAAAAAGTACCTTTTCTTAAGAAAAGTATTTTTTTTAAAAAATAAGTACCTTTTCTTAAAAAAGTACATTATCTTACAACAAATTGCATTTTCTTAAAAAACTACCTTTTCTTTACCTTTTTTGTACCTTTTCGTGATACAAAATTACTTTTCTTTAGATAAGTACCTACTCTTAAAAATGTGCCTATGCTTGAAAAAAATGACCAATTCTAAGAAAAATTTCAATTTCTTAAAAAAACCTTTTCTTAAAATATACCTTCTGTTAAAAAAAAAATTTTTCGTATAAAAATTTCTTTTCTTAAAAATAAAATAATACCTCTTCTTTTCTTTTCTTGAGATAAGAAGCCTTTCTGAAAATAAGTACATTTTCTTAAAAAATAACCTTTTCCTAAAAAGAGTACCACTTCTTTAAAAAGTACCTGTTCTTAAAAAAAAGTACTTCTTTGTAAAAAAAATTCATACTCTTATGGCTTTTTCTTACAGAAAGCACTTCTTCTTAAAAATATTACCTTTTCTTAAAAAAAACATTAGTTTTTAATAAAAGATGTACATCCCTTTTTAAAAAAGATCTTTTCGGGAAAATATAATACATATTCCTACAAAAAGGACCTAAACATATTTTTGCTTATAGCGAAAGGAACTTATGGTGTCCCTTGACACCTCATGTGTTTTTTTTTAATTTTTATTACACAAACACAGGAACGCGCTTGAAAATGGCTGCAATAAACTGACAATTTTTGCACCGTCTCTTTTCTCCCCTCTTTATATTTTGTCGTTAATATTACGTGCCGATACCTTTATCTAGCATCAAAACTAGAAACTTTCATTGAATTTGTTGTTAATCTAGATCGATTCACGACGGTATCAAATAAATTGTCGCCCATCTAGTCGTCATTCGAGTTTTATCAGGACACACTCAGGGATTTTGTCGCTCAGCTCGTCATGGAAGGGTTATTATATAAAACCAGTGAATTTTTGTGTCTTCTATCTGGTCGTTCTCAGCAATTTCCATTATTAACTCGTTGCAGATTATTTCAGCGACACATGCCGTGAGAAATAGTCGGAGACAAAATAGTTGGAGACAAAATAGTTGGAGACAAAATCATGTGCGACGATTTTGGCAACTGGGAACGTAGTTAAATGTATGTACATGCTCACATACAGATGGCGTATATATTCCAATGGCAATGCTGTTTAATTGTTACCGACAAATTACGGAACTTTTTGTTGCAGAGAGTTACCACCTTCTCTGATTTCCCTTACAAATATTTTTTATTTAACGAATTCTCTTCAAACGAATTCGCGTTCTGTCTCTGGCAAGTGATTTAATTCGATTCCATGATAGTCGTGTTTCTTTGTATTCCATTTCCAGGCACCGCTTCCATGTATTTGGTGGTGTACCTGGCTTTCGATACCACTGCGGGTTCCATACAAGTGTTGCTCCAGCAATATCTGATGTTAGGCACTGAAGTATATTACCGATCCAAGTCCAGTTTCTTCTACCTATGTCCAATTCAATAGAACTGTTACATTTATATACGTTGCCTGAGTACTTCATTAGGAATTGTCTTGACAACTTTTGGTCAATGTGGTCTACATTGAGTTATGGTGTACACAATCAAACGCTTGTTTGAAGTCTGCGAAAAGTAGATACAGAGACGATTGTAGTTCAACTGATTGTTCTGCGATTATACGGAGTGGTTAACCTGGTCGGCACACGAACGACCAGGCATGAAACCAGCCTGATTCTTCCAGAAAATCGCTCCGCCACCGGCGATACCCGATGAAGTATAAGGGTCGCCATTACTTTGCCTATTGCCTCTCCAGTTTCTGCACAGCGTTAGATCATATTTTTCGGGAAAGTTATAACCACTCCCACTCCGTAGGGATTTGCTATTTTGTTGACACCTGCTAATGCTGATGCACCACATTTCCTTTCCTTTATTTTACCCAGTTCCGCCTGCTTGCGACGGGGGTTCAATTGACATATCCCTTCACGGGTTGCAACGTGAGTATGCTGACGAAGAGGCACACTGATCTTCATCATCCGGAAGTCTATGTCTTAAAGAGTTCACGCCATGCCTCCATGTAACCCACTCTATGTGTCTACGTGGATTCTGCATTAATCCAAGGCTGTTGGGTTCAGTGTTCGAAAAATGTCTATCCACGTATTTTCACTGTCCTGTGCCGAATTGGACCGTACATCATCGACATGGATGGGTCCTGTAGACGGTGTGTATTGTATTCTACGATTTTATCCCTAACACCGGCGACAGCCGCTGGACAGAGACGGAAGGTGCCCACTAAGAGTTGGTGGTTGCTATCAATATCAGCATAACCATCTAGTCGTGACATTCAGCAAGGAAACAA
This sequence comes from Phaonia tiefii, assembly GCA_963931995.1. Taxonomy (NCBI): domain Eukaryota; kingdom Metazoa; phylum Arthropoda; class Insecta; order Diptera; family Muscidae; genus Phaonia; species Phaonia tiefii. The sequence goes on from OZ008368.1 coordinate 297,365,924, forward strand.
GAAACATCATGCCGACAAGTATATGGTCAATTTGATTGAAGGTTTGACCATCAGCCGATCCCCATATGTAGACTTGTGAATATTTCCGGGGGGGAATTTCCTCCCGCCGATAAACAGTTGATGGCAAGTTCAGAAATCTATGAGCCTGTCACCATTGTCATTTTGCACAGTTCCACGACCATGCCCTCACATTTCTTACTGAAGGATGTCGTCGTCGTTGCGCATTTTGGCATTGACATCATCCAGACATATTTTAATGTCACCAATTGACAAAAAGCTTACAGCAAAATCCAGTTGGCTAACAGTTGATTAGAACTCGTCCTTAAAACTGTACTCATCAGGCTCAGTAGGTGCATACGCATGTCCACAGAATTCCCGCGGAATTTGAATTAGATTTTCGAACAAATTTCATAACTTTACACACATTTTGAACAGATTTGGTAGTTTATTGACAGAAAGCGTCGCACTGTGCTTTGGCTCATAGACATAAATAAAAAAAAATTGTCTCAAAATTGGTTCTTTAAATTGGGTGTAATAGTCTCATGAAATTTCAAGACACACTGGTCACTTTGCATGGGAGTATCAAAATGCCTGGTCCGATTCTGCTCAAACTGTATACAATATGGATAATAGTCAGAAAATTACGTATTGTAAAAATTAATCAATCCAATAGGGTGTTATAGTGTGATATTGTTTCAGAGCGACCCTACCAATTGTATGGGAGGTACCCGAAGGCGTGGCAGTTTTGGGTCCAAACTTTGAGATATGTTTAATTTTGGCTTGGTACCAAAAGTCACTAATTTTCATGTTGCTGCAACTACGATTTGTGAATTGTATCTACTACATATATTTTATACTTTAGAATGAAGTTGCTTTTGTTACGTTTTGTTTTGTTTAAATGCATGTTTGAACACTGTTTTCTTTTTTGTTTTATTTTATTCGAATAATAATTTTGCGATTGCGTTTTGTTCGGTTAATTGCCAGATTGAAATTTACGATTAACGATTAACCGATTAATCAAAAAACCCTTTTAATTGGGTACCCTACTGAGTACCAATCAAAAGAAAAGTGAGACGAAATTTACTTTATTTGTTATACACGTTATTCTTATGGAATTGAAAATATCATAAGAACTGAAGTGATCTTTCCAAACAAATTAAAACAGTTTTCAAACTAGCAGCGTATCGTATAAACAACACATCTTTCTCTGGATAAAGCCCCGTATTCAGTTCTTGCGAAATTTTCGTAAGAAATTTTTCTATCTATCTCTAAACGAAGAATTTTGTTGCAAAGAGTTACCACATATCTCCGATTTACCTTGCAAATATTTCATTAATAATTAATTTTTCCACTCCATTTTATTTTTAACGCATGTGGTATTACGTTTGTTTACTAAAATAGTAGAAATGTCAAAATTCCGGTCCCAAACAATTATCAAACAATTGTTTTCGTACGAAATAAGGATAGCGTAACAACCCTGTACTTGATTTTGGCTATACAATTTTCTCATAGAGCTGAGTATCAAGCAAATGAAAAGTGAGCGAAATATTCGGTTCATGAAATTTTCGTTATTTTTTATATACGTACTTCTTATGGCAACGAAAATTTCATAAAAACTGTATACCGGGTTTTAATTAGGCATGAGAGAGCTTTTTACAGCATTACAGTTCAGTACGGGCAAAAAACTGTAGTTCACGAGTTTCTGAAATTTCTGTTCCCATAAGAAATACTTGTATAAAAATATAAAATCACATGAGTTGTCAGGGGACACCCGGTTGAAACGAAATTAGTTTCACTATATATTATGCACTAGTTAGTTCCACACGCCTAAGGCGTCCGTTGAAAACTACGATAACTTTAATGGATCATTAAGAAAATATACTTTTTATAAAATGATTAACTTTTTTTAAGACGTTTTTTTTATAGAATGTATCTTTTTTTTAAATTTATATTTTTAGGAACTTCTTTTATTAAAAGCTTCTTTTATTAAAAGCTGATTTTTTTAAAAGAAAATATACTATTTTAAGGAAGAAGTACTTTCTGTAAGAAAAGGACATAAGAGTATGTATTTTTTTTAACGAATAAGTACTTTTTTAAGAACAGGTACTTTTCAAATTGGTTATTTTTTTAAGAAAACGTAGTTATTTTCAGAAAGGATACTTCTCTCAAGAAAGGAAAGAATAGGTATTATTTTATTTTTAAGAAAAGGTACTTTTAAGGTAAGGAATTTTTGTAAGTAAAGGTATTGTTTTAAGAGAAGGTATTTTTTTTAAGAAAATTTATTTTTAAGAAATTGAAATTTTTTTTAGAATTTTTCCTTTTTTCAAGAATAGGTAAATTTTTAAGAGTAGGTACTTATCTCAAGAAAAGTTATTTTGTTTCACAAAAAATGTAGTCTATAAGAAAAGGTAGTTTCTTTTAAGAAAAAACAATTTGTTTTAAGAAAATGTATTTTTTTTAAGAAAACGTACTTATTTAAAAAAATTACTTTTTTTAAGAAAATGTACTTTTTGTAAGAAAATGTAGTTTTTTTAAGCAAAGGTACTTCTTTAAGATAAGGTATTTTTTTTAAGAAAATGTACTTTGTTTAAGAATATGAAGAGGTATTTTTTTTGAGAAAATTTGTTTTTTTTAAGAAAATTCACTTATTTAAGAAAATATTCTTTTTTAAACTTCTTTCACTTTGGCTTTTCTAAACTTACTTTTTATTGGGTTCAAACTACAATATATACAAAATATTGGTTATAGGCTTCACCTAGAAAACTTCCCATTAAACAAGAAATTTCCCAAGATGTGTTAGTCTAGACACAAACCAAAGCAAAGGTATCCAATATACTTGATAATACTGGGTTGTAGCATAATAGTGTTAAAAAAAAGTTATTTATTTTTTTTCATTTAGCCCCCATCCCGCAACGTGCGGTAAACACGAAAATCTCCTGACTTTGTAAACAAAAGCAATTACGGAGTTGTTATGCAAAAGTTGTTTCATACGAAAACAATTGTTTGGGCCCGGTATTTTGACATTTTGATTACTTTAACCACCAAAAGTAACACCACATGTGTTCAAACAGAAAATGAAGTACGAGGATGAATTATTCATGATATTTTAACGGTGTGCAACAAAATTTATCCTGTAGAGATAATTGACAACATTTCTTATGATAATTTCGAAAGAACTAAATACGGGGCTTTAGTGGGCAATTTTGACTACACTTGCAATTTTCGTCACCATGTACTGAACAAACTAAGACTGCCGGTAAAACTGTTGTCAAAACTTATTTAACACTCAGCACAAAGAATAAATATTTAAAAAAAACTTTCATCACGTTTTTAGGTTGGTCAAAAGATGATGTCGAAAATGACATAAATGTGAAAGTGAGCAGGACCTAAGTTTTTTATAATTACAAACATGATCTATTTGAGGGAGCTAAATCGAAGTCGTTTTTATGATTTAATTGTAGGCGGAGCATGGGATCCAAATTTTTTTTTCTCAGTGTTGTTATTGAGTTGTAGGCGATTTCAAATAAATGATTTTCAACGATTTTCAATGTGCTGGTGGTCTTGCTAGAAATATCTACCTAATCAGCATACACATAAAACTGTACTTTGGTCCTTTCATTGTCTTTAACCGGCAGATGTTTCAACTTTTGCATATGAAATGCCGTTCCAGGATATTTTCCTATTCCTATTCGCCTATTGTTCCTTGTAGAGTTACATTTTCTTACAAAAAGGTTGTATTCATACCCGCACAGTCCCCAGTGCATTTTTCTACTATTTCCCTACCTAACTATTCAATTGTTCCTTCGTTGTTGCCAATACTACACGTTTCATTTGAAAAAAGACACATTTAGACCTTTTCGCTTAATCTCCGTTCATTGATTGATGGATGTTTTCTAGTTGGAATTTGATTTTTCCCCATTCGCTTTACTGATTTCTCATGAGAGATTATGTTGTAATAGTAGTTTAATAATCGTTTAATAACAATTGTTGTTATCATGGAAAATATTGTTATTATTGATTTGCGATTGGAAAATATTTGCACATTTCTCTATTACGATTATCATTCGTTTGACGCAAGAAATCAATCAATTCCTAATCGTTGATTGTGTAGCGTCTCTTCCCTTAGTTCTAGCGAAAAATGTAATGGAAATCACGAATATGTTTTTAACTCAAGTGAAACAAAAAAAAAAAACAAATTCAAATTTGAACTTTGTAGTTTGTATTTCGCATACGTAACTGATGCTATTATCATTATAAAGTTAATAGGCAATTTATTGTTAATCTATTGCTGCTAATGTGCATAATCCCATGAAGAAAAACAATAGATAAATTAAAAAATCTAAGTAAATTCAACTTTTAACCCGGACGGAAATACTCAAAACTTTAAAACACAATATCGAATTTGTATTCAAATAAAATTTGCATTCGTATTGACTTCTTCGTATGTGAGGGCTTATATTTTCTGGATGTGTCTGTGCCTCGTTTTCTTCGTTGATACCGTAATCAAATCGTCACCGTTTGTCTTGTACAGTGAGTGATTGTTTATGTTTGTAGGCAGTTACTAAAGTGTGATCTTTTTGTCTTGATCTTGTTAACACGAACAACGCTCAAGGCTCTGTGCTTTCTCCCTCTCCTTCTCTTATTTTCATCAACGACCTTGTGGATCGGACTGCCAATCCCATCTATTCCTTCGCTGATGATAGTAATTTATGTCACTTATAGTGGTTCGATCGTCGACCCAATCTTTCCGTAGTGCAAGGAAAGAGACGAACAATGAATGACACGCTTAATCATGACTTGCATCTGATTAGTGAGTGGGGCAGGGAAACCGAGTCGAATTTAATGCACGCAAACACAGTGTTGCAGAATATCGCACAAGCACACTGGTGACTCGACCCTGCCAATGATTTAACTGGGTGGTTTAGATGTTGGTTAATCGGAAGCTCTTGATGTTCTGGGCATGAAGATACAATGTGACATTCGTTGGAATAAGCACATTTTCAACGTGTCGAAAGAAGCATTCAAGTGCCTAGGCTTTTTAAAGCAGTGTAAAAGATTTTTCACCCCACCCGATCTCCTCAATATCTACACCACGTATATTCGGCCGAAAATGGAATTCAACTCTCATATTTGGGCTGGGGCTCCAGCGTCCACCTTGGAGCTTCTAGACCGCGTGCAAAAGAGAGCGTTGAAGCTGATAGGCGACAGCAGTGTATCCAGCACTGTTGCCTCCTTGGAGCATCGACGAAATGTTAGCTGTGTCTCTGTATTTTATAGGTATTTCCATGGAAACTGTTCCGCCGAGTTACATGGCCCCATTCCAGAAGTTAGGGTATTTAACCGTACGACGCGGTTTTCAAGTGGAACTCATCCCTTTTCTGTTTCCTAGCCGTTGGATCGAACTGCGCATTACAGAAACAATTCTTTCTTCAGCCGAACAGTCCGTATGTGGAATAAGCTTCCGGCAAGTGTATTCTCCACTTCTTACAGCATCAGCAAGTTTAAGTCAAATATTAACAAGTACTTCTCTCTCTTTCCCCCTACTCCTATCCCATTTTCCTAAGTTCAATGCAATTCACTGCATTTATAGGGGACATCCCCTGAGTGAAAAAAATATTGAATTATACAAATTCGCACTCAACCACTTCGGCGACTAAGCTCATTTCTGGTGCAATGGATATACTAATAATCTAAATTGTAGCATTTGGTCCAAGATGCAACTGATTTCAGTATTTGTATGCAGTTGGTAGATAGACATATGTGCTGGGTTTGACCATAGAATAATGTCACAAACTCGATCAAGGCGTAGACGATCAGAAAGTGTGCGCAATTTGGCAACCCTCGTAAAAGAGAACCAAAAAGTGGTAATAATTCACTCAAATGCATTTCTCTCTCGCGTCATAACTTGACTATTTCATACTTTTTGCATAGGTGATGTAATTTTATTTCAACATGGTTCGAATTTATATAGTTATACAGGGTGATTTAGGAAGTTCCGGACAAACTCCTCCAGCGTATTCCTTAGCTCATTTCATGGAGAAAAGTCCACTAGGGCCATGTCCGAAAATGCAAGGGTTCGAAATGGCAGCGGGTTCAAAATTTTCGGATTGGCGGTATTGGAGGTTGTGTACTAATGCGTCTATCTGGTATTATTGAAGCCATGCCTTGAAACATCCGACGTTTATATGCAACCAAATATATGAAGTTACAATTATTGAGAGATGAAACTTCTCTATTCTACAGCTGACAATGTCCATACACAACACACCAAACTTCGTAAGTTTACTGAATCAAATCGCTTCTCTATATGCGGTTTCTCTATGAAATGTTTCGTTTTGTTTGTATTATAGAGTAATCTCATATCTAGAGCGAATATTTCTCTCAACAAATTGTTGAAATTTGGCCTGGTGTGGGATAAACGTTGGATGTTGACTAGTATTGCTTCAATAATAGCAGATAGAGGCGTTAGAATAAAACATCCAACAAGAAAACAACAACAGCATTTTATTAATAATATTAGTTAATAATTGTCTTAAATGAAACACAAATGTATACTAACAATTAAAGATAGCAAAAAAGTTGAAAATATATTTAATTTTCACAGTTCTTCACCAAAACGACATGAAAACTTTAAGTCAACATTCTTGTAGCTCCACCTAGTGTAAGTTGAACATCTCTCCATCACACCCATACAATAATACATACATAGAAACTTTTATTCGCTCAATAAATTCATAAGTACGATGGAAAGTAAACATCCCTGTAGTAAATAAAATAATCTTGATAAAAAACACTAACTATAAATTAACTATTTTGCAAATGACTACAAATTGGTTTAAATCAAATGCAGATATCAACCAAACATATTGCATAGAAATACACGTAAGAAATAAATAAAAGCAAAATAAGCAAACGAAAAAAAAAAATAAGAAAACAAAAGAAGAATGTCATGAAGGCAATGGTCACTAGGGTGATAACTTTTTTTAGACAACATTCTCCCCAGGGCTTTCTAATGGCAAATATTGTATTAATGATAAAAAAAATATTTCAGTTCAATTTGGTAAAAAAAACCTTACGCACCGACAGCGATTTCTAAAATGCCTTTAATATATTTTTTTAAAATTTTTTTAATAACAATTTTTTTTAAAATATGGTTTATATACATATATGTAAGTGTGTAAACAAATAATAACAATAAATGATTAAAAGTAGGTATTGTAATTCAAAGGTATTCAAAGTACGCGATGTTTTACAAAGCGGATATATGTATATCTTGTACTATTTTTATTTTTGTTTGATTCAAAATTTTAACGCGTTTGGTGCGTAACCTTTTTTAACGATAGCGAAAAACTAAAAACGCAGTTCTTAATATTTGTCCATGCCCTACACGATTTTGTCTGGGGAGATTTGATATTTGCAAAAAATGCAAAAAGGTATTACCCTAATGGTCACATGTCAGTTAAAGCAAACGACGACTTAGAGATAAACACTGCTCAATATTAATGCAGTGTGAAAATACCAATTAAATATTGAAAGATTATAATCAAATTAATAATAGTGATATTGGTATATTATAAAATAGTTAATTAAAAATTTGAATAAAAAAATGTACAGTAAAAGAAAAATATGTACAAAAATTAAGAAAAGAGAATTGTGGAAAAAGTACCAGGAAAAAACAATGCGGCAATTAAGAATGTTTTTCCAATATTTTTCATCTTACTTGTTTTCATTACAACTTTTATTTTTAGTCATAAAATGTAATGTAATTTTCATTTAATGAAAATGAAATTTAATGAAATTGTAAAAAGATGCCTTATTTGTATATTTTCTTTTTTATATTATAATAATTACTTATGCATATAAATATAGATTTATAAGTATATATTTTTGGACAAAAATGAATTTGACTGAATGAAAACTGTTTACTAATGAATTAAAAAAGAGTGGTTTTTAAATAATAATTTACTAATTAACTATAAATTGGTTAAAAAATAAGTAATTAGTAGTCAATTAAAAAGTCATGCAGAGATGACCAATTGACTATCGCCTATGACATGACCATGTTAAAATAGTGAGTCGGCGACAAGGAAACTAGTCAGTTAATCAACTAGATGTGGTTATTAAAAAACCAGTTTGAAGTTACTTAAAAATGTGTTTGACTTCCTACAGGGATTGGATGGTGGGAAATATTGGTTCAATAATTCCAGATAGTGACAATAGTATACAACGATCAACAAAGGAACAAAAACCGAATTTCGTGTTAGTTGTGTTAAATACAATACAAATGTATACCAACGATAAAAATAAACACAAACGTGCAAAATATATTTAAATTCTATTCAGATCTACACCAAAACGACAGGAAAAAGTTAAGTGAACATATTTTGTAACTCCACCTGGTGTAAGGTAATTTTAAATTTAATTGCTCTCATTTCCACAAACCTATGAATTACTCTATGGTGAATATAAGTATTCAAATGTGATTAATCAATATTAAAATTAATTGATTATTTATATCGTAGTTCTGATTAATCGGAATTGTTGATTGTTTGATTAACTGACTAACCACGATATCGATTAATCAATGTTTTAATTAATCGATTAATCGCACATCCCTAATTTTTAGAGATTTTTGGAAATAGTCGGATAGAAACAAAATTAATAGGTACAAATATTTTGAGGGCCTCTAAGGGGTTTGGGATAAAGTGGAGCCTCTAACATTATGGCAAAATTTTACGAAACATCTGGCAAAATGAAGAAAGCGCTAAAATACATACAGTGGTGTGCGAAGAAATAGAGTCACACACTCGTCAAAACTTTTATTCTCTGCAAATCAGTGGTCCAAGATGTTTCATGTCAAGAAATTCTGAACCTGATGGACCGGTCCTCTGCTGGATATAATGCCGTCATTGGATTTGAATTTGAAAACAAAGTTTAGCTCCTAAATATGATTAATGTTTATTAGTAGCATTAATAAATTGTCATTATTGACATTCCAAAATGGGCCGTTGTAAATATTGCAATCATGAGCGCCAAGAAAGAGACGATAAAAGAATTCAGAAGCTACATACAAATTACTGACATAATTGTATGCTCAAAGAAAATGTTGGAGACCGGAATAAAATATAACCCCAATCCAGGAAACAGACGGTAAAACCCTGAAAATTACAGAACATTTGGAACCAAAAATATTGCGCCACGTAGAGTTCGACTTTTGTTACCTCTTCTGCCCTTAAAAGGCAATACGATCGGAATGTTGACACCTCTACATTAAGAAAAATGCTAACTAAAAACAATGTAAAGGCAAAAAGTGTCCGAAAACTTCCATTTCTATCCAAACGGAACGTTCAAAAAACGTTGCATTTTGCCAAGGAGCATGTGCAATAGTCCGTACGCAAATGGAGAAATATTTTGAGGACAGCTGAAACTAAAGTGAGATTGGGTAATTATGATAAGAGTAATCTTCCTGCACGAAGACCTTCCAACACCGAATTCAGGACTCAGAACACAATCCAGACAGTTAAACGTGGTAGCGGAAACATAATGGTACGGGGTTGTTACTCTTACATTGGGACAGAACCTTTATTCCAAATTGAACAGACAGTAGACGCTGAATATTATACCACTGTATTAAAAAAAAACATCATGATGCCTTGTGCTAAATGGGACATGCCGCTTCGATGGGTGTTTCAATATAATATCGACACCAAACACACATCGAAGCGAGCAAAAGCCTCGTTTGTAAATAGTAGTGTCATAGTTTAAGATGGTCTATGCAGTCGCCGGGCTTAAATCCTATTCAGAATTTGTGGCGGGACATTAAAGTGTCTATCAAAGGAATAAACCAATTTAATAAAGATGAGCTTATGACACTGGTACAATCGGCGTGGAAAACATGACCTGTGGAGACTTGATGATTCAATGTTAAGGCGTTGCTTAGCTGTGATAAAAAATAATAGTTATTTCATAAAGTACTGAGATAATATAAAGGATTAATGAAACATACATTTTATTTGACACAGCTATTTATTCTAGTTCAGATAAAAGGCCTGCAGCGTTCCATTCATTTTACTTGTACACACAGATAAAACAAGTAAGAACCTGATATTATCGGTACAAATACAACAAAGAGTAGAACACAACATGTGCTCATGCGTTTTGGATTGAGTAGAGACCGTATCATCTCTTTCTCTGGCTCTCATTGTAGTGGAAGTTTTTTTCTCTTTACCTGTTCCACTCAGTGAAGTAACTCTTTTTTAAATGGATATATCCATTTAATATGGATATTCCAGATCGTACGCTTTGCGTTGGTGATGGATACTTTTTCCATTCTTTTTACAAAAAGTGATGGTGTAAATTTTATCTGTGGCAAATTTTAAGAAAAAATAAAACAAAAATGTCTGAGGTAAGTAAACACACGCTCTCCTCATATTCCAAGCACAGATAACAAGAATACCGATATATCTGTTTATTGTGTATGTAATCATACAAGTATTTCGGATACTTGGTACTTGCACTCTCTCATACCTATTCCATCGATATCTAAAAGAGAAATATTCCATACGCACTCAATCCAAAGCGAGCGAAACAGATACAAGCAGATAAAATAAAAAGGAACAACAAGCAACAAGTGCGTTTGGATGGTTCTTTGCAGGCCTTTATTTAGTTCAGATGATGAATCGCGATGACTCTATATTAATTCACAGGCAAAACGGGGCATTTTGAAATATTTTGATTAGAACCTAATGATTTAATTTTAAATTACGACATTAATGTTCTAAAATGTTATATCTAGTTCTTAATTGAACAATTAAAAATAAAAGTTATAAACAAAATTTAATTTTTCTACATATTTCATCGCACACCACTGTATATATATGACCATTACTCGGAAATTGTAAAAACTTATTATAATTGTGAAAACTTATGAGAATACAATTGTCGTAGTAACGCAACTTCTGATCACTTTCCAACATGTTGTCAACATAATACAATTTTTTTTAATTAGTTCTCAATTTGCGAGACAGCTCGGGTGCAGAGAGCCGACAAGTTGAAATTTGCGAAACGGGAGTCGATATGATGAACTTTGGTTACCGGCTCGCTAGCTGGGGCCGGGCCAATGTGAAACCTGCTTATAGGTGTTGTCCTATATAAGTCCTCTCTCTCTCTCTCTAAGCAAACCAAATACAGCGGTATAAGACAGTTAATTGTAAGGATTCACTTTGTGGTAAATTGGTAATGGTGCAAACGTCTTTACAGATAGCCTAAAGGCTTATATACTGTATACGTATACAAGTTTTTATAAAGAATATGAGATGATTCACTACACGCTGAAAAAATTGTCTTTTTATGTTGTTTGAGTGCAAATATAACGTGTTTATAGCTTGCCCCAAATATAGTATACTTGTGTCCAAACACACTGTGATTGCCATTGAATATAACATGTTTGGGACATAATGATTAATACGTTGTAGCATATGTATTTGTGACCCAAATGTGGCTTTGTTTGTTGAAGTGTGCTGAAATCAAAAACGTGACAGACAATAAAGAAACAGAAAGCAATATGTTGCTGGAGCCGTTATTTCCCAGCGGTATATGTCTTCTGATTGGAACGCAACTATATAATTCATTTTAAATATATAATAATAATATAATGTAATTTTAAACATGGTTTACGTCACGTGATGCCAAACAGAAATCTGTTATTATTTCTTAATTAATTTGTCTTATTTATTTTATCAAACACAGAATTTAAATTCACGTTGGCTGTTCACAAACTGAGTGAGGTACTATGTACTTTTAACTACGTAAATTAAATATCAGATTTAGTGGTATTCAACCAATCATGTGATATACAAATGACAAATTTCCGAAGTCTTGAAACAGAAATTAAGTTAAATTTTTTTAAAATCGAAGTTTCTAATTAATCATTATAATGATGTATGATTAATATAATACGACATAAAGACGTTGATAAAAAGTGATACATACATATGTATAAGTATATAGTATATTGAATGTATGTATGTGTGATGTCTGCAGTGGGCTCAATATATAACTGAAAGATCATCAGATATATAATACATATAAATATACATGCACTTATATAGAAAATCGTTTAAGTATGAAAGAAAAACAGAAAAACAAAATAAATTCGAATTGACATCACAAAACGTACGATTTGGCATACCAGAACAACAAATCGTACTGCAATGTTTGATATACACATTATGTCTGTTATGTCTACGATAAGAGTATGAAAATTGGTGGAATTTATTGTGATTAATCTTTTCTTTGGGAGAATTGATTGTGATTAATCGTTTCATCACTCATAAATTAAATATTTTCGAATATTTTTGCACTAAATTCTATTCACAAACTACCTAACTCTGAAATTTGGCAGTTATCACATATGTTTATTCCGATTATTAAAAATGGAACGCTTTACGAAAGAAAGAATAATGAGAATAATTGTGAAAACTTATTAAAAAAATTTGGACAGGTATGCAGAGACCGCTCGCAACTTCGAAGAATTTTCAGTCGAGAGAGTGCACCTAATATGTTAACCATTCGAAGAGTGGTCAACAAATTTGAAGAAACTGGGTAGGTTATGGACAGTAAGACTCCTGTGCGTAAACGTACCGGTCCATAGACTAAAAAATACATAGATACCTTAATTCTCTCATCTGACGTTGCATTTCACACTCTTCGTCGTAGGCTTGTGGAAATGAGAGAAATTAAATTTAAAATTAACTTACACCAGGTGGAATTACAAAATATGTTCACTTAAGTTTATCATGTCGTTCTGGTGTAGAACTGAAAAATTTAAATATATTTTGCACTTTTTTGTTGACTTTTATCGTTCGTATACATTTGTATTGTATTTAACACAACTAGTTTGCCACAAAAACACAAATTCGGTTGTTGTTCCTTTGTTGAACGTTGTTTACTATTGCCTCTATCTGGTATTATTGAACCCATGTTTTCCACCATCCAATGTTTACTTTCCACCGTACCTATGACGTTTAATTTATTGAGAGAATAAAAGTATCTATGCAAGTATTAGTCTATGTACCGGTCGGTGTTTTGAAAACATTGTTGCTGTATAGCCGAAAATCCGAAAACATCAATTCGGCATCGTTCTCAACAAAACGATTTTGACAAAAGACCTCCAACTTCATGTATAAAAAATTCAGCTAACTCAGGAGCTGAAACGAGCAGACCATGGAAAGCACCGGCAATTAGTTCAATGGGTAATGGAGCAAAGTGAAGTCAATGCCAATTTTCCAAAAATGCTATATTTTCCGATGAAGCGCATTTCCATCTGAATGGGTTCGTGAATACACAAAATTGTCGAATTTGGGGCTTAGAAAATCCTCATGCCGTCCACGAGAAACAAATGCACCCAAAACGAGCAACTGTCTTGTGCGGATTTTGGTCAGGCGCGTGATTGGGCCTTACTTATTTGAAGATGAGGCCGAAATTGCAGTGACTGTGAACGGGATTCGTTACAGGAACGTAATAACGGAGTTTTTGTGGCTGGCATGGCATGGATCTGGACGACATGTGATTTCAGGAATACAGCGCCACCTGCCACACCGGGAATGAAACATTCGATTTATTGCAGCAACGATTTCCAAAATAAATTATCTCCAGAAATTCTGATGTCAACTAACCACCAAGATCATGCGGTTTAACGCCGTGCGATTTCTTTCTTTGGGAGTTTGTGAAATCTCGGATTTATGCGAATAAACCAGAAACAATTCCTGAACTCAAATCCGCGATCCAACTCGTCATCGATGAGATACAGCCACATCTCTGTGAAAAAATCATGGAAAATTTCATGAAAAGTATAATTGTATGTCATCAGAGCCGTGGGGGCCATTTGATGTATATTTTTTTCTCATACTTAATCGGAACATGTCTTCTTTATAATCCATTAAAAAAAATCCTCAACTATCTCAAAAATACGTGTTTTTATTTCAAAATGAAAAAGTTCATTCTTACTGAGACACCCTATATACATATGTTTGGAATATATGTATATAGGCGTGGTTGTAATAACTATACATATAAATAATTATAATTGTTATTTCGTCGGCCGGCGGTGGTGCAATGGTTAGTGTGCGCGGCTTTTGTACATGTAATCGATTCACCTCCGACCACCTTACATTTCTCTCGACGACAGTCACCTCGCATAGTGATGGCGATACTATCGAGTACTTAGCCATGAAAAAGCTTTTGAAAAATACCGTTCGGAACCGGTGTAATACTGTAGGTCCCAATCAGTGAATGTAAAACTTGAAAGCGCAGAACTCACTGGTTGTGAGAATATCTCCCCAGTCCCTTCAAGGGATGTTATGGGAAAATATTTATTTTATTTTTTAATGTTTGGAACGTAGGCATCCAGACAAGTAAAAAGGCAAAACACTTTTTAAGCAACCGACGGCATTGTCGTTTTGTGTGAATTTAAAATCCTTTACCAAAATCTACAAATAAAAAGACATTTTTCCTAATTGTGCGGTCTTTTACGATTATAGTTTATTTCGTTTTCGCAAATTATAACGAAACTTCACCGAATTGGCCGCTTTCAGTAAATCATTTTCCTAATTTAAACTGCAGTTACACCTACCAAAATTATCGCTTTTTCGGGATTATAAATGTGAAACTCCATAAGGAAAAAACGTCGATAATACCGAAAATGCGTTAATCTGGTTTGGTGTAAATGTCGTATTACTGTCTTGGAAAAAAGGAAACAGTGTTTGAATGTATTGTTCATGGTAAAATATTTGTTACAACAAAAATATGCATTTTGTTTTTGTTTGGTGTTCATAATCTGTAAAATTTTCTACATGTGAATTTGACATAAGAGAAACATCGAAGCAAGAAAAATTTTCAAATCAGCTGTTCTAACGAGTTTACCTTACGGTGTCTTGTAAACACCAAGTTTTGTAATTGTAAACGTAAGTATAAAACAGAAAACCAAACTAAGCTTTGAGGATTCGGCATAGATTACGTAACATTAATGTTCTTATTATATATTATACTTATATATGTATATATTATTGAAAAAAATTATATTGAACCTATGCGCTGATTTTCATATAATCTCTTTATTTTGCAAAACCACAACCTAAATTATATGCATCTTATGCAGGAATGTTTACAGGAATTCCCCCCAGAAACTGTATCAGCATTTATACTGTGGTAGCGCAGGTTCTTTTTCAGCTGCTGATCTTAAAGTTCAATGTGTCAATTGTGGTTTTTAAATCTTAGAAGTAGCAAAACAGTTTGTACGAAATAGGAGCTGGGGGCTGATGATGAGAGTCGATAGCGTTCGGAATTATTGCCATACGATCGAAATTTCGTACTTTTGGTATTCTGTCAGCCGATATCGCGTAAACTTTATCGGAATTTCGTATGCTATGAGTCGATAATGATCTACCTATCGACCGCAAGCATTCGCTATTTTGCACGATGACATATGAGCTATCGCAAACAGATCAGCGCCAAAAAAAACAGAAAAAGGGACTCCCCACATCAGAAAATGTAAGCAAAATTATTTTTTCATTTCTTAACTAATTTATATGTTCATTTTAGGTCAAATTTAATTAAAATAAACTTTACGCAAAAGCAGATTTTGGGTGAATTTATGTCGGAGCACTCTGAGCTAGCAAAAGGGGTTATAACATGCAGCGCACAAGGCAGAGCGACTGTCAATAGATTGTGGAAAAACCTAACGACAAAATTAAACGTTTCGGGGCCACCAACTAAGGACTTCAAAGCATGGCGTAAAGTATGTTTAAAATTAAAAATTAAAAAAAAAAAAAACGCCCAATGGATTAATAAAAATAAATATGTGCATACACCGATTTATAGAATATAGAAAGACCTTTGTAATGATACTCATTTCTACTAACTTTGCTAACCTCTTTTAAAACTTTTGAACTCAGTGCAGACGCTTTTCTCGGTGGTGACATTTTGGTGTAGATCTGAGAGTTGGTGCTAAACTAAATTTATTCCGAAGAATAATGCCATAATATTGATGAAAATAAAAGTAATTATTTAATTTTTTATAGAAAATATTAAATACTTACATTTTTGCGCAGTACTCCCTAGCAATTTGTTGGGGGAATTACTCCCAAAAGTTGTTTTCACATTCTCCATTTTATTGACATTTAGAATACCTACTTTTTTCCCGGGGAAATATTTCCCTTTTTCGAAGTTCGTTTAGAATAAGGGAATAGGGAAAAAACTCCCAGGGAGATTTTATTTAGAATAGGGGAACAGGGAATAGGGAAAAAACTCCCCGGGAATTGCTATTGAGAATTGGGCTGATAATGTTTTATAACTAACATTCATTTGCTTCTGTGAAGGTATATGCTGACTAAAAACAAAGGGTGAAGAAAAAGTTAACGTTCAACAAAATGTCAAGATTGAGAACTGGTGGCGGTCCATGCGAAGAAAAACATTTGAGCCAAACGGGCGAATTGATTTTGGAAGCTGCAGGAATTGAAGATGAAGTAGATGGCTTAAAGAATGTAAGCAGTTTTGGATGTGGTTCTCCAGAAAAAGCTGAAGCAACTTCATCCAAGAAGAGATCATTGGATGACGATTTGGCTCGTCTTTTAAGTTCCGATGTTAAAGAATACCAAGCAGTCAACAAAAGATCGAAACCCTGTGTTAAACAAGTTAAGCCAAAGGAAACAAAAATTAGTCTTTTAAAGAAAAATATGGAGTCCAATGAAGACTATCATTTACAGATGCTCCAAAAAATGGACATGCTTATTGATATTAAAAAAAGTCTGTGGAAATGAAGCAGAAAGAGTTTGGCATCAGCATGGAAATAAAACAAATAGAATTGCTGATTAAAAAAAAGAGTATGAACTTTTAAATTGAATTTATTTTTAATATAAATGTGTCATAAGCAGCATAAGTAAATGAATTATTTTTATTTTTTTATATTTTTTAATAGAAAGTGAATTAAATTATTTTATATATTAAGTAAATGGAACAAAAGAATAACTATATGTTTCTTTGACTGTTACACAACAATATTTTGATGTTATCTCTAATTTTCTTTCCTATATTAGAAATATCAGCGTCACTGCTATTGTCTATTTCCGATATATTCACTTCCACTGGCGTTTGAATGTGTTCATAATTTTTTACCTTGAAGTGAATACATATGAGGAGGTGAGTTCCAAAACTCGTTACTTGCATTTTTTAAAAAAATCAAGTTAGCAATGACATTTGACAGATATTACAGCGCTGCTTCAGTATTTGAAGTCAAAACCAAAAAAAGTCTCTCCTTGACCTCTGTAAATTAAATTAAAAATTTGTGTGAATTTCAAAACTCTTTCTTTGCATTGTCTAGTGAGAAACAAAACTGCTTCTTTGCATTAAACATAACAAAACTTGTCCCTTGCAGCCTTAATCTGTCTATATTGTACCATTTTTTAAATTTTTTATTTAATATTAATCAGTTATTCTGTTTTACACCCTTAGACAGGGAAGTAGATCTGACTAAAATAATTTTACAAGAAACAAAACTTGCTACTTGTAAAAAAGTTAATTCCAAAACTCTTTTCTTGCGGTGCATATTTTCAAAACTCGCTTCTTGCAATTTAAAATAAGATCCTGCCGCTATATTTTTCAAGGAAAATAGTTTTCCCTTTGCGTATGTGGACTATATGCCAGTCCAATAAAACTGCCAAAAGGAATCAGCTGAAAAAGTTACAGTTAGCTTTTTAAACGTTTTTTTTTGATTTGTGAAAATTGACTTCAGGTGCAAGTAACGAGTTTTGGAACTCACCTCCTCATATGTATATTATGTAAAGCGGCACAAACGTTTGTAAAGCTAGCTATTTTTTCAGGCAAATATCTACTCAACTTATCATGGCAAAGAATTTTCCATCGTGCTTTCAATATACCAATGGTTCTCTCAACAACATATCTCGCTTGCGAATGAATATCATTAAAATGAGACTCCATTGAACCTTCTCGTGGATATCTGTATGGAGTTAGCAGCCATGGTTCAAGAGGATAACATGAATCACCTAAGAAATAAATATAAAGCATTAATAATTGTTTGAGATATAAACACTAAATATAATGCTCAAACATTACCGAGTAGCCAGCCATTTTTTAAATTTCTGCTATAACTTTCAACGAGAAGAGCTCTTTCGTTGGACTTCTTCCATACGAATGAATCATGGGCGGCACCACCATTTTTTGAATTAATGGCCAAAATCCTATATTGATGGTCACATATCTGAATTAATAAATTTTTATTAAATATTCATACTTTGAATATACCTCATACTTACAACCATTGAATTAAGACTATGAAACGTCTTCCTGTTAAAAAACATTTTCTCCTTTTCTTTTGGTTTCTGCAATCCGATTTGCGTTCCATCAATACAACCAATTACTATATAAAATAAACATGAAAAACTTCCTTACTTTTAGTTATGTACATATGTATATTGCAAACAGACCTCCCGGAATCTTATATTTTCTCAAGAAAAACTCCTTACAGTCGTCACTTTCTACAGCACAAAATTTTATAAACTTCTGGCACAACTTAGTTTCTACTTCCACAATAAATTTTTGTAATATTCTGCTTATTGCACTTTGACTGAGACCAATAATAAAATCGTTTCCAACAGTCTGCTGGAAGACCCCAAATGTCAGAAGAGACAAAGCTGCTGCCAGCTGTATTTTTGGTGGTACGCTGGTTGAAATCACTCCGTTAAACTCTATTTCTTCGACAACATAATTGAAGGCTTCTTTTGATAATCTGAAACGCTTCACAAATCTATGAAAAACAAGAAAAATTTAAATTTTTATGGAAATATATTTTTGTAACTTACTCTAAGTTTGCCAACGCTAAGGGATCACTTTTTATACGGATTTGTTTTCTTATATCACTTAAATTACACTCTTCATCTTCATCCGAAGAAGATGAAAAACTAAATAAAGTTGGATCCATTAATAACGTTTATTAAATTCAATTTATTTTTGTTTTTAAAAAATGTTAATTTAATTTTCTTTGTAATTTTCACGAAAAATATTGTTTGTTTACGTTTTTATACAGTGTTAGACAAGTATTTTTTGTTTCCACTTTACAATACTAGAACACAAAACGATTCGTTACATATCGACTCAGAATTAGAAAATTGCGAACTGTCGGAATTAAAAGCGATACGCAATTATTTCGCTATCGACTCTCAGCATCAGCCCCCTGTTGTTTGGGTGGAATCTACAAGATTATGAATCCTAGATTTAATGTCAACATATGTTTTAAACTAAATACATATGAGGATATCACCAAACTGAATGAGAAAAAATTCTATCTCGCATTTTTTACACCGCCCTCATTACTTTACACACATCAGTACAATGATAGAATTGGAAATCAACGTCAACAGACGCCAAGTGTAAAGACAAAAAATAAAAACATTAACAACAAAACGACACACTCACTTCACTGATGATGATAATGATGACGACGATCTTCATCATGTCTAATGATAATCACAATCATTACAGCGATGATCATGTTGTTACCTTCGCCGTTGTTTTTTTTGCATAATTTGCATCCCACAACAATATACAAATATACGACAAACAAATGCAACACCAAACGACACAGCGCAACAACTTCAGCCCAATAACATTATGATAACTCTTAACGAAAAAGGAAACAGCGCCGCTGCATTGTTGTTGTTATTAGTAATCGTAGTTATTGTAATGAATGCAAGAATTTCGTAGTTCGTACTCGCACATTCGTTGAATGCGACAGATACATATGGATATCACTGTTGTATGTATGAATTTAGTGTGTTGGCATGTCTATTAGGGATGATAAAATATTAATTGTACTGCCTAGGGTACTATAAGACGTTTTTAACACGGCGTCTACACGAGAGATATATTATAACATTTTTATGTCAGCAAACGTCAAATTCAATCTCGGAGAGTACTATGTTACGTGTGGACTCTAAATTACTCTTAGTGTTAGTGGTATAACAAATTTGATGGCATAGTTGTTATGACATAT
Organism: Phaonia tiefii; assembly: GCA_963931995.1. Classification (NCBI taxonomy): domain Eukaryota; kingdom Metazoa; phylum Arthropoda; class Insecta; order Diptera; family Muscidae; genus Phaonia; species Phaonia tiefii. The sequence goes on from OZ008368.1 coordinate 297,385,989, forward strand.
TTCATAACAACTATGTTATGAGATGAACTGTCAAAAACGGACAGACACATAGTTGTTTACATAAAATTGAAAGAAGTGGAAAAAAATAATATATGTATATAAAAGTACTCAAAAAATCCAATGAGTGTTCGAACTCACGGGCGATGTGTTAACACCTTTTTGCTACACGGTACCTGTTCGATTTCTATGAACACATTCGTAAATGTTACATTGGAAAATAAAAAACAGCGTTCAATCATATGATGACGTTACAGTTAAATAATATTAATACTTAAAATTATTTAAAGACCCAGTGCAAGCACATGTGTCATTATTTTCTTGCTCAATACTTTTTGTTTTATTCCCACAAAAGTCAAAGAATGCAAAGCAACAGACACTTGTACATACATACAATCATTGTTATATTCGTACGATATAACCGAAGATCAACATAAAATACTTTTTTAATATTACTCCAAATTAATACTCCAAATTAAAACACTTCAATCTCGGCTCGCCGATATCGGATCGCCTTAATTTTTGGCCTAAACTCTTCGTCGAAACCCGCACTAGCTTTTTAATCCAAAACTTAATAAAATCGGCTATGAATTTCCGGAGAAAATCGCGTGGGAAAATTATATGAAAATCGTCCAATAATCACTTTCAATACAGACTGCCAAGCAACGAACAAACAAACGATGATAAGACAAAACCGAAGATCAACAAAACACTTTTTTAATATTACTCCAAATTAAAACACTTAAATCTCGGCACGCCGATATCGGATCGCCTTAATTTTTGGCCTAAACTTTTCGTCGAAACCCGCACTAGCTTTTTAATCCAAAAATGAATAAAATCGGCTATGAATTTCCGGAGAAAATCGCGTGGGAAAATTATATGAAAATCGCCCAATAATCACTTTCAATACCGACTGCCAAGCAACGAACAAACAAACGATGATTTACTGTTACAAACCTAACACTTGCGTATGTATTAAATTTATAGTTTACTGCCCTAGAGGCGCGCGTATAGATGTTAACACATCAAAAGGTCGAATAAAATCAACAATTAAGTGAAGAAAATATTCAGATAAATTTTGGAATCAAACATCAAATAAGAAATACACAAAAAAACAGACACAGTCAACACTTCGCACAAACGACACAAGTGTACTGTACGACAGTCGGGCAATTATTAAATCCTATAACATTAACATAAATACGTGTTCCCCTTATTTACCACTGACACTAACAGAAGCAAAATGTTTCTGATATTCTGCCGGCGTTCTCTCTCATTTTATGTTACCATTTATCTCACGTGTAGACGCCGTGTAAAGAAATGATATTTTTTGGAGAAAATAAACTTCACAAGAAAATAAAAGTCACACTCATATTATTTGACATTTTTGAATAGCGACTTCATTCTGACTGAATTTTTTCGCAAATAATGTGGTAAAAATAATATTTGATCAACAATTAAATACAATTTAAACTCTTAATTTTGTTTTTGTGTTTATTGTTGAGTACTGTTTGGTCGTTTATGGCAACCTAAACTATGATCACTTGACTATATGATTTTGGCAGAAAACGAAATGAAGAACTAGAACAAGGCTTCTTTAGTTGTTAATGTGAAATAGTAAAGTCATTAGTATTCGTGGAAATAACTATAAAAATATTAGATATATTCCAAATTTAATTTCATTTCGACTCGAAAATGTCTGGGGGCTGTTTGTAAGAAAAGTATTCGAAGACGGAAAATAATATGAAAGAAAAGATACTTTAAAGGATTTGATAAAAGACGCATGGGACTACATTTCTTTGAATCACTATCAATCAATGCCTGACCGTATTTTTTAAGTTATTTCCAATAAAAGTGGTAACACCCACTACCAAATCTATTTGTTTTATTATTACTAATCGTAAATTTTACAAAAAATTATGAATAATCTATTATTTTATCTATGTAGTTTTGAAATTTTCCTTATTCATGAGGTGCATTCAAAAACCATTCATTATTGCATGTAAATAAAAAAAATAAAAATTTTATTAAAAAACTAAAAAACTAGACATTATTTGTAATGAATTTCGTAATTTTCCTATTTCCAGTTTAAAGGATAATTACTTTCAAAGTATGAAAAATATAATTTTATGTAAGTGATTCGCAAAGTATAAGTATGTATGTATATCAATTTCACTTACTCTGTCATCTGATTCTGCAACTCATTTCAGAAAAATTCAATTTTAGGTGATCCATATTTTAATTGAAAATATGCGTACAAAAACTCGCCACGGGAATCTAAGGGTAGTATTCTAACAGTCCCAAAAGTAAACGTAAAAAAGTCAACGTAAACGCTGAAGTTAAAAATTGTAGTTTTTACATCACTTCACTATTGCGTTCGCTTACGAAAGTTGTCACTGACATTTGTGGTTTAAAAAAATAGATTAAAAAAAGTTATCTTGAGTTAACTGCACACAATGAAAAATATAAGAAAATGTAGCTCTATTTCAATAGATCCACAGAATGCTATTGTATATAATACCTCAAATACCAACAATATTTAAGGAAGTGCACATAAAGAGTGAAAAATTACTATAAAATAAATAAAAGGTTTCCCATTACATCCCATGAAGGGACCGGGGAGAACTTCTCACAATCACTGAGCTGTGCGCTTTCCAGTTTTCACTCATTGATTGGGACCTACAGTTTTACAGCGATTCCGAACGGTATTTTGAGAAGCTTTTTCATGGCTATATACTCGATAGTGTCGCCGTCACTATGCGAGGTGTCCGCCGCCGAAAGAATTATTTTTTTTTTGAAGGTGGTCAGAGCAGGGTTCGAACCCAGGATCTCATGTACAAGAGCCGCGCACACTAACCATTGCACCACCAAAAATTACTATGGCTATATTAAATTACCCAGCCAACCAACGGAGTCTGCAAGTTGCTCCGTTAGGACTCCTAACACGGTGCGCTAACGCTCCTAGGGAGGCTCCGAAAGGAGTCCTAAAGGAGCATATCCGCCGGAGAACACAACACGCTCCAAATATATGAAAAAAGTGCACCCTAGGGGCTCCTTAAATGAGTGTTTTCGGAGTGCCTACATGCTCCATTCGGACTCCTATAAATAAGTGTGTTTGTAAAAATAAATGGGGGTTATTTTTATGCCAATAATAATAAAAATCCAAATAATAATAATAATAAAAATTAAAAAAACAATAATTTTAGATTTTTGCAAAGATAATAAAATGACAATATGATTCAACGCTCCTAAAACAATCCCATGCGGTGCTCTTTCGGACGCCCTTTATAGGTGCACTCCGCAAACACTCCTTTGAGGAGCGCTGTGGGAGTCCCTATACGCTCCTTTTTTGGACCGGTCCGAATTTGGTTAGCTGGGTAGTTGTCTTTGCAGAAAACACGTGTCATTTGGCCGCATTTAAAATGTATTGGTATTTTTGTTAAACAATGTCTTAACATCAACTGTTGTGTATAGTTTTTTTTTTTAAATATAATTACAATAGTTTTGCAACCCATTATTTATTTGAACTTGCCAAAATTGGCAACGACTTATAAGCAATGAAATGCATAAGATTTCCATCTGCCCATTCGCGATCTACATTTTTCTTTCAATTTGTAATTTCTTCAACTAACGCGAGGAATTGTGGCGTGTAGAATTTGACAGCTGAAGTGGTCGAAAATGTTGCGCTGCGTTTTATAAACTATCAATTAAATAACGTAACTCAACGCAGTTAGTCACGGAACAGCTGCAGTGTTTTACAAACTACCAAAACGACAATAGAATAACACCCTTCATTATATTTTTGTTTGCCGCAAGAAGTCTTAGGCCCGATTTTGATTTATGTTTGATCTGACTTTAAATGCGAAAAAAGTTTTTCATTGTTGCGTCAAATAATCTTAATACTGTAGCAGCATTACATTTATCAGCTGATCGTTACAATGCATCAAACTGACGCCATTTGCAAAAGAAAAGTGAAGTGATAAAAAATACAAAACATTTAGTGAAATTGGAAAATATTTGAGCAGAAATAAAATTCCAACTGCACTACGAGTTACCTGATACCTTTTTTATTTCTATTTCAACTAGGATGGTGATTATAATAGTTCACATTAACAATTAAATAAGCTTTGTGTTTGTTCTTCTTGTTGAATTCAGAGTTTAAATTACGTTCGATCGTTGATCAAAGATGATTTTCCACTCAAAAATTAGGCCTTACTGTTTCATGAAAACTTAGCTACATAAGTTGCGTTCAATTCGCAACACTGACTTAATCATAGAGTAATATACTAAGAGTTTGCAACAGCTGTTTTTCTTGGACCGGAAACCAAGAAAAGTCACTGGAATAATAGGAGCACAGAGTTATACAAACTTGGCAACCCACACAGAATGAGAAAAATCTTTATTTTAATAAACTTATGTTTCAATTGTAATCTCTATAAATAGTTGTACTTTAACACTTCATTACATGTTGCTTTATTTCACTTGTTTTCCCTTTTTTCCTCGATTTAATTATCACAAAAATACTCTCAGTTGATGAGCTTTGTACTTTTGGTTCAATGCACAACGACAAATGTGAGAAAAACGCATTGAGCAACAGTACACACTTCCAGTCATTTATCAATATTTCTCTTTCTTACTTTATCCTGCATGTTTCGCCAACTCTAAGGTTGATCAGCTGTTGCATAGAACCCCCTGGCACAACGACAAATGTGAGAAAAACGCATTGAGCAACACTACGCACTTCCAGTCATCTATCGATATTTCTCTTTCTTACTTTATCCTGCATGTTTCGCCAACTCTAAGGTTGATCAGCTGTGGCATAGAACCCCCTGGACTTAATTGTTTACATATTTGTAAACATTGATCGTAAACATTGTGGCCGTCGGTGATGCAAGGGTTAGAGTGCGCGCCTCTTGTACATGAGATCCTGGGTTCGATCCCTGCTCTGACCACCTGAAATTTCTTTCGGCGGCGGTCACCTCGCATAGTGACGGCGATACTATCGAGTATTTAGCCATGAAAAAAGCTTCTTCAAATACCGTTCGGAATCGGTGCAAAAACTGTAGGCCCCAATCAGTGGGTATAAAACTAGAAAGCGCACAGCTCACTGGTTGTGAGAAGCTCTCCCCAATTCCTTCATGGGATGTAATGGGAAACCATTTATTTATTTTTTAAACATTGATCGTGCAAACCAAATTTTTTCAGATGTTAACTTTAATTTGTATAAATTTCAGCGTTAACGGGTCAAGTGCCATTGTGTATGGGATCATAGTGTAATAATAAAGTGGCCGCATAAGAACAGCTGATTTAACTTTTTTTATTTGTTGATCAGCTGATTTGATTCAGTGCACTTTTGGAACGTCAAACTTGTTTATATTTTTTGTGTTTGTTTACATTCGTTCTTTTGCATTCTTTTTATTTTCATTCTAAACGTTTACTTATCAAAGAGACGCGCATTTGAAATAGTGAAAAAGCAAAGACGGAGCAAAGACGTTTCTCACACACTATATTTTTTTAAAACATTATTTTCAAGAAAATCTGGGAAGTATGTATTTATGTAACTGTTTCAAAATTTCTATTTTTAATATACATAATACAATATTCTTACATACATATTTTCGTCTAACACGATTCGTAAGCGTAAGTGGATGGTTCAACTTCGACGGTGTCATGACTGTCCAATGCTCTTCAGAGAGCATGATGCACCTGTTGTTTTTCGGGTATCACGCGCGACACTGCGCCTAATGTTCTCAGATTAATTGCGTTTCGACGTTCTTGGATTGAAATGCACAATTTCCGCCACAGCAGTCAATTCCAATTTCCTACAGCAGTTCGTCATTCCTTTTCTTTGAAGTCTTGCAAACTAAAACAAACGTCAAACAAAAGAGAATGACTAAACAAATAAGGTAGTGGGAATCAGTTTATTTTGACACTACCTCGGTGCTGTCAAAACTACAAAACAGAACAAAAATGTCTCCAAATTACAACAACTCGTCTTGCGGTCACTTTACTAATTCCACTATGTATGGGATGACGCATAAAATATTAAAAAAACTGAACTTTACGCCTATATTAGGCGTTAACCCATAAATACCCTCATCAATTACATACTAGTACCAAATAAGTACTAAAGTACGTACATACATCTTTACATTTCCATCTCAACAATCTACTAAAATATATCACAACAGCAACAAAATAAAAAAAAACATTTTACACTGTGTCACCGTCGCCGCAGTCGTTGGCGCTGTAGACGTCATCGTCGTTGACGTTTGCGTTTGTTGTTTTGGTCCGGAGAGCGAAAACAGCAGAAAAAGGCCCGGCACATCAAGCTAAAATTTCAGTTGAAAACATACTGTGGCGGTGGTTGCATCGATCTTTGGCTAGCTAGAAATTCACAGCGCTTCTGGTAGAAAACAAACTAAAACGCTTAAAGTCACCAAGAAAAATACAAAAATAAAATAAACAGTGAAATAAAATAAAAGAAAAATCGTTTTGTGACTTTAAATGTGAACAAATTTAGTGAACTTTTGATGGTATTTCGTTTACATTATCATAATTTATACCAGAATCAAAAAGTGTTTTAAACGTTTAAAAGTAAAAAACCAAAATAAATAAAACCATATGTTAACAACAAGAAATTGTACAAAAAAGTTGTAAAAATAGTTGTTTTCTTTTATTGTTTAAATTTAATTTTCTCTCGTCGTATCTCGCGTATGGTTTTGTGTGAACCCGACCGACTGTCACATAAAGAAAAAAGGAATTTCATTACACAGTTATTATCACCGCACGCTTTATTGCCGTCTTATATCAGTCGCTCCCACTTGTCAACAACGGTTTGTGACAACTACCCGCCAACATTGCAATACTAATAGAAAATTCATGTGGCACTGGTAGTCGAGAGTGACAATACAACATTACAACGATTACAAGACGTCAAAAAGTTTTTAATTTTTTGTGGTTTGTTTTGAATTGTATTTTCGGCACATTTTTGTCGTCCCGTCCGTAGTCTGTGTGACAGCTCCTTGTCACTTTACATCTGCGAATCTGTGAGAAGTCGTCGTGTGTGATTTGTAGTTACAGCGAGTGTGACGGTGTCAGTGACAGTGACATTCAAAGCATAAAGGGAAACGGAAAACAGTTAATTCTAAATATAATTTTCGGCATTTTTTTGTTTGTTTATTAAATTGTCGAGCAATTATTTGCTGTGGTGCTGTTGATTTCAATTTTCAAGTGATTTTCAATTGCATTTAAATTATTTTATTGTGATTTTTTTGCATCTGTACTGTGTGAAAGCTATAAATTTAAGGTGAGTAGAAAATAAACTATATATGTATATGTCAATAATTAAATTGAATTCATCAATTGAATTTGAAAAAAAACACCACTTGGAATTTAAAGATATCAATTGAAATTTAATAAAATCAATTTCAATTTCGATTGATGTCTTTTAAAATTCAATTGATGTCCTTTAAAATACAGTTGATATATTTTAAATTTTAATTGTTTTTCGCATAAAACTATTTTAGCAGCAAAATCAGATCTGCACCAAAATTTCACCAACGGTAAAGGCTTTTGCGCTGAGTTGAAAAATAAGTTTTGTTTTTTCCGCTAGGTCCAACTTCTTGAGATATAGGCCTTTAAAGCTTGAGTATATCTTTGACGTTTGGGAATAAGGTCTTAAGTCAAAAAAATGCATTTTGGGTTTTTGATTGGGTTTAACTCAATTTTTTTTTCTCTTTCGTTTGGTATTAATAACTTAAATCTAGCACAACTCCATCCAATCGTAATCATTTGCTCTTTAGGCAATAAGTCAGAAAATTTCATATATAAATAATTTTCAATTTAAAATTACGAAAAACTACAGTTTCTGACTTAAGACCTTATTCCCAAACGTCAAAGATATAATCGGTCATATCTCAGGTATTTATCATCGGATCTGCTTGAAATATGTACCATTATAAAGCCCTTGTGAAACTCTATAACTCTGTACATAAATATATTTTCTTTTTTTAACCCATTGAGGGTTAATTTAAAAAATGTTTTTAACCTCACTTTTTTGGTTTAATCAATTTGTTGTTCTTGTCTTTTGGTGTTGTTGTCTTTTGTCGTTGTTGTCTTTTATTTCTGTTGTCATTTGTTGTAGATTTTACACACCAAAATAAAAAAATTATTTCTAAAAACTCACGCGATTTTTCTGATTTTGTCACACATCGACTTAAGCTACAGAGGGAATTTGATCCCTCCTGCCTATTTGGCATATAAATTACTATAAATTTAACGATTTATGAAATTTATTTTATCAGGATCGGATAATAAATGGCAGGATTATGCGCGATTATACATTCAAGCTTTGGAGGAGACCTATATTTCGGAAAATATGGACTTCAGCAAACTTTTTCTTTTTTTTCTAAATCCGCATTTAATGCTCTACCAGGAAAAAAAAACGAAAAAATCCAAAAGAAATTTGCTCCTTGTTTTTTTTTTTTCAATTTCAATAAATGCGTTTTAAACTTCAATTATTGTCTTGTAAAATGCAACTGATGTCTTTTATTGTACAATTGATGTCTAATATTTCTATTAACGTCTTTCAAATCAATAGATGCCTTTTAAATTGCAATTGATGTCTTGTAAAATCTAGCTAATGCCTTTTATAGTACGATTAATATCTTTTAAATTTCATTTAATATATTTTAAAATCAAATTGTATGTCTTAAATATCATTTGATGTTTTTTAAATTTCAATTATGTCTTTTAAATTTCAATTGATGTATTTAAAACGCAATTGATGTCATTTAAAATTCACTTGATGTCTTTTAAATTTCAATTGATGTCTTTTAAATTTCAATTGATTTCTTTTAAAATCAAGTTATGTGCGTTAAGTTTCAATTGATGTATTTTAGATTGGAATTGACGTCTGTTAAATTTAAATTTATGTCTTTTAAATTCAAATTATGTGACTTCAATTTATGTTTTTTAAATTTTAATTAACCGTGTTTTAAATTTTGAATGGAATTTGTAAACTTCAACTCATATCTTTTTAATTGTAATTGAAGTTTTTTGAATTTCAAATGAAAGTTTTAAATTTTAATTAAATATTAATCGAAGTGTTTTAAATTTTAATTGAAGTCAGTTAAAATTCATTAGATGTCTTTTAAATTTCAATCGATGTCTTTTAAAATTTAATTTATGACTTTTAAATTTCAATTTATGTCGTAAAATTCAGTAATGTCTTTTAAAATCTAATTGATGGGTTTTTAAATTTAAACTGATGTATTTTAAATTTAAATTGAAGTGTTTTAAATATCAGTTTATATACATATTTTAAATCTCAATTGAGGTCTTTAAAATTTTAATTGCCATTTTGTACATTTCGAACGGAATATTTGAATCCCAATTGATATGTATTTAATTGAAATTGATCCGTTTTAAACCGCAATTGATGCAGCTTCGATTTCCATTGATGTTTTTTAAATTTCAAATGGCATTTTTAAATTTCAAATGGAATTTTTAAATTTCAAATGGAATTTTTACATCTACATTTTTATAGAAAACGTACTTTTTAATAGTTATTGATCTCGAACCGATCAATTATTCAAGAACATTTCAATTCATGTCTTTTCTATTTCAAATAAGAAAAGAATGTTTTCCCATTACATCCCATGAAGGGATTGGGGAGAGCTTCTCGCACCCAGTGATCTGTGCGCTTTCTGGTTTTACAGTCGCTAATTAGGACCTACAGTTATTCACCGGTTCCGAACTGTAGTTTGAGAAGATTTTTCAAATACAATTTTTAAATTTCAATTGATTTTCTTTAAAGTTTGATTAATATTTTTTGAATTTCAATTGGAAATGGTGTATTAATAATGTTTGAATATTGCACATTTGTTTAAAACTCTTTATTATTACCACTTTCCTAATTCTTTCATTAATTTTAGACGGGAAATAGCAACTCAATTGCGATGATTTTTTTAATAGAACATGCACGTTTTTCTCTGCCGCAAAATGTGTGAAAACGTGAATATTTAATAATAACGAAATATTAAAATATGCAATGATTTTATTTATCTGTTAAAAAACAAAAATTGTTTAAGAATTTATAGAACCCGTTTTTTAACAATCAAACCAATTTAGAACGACGTTTTTCGGTGCTAATGGAAATTTACGAACTGCTTTGATTTAATATACCAAATCCTTGAACTTTCCAAAAACTCCAACTTTGGCCATGCCTCACATCTTAATCGATAACATGTGTTTTTACATTTCACTATGCGAGGTGACCGCCGCCGAAAGGAATTTTAGGTGGTCAGAGCAGGGATCGAATCCAGGATCTCAAGTACAAGAGGCGTGCACACTAGCCATTGCACCACCGACGGCCACCCATATTAAAAATATTCCTGCGAATTATCGATACAATATCAGCAACATGTATAGAGCAACATTTTGATGTGTCTAAAGCGAACCACAGACTTGTCATTCATAAGCATGAACATTAGTTATCGTTGATGTTTATTGTCGGTTTACCGCTATTCTTTGTACCAAATTAGAATGTAATCGAAGTTGCTCGCTTAAATTAAAAAAATTCATGGTATATTTGTCAAATTCAGCAGTCAGATGAGAAACTCATGCTCATCAAATGCAAATCAAATTGAAGTAAGAAATGATCAATGTTGTCAACTCTCATATATTTGCATTAAAAAAAACATAAAAAGAGAGAAAATTATAGTCGTCGACACTGAAATGTTGCTGGTCCATTTCGCAGCGAAATTAAATAATTATTGATGTTGCTTAATATTTTTCCCAAAAACGATTTTTGTACCCAGTATTTGGCTATTGTGAAATTTCCGTTCCTATAAGAAGTACGTGTATAAACGATAACAATAATTTCATGAATCGAAAATCCCACCCGCTTGATTCTCAGCTTAAGCCCGGTATTCAGTTTTTATGAAATTTGCGTTGCCATAAGAAGTACGTGTATAAAAAATAACGAAAATTTCATGAAGCGAAAATTTCGTTCACTTTTCATTAGCCTAGTATTCAGCTGCTTGCGAAAATTTCGTAAGAATTATCAATTACAGGGTTGTTATACCAAAGTTACTGCGAACGAAATCAATTGTTTGATAATTGTTTGGGACCAGAATTTTGAAATTACGATAATATTAGCAAACTAAAGTGATACTACATGAGTTAAAAATAAAATGGAGTACGTAGAGAAATTATTCATAAAATATTTGCAAGGTATATCAATGAAAGGTGGCAACTCTGCAACAAACATTTCCATATACAGGTAAATTTCAAAATTTCTTACAAAAGTTCCGCAAGAATTGAATACATACGCGGTTTAAAAAAAAAATGATCTCTTTATTGTTCAAGTTTATTAGTTTTGTAAGATCAATCTTTTGCGAGATTTAACACATCTTTCGAATTAATTTTCAATTTCGTAATGTTGACAAAAACACAACAAAATAGACGAATTTCAAACAAATAAAAGGAACTATAGAATTTATATGTACGTCGAAAGAAAAGCTATATGTGCCTGTACATATGTGTATGTCTACCGACAAACATTCGAAATTGTGTCGTTATTTTGTATAGAATGTAATCTAATAATAGAATCCGTATATTATTTATATCACTGACAACGAACGAAATCATATGCTGCAGCCTAAGGATTTATACGTTTTCATTTCGAACTTTTATGAGAAATCATCAAAATAGTCAAAATATATATTTTTGTATATTAAATTGTATAAAATTTAAAAGTAAAATACTGCTTGTTTCCAACTGCTTGAGTAGGCCTATTAGCTTTAATTTCGAAATAAAATTTTGATTTTAGAATACGTCAGAATTGATTAAGTGTTGCCATTTATTTCGTTAAAATGCCATTTATTTTGTATAAATATGTCAACATTTGAATGCTATTTCTTTAGAGTCAAGTACGTTGTTTACACACAACAAAATTACTGTATTTTTACCTTTATTAAAGATTAAAGGCTGGAAATTTTGTTTATAAATTAACAATTGTATTGCTCGTAAATGCCCGTATTCAGTTCATGCGAAATTTTCGTAAGCAATTGTCCCTAATCGGAAATTTTTATTGCAGAGATTTACCACCTACCTCTGATGTATCCTGCAAATATTTCATGAATGGTCCCTTTTTACACTCCATCTTAAGCCCGGTATTCAGTTTTCTTTGAAATGTTCGTTGCTATAAGAAGTAAGTGTATAAAAAATAACGAAAATTTCATGAACCGAAAATTTCGCTCACTTTTCATTTGCTTGTTACTCAGCTCTCTGCGAAAATTTCGTAGGCAAAATCAAGTACAGGGTTGTTACACCAAAGTTATTTCGCATGAAAACTTGATAATTGTTTGGGACCGGAATTTGGTCATTTCGATAATTTTAGCAATCAGAAGTAACACCACATGCTTTAAAAATAAGATGGAGTGCGTAGTGGAATTATAAATGAAATATTTGCAGCGTAAATCAAAAATAGGTGGTAACTCTCATAAACATAATTTTCCGTTTAGAGATAAATGACAAAATTCCTTACAAAAATTTCGCAAGAACTGAATACGAGGATTTATTTGTAACACATTTGGTGTTGTTTATTAAAATAATCGAAATGTCAAAATTCCAGTCTCAAGTATTCAGTTTTTATGAAATTTTCGATGCCATTAGAAGTACGTGTATAAAAAAAAACGAAAATTTCGCTCACTTTTCATTTGCTTGGTACACAGCTCTGCGAGAATTTCGTAGGCAAAATCAAGTACAGGGTTGTTACGCTAAATTTATTTCGTACGGAAACAATTGTTTGCTAATCGTTTGGGACCGGCATTTTGACATTTCAATTATTTTAGTAAACAAAAGTAATAAAACATGCGTTAAAAATATAAATATTTTCAAGGTAAACCAGAGATATGTGGCAAATCTCTGTAACAAAATTGTCAGTTTAGAGACAACGCCCCGTATTCAGCTTTTATGAAATTTGAGTTGCCATAAGAAGTACGTGTATAAAAAATAACGAAAATTTCATGAACCGAAAATTTCGCGCACTTTTCATTTGCGTTGTATTCAGCTCCTTGGGAAAATTACGTAAGCAAAATCAATTACAGGATTGTTACGCTAAAGTTATTACGTACGTGTTTGATAATTGTTTGGGACCGGAATTTTGACATTTCGATTATTTTAGTAAACAAAAGTAATAACAGACGCGTTAAAAATAAAATGGAGTGCAAATGATTATTAATGAAATATTTGCAAGGTAAATCAGAGATATGTGATAACTCTCAGCAACACAATATTCCGTTTAGAGATAAATGACAAAATTTCTTACGAAAATTGCACAACAACTGAATACGGGGCTTCAAATAACCACAGTTCTCGCGAAATAATTTTGGCGTAATAACCCTGTAATTGATTCTGCTGTGTACCAAGCAAATGCATAGTGATTTCATTATTTTTTTATACATGTACTAGTGATGCACAGAATCGAGGAACCGGTTCTGGAGGAACCGATTTACGGTTCCAAACGAACCTAAAACGGGTTCAAACGATCCGAAAGACGGGTCCAAATGAACCGAAAACAGTTCTTAAATACCCGAAAATGGTTCTTAAAGGACCGAAAAACGCGTTCAAAGGAACAGAAAACGGTTCCACAAATACAGAAAAACGATTCTCAATGAACTGAAAACGGCTTGAAAATAACCATTAAACGGTTCCAGAATAACAGGACTCGGTTCCAATGCAACCGAAAGTCTTAAACTTTGGATGAGGGTATGAAAACGAGTATTTTTTTTTATCAAATTCATCAGGTATGATTTTTATTTAATCGGCCTTTTTATTTGTACTTTTTAATTTTATTGTTCAAGCTCGAGGCCATTCTATATCTCTATTAATATAGATATAGAGTTTTTAAAAAGGAGTTATGCATATGTAAAACTCATTTGAATTCAGAATTCACTATAATGGAAGTGTTCGTAAAATATTACTAGTACAAAGAGATAAGAAAACATTTGCAGAAATTTCTTTCCATCTCCAGAGAACCATCAATATTCTTATAATAACTTACGCATTTCAGCCTCTTTGGAACAGCTGAGAACCGGAACCTCTCCAAATACTCCATAGAACTTGCTCTTCACGGAACCGCACATCACTAACACGTACTACTTTTGACATCGAAAATTTCTTAAGAACTGAATACAGGGTTTAATGGTCTAATCTCCGTCTATGTAAACACCCTCTTACACAATTTATTTAAACGGTTCGTTAATGTTACCCGTCTAATCGTCGTATACACTTTTTTCCCCAAGTTATTTTGTCAATTATTTCTACGCGGGACATTATTATTTGTCTACCAAATAATCCGCGAATATATATATATGTATACATATAAGGTTCACAGAAAACATAGGGCGTCATCCACTTCAAACAATACAGAAACGTCAATTTTTCCCGCAATTAACTGTCAACAGTTACTAGATCTAATATTAACCGTTTTAAAAGACAGTAAATATTTCCGAAATAAATCTTTCAAAAAAAAAAAAACCAGACAGTACAATAAAAAATTGCAATAATTTCTTAAGAATTTACAAAAAAAATAAAAACTAAACGACGGAAATTTTCCCTCTACTGCCATCCGAACAAAACACAATTTACAATATTAGATAATAAAGATATTAGGTTTTATAATTTTTATTTTTGTAAAATATCTTATCATAGCCATATAATTTATTGCTAATTGTTTAAACAATTTTCCAGAATTCGTTTTCGCATTTCATAAATCATTTTGCACTAAAACTATCAAGACTCTGCGGTAATGACACTGTGACTGCATTGCTCATTGCCTACCACATTGGGCGTTAAAAGTTAGCACATTTATCATTACTAAGTGAAAAAATATATTAACAGAAAATTTGCAATATTTTTAAAGTTAATTATGTCTACAGGAAAAAACCCTGAGTCGAGTGTAAATTATTTACACAAATTATTTAAGTTATTGATAAGAGTTAGATAACAATTCCTAAGATATAGATATTTTTTAATTGAAACGCGTGAAAATAGCAGCCTTAATGTAGGCAGTATATACTAATTTAATATAACGCCTTTACGTATGCAAAGGAATTTGTAATAACAAAAGATGCTGTAGAGAGGTGCCAAAAAAATATTTTATTTTGAATTTTCAGCCAGTCAATATTCACGTATACAACATAATTATTGATTTAAAAACTAAATACGTTTTCGAATTTGAATTTTATGACCGATTTAGTTAGTTTTAGTTAATCTATGAGAAGTTCATACTGCAAGCTTACAAGGTCAGGAACATTTTTCTAAATGTAAAATGTTTGGTTTCTGTTGGAATACTAGAAAATTCAGTTAAGGACACTTCTGACTAGTTTCGAACTCCTTGATAAGTTCATCATCGGATGCCTAACTATATTATCTGTCTTGGTACCATCGTTAGATCAACAATCGTAGATATAAAGGGTCGAATTTTATGTTTCGGTATTAGAGAACAAAAACAAATATTAATCATCGAAAATCACTTCATTGTTTTTCAAAATACGAGTATTCCCCATGAAGATTTATACACTTTTGCATGCGTTTGAACCAATTGTCGACACACTTTTGCCACCCTGATTGAGGTATCTCCAAAACATGCATTCTGAATGCAGCAGCCGCTTCATAAGGTGTCGATAAACGTTGACCTCTCAGTTTGTTTTTTACGTACGGGAATAAAAAGAAGTCATTCGGTGCCTAGTCAGGACTATGCGGCGGATGACCCATCAAATCGATGTTTTGGGTGCTCAAAAATTCAGTTGTTTTTTTGCCAATGTGTGACAGCTCGCATTGTCGTGGTGAAGAGTGATCCGTCTTCGGCGGTTGGTTTCCCTGATTTCTTGGAAGACAACCGGCAAACAAATGGTTGTGTACCACTTAGATTTCACTGTTCTGCGTTGTTCTAGTGGTGCGGTTGCGACATGTCCGGTTTTTCCGAAAAAAACAGGCTATCATTTGCTTGGAAGTGCTTCGGGCGCGACCAACTTTTGTTGGATTTGGCGCATCTTGAAACACCCATACAGTTGACTGCTGTTTACTTTCGGGCTCATAGGCGTAAATCCAGGATTCATCACCTGTCACGATGTCATATACGTGTTTCGAAGCACCGCGATCGTATTTTTGGAGCATTTCTTTCGACCAATCGACACGAGCCTTTTTTGAGCGATTGACAAATTGTGTGGGATCCAACGGGAACAAATTTTTTTGCCAGTCAAATTTTTATGCAATATTGAATGTATGCTGGTCCCACTAATGCCTAAGGTTGTCTCAATCTCACGATAGGTCACATGACGATCTTGCAAAATCAGTTCGCGCACAGCATCAATGGTTTTCGGAACAACAGCTGATTTTGGACGACCTTCACGAAATTCGTCTTGGAGTGAACTACGACCACGATTGAATTCACCATACCATCGATAAACACTGGTCCTTGAAGGAGCTTCATCGCCAAAAATTGAATTAAGTTCATCCATGCACTGTTGCTGAGTTAATCCACGTCGAAAGTTGTAAAAAATAATCGCACGAAAATGTTCACAATTTAATTCCATTTTTGGGACGAGATGAATCTTTTAAGTTACTGTAAACAACACAAATAGCGCTCGTATGTCAAAACGTTCTGAGTACGCATAACCTCAGAAATGTCCAACTTTACGATAGAACTGTCAGTTGCCAGATTGCAACACTAGGGTTGCCAAATCCCGAAACATAAAATTCAAGCCGTACAAAATCAAATATGCAATTTACCAACACACATTGAAAGGTCCATTATTCCAACATTTAGAAAAATGTTCCTGATCTTGTAAGCTTGTAGTATGAACTTCTAATACGTTAACTAAATACATTTAATTTTTTAATAAAAATTTGGAACATTTTAGAAGTAAGTAGGAATTAAGTTAATGCAGCGCCATTACATATGCAAAGAATTTTGTAAAAATAAAAAATTAACCTTACCACGAGGAGTGGTACCAGATGAGAGAAATGTTCTCTCTACATATGTAATTACTCTATGAGACAAACAAATGTTTGATGGTATTTTTAAACCTATGGATGCGTGTGTAATTTAGCATTAGGTCTGTTTTATTTTAAGCTGAAGTAAATCATCTACCAGCTTATTTCAAGAGGACATAAATCAGCTACCATCGGTAAAAATAACCCGAAATCCGCTTGTGTGACTATTGAATTGAATTATGACATGCAGATGGTGCATATATTTCATTGTGTTATATTAAGGCCATGACTTACTATCCTAAACAGTCGTTGGCTTACCTTTAAGTAAAATTTGACATTATTATTTTCCATTTGAAGAGAATCTGACGCAAATGTGTCTGTCAGACCAATACACATAAAGGATGCAAACTGAAAGACAACACTAATTCCACAAGCAATATTACTTTTTTGACAAATTTTAAAAACTTAGAAAGTCTGATAAACCTGTCAGATTTTCTGCGATTCATTTCACTCTCGGTCCAGCCTATGAGATTAGGTTTGTAGACGCGCGTTGAACTAAATAGGAGGTTTAGCTAGGGTATTTAATGTTGGTAAAAATGAAACATGGCAACCCTTTAAGTTCACGCTTAGTATCGCGACCTCTAGCATCGTAACACTAGCATGAATTTTATACTCTTTGCAGTCGCAACATAAAAAGTGTACTTGCTTGTTTTTATAACTCTTTAATATTTACTACATGCTATGATAAAACTGACTGCATATCCATACTATCATACCTTTTATGTTCAGAACGGAGCTGAATCTGAATTTAAAGTTACCCCAACCTCAGGGTCGGAAATTTTCAGGCGACTTTGCGTTTGGTAGTATGCAGCTAAAAAGATTTGCAAACGAAATTTTTGACGTTTTTATTGTATATGATTAGATCTGAAGTTATTTCTTAGAAGAATATTTGTCCATTTCTTATGAGCTACATAGATCAGGGTGTTTTGCCCTGCTATTAGAACAGCGCCATTTTGTGTCTATTACAGGGCTGTTTAGAACAAGCATTGGAGAATGTTTTCTCCTACCAGAAACAACAATTAATGATCTGACATTTGTTAAGTCAAGGAATTTGTGACATTTGCAAAGAAAGCTATTGTAACTATTAACTGTGAACTAAAAAATTAAGTGATAAATTAAGTTTTTTAAAAAAATTACATGCAACATGCCCGCAACTACATCACAAATCTATACATTTATTTTTCCTGTAGAGGTAAATGAACATTACTCAACCTGATATTCAGGTTCAGCTCCGTGTACTGGACTTTAAAGTTGAACCAGTTGTCGGCATTCCATTTCCATAAGCAGATGATTTTTGTTTGTCAAATCACAAGTTTGGTGCCAATTAGTGTGTGAAAAAGTAGAAAGCTCACAGGTCACTGGTTCTGAGAAGCTCTCCCAAATTCCTACATGGGATGTAATGGGAAACGGTTTTTTTTTTACTTATGGTAACGAATATTTCATTAGAGCTGAATACGGGGCGTTATTTGGAGGCATTAACTTAATAAACTGTAAACAAATATCAGCTGCTTTTTTATATCACACGTGATAAATAAAATGCACTAAACATATTTCTTAATACCGTTTAGGAAAAAATCATAAATAGATAACAATGGAACATTAGAAAATGGATTTCTTTTCAGATGAAAATTTTGGAATTTTTTATTAGGTTTTCTAAATTTACTTGTGGTTTTATTTATTTTCCATATTTCGGTTAATTTAACCAGGAACAGTTTCCATTATAAATATTGAAATTTCGATTTGAAATTAATGGATAAATCGGTCTGACATTTGAAAATTCAAAATCGCTTGGATTTTGTTCGACTGGTTGGTTCAGACCGTAAACTGCCCATTGCAACGCCAGATAAGTCTGAACGATCTCATGTTTGTCATGCAGATCTGCTAGTCTATGGTCGGCTTAGTGGAACCCCAAATAGTGACATTTTTTGGTAAATCATTTATTTATCAAGTTATCGAATGTTGAAATTATAAAAAGTAATAAATTTGTTTTCAAAAGCCGTCAGTTTGTTCATTTATGAGTAAAAGACATTATTGCTTCGAATTTACAAATATTTTGACAGCGTCAACATTTGCTGTTCCTGCCTCTACCCAATTTCAATTGGGCTGAGTCAACATTTTGTGTTACAAACAATCCTACGCAAATTATACCCCATGTCACAGTATAAATTTATAATATTTCCATCAGTATTCTTGATATTTGTAGTAAAAATAGTCTGAAAAATGTCTGGCTGTTTGAAATGCAATTAAAACTATTTTTAATCCAATTTTAGTCACGATCGTAGAGATTAATATTAAGTGTGTTTTGGTTACACCGCTTGTTGAGGTTATCACTTATTTTGTATAGAGAGTGTAAGCGTTATTAAGCGACAGTTGAGATCATAGATAAAGGAATTAAGTAGATAACTCACAGTGACGTTTCTCATAACTTTCATTGACGTTTATTCAACACTGTGGGAAATTTGATACAGACAAAAAAGTATAATTTTCCAGGTTGTGTTATTCGAACAACTAACTTAATTTTTTTTGTCGTTTTGTTCCCCACTTTCAAGCTTAAATTTAGTTATTTAAATTGAATTCCAGAGCAACGGACAACAAAACAAAAACAAAATCCTTGTTGATGTTGCCTACCACACCTATTGTTAGCACCTGATCTAAATACATCTTACAAGGTATATTTTGTTTGGTATCAAACGTTGTAATTATTGCATTCAGATCCATCTAGAAAATATCCCATTGAACAAGAAATTTCCCAAGGCTTGTGTGATATCTAGTTAATTCCTTTATCTATGGTTGAGATTACCGCTTCCATTTCTGTCATCAGGAGGCATATACATATGTAGTTGCCAGTCTGGAAAATTCAGCAAATGGCGTTTGATATCACTATTGTGAACTCAAAGATAAAAAGAAGGAAACAAACATTTGCCAGAATAACTGCAAACCATGTGTTAGAGCAAGTCGGTTATACATTTCTATCTTCTGCAGGCATATTGTTGCCAGTATGAAAAATTCATAAAAACAGCTTTGGATATCGTTCTTGTGAATTCAAAGAGAAGGAGAAGAATGTAAACATTTGTAAGAATGACAACAAACCATGTTTAAGAGCAAGACGATTATATATAGCTCCAAATTATGCTAGTTTGGAGTTTCATTTACTAGCAAGCAACCGTTAATCGCTGGCTTGTAATAAAAGTACGTCTATTAGGTTTGTTTAAACATTTTTAAAAATTAATCGCACATCACTTATACAATTGATTTGTCACATACAGATGGTGCATGTTGTTTAATTGGGATATACAAAAAAAACAAAACGGAACAATACAACCCTGTAGTTATTAAGGAATATTAAGTCGATTATTAAAGCTAAGCGTAATTCTCCAATTAAGCGAGTTGTTATACGATCAGTCATAAAAACGCCTATTTTATACAATGAATATTCTAGACAAAGAATATCAATTTATTTGAAATTTTCCTAAAAATTTATATTAAAATATAATTTATATTAAAATTTGACAATAAATTTGATAACCTTTCCCCGCTTCTGCCATTGATGTTTATGAACCATTATATAAATTTAATGAGATGTATTTAGTGACAATGATGTGACCACTGAATGAATACAAAAATATTTTTAACTTTTGATAAAATATATATTTTTTTTAAATTGTACACATGATAGATAGGGAAAGGTCACAGAGATCGGTTGATGGTATTACTGTCATGTTAGGTTTAAATCATTTTTAGAACCACACTTAATTACTGTGACGAATAATAACTGAACATGAATATATTACAATAGAATACAATAGGAATTTTAAATTATAAATTTTACGAGTTGCAGTTTTTTAAATCAAATGTTTACCTTATCGCATATAAAGTGGCATAATTCAAAATTATATAAAAAAATCGATATCTCGCGTAGATATTGTAAATTTTCGTTTATCTCTAAATGGAAATTTTTTTTTGAAAAGAGTTGCCATCTATATCTGACTTACCTTGCAAATATTTGTTAAAATAATCGTAGTGTACAAATTTCGGTCCCAAACCATATCTTTGGTATAACAACCCTGTAATTGGGGGTTTTCATGAAATTTTCGCATGTAAAGCACCATATTCAGTTCTTGCGAAATTTTGCCATTTATCTCCAAACGGAAAATTTTATTGCGGAGAGTTACCACCCATCTTTGATTTACCTTGCGAATATTTAATTTATAATTCCTCTACACGCTCCATTTTATTTTTAACGCATGTTGTGTTGTTTTTGAATGTTAAAATTATCAAAATGTTAAAATTCCGGTCCCAAATAATTATCAAACAATTGTATTCGTACGAAATAACTATGGCGTAACAACCCTGTAATTGATTTTGCCTACGATATTTTCGCAAAGAGCTGAGTACCAAGCAAATGAAAAGTGAGCGAAATTTTCGGTTCATGAAATTTTCGTTATTTTTTATACACGTACTTCTTATGGCAACGAAAAATTCATGTTCCCAAAATTTGTTGGTAATATTTTTTCAAATTAATCAGTCATATAAAAAGGGATGTAAAACGACAATCAATACCAACGATTGGCGGTACTCGTACTCATGTTTGGCAAATGTGTTGTTCGCTTAAGATAGAGAAATTTAACGAATTTCCAAATTGGAACTTCCGATAACACATAATAACTGAGAGAGTTATCGATAAATATACTTACGGCCTTAAGCGAACCACAGACTTGTCATTCATGAGCATGAGCGTTGCCGATAACTTTTAATCTGACTAATGAAGTTGAAAAAATATTACCAAAAAATTTTGTGAACATGATAGTAATGCGAACAACTTTGATTACATTCTTTTTTTTTTGTATTAAGGAGGGCGGTAAACCGCAAACAAACATCAGCGATAGCTGATGTTCATGCTCATGAATGACAAGTGTGTGGTTCGCTTTTAGTGCACAAGTCACATCTTTTTCCATTTTATACATCACATACTACACAAACTAAGTACACGCTGAAATGAACGGTCCAGCAATATACTGCAGGAACCATGAAGATGTTTGTGTGTCTTCTTTCATGAATTGAAGATATGCTGCTTTTTTATTTCTTTGTTGTTTTTTGTTTTCAGTAGTTTCCAACAAAAAAAATACATTTGGGTCACAAACACCTATATTATAACCTATTAATCATTGTGTCTCCAACATGTAATATTGAATAGCAAACACAATGTGTTTGGACACAAGTATACTATATTTGAGACAAGCTACAAACACGTTGTATTTGCATCCATACACCAAACAAGAGAGATATTTCAGCGTGTACAAAAAATATTTGAAGAAAAATTATTCATTGGGTTCTTAATCTGATCAAGAGATGATGTGAAAGTGACCTACATGATCAGGCCCTTAGTGCATTTTCTTATTTTTTGGTTCATAATAGGAAAAATACTACTTTTAATATCGGGTTTTTCACTCTGTAACCATCCTGAAAACTAAGCGAGATATCGATTTTTTCTGATTTCATTTACTTTTTTTGGAGCAGATTAAAATAAGCAAAAGTAAAAATAGTCTCAATAACTCGCTCAGATATCCAGACATCGAAAATTAAATTTTAAATTTGCTTAGGTTGTGCTTGAAGATTTTCCCCCTAGGGAAAAAAACCTTATCGATTTTAAAAATTTCAATATTTGATAACGCGACAATAAAGCAATTTATTGAAATATATAAGTTTTTTAGTTTTTGTTTGTTTAGTTGTTTATTTATTAATTTCCCATTTTATGCCCCGTATACAGTTCTTGCGAAAGTTTCGTAAGAAATTTTGTCATTTATCTCTAAACGGAAAATTTTGTTGGGGAGAGTTACCACCTATCTTTGATTTACCTTGCAAATATTTCATTAATTATTCATATTGGCAATCCATTATATTTTTAACGCATGTGGTATTACTTTTGTTTACTAAAATAATCGAAATGTCAAAATTCCTATCCCAAACAATTATCAAACAATTGTTTTCGTACGAAATAAGTTTAGAGTAACAACCCTGTACTTGAATTTGCTTATGAAATTTTCGCCAAGAGCTGAGTACCAAGCAAATGAAAAGTGAGCGAAATTTTCGGTTCATGAAATTTTTGATGTTTTTTACACGTACTTGGCAACGAAAATTTCATAAAAACTAACTACCGGGCTTAAGTAAAAAATTCAACATACGATAATTCGTACATACGGTTGAAGACATGGCTCCAGTATATTTTTTTTTCCAATGTGGGTCTCAATAGGTCACCGATTTCAAGTTCGGTCGTAAAATTTTTCATATTTTATTGTTGGGTATTTGACCAACAATCAGCTGATTTTGTTTGATGTATTTTCGGGAGACACTACACCATTTTCAATTGAAATTCAAAAGATATCAACTTAATTTTTGAAAAAAAAAATAAGTATTAAAATTTGAAAATTACTTTTGAAACTGAGAATACATTAATTTAAATTTAAAATTTCTATTTGTAATTTTAAACACACCATTTGAAATTTAAGACATCAACTGAAATTTGAAATACATCAGTTAACATTTAAAAGACATCAATTGTAATTTAAAAGACATCAGTTGAAATATAATACACAACAATTGCAATTTTGAACACATCAATTGAAATTTAAGACATCAGTTGAAATTAAAATACACCAACTGAAATTCAAAATACGTCAGTTGAAATTCAAACATTTTTAACAGATTTTATATATTAGATATTTCAATTTCAATTGATGTCTATTAAATTTCAATTGATGTGTTTTAAATTTCAACTAATGTCTTTTAAATTTCAATTGCTGTCTTTTAAATGTCAACTGATGAGTTTCAAATTTCAGTTGATGTTTGAAATTTCAATTGATGTTTTTTAAATTTCACTTGGTATCTTCAATAATGTTTTTTTCAAATGCCAATTGGTATCTTTTTTTAAATTTCAATTGCTGTATTTCAAATTTGCAATAGAAATTTTGAACTTCAATTACTGTATTTTAAATTTCAAATAGAATTTTTGGATTTCAATTTTCAATTAAATTTCAATTGAAGAAGGTGTAGTGTACATTAATATTTACATCTATCATAATTTTTTTTTTTGAATTGTACTTTTTTTTGCTAATTCCAAATTTTCCTCTGTCTCTTTTCAGTGATCTTATAAAAGTTATGTCTAATACAGAGAAACAAGGTGTCAGTAGAATAAGAAGTAAGTACTGCCTCAACGTTCTGTAAACATTTTATTTGTATAAATTTTTGCAAAATTTTCTCGAGTAAACTCAATTTTTATTGAGTAGAAATTAAAGAATGTCAATTTAGTGCTACGAGTATAACAAATATAAATTATGACTAATAAAATGCGAATGACTTTATGTCCACGTAGGAGCCACTCACCATCGTTTCCGTCATAATTGGAGAGAAGATGACGATGATGGTGTCATCTATCCACTTTACTTAAGTAGTATGAAAAATCAAAGTGAATAAGGAATAAATTGAGAACAAAAATGAGAATGAAAAAAAATAAAACTAAGAGAACGCACTGTGACGTGTTTTACTGATAGGAAACTGAAATCCCCGGCCCTCTCGGTGTGGTATATTCACACTATAGACTATGAAGTCATTGTCACCAAGAGGACGAGCCTCTTTTTCATTCTGTGCAAATCTACACTGACTATTCATTGTGTCTGTTGTATCAGTCTGTCAACATTATCACCAGTTACTACATTCAGATATCAACTCTGCGCTCTGTTATGTAAAGTTTACACAGTTTGTTATTGTAGGCTACATGTCAATTTAGCGACAGCAATGATGTTATCAATTAAGAGAACAATGACATTTAGCGACATGGCTCTACATATATCGTACTGTCTGTCTTGCGGTCCATCCCATCATTAAATTGACTGTGTGTTTGTCTTTTATTTGAAGACGACCCAAAAAAAAAAAATGTTTCGAGAACAATGAAATCAGATCATTCACTTAACAAATTGACATTTCATTAAGATCAATTACCGATTGATGAAAGTGAAACTTGTCACAGTTTATTTTCGCAAATTGAGCAAATATGTACCTCATAAATATGAATAAATATTTATTTGTTTATAGACAACAAATAAACTTTTAAGTCATACGATTTTGTGCTCGTCAGTCGATTAGTGTTGGTGGCAGCGAACAATTGCAGGTTTGAATAAATGAATTGAGGGCGTACAATTGAACAGGTGCAACAGTTGGATGGGCGTTATTTTGTAGTAAATCAAGACTGGATCTGAAAAAAAATCACCCTATTTATTTCGAGTTAAGATAAAAACAGTTAACAAATTTTAGTTCGATGTGAGGATTTTTATAGATAGAAGAACAAAAACAAACAAGCAATCCTAATTTGAAGGCTTTCTTCATATTCGAGCACTGTTTGCGATGGCTTAGTAGATAGTAGCAATCTGCACAAGACGTCTTGAATGGATATTCAAGATATTTGATTTTTGTAAGACATGTACTTTAGCGATGTTATCTTGATGTGTGGCGTGGTCCTGTTGCAAAAATTTGTCTTCACTCAACATTCCAATTGGGGCACACTATAATCGGCATTCATGGCTCTATAGCGCTCGCCGTTGTCGGTAATGTTCTCCGTTTACCCGCGCTAACCCAGAAGATTACTCATACAATTTTAATCTGTAGAAACTTAAGTTTAATTTTTAACCTCATTTTAAACTGGTGTACATTTTGATGGAACACTGTTAGTTACTAAAAAAATGCAACAATAATAAAAACTTACACAAAAAGTCAACTGTTTGACAGATGGAAGCCAATCGAAAACTTTCCGACGCGTCGCCGCCACCAAAACTTGTTTGAAGCTCACGCCGCCGCCAATATAAATGGCTTTTATTTCTCTCGCAGATTCTCTTTACCCTAAAGGCGGCAATGGGGCTTATTGACATGTCCATTGAGTCGAAAATGAGTCTCACCACTGGGTTGACTTCCTGTTGATCTTATGTCCATTCACCGAACGTACGGCGCCTAAAGCAACAAATAGAGAAGAAAATTTACTCATGGAGTGGAATGCCAACAAAGAAAACGAGTGAAGGGCGTCGCTTCTCTGCTCTCACTCTTCGTTGAATATTTCAATACACTAGCATTTTTCTGATGATGTTATTGTATCTAACTATAGAAATGCCAACCATATTTAACTGAAATTACGTAACATATGTAAAAAGTATGAAATAATCAAGTTATGACGCGGGATAGAAATGCGTTTGAGTGAATCGCGTCGACTTTTTTAGGTCTCTTCTACTAGGGTTGCCAAATTACGCCGGTTTTTTCTTCTCTACTTGTACATCCTTTCATTCATAATGAAGTGGCCAAACTGAGAAAATTGATAATAGCGTTGCCTGATCTAACAAATTTGTAACCGCTTTATCGTTATCGGAAAGTAGAACCTCTACAAAAAACCCCCGATATATACTATACAAACAAAATGCAACATATGAACATTTTGAGTAAAGAGGGTTGTTGAAAATATTGAAACTGAGAAAACCTATAAACATGAATTGCTCAATTATTAAAATTTTTGATTAATCAATTTTTAAATTTTTAGACGAGTGTTGATTAAAAAAAACGCAGATTATTAAAACCCAGATTAATCGTAAATATGATTACTCAAAATGTATGATTATTATTCGATTAATCAGGTTGTCAATTAACCAGATTGCCTGAGTAATAAATTAATCGCATATTACTAAAAATAACCCTATTCAGAAAGGCATATGTACAATATTTTAAGTACGATTTTTCTTGTTTTTCCGTAGTTTCCGTCAATGCCAATAGCAACTATAGATTGTACATCTGATAAACCTCAGCCCAGTGAAAATAAATTTAAATCAGTACAATGAAATTACTTCTCTCAGCACTTCCAATGAAACACTTTCTGCCGAGCGTCTCAGTGTGACTATTTACATTGAAAAATTTGAAATACTTCCGTCCAATGACAATACCATCATGTAAACTGCATTATTGTAGCAGCTAACTTGTCACTACTTCTTCCCAAATTATTGTGTTGAAAATGTGTTGAAAATTAAAATTGGTATGCAATAATTTTACTCGGACGTTGGTCATACATTGAATAAAGTAAAAATAATAACATTTCAATTTTGCAAAAACTAAAAATTCTTCTTGTAAGTGACACACACCCCTCTGTACTAATGATTGTGCAACTTAATAATCTTATAAATAACCCTGCAGACAGACAAGTAAATGATATGACAGACAGACAGAGTCATTTCTTTGTTTACAAACAAAATTAACATAGCGTGACTAAGCACTTGGTACGAGTTACAAAAACTCGTGTAACTAATCCTCTCAACTTAATAATCATAGTATACACTATACTGAAGGTCACATTCCTAGGTTAGCTACTCATATACATATGTACGTAAGACAACTAACATTAGGCGTGTTTTCGTTACCAGCTAGCGGTTATAGTTAACATGCTAATAATGAAATCGACGGGTTAGCAATAATTGTCATTTGTCAGAAATATGGCAGCATTATATACAAAGTATCAAAGAAATTTGGCAACATTTATCACATCGGTACATTCTTTGAGCTATATATATTCGGCTTGTTCTCAAGCATGTTGCATGTAGTCTTCTTCTTATCATTTAATTCACGATAAATGGTGTCAAACATAAGTTTTCTGAATTTCTCATGGTGGCAACTTTGTGCCTGCTTAAGCCAGATAATTAAGCGGTAATTTAAAATGCCGCTTAATATGATTTAGCTCTTCATACAAAATAACTGATAATAGAAATACGCGTAATTACCAAAACACGCCTATTATTTGAAGAAAGAAAACAATGGAAATGGTAATAAAATACATGAAGGATATGTTGAAAACAAGGATATACTTATACGAAACCGCAAGGGCTTGGCTAACGAGGCCAAGGCCCTGGGAAACAAAAATCGCGTGAACAAAGACGCGACGTCAATGCGTAACAGTTTAGTTGAATGGAACGGTATTCGTATTTAAATCTTTATCAAATAGGGTGTGGGGTATATGGCTTTTAATAGGACCTACAATTATTAGTAGCTATTTCGACTGGGGAAAGTTGAACTGTGCTGATAAGTTTTGACAATTCAGCTGATTTTCTTTCAAGTTCAAATGACATTTTGTAAAGCCGTCACAATCTGTCTATATTTATTTTACCCTTGACTAATATAAGATGGCAATATGATATAAATGTTAGCAGATCGTGTAAATTTTTGTTAACTGAAGTGTTCACTTAATGTGAATTAATTAACTAAATAAATAATAAATAATCAAAACTATAATAAAAACAAAACTGAAATGTTAAACAAACAAAACGTATAAAACTAACAACAAAACCATTGGGAAATAATTGGGGAATTAAAGCGAGTGAGAGAGTCTAGACTCCCTTAGAGCTAATTTGTGGGTTGTGAGAAAACCTTGGTAGTTAACGGTTAGGTAGTTAATTTTATTTTAACTGGTTGATTTTGTTGAAATAGATTTAACCCGATCTCAAAAACAACATTCTTAGTTTAAGGTAAATTTAACCAATAGACAGCGTTAAACTACACCCCTAAAACTGGCTCTTACAGTCTTAGTCATAGTTTAGTTGATGTACTAGAAGTAGTTGGTACAATTAACTTTTTATTACGATGTACATAAATTAAAATCATATAAAAATCAGCACAACATTATAATAGAGTTAACAAATCACAATGACGTTTTTTCTAAATATTCTAAATATTGGCGTCAACAACAATCGCCGGTGATCACTCCCTTGGCCCATTCGAAACACGTGAATTGTGACGCTATTCAAACTAAGCGAGTAAGACCAACAAGCCCAGTAGCTAAAATGAGGGAGGAACAGTTTTATTTTAAAATAAATAGTGTCTACAATAAACAATAGACTTGGATTTATTTTCTTTTTATTAAATAGTTATTAGTACTCGTATCAGCTGTATAAGCAAATACTGATACCTATGAGACATTTAAATGCAAGGACAAACGGAAACTTGTGTTAACAACAACAAAAAAAAAAACCCCAGTCATTGATTGGAATTCTGTTGCATTAAAGAATTTTGACGCCGTCAGTTAATACATATTTCTTAATTGTATCCATGGAGTAATGACGTATAGAGTAGCCAACTCTCTCAGTAAATTGATGACATTTGGTGTGTTGCAGATGGGCGGTTGGATGTTGGAAAGTATTGTTTTAATAATACCAGATAGAGGCAATGGCTCAAACCAACCAACAATAAATCAGCAACGGCATTTCGTTTTGGCCGTAACATTTTTGGTGTAAATACGCCACAAATATAGGATATACCAATTTGAGTGATATGATTTCTTTTAAAAAACAACATACTAATTGTTAAGGAAATTCAAATGTTTTTTATTTAATGTGAAGTACAATCGATACAATTAAGTTCTGAATAAAACGTTTTTCGAATGGCGTCCACGTCTTCTTTTGCAGGAACGACTTCGATGAACCCAATCTTCGAACACTTTTTCCACTAAATCAAGTCGTATGTCATGAATAGCACGTTAAGTATAGACTTGTAAATCTTCAAGAGAGAGTCTGGTTTATTGCTAAATACCAATGACTTCAAATAACCCCACAAGAAATAGTGTATTGGTGTTAAATCACAACTTCTTGGAGGCCATTCAATGTCACAATTTCTTGAAATAAACGAATCTCCAAACTTTTCTCACAATAATTCGTTTGTTGCCAATGGCTAAGGTTCAATGTCTTGAGTTCTTGAGTGATAACAATTTTATACGGATGCAAGCCCAAATCCTTTCCCAAAACCCCAAGAGCATACACTTCACAGGCGTCACCGACAGCATCAACTTTAATGGATATTAATAAATTTATGTTGTTTTTGCCTTTTGCTACATTTCTCGATATTTCAGTGTAAAATATAGCTTGGAAAATAAATAATACTTTTTTATTTTGATGAACTAAAGTTAAAACAAATAAATCTTTGTGGGTGGGTTACGAGATATGAGTTACAAATTTTAGTTTTCGTGTGGAAAACGGATGTAAGGCCTTAGTTTGACACTATGGGCTGAAAATGGTGAAAAAGTATAGAAAAAAATTAAAATTTTTCGAAATTTTTGCAATTTTGAGACACTACTTATAGATGCAATTTTTTTGGAATAGTTTATTTTACACTCTTGTTCTCCTAGTCTATAGCTACAATAGTGCCGAAGACTGGAAAACAAAATTCTAATTGGTTTCCGAGATATAGCAGTCAGAAAAATTGCATATTTTAGTCAAAATATACATGAGGCCATAAAATCGAAACAGCAGCCAAACTAGCAAAACCCAAATAGGGTTTTGTTGGGTTCGTTAAGTACTTCGAGAAAATTCACACGAGAAAGAGTTTGCATTTTATGTGTTGCACTGTGTTATCTTTCAATTCTCACTTAATTTATGTTTGTTATTGCACAAGTGGACAGTTTTGTTCGAAGTGATTGACGGTGATTCAACATCCGAAACGGAGTTATAGTTCATTTAGACTCAACTTTAGTTGTCTTTTTTGTAATTGGTTTTATTCAATAATTATTATTAATAATAATATTAATTAATACAATTATATTAATAAAAATTGTTATGAAAATTAATCTGATTGGGTTTGATATTGGATGCAAGCAGGGGCGTGGAGTCGAAGTTGGAGTTTAGGAGACGGAGTTCAGGAAATTTGCCCGGTGTCGCTGTAAGAGCTGGAGTCGATTTTTTCAGCCCGATTCCGACTCTGTGTTAAAAGTATTACTACAAATTGGCCGTCGGTGGTGCAGGTGTTAGTGTGCGCGCCTCTTGGACAGGAGATCGTGGGACCACTGCTCCGACCACCTTAAAATTTCTTTCGAAGACGGTCACCTCGCTTAGTGGCGGCGATACTATCGAGTACTTAGCCATGAAAAAGCCTCTTAAAATACCGTTCGGAACCTGTGAAAAACTGTAGGTCCCAATCAGTGGGTATACAACTATAAAGCGCAGAGTTCACTGGTTGTGAGAAGCTCTCCCCAATTCCTTCATGGGATGTAATGGGAAACCATTTATTTTACAAATTGGAGAAACAGCAAAATGGAAGCATATAAAATAATGTAATACTTCCCCGAAAATATCAATTGTTTGCCATTTTTAGTGACAGCTCTGTCATAGACATTGGTTAGCTTGGAATACCCGACTCCGTGCAATACTATTTTTCCCAGCGATTTGAGATAAGATTAATAAATCAGCTAGATATGTTAATAAATCAGCTGAGATAAGGTTAATAAACCAGCTGTGGTAATCTTTAAACTGGAACCCGTTTTCCTATGTTGAATTTAGTTTTCGACTCGTTAGGGTTCGGACAAATTAATTGTAATTACCACTGGTATTATAAGCGTCATTAGTTGGTGATTTTTAGTCACTCCGACTTTGAATATAAACTTTCCACTATATTGTTCTAGTTCTAGAGATCTCTGGGGAAATTTTTACAGAATCTATTTTTATTTTCAATTTATTCAAGCTTAAGACCTTTATATTTATAACTCTATTAATAGAGGTACAGTTTTTAAAACGAAGTTTTGCAAAATGCATTCGTATGATTCCAGATATTTCAAATCTAACCACGAACCTTCATCACGGTTGTTTGGAAACGAAAACTCATTGGAATTGAGAATTTCTCCCTATGCAAGTTTTGGGCAAATTTCGCGATCAAAACGCACAAGAAAGCTTTCGCACAAACTTATTTCCACTTCCAGAAATCGGTTCCCATTAGACATAATTTGGTTATTGCCTGAAAGACAACATAATTCATACAGGCAATAAAATTGTCTGCGCAGTCGTCGTGCTCCACGTTCAAATTCATCAGGGATGATATTTATTTTTTCTGCGGTCGATTCTTATTATGTGTTTTGAATTTTGTTTCGAACATTTTATAAATTCCTGAGGATGTCCGTCGATGATGGACGAAATAATGAATAAATAAAAAGACAAAACTTGACAAACAATCTATGACCTAGAGCTCAATTATATAAGGGCATACAGGGTACTCGGCTTTAAATGTTTGTCCAGGTAAAATAGATATTAATAAAAAAGAACGTAATTGTTTGCGATATTTTTATTAGAATTACTGCAACTTTGTTGTTTATTAATGGCTTTACAGAAACAAAGGCACTATATCTTCGGAACTATCGTTTCTATCTATTTAGATATTAATAGTATATTTAAATTGAGGAAGTGATAGTGAACAATATTTGAAGTTTAGGAGAAAAAACAAATATTTTTTCCCAAAAGTAAACATCAATATCTTCTAAACCTGGCAATTGATTTTCAACAACATGCATACACATTATAGGTAGTATTATTAAAAATGTTGTATAATTTTTTGAGCAAGATCTGTAATTTAATTCTTGACAAATATAACAAAATCCGAATATACATTTTTAAGAAATTACAAAAAAAAAAAAAAAAGATCCTAATATTCAAAAATGTATTCTTTGAGTTTTTTTAGTTGATTAAATCACATTCAAATCGTATAGTGGCAGTTCTGGATGAAAAATCGTTTTGCCTAGTGTTATAAGCGTTAACATAACTCAGCTTAATGAGAATTGTTTCAATTACTTGCAAAAAAAACAGACACTACTTTACCAAAAGGTCAAAAAACAGACAGAAGTACCAGCTTTCATTAAATATCAGATCATAGATGTCGTTCCTAATTACTTAAACTGCAGATGCAATCCTCGTTTATTTGATTTCAAATTAATTACGATTTCTTTTATTGCTATAAATATTTGCTTTAGTTTTGTTATTATTGAATTGTTGAAATGTTTCTCGAAATATCTACAAGTGTTATTTGAATTTAAATTGGCCCAGTTATTGAGTAGAGTACATGCAATACTGCGACCACTTGAAGCCCTGCCCAAGTTAATTGCGATATTTGCGACAATACAAGTTTTGCCTTTTTACGCTTTGTTTATTGCTGCATTATTAAAATAATTAAATGCTTATTATTAATTATTAATTGAAATTTAAATTTTCTGTTTGCAAATGCGATTATGTCATATGAAATATTTATTCAATTTTTTAGAACAAATTGTGGAATAAAAAGAAACATGTGCGAATCTTAATTAATATTTTATAGTATATGGAGTAAAGTAAGAATGAACTAATATATCACGTGCAGCCTTGAGATAATACAAGTTAATTCTTTGAATAAATTACGAGTACAAAAAAGCACCGGCTTTGCGGTTTAGTGGGATTTAGGGGAAATACGACTTTAAGCTGATTGGTATATTATAGATATTCAAATCACCTAGGTGATACATTTTTTTCCAGCATTAAGTTCTGAACTAAATTCAATATTTCTCTCGAAATTTTGTAAAACTCAACACAAAAAAATAAAGAAATATTGACGCAAAGGATCAATGTCGTCAATTCTTAGTCATTAACGGTGATTTGTTACGGTCAAATATCGCTGCGAACAAATATGTTTAATGTTGCAAACAATTTTGCACGATTGCCCACTTTTACCTATAAATTAAACATATTGTTTTAACCATTTAAATGTTTGCAAACATTGTTTTCATGAATTGAAGATCTGCTGCTTTTATGTTTCTCTCCTGTCTCACGCTTTTGTCCTCAGCAGTTTTCAACAAACAAATCTATATTTGGGTCACAAAAAATATATTATACGTACCTAACCTGACTAACCTCCCGCTTTTGGCGGGATTGCCCCGCTTTCTGGTATCTCCTTTGGACTTGAATCTAAAATAACAACGTGATTGTAAACAAAATAAAATGCTTTATTTTATATGTTTAGGACCATTTTCTCAATGTCCGATTAAAGTGTCTGCTTACTACTTGGTACTTAAGTACGATACGATATTATTTTCCTCTTATTATTTTCCATTTTCTCACTCTGCGGGTAATTTAACAGGAAGTTTGATATTTTACGCTGGCAACTCTAATGAAATGTTTGACTATAGTTGTCAGCACTATAAGATCCCAATGTGTCGTATGAAATCGTTACGAATTCGGGACGGATACGTTTCTGCGAACATTTTGTCCGAAACGGACGTCCGTTACCGACGAATCGTTTTTGTGCTTTTTCGGACCCGTCTCGAACTCGTAACGAACTTCATATTCGAATACGTTTCGGTTTCGTTTTTTTTGGAAATAAAATGAATTCGAGACGGATCCGCTAAATAGCACTTCAAGACGGATTCGCCAAATTACAATTCAAGATGGATTTATAGGTGGTGAATTCATAAGCACAGCTGATTTGCTTTGTTTACAATGCAAACCACTTTCGAACTGTCAAGTTCACATGTATTTTGTTTACATTTATTGTTGGTATACGTATGTGTTGGATTTGACACAACGTAAGTGAGAAGCAATAACAAAATGTATGTTGTTGTTGCCATCAATTTGCCATCAGCTACAACAACACCTCCTGCGTCTACCATGAGTATTTTTATCATGTTACAATTTTACCGATTCGCTTTGTTATATTTTTACGAACTCGTAACGGGTTCGAGACGGATCCGCTAAAGCACAATTTCACTGATTCGCTTTTAAATGTTTTTACGGACTCGTAACGGGTTCGAGACGGATGCTGCAAATCATAATTTCACTGATTCCTTTTTATATGGTTTTACGGATTCATAACGGCTTCGAAACGAATTCGAGAACTCGCAATTCGCTTTTCTATGATTTTACGGACTCGTTACGTGTTCGAAACGGATCCGCATTCGTTTTATGTGATATCAGCTGTTTACTTTATTATTGTGTTTGTGCCAAGTGTAACTTATTCAAATTATGGCGGAAAACAATCAAAAAGACACCGTGGGAAAAACTTCTCAGTTGCCGAGGAACATTTACTTGTTGACCTGGTGAAAGAACGCTAGTCAATTTTTGAAAACCAAATACTTAAATCATAACAGAGTCCGCGTGATTTAATGTGACGCGGCGACAAAAGCATCAATCGTGAAACAATTCTACAATATCAACACTAACAACAACATCACGTGACATTGCCATTTAAATGCTAAAAATTGCAATATAAACGGTCTAATAACTACAGTCAGACGGCGGCAGCTTTCTCACCGTGGGAGCAAGGCTGTTTCCACCTCTTCCGGTCAATAACAGCGACCGGCAGCCAATCTTCAGGCTTCGCCCGATGATGCCCCCGTGGGTCAACAACAACAAGACACAAACTGAAAGGGTACGGGTTCGAGACCTTCCACGTGTCAATCCCAAACAGCACACGGTACCAGAAACAGGCCTCTGGTCAGACCTCGCGGCTAATCCACTTCCAAATTCGACTCCGACGAAGTCCGGGACTGGCAATCCCTGTGTTCGCAGGGTTCAGCAGTACCGACAACGAGATCCTAAACGGCTGAATAACTAGCTTGAAAAAGCCAGGATCACGAAAAACGTTTAACCACTACAAAAGGGAGACACCGATAGAGACCAGTGAAACCCACAACCACAACTAAACCGTCCTAGCGCGCCGACTCGAGAAAACACGAGAGGCAAACCGCGTTGCAACACACAACGCATCCGGAGACAGAAGCATACTACTCACACACCACTCACCACCGGATCTGGTGACACCCATGCCGACTAAATCCCTAAAAGCCCCGTAAAGGGGACACTCGCACAAAACATGGAGCCAATCTTCGATTGGCGCTTCGCAATCACACGACTCCCGATCCGCAAGTCTCATTCTGTGCAAGAATGCATTTAACGACCCGAGACCTGTCAGTATGAAACCAAGGCTTAGATTGAAACTAAACTCAGGGTTCTTCCCGACGAATTCTACATCCGGTATAAATCTATACGTTACTCGACCGTTGGTACTGGAATTCCAACGGCCCTGCCACTCAGATGTGACTAACGCATCTAACCGAGCCTGACGCTCACTTCTACTCATGCTCTCTGCTCCAACTATGAGCCAATCTGACTCACCCAGTGCGTACCCCCTCTTGATTTTGAAGTCCATGCTACGACGCATCACCTCTAGATCAAGAGGAGTGGCACCCATCAAAACTTGTAGGGCCTCAGTAGACACCGTACGACATACTGGTATACATGCCAATAACATTACCCTCTGAACAGAGAATAATCGACGTTGCCCGAAGACGCTTCTAGCAGTTTCGCACCAAACAGAAGACCCAAATGTTGTCATGGCAACAAGAAGGCCCCTGTACACGGTCCTGACTGCTTGGCGACTCAGACCCCACTCACTCCTCATAACACGCCTAACCTTTCCTACAACGCTCGTCAGTTTCTCGCGAAGTCTCCCTATATGAGGCAAAAAGTTCATCCTTTCTCCCATGGTGACTCCGAGGTACTTCACCTCCGTGGAGTAACGGATTGTGCCACCACCATTCAAACGCACGATTGGAAAATGGGACTTGAAACTACCCTTCAGCAACATGGTCACTGTCTTTTCCACCGATAAACTAACTCCTACACGCTCGCCCCACCGAGTGACAATACTCATCATAGCCGAGGATAGCTGTTCCAACTCGGAACGAGAACTACCCTCGACCATGATAAGCAAGTCATCAGCGTAAGCACATATCTTGCATTCGGCCTCAAGCTCATGCAAAAGCAAGTCCATCATCAGATTCCACACAAACGGTCCACAAATGGAACCCTGTGGACATCCTCGGACCACATCAACACACTCAGAACTATTTGCCCCGACTATCACTGCTTTTCTGTTAGAGAAGTAACTTCTCCAGAGTGCTACTTCCTGACACCCTAGCCCCGCTTCTTTCTTCCACGCTCGCCCAACTCAGATAATCAAACGCACCTTTAAAGTCGATGAAAACACCCAGAAGATACTTCTGAGTACACTCTACAACAGTTCTCCTCACGTGCGCCCAGGCATCTTCGACACTTCGGCTGTTGTCAACAGTTGTCAGCTGTTTGCATTTATCATTACGGCGTTAGACCTCCTGTTAACGTTATCGGCCGGTTAAATTACACTGAAAAAATGAAATTTTGCTAACCCCTACTTTATCGTTACGAGAAAAGTTAACCGGACATTGAGAAAGTGGCCCTTAGTCTTATTTTTTCTCATTGAATCGCGCTTGTTGGTCACAACAAGTTGGGTCAGCTACATATTAGTGCTAATGACTATATTTTGCTCTGCATGCTGAAAAATCAATTTTTTGTTGTTGTTTCGATGTAAATATAACGTGTTTGTAGATTGTCGCAAATATACTATACTTGTGTCCAAACACATTGTGTTTGCTATTCAATATTATATGTTGGAGACACCATGTTTAATAGGTTATAATATATGTTTTTGTGACCCAAAATGTGGCTTTGTTTGTTGAAAGCTGCTGTAAACAAAAACGTGACATACAACAAAGAAACAAAAAGCAGCAGATATTTCATGATAACAATGCGTTTAAACATATATATGGTTCTTGCAATATATTGCTGGGACCGTTTTCAGCGTGTAACAGTTAAAATTCTACTACTTTTTCCAAATGCTGAGTATTGTGCTGACTGGTAATTAAGATTCAAAATACAGGATGGTTCAGTCACAACTTGATAAATTTGACCAGCGTATTCCTTGGCTCATTTCATGAAAATATGTCCATCCGCGAAAATGCAAGGGGCGAAATGGCAGCGGTTTGAAAATTTTCGGATCCTCCGACTACTAGAGTAAAATTGCTAAGTTCTGAACTAGTGATAGGATTTTTGGGTTTTGGGCTTGTTGGAAAGGCCTTTAAGAGATCTTTCAGAATTTAAATTTAAATTTAAAAAAAGTGAAATGGCCGAGATACGGAGCTTTCAAAAAAAATATTTGGAACAAAAGACAAAATCGTGCACGTAACCTCAATTCCAATCCATACAAAAAAAAATAATTTTTTTGGAAGCGAAATAACAGCACACATTTTTTTGTTTTTGTAAACATAATTTTCATTTCA
Source organism: Phaonia tiefii (assembly GCA_963931995.1). NCBI lineage: Eukaryota > Metazoa > Arthropoda > Insecta > Diptera > Muscidae > Phaonia > Phaonia tiefii. The sequence continues at coordinate 297,424,000 of OZ008368.1, forward strand.
GTCAAATAGCCATAACTTTGAAACGGTAAGACCGCTGGCCTTCGTTTATGTAATTTTAAGAGTTGTTATCTGTCACATGGATGAGAAAATTGAGGTTACGTACACGTTCTTATGTCTTTTGTTTTGCAATTTTTTTTTGAGAATATTATTATATTGAGAATATTTCCTGTATTTATGCAAATATATAAAATACGACAAACACGATCGAGAGTGGTGAAGAACATCCGTCCTATGATTGCGTAGGAGTCCAATTTCCATTACTTCTTCCGAAATAAAGGATTTTTCAATAAGAGCGTTACAAAAGTTTTTTTAAATAAAACAAAACCGTTTTTAGATACCAATGAAATTCTTTATTCCTGTGAAAGTACGTTCGATGCCATTATGTATGGAACTCGATTTCTTTTGCATGGCCCCAATTTTCGACGGTTTTCAAGCATAAATCGGCCTATACTGCTGCAATTTCACGTTCGATATTCGTAGACCATAGACTTGACGTAGCCCCACAGGCAATAATCTAACGGCGTCAAATCGCACGACCGAGGCGGCCAATCGACTGGGCCATTTCGTGAGATAACACGTTCACCAAACTTGATTTCCAATAACATGATTGTGGCATTCGCTGTGTGGCTTGTGGCGCCGTCCTGTTGGAACCACATGTCCTCCAAGTCCATATTATCCAATTGGGGCCAAAAATATTCGGCTATCATTGAACGGTAGCGATTCGCATTCACAGTAATGTGCCGGTCTTGATCATCACCGAAGAAGTACGGCCCAATGACGCCGCCGGCCCGTAAACCGCACCAAACCGTAATTTTTTCGGGATGCAATGATGTCTCATGGATTACGTGTGGATTGCTATCTGACCAATAACGCATATTTTGCTTATTGACGAAGCCATTCAGCCAGAAATGAGCCTCATCGCTAAGATGATTTTCCGATTAAAATCCGAATCATTTTCAAGTTGTTGGTCAGCGCAATTCACGAACATACGACGCTTATGGTGGTCAAGCGGCTTCAGTTCTTGCGTCAATTTGATCTTGTAAGGATGTAGGCCAAGATCTTTTCGCAAAATTCGCCACAACGACGTCACAGAGATGCCCAACGCTTGAGAACGACGTGTGAGAGACACATTTGGGCTTTCTTGAACTGAAGCCTCAGCGGCAGCAATATTCTCGACACTACGGGCACTTCTTTGTCTCACTGGCACAGGAACATTTTGTACTGCGCCTGTGGATTCAAATTTTTCCACTAACGCTCAATTGTTGATCTGGTAGGACGATTATGATAATACACAGAAAAAAGCGAATGTTCAAATCAATTACGATATTTGTCAATTCAATTATTTTTATACTTGGATTTCCGCCAATGACGATTTTTGTAAATTCAATTACTCGAATTGTAAGATCGTAATTGAAAAGTTTTCAATTAAAGCAAATATTTATTTGAGCACAGATTTAATCAAAATTTCTTAATATTGTTGATTATATTAGTAATTGAGTTAAGCATGACTTTAATCAATTTTTTATGGAAAATTTCAATTACGTGTGTAATCAAGTTGAGTGAGTGCTTAATCAAAATTACATAATGTTTTGATTACGCGCGTACTCAACTTGAGTATTCTGGTAATCAAAAGTCGGTGTTCGCTTTCAATCGAAATCGGTAATTTTTAATGATTAACATTAACACCCAAAATAACAAAAACCAACATCTCATATTTTTTGAACATTTTATTTTTATAATTAATTTCAGTTTGATTAAATAATAATTAAGAAAATCATTTACAGGGATTCAAAAATAAAATTCAAAAATAAAAATTATGTTATGTCTTTTTTTCGTTTGAACATTTATTTGTAAATTCTCAAAGATGTGTTTTGATTTCGCAATAATATTGTAGCACATGTGTTGTTGCTGTCATTGTGTTGACGAGTGCCGATTGCAATAACAAAACACCGTTTGTAACGGATTTTTGGTGATGCGCATCTTCCACTTGTTCTCCCTGACAACAACAAAAATTAGCCTTAAAAATCGAACAAAAAACGTCAAATAACATATAAAGAATGTTGTAATTTCAAGTACACAAGTACTTGATTCCAGTGAAATTTTAATTGATCTTCTTCGCTTTATAAAATGTAAAATTGTTGAACCAAGTATTCAAATGATTGAGTCAAATAATGAAATTATTGAATTTTATCTCTGTTTTCAAGCAAATCAGTAATTGAAATTAATTCGGGAATATTTTTTTCTGTGTAGGCCACTGACTCCAAATTTTGGTAGAAAATTTTGATAATTTCGACTCGTTGTTGGCTCGTATATCTTTCCATGATGAAATGGCAAACCTTACTGAAGAGAAATGTCAAAAGAGCGGGAAAAAATATGGCGTCGTTTGCAGTTCCTATCGATTTACTTTTGTAGCGTCTCTGTTAAAGAACCCGTTAGTTGTGTGGTACAATTGGTGGTGAAAGGGGATATTGATGGTAAATGTTTTGGAAAGTCGAAAAGCCAAACATCTAAAAATAATCATATAACCACATAAAAATAACCGAATTAACCGTAACCGAATTTAGAGATGGTCACAACCATATTAGAGCTTATCACTACCTCTAATGGGGTTGTGACAACCTGATAGAGTTTGCTTCAACCGAATGTGAGATGTGGGGACTGAATTCGGTCGTGACAACATCAATTCGATTATGACAACTGTAATTCGGTGGCAACAACCGAATTTACGGTTGCCACAACCTCTTTCAAACAATTACTTCGCTGAAAGTGTGTGCATTAAGTCGAACAAATAGTTGAATTTTTTCGATGATTGCAAAATGTAATAGTTTTTGGAATTTTTTCAATAGTACCTAACAAACTAGTTATCGTTTTCGAATACTTCGATAGTTTTCAGCTTTTAGTTTAAGTTTTCTAATTTAAATGTATTTCAAGTCTACTTAACTATTTTTTTTAAACATAAATTTATGCGTACTTTTAGTTCAAAACTCGTTACAGACAAATTAATAATTTTCTTCAGAAAGTTCGAAAGAAACCCAAATCGTATCTAATTTATTAGTTAAAAACACAAAATACAAGAAAACTAATAAATATACCGAACAGCCATTATAAAACCAAACCGCATGATGATGTTAAAGTAAATTTGAAATCCATTCAAAACACAATCACCGGCAATTCAAACGCGCCGCGTCGCGTCGCGACGCTCTCACATGCATCGCCAGCGCAACACAAAAGGGGGCTCGTCTTCACCGATGGATCTACTAGTATAATATAGCTGGGCACACTATATTTGAGTTTGAGGTTGAGATAAAATCGTTTTCTCATTTTTTTCCCATAGCAACAATATGAAACAGATGGAAATATTGAAAATAAAAGCTACATGCTGTTTAATTATTAAAATGGAATTTACAATGACACAATGAAATATTGTTATTGAATGACAATCTACATATGTATGTACATACATGATCAGTGTGTAAAATATACTATACACATACATACACATATGTATTACTACATATTTTTCTCATGAGTCTTCTGTGCCCTGCTATCTGGAACTTTAATTTGTAACATTAACCTTTTTGTAAAATTGTCTCAAATGCCGCCATCTTATCGCGACTTATACACAACTGAATGCATTCATTAACGTTAAACTGTAACATTTTTTATGTTCATCTGTTGCTGATGATCCCAAAATGAGAGGGGGTCAAAGTCATCGTAGAACGCCGTCGCTCATTTACTGACTGACCACGCCGTGAGATGGGGCGATGTAAGATGGATCGACATGAGTTCAGTTAAGTAAAAACCAGTGTTCGGCTTTCGGTGAAACGATTTTGTAGTGAAAATATAACTGACACAAAGATGAGGGAGACACACTGATGACTTCATTGATTTCATCGTTAAGTCAAAATAGAATTGTGGTGGGTATGTAGCGAAAAATAGTTCCCAATCCCAAATTTTAAAGAAGCCATGTGACCAGTAAAGATTTTGGGCAGATATCGTTTTGATCAGACCAACAGAGGGACGAACATGATTCAATCGTCTTAAAACGAATTGAGTTAAAATAAACGTCTAATATGGGTCCTTCCATGCCTTACTATTTTTTTTGTATTAAATGATAAATACCGTCTTTCTATGGGTGAATGGTAAGCGTGTCCGTCTTATATGCATAATAACGCAAAGAGCACCTATACATTTTTTAGCGTCCGCCACCTCACTTAGTGGTGGCGATTCTACATATAATTAGCCATGAAAAACTTTTCAAAAACCGTTCAAAAATAGTGTCAAAATTTGTAAAATGTGTACAGTCTAACACCCAATTCATACGATGATTTTTACGACGTTGCTTTTTCGACGTCTTTTTACGTTTAGTCGAACGGTGTAGAGAAGCAAGAATGGTAAACATAAAGTCTCGATTTGTGTTTTTCGTATCGTTTTTCATATTTCTCTTTTTACTAATTTCTTTTTTTCTTGATACGTTTTATTCTTTTTCGTACTTTGAAGCATAGACGAATACATCCATAGATACATTTATTCTTTCATCTGACGTTTCATTTCACACTCTTCGGTTTGTGGAAATGAGAGAAATTAAATTTAAAATTAACTTACACCAGGTGGAGTTACAAAATATATTCACTTAACTTTTTCATATAGTTTTGGTGTAGAACTGAAAAATTTAAATGTATTTTGCACTTTTTTGTCGACTTTTATCGTTTGTATACATACAACTAGTTTGCCACAAAAACACGAAATTCGGATGTTGTTCCTTTGTTGGACGCTGTTTACTATTGCCTCTATCTGGTATTATTGAATCCATGTTTTCCACCATCCAATGTTTACTCTCCACCGTACCTATGACGTTTAATTTATTGAGAGAATAAATGTATCTATGTATGTATTCGTCTATGCTTTGAAGTAGCCGGGTGACATAAAGAAAAATAAATTTTAGAATTGACTGCAGAAATTGGGAAGAAACTAAAGTTTTCGAATATTAAAAATAAAAATGTGAAATAATGAAATAATTGAAGCTTTGATAATAAATTATGAACAACACGAAAATCTATATAACGTGAGAAATCCTTCATCTTTAGACCATATTAACCGATTAAGCAATAAAAATCAACTCTCTCTACAAAAAAAAACATGCAAGTAAAAATCATCGTACGAGTATAAACCCAAATGATTTTTGGAAGTTGCTTCAAAAGGCAATTAAGGAAAAACGACGTCGTAAAAATCATCGTATGAATTGGGTGTAAAAATACAAAGCTCACCAGTGTTCAAAGCCGACCCCAATTTGTCGGCGGCGGCAGCTGCAACATTATTATGTCATTTGGTATTAGGCAATACCACTGCTTTTAAATAAGAAGTGATGTTGCCACTCCCCTTCAGGTTGGGGTAGACAACTGTTGGGCGAACAATTGACTGATAGGCAAGATATTTCCCCCAGACCAGAACGTATCCTACACCGATAACATTCTATAGTTAAACAAATACTTATGTAGTTAATTTCTAAAAATATTAAATGAACTACGGTAATAATACTAGGCCTCAACCAAACCGAAAAATTATGAAAATATTTGGACGTGGTGTCACAGAACCCCACTCGGTTTTGCCCCTATACCTAACAATTTTTTTTTTACATGCCGAAGAAAATTTTGGAAGTGTATCAGGGATCTATTTTTGATTTTACTTCAATAAATCCTAAACAGTTTGAAATATTGCATTACAACATTTGACAATATTGTAGCTATTTTCAAATTTGACAATTCCCTTCTACATATTTCTAAAGAAAACCCCACTGTTATTCGATTATTTCACCAAACGTCATGAAAAATTTCACATATTTTATTTTTTGAATTTAGAGCCCCAATTTTGGAACTTTAAACAGATTTATTGTTGATTGGTGTTTTCAGAATAGTTATCATGAAATTCTTTTGAAGGCAGCTACCGCAATTTATTTACCTTTAGGCCAGAAATGTTAAAACATATAAAATATGTGGAATTTTCCATGACATTTCGTGAAATAATCGAGTAACAGTGTAATTTTCTTTAGAAATATATATATTTTCTTTAGAAAAATAGAAATAGGAAACTAGCTACAATATTGTCAAATGTTTTAATGCAATATTTCAAGCGGTTTAGGATTTATTGGTCTATCATCAAATCAAAAATAGGCCCCTGATACACTTCTAAAAATTTTCTGGCCTGTAAAAAAAGTTGTCATGTATAGGGGCAAAACCGAGTGGGGTTTTGTAATAAGTACCACGTCCAAGTACTTTCATAATTTTTTTGGTTGGTATGAGGCCCTAAAACAACACGTTGCAAAATGACGACCCCACCAACATATTACAGGAACCATGTACATGTTTCCAAGCATTGGTTTTGCAAATTGAAGATCTAATGGTTTTTGTTTCTTTATTGTCTGTCGTGTTTTGGTTTTCAGCAGTTTTCAACAAACAAAGCCACATTTCTGGCACAAAACCATATATTATAATCCATTAATCATTGTGTTCCAAACATGTTATATTGTATAGCAAAGACAATGTGTTTGGACACAAGTATACTATATTTGCAGCACGCTACAAACACGTTATATGTGCATCCAATAACCAACAAAAGAAAGACAAACTTTTCAGCGTGCACTGTTGCACTGTGTAATTTGTAGCAATTGTATTAGTCGCGAACAACTTCCTTAAGTTAATTAGAAGTGTTTGTAACTATTGACACACTTATTACAGTAAGGACCTTTATGTTACCACGGGTCGTCATATTCCGTCCCAAATCGTTAAACCTGGTGTAGTTAAGGAGCGTTCAAACCATATGATATCTCATCCCAAAATTCCAGGATGTGTTTGAACAAGAAACGTATATTAGTCTCTGACGAGTCAATTAGTACTCTGTAAAAAGGTCCTAAGATCATTAAGCTTAACTTGTCTGTTAGATCCAACATGATCATAGATATTCAAGATATCTCAAGATCCTAGACATTTTCTCCTACTCATACAAAAGGTCCGGCATGTTCGATGCTCTCGTCCTCCTTTTCATTCCTTCAGCTTTTGCAGTAATTATGAGCTGATATTCCAAATCTAGACGCGTATTTGCCTGTAAACAGTGTCGAGTAACCACAGGTACTAGCATAGAGATATCTTGTCTAGGAATGGATACCAAGTTCAGTTTACGGTTCAGGTCACTCTGCTTGGATTTAGTGCCTCCAGACCATCTACCATTCGCATGTTTTAGAGCTTCGAGTTTAAGGTGCGCTTGAATGCAGAAAGGGTCATACCCACATGCTAAATATCCAGTGGAACGTAAGGTACTCTCTAATCTCACCAGATAATCTGCTCTATGGTTCTCTGGAATGCCCCTGTACCCCGGCAGCCATATAAGGTGAATATCGAAGTGTTTGGCGATCTCATTCAAAGAATGCAGGAATGCAGATTGAAGAGACTTTATGGCAGCAGTCAGAGTAGATGTAGATACCCAGGTGGTGATGCCATTACTTCTGCCTGAAAGATACTACAATGGTCTGAAAGCCTTTGTATAGAGGTTAGACCCAGCTCATTTGAATAATCTCCAAACCCTAATTTTCCATCTACGTTGGAGTCATCATTATTAAACCTCAATATCTTCTATAACCTCTGATTCTTAAAAGCTACTAATTATAGTACAAATCCGAACCCTGGAAACCATTCGTACTAGCGCCAACGAATAATTAATTAATGTTAATTAACTAAACCGTTTTTGTTTTATATTTGAAAAAAAAAATGCCACCAATTAACAGCAAGATCATCTTTAACTGCCTGCGTTCATTTAGAAATTCTAAACACGATTAATTATCGAATTTCAGAGTTGTTGAGGCTTTTGACGGCGGTGAAGTAGGGGTGATATTATTTCAAAGCGTTTTCAAAACTTTTGTTTGCTATTTGATTTAAATTTCCTGTCACAACAACAAAAACTTTTTGTAGTTTGATATTTGTTTTAAAATGTCACAATATCATTGTGCTGTTTACTCTACTTAAATCTAGATATGGTTAGTTTTTTGTTGAATTGTCCACCGTTCTCTCGTGTCTCTCTCATTGTTACGTTCCCATCCCTGATCATGTGAAATATTATATCTACATTCAATAATCTCTAGTAGTTTTTCGATTCAAATTCGTTTGAACAATAAATGATTTTATTTGTTTTTGTTGTTTTGTATTTTCCAAATAAATTTAACCAGTTTAATGCAGTTTCTATTGTTGTATTTTATTGTGCATTAGGTGGGGAGGGAGAGAAATCCATCGTACGTTTTTATATCAACATTGAAACAAATAAAACTCTTGAATTTGTAATAGGTTTGTGGCATTACAACAAACATCGTCATCAGCTTTGTCTATTAATTTCGATGCAGTTTAGTTTTATGTGTATCGAGGTGTGTGATTTACTATTGAATTCATTGATATTAACTGGTATCATCACCCCCTATATGTCTGCCTGTGTATCCGCCTGTTTGATTGTATTTTCATGCACTCATAGTTAATTGCAAAATCATTTTGTTGAAACGTGATTCGTCCATCCCTATGGTAGTATGCGGGTATTTTTGTTAATTGAATAAACCGTGAAATGAAGGATTTTATTAAGGTTTTTCCTGACTCTGAATGTTAAGGTCTTACTTACAAACATATAAAGAAGGACGAATTATAATTCACTAACTCAAAAACAATAGATATGTACATACATATGCACCTATCCCAGTAAAATCATTGCATTGCAATCATCAAAAGCTTCAGCACAACTATTCAGGAAGAAGTTGTGCAAATTTGACTGCTTCGTCATTTCAACAACAATTTTCATCAAAAGTGATATATGCATCATAGCCATAACGTACAAATTCTTTGCAGTAATGATCAAACCGCTGGATGTATGCAACTTTTCATTGCCGCAATGTAAACTGGCCAAACACTAATGGATAGTGTTTCAGTCAATGGTCATCTTCACTTCTTAGTTAATTTGTAGTTAAACATCGAATAGTGTTTTTCAGTCAATGGTTAACAATGATTTAACCGGCCAATTTTGGATGGTTAACTTACAGATTGGCTGAAATGTTAGATTGTATAAAACTCATGGTTCTATTTTTAGTATTTGTACACATTCTTTGAGCCTAGGTATATATAAATTTATATAAATATAAATGTTTGTTAAAATGACTTCGATTTTATGCATTTATTTCATATTTTACAAAATTCCATGTGATTGTTTCTATTTGTTATTTTGGTACTTGGCGGGGTGACCGCCGTCGAAAGAAATGTAAGGTGGTCAGAGCAGAGTCAAACCGACAAGAGGGCATAATTAAATGGAGGAAAGACTTTTGTTACTTTGTGCTATGGAAATGGAGCAGATAGAAGAAAGGACTTGCTTTTGTGCTAGAAAGATTGCATAGATTGAAAAAGCGCCAAATGTAATATCTCCGGTCTTTGTTGGGATATTGGCGAGTATTATACCTTTTAAAAAAAGGTTAAGGTCTTGTCTATTATCAAAGCCTACAAGAAAATAAGTATAATAGGATATTTTTTGGGAAAAAATAAATTTTTTTTAGAAAAGTGAGGTTAAAAAAAATTAAATTAATAATAAAAATTATTAAATTTTTTTAATTAATACACAATTAAAATATGTTTATGCACTAATTTATAGAAATTGGAAGGTCTTTGTAGAGATACCCGCTTAAATCAGATCGGATTATAAATGCCTGAGATATGACCGATTATATACTCAAGCTCTAAAGACCTATATCTCAAGAAGTTGGACCGATCGCAGGGGAAAAAAAACTTTTTGAACTCAGAGCAGAAGCTTTTGTCGGTGGTGTAATTTTGGAGTAGATCAGACAGTTGGTGCTAAAGTAAATTACTTCTTCTATTTGCCGCGGATGCGCAGGTGCCTTCTTTCCACTTAGCATCTCTGGATGTTCCTTGAGGAAGTCTATACACCATTCCAGCTGTGCCTTTGCGGTGCGCACAAATTTCCTACTAAAACAAATAAACCAAAAATATGTTAAATACTTACTTTTCCATTTTTGCCCATAGAGTAAATTTATAGTAGAGCCGCCATTTGTCTCATCTGACGTTTCCTTTCACACTCTTCGTGATGCGGTCGGTGTGATAGAGAGATGTTTGACGAAAAGTGATATACACCAGGTGGAATTACAATAACTTCTTGCTTTAATTTTTCATGCCATTTTGGTGAAAAACTGTGAAATTTCAATGTGTTTTAAACTTTTTTATTAACTGTTATTGTTAGCATACATTTGTGAGGTATTTAACACATTAATTTTAACGCACAAAACGAAATGCCGTTGTTGTTATTTTGTTCGTTGTTTTGAACCATTGCCTCTAACTGGTATTAGTAAAGCAATTCTTTTCAACATCAAACGTATACATCACACGAGGACAAATGCCAGAAATTTGGTGAGTGAAAGATTTTCTCTACCCATATTTACTCTATGTTTTTGCCGCTTTAATTTTGATAATTCTCTGCTCTCTCTCTCTCTCTCTCTCTTGCTCTCCTCATTGAATATTTCTTTAAACGAGCTGCTTTTTTGACAACGTTATTGTATATAACTATACAATTTGCAACCATGTTGAAGTAAAATTACATAAACTATGGAAAAAGTATGAAATAATCAAGATTTGACGCGGGAGAGTAAAACGACACACAAGTAGACAGTCAAAATTTCTCCTCACCCGAATGCCAACAAACAAAACGAGTGGAACCCTAACCATTCTCTGCGCTCTCTCTCTCTCTCTTACTCTCACCATTGAATATTTCAATACACGAGCTGCTTTTTGATAGTTATACTGTATATAAATACATAACTATACAAATTCCAACCATGTGAAGTAAAATTACATAAACTTGCATAAAGTATGCAATAATCACGATATGACGCGAGAGAGAAATGCGTTTGAGTGAATCGCGTTGACTTTTTGGTTCTCTTTTACGAGGGTTGCCAAATTGCGCACATCTTCTGGTATTTTAGTTCTTGATATTCTTTGATTGTACCACATACGCAGAATAGGGGTGTTAAACAAAGAGGATGTTCATGTAGAGAAGCAAAAAACTGGGCAATTTGGTAACCCTCGTAGAAGCGAACCAAAAGATCGACGGGATTCACTCAAACGCATTTCTCTCTCGCAAAAACGATGTACAAGTAGACAGTCAAAATTTCTCTTCACTCAAATGCCAATAAACAAATCGAGTGAAATCCTAGTCATTGTCTACTCTCTCCCTTACTCTCTTCATTGAATATTTCAATTCACGAGCAGCTTTTTGATAGTGATATTGTATAGAACTGTACAAATTCCAACCATGTTGAAGTAAAATTACATAAACTTTGGAAAAAGTATAAAATAATCAAGAGAGAGAAATGCATTTGAGTGAATTTCTAGCACTTGTTTGTTCTCTTTTACCAGACTTGCCAAATTGCGCACATCTTCTGGTCATCTAATTCTAAACCGTCTTTGTCTCTAGCTTCATAACTTGATTATTTCATCCTTTTTACATAATTTATGTAATTTTATTTAAACATGGATGGAATTTCTATAGTTAGATACTGTAACATCATCAGAAAACTGCTCGTGTATTGAAATATTCAACGAAGAGAGAAAGAGAGATAGCAGAGAAACGAGGCGCTTCAATCGTTTTATTGTACTCTTCTACAGGGTTTGCCAAATTGAGCAGTTTTTTTCTGCTCTACTTGTACATCCTCTTTGCATTAAAAGGTCCGACTCATAGAGGATATTAGAATAGAAATACAATTTTTATCATCTTTCGTTTCATTACACACTCTTCGTCATGGGTTTGTGCAAATGAGAATTGTTCGATGAAAATTGACTTACACCAGGTGGAGTTACGAAAAATGTTTTTCATCTCGGTTTGGTGGAGATCTGGAAAATTTAAATGTATTTGGAAGTTTTTTTCCTGACTTTACTTGTTGGTATTCATATGTATTGTATTTAACCAGAGGGTTTCTATGGCACAGCTGATCGAAAAGGTACTAGGGAAATGGTGTAGAATGAGAGATCAAAGAAGACATACAGATTAGATTATAGACCATGCAGCTTGGTTTCCTAAGTTTAAAAGTGTTTGATTGATACTAATGACAGCTGAATTATGTTTTATGCCGTTTGCATCGAACGAAAATACGCATTCCCTTTTATTTTTATCCGTATTATGCCAACCAAAGAGTAAATTACCAAAGCAACTCGAACTCGTCCTACTACCTCGAAGAGAGGCATAGAATTTCTTTTCTGTTGCTCTGTAATTTAACACGAATATATTACCCAGGGGGGTTCAATGTCACTGCTGATAAAGTTAGAAGAACCTGCACAATAAAGTAAGATAGAGAAACAGCGATAAATGACTGGGAGTATTTAGGGTAGCTTAAGGCGTTTTTCACACATTTGCCTTTGCGCATGGAACCAATAGTACAAAATTCATCAACTGAGAGTATTTTTGTGATAATTAAATCGAGGAAAAAAATGATAACAAGTCAAATAAAGAAAAATGAAATGAAGTATTAGAGTAAAATTATTTATATTGATTGCAACTAAAACACAAATTTATTAAAATAAAGATTTTTTTATTCTGCATGGGTTGCCAAGTTTGTATTAATCTGTGTTCCAACTTTTCCCGTGACTTTTCTTGGTTTCCGGTTGAAGAAAAACAGCTGTTACAAACTCTTGGTATATTACTCAATGATTTTACCACATAAACACGAAATGACGCTGCTGTGTATTGTTGGATGCTTTGTAATTATGCGTCTATCTCGTATTATTGAAGCCTTTCATTCCAACAACCAATGTTTAGTAGTTTCAACTATACTCGTACCTATGACGTTAAATTTATTGAGATAATAAATTTCTCTATGTATGTTTTACTCTTAGGTCCATCCAAGCAATTAAAAAAATGTATGAAATGATGTCGCTTCATCTTAAAGATATAGCAAGTCAACATCGGGTGAGCGTATTTGGGTCACTTAGTAGAAAGACGTAATAAGTAGTAGTGCGTATCGAATATGAATGTTTTCGTGCTCACTGTTGCGCATATGTACGAGTATAACTATATACTTTGTTTTTTTCTTTTGTAGAGTTTTAAAAATTAAAACAATATTTAGCTTTGAATATTATGATTTTGTTAATATTTGAAATTAGAGTGTAACTAGCTTAAACCTTTCCACTGTTCTCTGTTTTAAATTCTTAAAGATTTGCGTTGGCCTTTCAAAACCACGCCCTCATTTATACCACGTAGCCAACGTCACCAACGGTAAATTTATATTACCATGCAAATGGGTTTGACGTCTTCAAATACACACAAAATGTTCTCTTGCCGCAATACTCGTGCGACAAATTTAGGAACGATTTAGCGCGTCTAATACATTTGGCACAATGACAAACTGTATGGTAGATCCGAAGCCGTTAGTTGCTCGACTAAAAGAAACGTTAAATTTAAAATAAAATTTATTAAATTTTTGTGAGAAACACGCGTCTTATGGAAAACAACAAATAATATATTTTTGTACCAAGTGCATTTTTTTTATGAAAAATATGAGAAAATCCTGCCCCCGTGAGAGATCAGTAAAAACAATAAAGTCACATGGTACAAAAATGAAAATAAATTTAATAAAAAAACAGATTAAAGCATAAATCTCTTTTTGCTTATTTCTTCTATGGATTTCTTTCTCATAGAAAACAAGAAAATTTATTTCTTTTTCTGTTTAGTTTCTTTTTTTATGAAGCATTTCTCTTTTCAAGGTTACAAGATTTGAATGAAAATTGTTTCGAATACATTGACGTCTCTGCTGATTGCTGGTAGGTATATTCAAATCGGCCATGACAGTCACCAGTTCTACTTTTCAAAATCTCTCTCACACCGAGATCCCCAACAGCACCACAACGAGGGTGTGTAATGTAGCAGAAATATTTTCAATTTTAAAATAGATTCAAGTGGCCGATCGAGATACAGATTCAGATACAAGTTTGGCATAGAAAATGCATTTCCTATATTCCCACCGTATCTTTGCTATACAAATTGTGTAGGAAAATAACTATAAACAAAGAATTAATTAATAGCAACAAAAAAAAAAAACACAGTCGGCAATTATTTAGTGCATTTTGTTATGACATAAACGGAAATTGCAAAAACAAAAAAATACAAAATAGTTTTATTATCTGTAAAGGAATTAACAAAGCAAGAACGAGGGATGGCGAACAAGTTTTAACGAAAACAATAATAAGAAGCAAATAAGATTCAAAATTAAAAAATCAGTGAGTGTTCGAACTCACGGGCGATGTTAGCACCTTTTTGTTACACGGTACCTGTTCGATTTCTATGAACACATTAGTAAATCTTACATTGGAAAACAAAAAAAAAGAATAGTTTTTGTCCTGAAGGCTCTTTTGCTATTGTACTTTTTTTTCTTACATCTGCTTTAATATTAGATGTAATATTTTTAAAATAAATATTTAGCTCACTGAAATAATTGTTTTTGTTTCGTTATAAACAGAGCGACGACAAAATGTATTGAATAGTATAGAGAACTTATTGCACTCTTTTTCCGCTCTCATCTAGAGAGTCTGAGTAAAATAGCATAAACGAGTCTTATTCTCTTTATAGAATATTTCAAGATAAATGCACCATTTTGACTATGTTATTATATATATGTTTCAAAACGCATCAATGTTTCACATCAAAATTATGAATGGACCAAGTTGTGACAAAAAGACAGTAATACGTTTTTAATCATTCGTCAGATGTCGCCAGTGCTTTTGAGTCATATAATTCGTTCCATGAGTTCTCTATACTATTCAACACTCTTTGGTGACGACGACCTGCTTGTGTGTTCGCTGCCGCTACATCAATACCATCAAGCTTATTTTCAGGCAGAGACTATTGTTGTACAACAACCACGTATGTGATGCTAACGCTGTGTGTTGTGTGCATATGTTCACTTTGATAGATTGCCCTACCCGCGCCATAGACTAATACATACCTAGATAAACTTATTCTCTCATCTGACGTTTCATTTCACACTCTCATCGTAGGTTTGTGGAAATGAGAGCAATTAAATTTAAAATTATCTTACACCAGGTGGAGTTACAAAATATGTTCACTTAACTTTTTCCTGTCGTTTTGGTGTAGAACTGAAAAATTTAAATATATTTTGCACTTTTTTATTGACTTTTATCGTTGGTATACATTTGTATTGTATTTAACACAACTAATTTGCCACAGAATCACGAAATGCGGTTGTTGTTCGTATGTTGATCGCTGTATACTATTGCCACTATCTGGTATTATTGAACCCATATTTCTACCATCCAATGTTTACTTTCCATCGTACCTATGACGTTTAATTTATTGAGCGAATAAAACCTTCTATGGTATGTGTTATTCTATGACCCGCGCCTATAGATGTTAACACATCCATAAATGATATGGCACAGTTGGCACGAAAACTATTAACATGCCTCCTAGCATTCTAACATAAGTCCCCATTTACACTGGGCCATTTTTTTGCGGCAATTTTTATGAGTCTCTTGTGAACTTGCCGCTTGTGTTCACACAAGGCAATTCTGTTTCTGCAATTCCGGTTTTCACTATAGCTCTTTCTGACTCTCTCACATTTGTTAATATTGATTTTGTTTTGAGTTTGGGTTATTAATTTTTTACACAAGGAACGAGTAAACAAAAAACAAAAATGCCAAAATAATCTACAGACTTCAGAGAGAAAAGTTTGAATGAAAAAATCAAAACGCAATGTTGGTACAACCAAGTTTTTTCTTTGTTTTTAAAAAAAGTTGCCTTGTGTAAAATTTTCAAAACTATAAATTTTTCAGAAATGTCGAAATAAATTAAATTTCAATTTCTTTTAAATTTTACATAGTAGAGAAATTTCTTCTCATAATAATTTTAACTTCACAGGTATGGTTGCAAGAATGATACAAATACAAGGTAGTAGCATGAGCATTGTTGTAATTTTCGTACCGAGTTATTGTCAAAATCAGCTGATAAAAATGTCACACATTCATGTACAATTGTGAGCATAGACATAAAGCAACTATGGTATAGAGAAGAAAATTTACTCATGGAGTGGAATGTCAACAAAGAAAACGAGTGAAGCGCCTCGTTTCTCTGCTCTCTCTCTCTCTTACTCTCTTCATTGAATATTTCAATGCATGAGTAGGTTTCTGAAGATGTTACAGTATCTAACTATAGAAATTCCAACCATGTCGAAATAAAATTAAAAAAACGTATGTAAAAAGTATGAAATAATAAGGTTATGACGCGAGAGAGAAATGCGTTTGAGTGAATCGCGTTGACTTTTTTTCTTCTCTACTTGTACATCCTTTTTGGCATAGATCATAGAGTAATTTTTTAAACAGAGAAAATTTGTCTCATCTGACGTTTCCTTTCCCACTCTTCGTGGTGCGGCCGGTGTGATAGGAGCTGGTCGGCTTACACCAGGTGCAGGGAGTTAAAAGAACTGTTGACTTAAATTTGTCATGTCGTTTTGGTTGAGAACCGAAAAATTTAAACGTATTTTGGACTTTTTTGTTTTTTTTTTTGTTAGTACACAATTGTATTGTATTTAACACAACTAGTTTGCCACAAAAACACGAAATGCAGTTGTTGTTCGATTGTTGGACGTTGTTTACTATTGCCTCTATCTGGTATTATTGAACCCATGTTTTCCACCATCCAATGTTAAATGTGCCTATACAATATTCGTGTATGGGTGGGCTACTCAATGCAATATTCAATGAATTATGAGTACAGGTTTGTTAGAGTACGAGTATTATATGAATGTTGTGTGTAATGAAAGAGAAGGAAGAATGAATACGACTGAGTGTGACGTTCGGTTGGAATGAGCTATTTTGCAATAGAGTATAAGGAGGAGCGAAGAAGTATTCGATAGTAAAATTAATTTTCGAATTTTTTTGTAAGCCGGACACAAGATAAAAATGTAAACCCAACTAACCTATTATCAAATTTGTCCTGCTTTAAGTCTGAGCTGTTATTAGGATGTTCTAATTTCTTGTGAGATAAAAAATCAGTTTTCGCTGTTTTTATATCAGTTCTCTCTGTAGCGCCTAAGGCGACAAAACCAATCTAAGATGTTAATGCCTATAACTGAACCAAAGTATAAGTACACTCAAAAAATTAAGTTTGCTATTAATAGCAAACAATGTATGCTACTTATTAGCAGACAATTTGTTTGTTATTACAGCAAATGAACTGCAATAACAACAAACTTTTTGCAGGGTTGATAAAATAGCTGACATACTGTTTGCTGAAACAACTAACCTATGTTTGCTGTAATAGCAAATTTGTTTGCTTTCCCCTTTTCAGCAGACTTTTCTGCTGTGTTTACCAACATATTTTTTTGAGTGTATGTTTTAAATTTTTAATCGAAACTGTAGCTTTTAAACGGTTCATCTGTATGATGGTTCTTGGCTTAATTAAATCATATGTACTCAATTTCGTAGAAATCGGGTTATAAATGTTACCTGTACTTTGTTGGAAAACAATTTCTTCTTACTATACCCACTGAGTACTCAACTGGAATGAGTACAGCAAATGAATACAATGTATTCGTTGTGTTGGTCGTATTCATATCCATGCAATTCACTCAATCTTAGTTAAAATTGAATGTTTGAAATTAATATAACTCATTTGTACTCATTTAGTATCGGTATTTATCATTTAAGTGTCAATTATTTTTTATTCATGCATATCTCTAATGGGATTTTATATGTATAGCAAAACTCTTATACTTATATTCTTATGCGATTACGCTTCTGAAGAATCGTTATGTGCCTGTTACACCTCTATTCTGTGTATGTGGTAACAATCAAATTGTAGCCACAAAATTGTTACAAAGTTGTCACCATTGTTTGTATCTGGTATTCTGGCAACACAGTGACAACGAAAAATTCACCTCGTCACAATAACAGGTTGTCAAAAGCACGGACAAAAAAACAAAAACATATGGTTTTATGCACAAAATGAACGTGGTAAAAAAAGGAAAAGTAGGTATTTAATATATTTATGTTTTATTGAATTCAAATTAGTACATTATTATTTAGGGAATTTGTGCGCACCACAAAGGGACAGCTGGAATGCTATATTGCCATCCTCAAGGAACATCCAGCGATGCTAAGCGGAAAAAATACACCTGCACATCCGCGCCATATAGAAGAAGACATTTAGTTTAGCGCCAACTCTCTGCTCTACATCAAAATTTCACCACCGACAAAAGCTTCTGCGCTGAGTTCAAAAAGTTGTTTTCCCCCGCGGGGTCGGTCCAACTTCTTGAGATATAGGCTTGAGTATACAATCGTTCCTATTTCCGGGATTTATAATCCGATCTGGTTGAAGTGGGAATCATTACGAAGGTCTTTCTGAGCCCAGTGCATGAACATATTTATTTTTATTAGCCCATTGGGGAGCTAATTAAAAAAAGTTTTTTAACCCCACTTTATTTATTTTTTCAGAAAAATGCCCTATTATACTTATTTTTTGGCAGGTTTCCATAATACATAAGACCTTAGCCTTTTTGAAAGGTATATTACTCAATATCCCTTGAAAGACCGGAGATATTTACGTTAAAAGTTTTGTAATACTTTTCGTGCTTTTTCAATCTTTAATATTTCTAACACAAAATCAAGTTCTTTATTCTTTCTGCTCCATTTCCATAGGACAAAGTAACAAAAGTCCTTCCTTCATTTAGTTATTCCCTTTTGTCGTTTTGGTACAAAATATATTATTATTTTTTCCCATATACAGTTTTATTGTTTACTTGCAGAATTTATAAAATGATTTTGTATCAACTTTCCGGCAAATAAATGAGCTGTCACGCGCTGTTACCTCCTCTTTGGCAGGTAACAATATTTGTTACTTTTGTCACCAAAAAAAATGTGTCAGAATACCGATTTGTGACAATTGTCACATTGCTGTCAAATAGTAACCGTGTGACTTTTGTAACCCTGCCAGAATAGGGCTGTTATTAGTGTGATTTCGTAATTATGACTTCTTTTTGCCGGTACTTCTCGTGGATTAGCTGTAGCCTTCACGCGTTTTGCTTCTTATAGTAGCTAGTTACTCCCATTGTTAATGCTAAATTAAATACATTTTAAGCTGTCACTTGTCAATATCTGAAATGACAAATATACACTTCGCAGAACTTCGCATCACATGAACAATAACCTCATTTGTCACAACGTGCGTCAGTTCGTCCGTCCCTACTTCATGCAAGGTGATATTCGAGTATTTGTTTGGTTTTTGTACTCCATCAAATTTATTTTATTAATAATTTACATTTTTAAATAATAATGATGAAACTTTACTCATTGACTTCTATAAACTGCATTGATATGTTTTTTTTGTGTATACAACTTTTATTTTCTCTGAAACAATCACATGTCACATTGGCTCTGTGCCCGGGGCACACCCCCTTTTTGGTTGAAGTGTATTATTGTACTTGTGTGATTTGTGCGCCGTTTTTTGATTGTTAATTCCGAATATTTTTGGAGGTCTTGTTTGCGGTATGACTCAACCTACAATGCGTTGTTTTTAGCGGCTTATACGGTCACATGTTTCAACTTTTGTAAAAAAAAACAACATCAACAAAACCGTGAGCGAAACTTAATTATACGCCGTTTAAAATCACGTTTAACCCCAAAAACAATGATTGTTTGCACACTTTTTTTTTCACCACAGACAAAAAAACATTAAGAAACCGCAGGCGGCGGCGGCGTCGGTGGCTTCATCATCTTGAAAACAAGTTTTTAAAAATAAATTTCAAGAGATAAACTTCAATTAGAGTAGATCAAAAGCGACTTAGTTAATCAGTAAATGAAATGAAATTTCCAATGAATCCGAAGTGACTACTATTTCAAATATTCTGAGAAAATTTGAAACTGAATAATTTAGATCCAAACAGCAGATCACCATTTGAAAAAACAACAAGTACGAACAAATTGATACCTAACTAGGTGTAGGACAGACGACCATGCGATCTCTTCAACGGACCAACATAAAGTGCACTGATTATTCAATAGTTTGAAGAAAGAAGAAGAGCTAAAACAGAAGATATGATATCTACTTATATGTTAACAAATATCCATGACATTTGTTGGACATTGTTATCTGGAACAACGATTGCCAGTAACCTTTCGTGGAAGCAACGAATCCTAGTAACCTTTTGCAGAAACCTAATGGCCAGATTTTCAGTCAGTGGAGATCTCCGTTTCTTAGTTAAATTGTGGTTAACCCTCGAATTGTGGGTTTCAGTCAATAGTTAACAATGACTTAACTACCCAATGTTGGTTGGTTAACTTGTAGTCAGAACCATATGATTATGACAATCACATTACTGACTGTCAAAATGAGAAATTTAAGATTGTATTGAGTATTTGTCCACATACTATGAGCCTAGTTGTAGCGCCTACATAGTTTTTTATACAATTTTGTTAAAATTACTTTGATTAAATGCATAAAATGCATCCTTATTTTACATAATTCCATTTTGGTTGTTTGCCTTTGTTGTTTTGGTATTTAGACCAAAACATATTTATTTTCAATAAGAATACATGGGTTGCCATAATCGATAACAATATGACGGCTTACATTAACTAGCCACTGGAAAACAAAATGTAAAGTTAACCTCTAATTAACTGTCAATTACAATTAAGTAATCCAATAGTTAACTACCCACTTAAAAACTGGACATAATGCATTCTACAATCCTAGTTGAAGAACATGTTATTTTTATTGTAAATACATGACTTTGTTACGATTAAAACCAAAAGGAACCAATCAGAAAATCATTTTTGAAATTTAAATACTTTAAATAAATATTTCCCTTAAAAATATCTTTTAAAAAGTTTGTAAATTATTAAAAACAAATTAAATATTCGTTATACATAACTATTTTTCTTAACAATTTGTTCCATAATGTTGTTTGGGAACGTGTCATCAGGCCTCCATATATCGTTCCAAATAAACTCCATTCTAGCCGTAAAGTAATAAATAAGAATTACCATCAGTTGTCTGGCGTTCTCTTATGGTCACTGAGGTAAGAGATTTGAAATAGATATTTGAAGGAGATTTGAAAGAGTTCGTGTATCTGTTAGAAGTTCGGCATAAAACAAACAGAAATAAAAGAAATAAATGCGTGTTTTCGTTCGATGCAAGTAGCATCAAATATTATTAACCTGTCATTAGTATCAACGATGGGGACGGAATATGATGTCCGGTGGTATCACAACGGTCCTCATTGGTCCATCGTGGTGAGGTTGGTGCGATATAGAGGCGTAAATTGACTTACACTAGGTGGAGTTACAAGATCTTGTCAAATTTGTCATGTCGTTTTGGTTGAGAACTATGAAATTTAAACTCATTTTGAACGTTTTTTTTATCTTTTATTGTTAGTATAGTGTTGTATTTAACACAAATATTTTAACATGCAAAACGAAATGCCGTTGTTGTTTCCTTGTTGGTAGCTTTGAACTACTGCCTATATCTGTTATTATTAAAGCTTAATCTCATTAATTTACTGCGAGATGTGGTTACTCTAGTTGTAGAATTACTGTATGGATACCCCTAGTTCTAGCATAGAGTAATATATAAGAGTTTCCATCTCTCTCTTATTGTTCTCTTGCGATCACCACTATTGTTTTAAATTTCATAGAAATCGAGTTGTTGTTGTATGTTACGCTATGGTTGGACCACAGGATATCCATCCAACAGCTGGTCGAAATAGTAGTTGCATTTGATAGAAAATAAAGTGGATGGAGAATGATTGATACTAATGACAGCAAAATCGTGTTTGATCATAGAGTAATACTTAAGAGTTTCTATTACTCTCTTCGATGCCTCTTCATGACGACGAGTTAGTAGGCCATTTCATAGAATTTTATTTGCTGCTGTATTTTACCAATTTTACACTTTCGTTGGACATAGAGAGAAGGGGAGAGAGATGGAAAGTCTCTCTACTACTCCTTGGTTCTAGTTAGTGTTGTGCATTACATGGCGGAAATGGTAGAGAATCTGTCTTATCGTTTGATCAGGAGCCACGACTGATCGAAATAGTAGACTAGACTAGTAGACTGATCGAATAGCAATTTGATAGAGCAGCAGAGTGAATGGAACAATGAGCGATAAGTAACTAGAAGCAGACCAACAAACAGCTAAGTATAAATATATCAACATTGCCGTCTGTAATGTACTCCTGCCATTTGGAGGTTGTTTTTTAACGCAAAATATCTCCTTTTTTTTAACAAGTTCCGATGAAACTCATCCCACTACGCCAGCTGAGCTGCAGGTCATTAAAAACAACAGTTTCAAGTTACGACTTTGACTCGTGTCGTTTAGGCAGAGAGCGAAAGAGAGGAAGACAAACAAAACGAAAACATAACTTGAAAAGTAAAACAAACAAAAATATATATAAATTTAAATAGCACTTTGTTTCTCAGAATTAAGTATGTAAAAAAATTTATGGGCGCCACTTCTTAGTCATTCCGAAGCGTATGAATAATATTAATTAAAAAGAAAACAACATTATATACATATTATTTCATTACCTAAACGCGTCTATCTTTATACATAATTGCAATTTATATAGTTCGCAAACATTTACAAGGTGGATATAATAGGGGTATGATTCCGAAATGATTTGAAATTTGATACTATTCAAATAGGGAACAGCTTCTCACAAACAGTGAGCTGTACACATTCTAGGTTTATACTAAATTGTTGGAAGGTACACGATAGTGTCGCTGTCACTGAGCAAGGTCACCGTCGCCGAAAGGAATGTAATGTCTTCAAAGCAGGGATTGAACCCACGTTCTCAGGGGTACGAGAGTCGTGCACTCTAACCATAGCACCACTGGCAATCGCATAGGATTAGGTTAGGTTGAAGTGGCAGCCTGCATGTCAGTCTCAGTTAGACTTTTTTTTCGTCTTTTATACGATGACTTACGACCCTGGGACACGAGTCGCGACTGACGATGCTTCTCGGTGAGGGGTGACTAGAAGAAAGAGGGGTAGCATAAGAGTCACCAATTGGAAATTCAGGGGGCATTTTGACATTTTTCTTTCACCTCTTTCGGTAAAGCAACGGTAGACAAAACGTGGTGAAAAATTGTTTTAAAGCAATTTCTTAATAAATTTAATCAATACAACTGCAATTTAATTTTTTAAAATGTTGAATTTGAGATTATTACGAAGAGAAAACAAGGAAGAATACGTCACAGAGAGCCACGCCTAATTGTATATAATAATTGTCTGAACGCACATGAATTTACGAAGCGTTACCAAAAGAGAATAAACACAATGTCCCAAGGTCGTAAGTCGTCGTATAAAAGTCGTCTTTGTGGTTCATTGTGATAAGAGAGGGACAAAAGGAAAAATATGAGAGATTCTTAGTCTCTGCCGTTTGATTTGATTGCTTCAAAAAGCACAAGAGTTGCCGGATACTAACATCTGCCAGATTTGCTAATTCCCCAAAGAAATGTGAGCATGGTGTAGCCTGTCGCCTTCTGGAAACAGCGTGACACAGACAAAGAATGTGTTTATTGACTCCACCTCCACTTCGTCATTGCAGCTTGTGCAAAAGTAATTTCTGAGGACTTTCAGTGCCTCTGCTTGTCGTCTAATGAGACATTGACCCGTCATGACAGACACGATAAGTGAGACGTGTGGTCTCAAGTTAGTGCGTTCGACCACATCAGCTTGGAATGTACGATACACAGTTTCATACTAGCGACCACCTACTGTTAGTCGCCGTAAGGACACAATTTCTTAAGAAGACCTTGCAAATTGCTAGAAGCATGCCCACATGTTCCAGTTCCTCGTATAGGCCGTGTATAAAAATCAATTTAAATTTCGTGGACTCCAAATCTTGGTTACTTTTTTTCCTCACCTCTTTGTGAAAATTTCGTGAATTAAATCAATTACAGAGTTGTTTTGGAATAGCTGTGGATCGAATCGTCTGATGACACAGTGCAAAAATTGTAAAAGACATAAGCAGGCTCAACGAATTTACCCTGGTAGGATCGAACTATTTCTGATCTAACAGAGGTTGACGATTTATAAATTACGCCTTAGACTGCGTCATGTCATGCGTCAATAATCTGTCGAAAAAAATCTTAATTCATTCGACTTTCTGCCACTTTTTTGCGAAATCTTGCTAGTGAATTGTTGTTTCAGAAATTTTACAAACAAAAAATTATGCTGTGGTTTGATTTTGTTTGTTTCCTCGGCGATGGTCATAACATGAAACATCATTGCTATCATAAAGCTTTTTTTGGAAGGCAAATTCAACTGGTTTGACGTGGATATTTTTGAAGTGGATGCATTTTCAAAGGGCTGGAGTCGGGGTCGGAGTGGAGTCGCGCCTTTTCAAAGTGATCGAGTCAATAGTTACACAAACAATTAGTTTGTGCCAGTGCTATGGAGTCATAATCGGATTCTTGGAGTCGGAGTCAGCGATATTTACCAGGAGTCGTTGTAAAAATTTGGACGACATCGACTTCAAGTTCAGGATACAAATTAATATTTAAATCGTTTTTTTAAATGCTGGAAACGGAGTCGTGGTCCTTATAACGCTCGAGAGGATCGTCAACAGTCAGGGGGTTTGTTCCGTTCATCACAATCCCCGTGTATTCTCATTGCCTAAACAACGGTGGGGGGAGGTAAATACAAAAACCAGCGTGGTCTAAATTTTACCTACTGCCAGGATGATCATGTTTCAGCCGCCCATTATGAATCAGAAGCTGACCCGACAGCAGTGAGCCGAAACTGGATTTCGGTTTCCTCAGTTTTGATCCTTCGTTGGCCAGGGGTGTTGGCTCAGCCGCCTTCAAAGGACAGAAGAATATGCCCACTAGTTCGAAGAGCCTCAGTGATAGGGTCACTCTAAAAAGCCTGAATTGTATCAGTAATCGCATAACCAATCAGGCTGCTCATTCGTTTCGCCTTCTCACTCTAGCTAGCTAAGGGAGGTTTCCAATAAAGCCATTGCACGCTGAAAAAATGGCCTCTGTATTATATTCTCTCAAACACATTATGCAGGAACCATGTCTATTTTTGGAATACACTCCAAATATTCAAATATTTGTAAATTTTGTACTTACTTATATTTAAAGGCAAACATTAGCATGTTTACTTACAAAGATGTCTACGTTCACGTGGAACCATATGCTTGTTTCGTCCCAAACATCCATATACTTAAGTGGAAGCATTCGTGTTTCTTGAGAAACGAAGGATTGATGACTGAATGCATGAAACTAAAACGCAATAAATCAGTCAACATAAGAAACACTCAATTCATTTACACATACATTCAGGACTATTTGTAAATCACTGACTGAAAGAATAATGCAAAAATACAGTTATACACTTGCAATAACATTAATTTAGACTGAGAACAATCTCCCTTTGCCCCTATTTTCTTATTTTGCTCACGATAGAGCATAGCGGCCAAAAAATTAAGTAAACAGTGTACCAAACATAGCTACATTTTGGATCACAAATACATATATTATAACATATTAACCATTGTGTCTCAAACATGTAATATTGAATAGCAAACACAATATGTTTGGAAACAAGTATACTATATTTGCGACAGACGCACGTTGTGTTTGCATACAAACAAGAAAAACATCCCGATTTATCAGCGTGTGGCCAGGACATACTGCGTTGAGGTAGTGAGCTGCTTGGACTGCCCAATGAAGGAATCATTTGGCTATCACAAACTTTCCACCTCCATGGACAGTCCTATGTCGGAGACGGAGTCGTGCATTTTCTAAATGCTGGAGTCAGAGTGGTGTCCTTAATTTCCAAAGGGCTGAAGTCGAAGTGGACCCATGCACTTTCAAAATTCTGTTGTCGGAGTCGTCAAATTTTGCCTAGACTTCACTAACCTGGCTTGTGCTACGCCCAGTATTAGGATCTAAGCATCCACAAGAATTTATTTTTTGCGGCGTGACTTATTCATAGCCTGGAACATCCTGACTAACTTTACCGAATATGGTGTCAAAAAAAAACAACGAGGTGTAAATTATAGACTGTCAAAAAATAGAAATTGGATAGGGGAGAACTTCTCACAATCAGTGAGATATGCGCTTCCTAATTGTACACTCACTTATTGGGACCAACCGTTTTACACCGGTTCCGAACCATATTTTGAGAAGCCTTTTCATGGCTTAGTACTCGATAGTGTCGCCGCCACAAAGAGAGGTTACTGTGGTCGAAAAAAAATTTAAGGTATTTAGAACAGGGATCGAACTCACATTCTGATGTACAATAGTCGCGCACACTAACCATTAACAGTGAAAAGCTTTTATGAAACCATCACGATATGTCGAAAAACTAATGATGCAGTTCGATTGCTAGAACCCGAAATAAGATAAAACCATGACGCATGTCTTTTCGCTTAGGATAAACATTTTAGCACCGAAATTTGCACGAAGCATTAATTTTTATTTTGGGAGCGAAAGCTTCAATCATCATTTTAAAGTCCTATGTGAAATCTCACAAATATTGTTCAGATAAAATGACATATATCGAACATTTAAATTTAATTTATGTGGCGAATTGCCAACTGTGAATTCAAAGTTAATTCAAACCTATTCACGGGACTAGATTTTGAACGAAACTCCAAAACTAACACAAAAAGTATGAACTCTGTTCATTGGAGTGTTTGTGCAGCATATGCTGCACGCATTCTATGCGATTGAGCGTGTTAGGATGTAAACTCATTGTGTCTATTCTGATGTAGTGTGTTAGAATGTAAACTCTTTGTGGCGTCACGTGTTCGAATATAGTGTTACAGGATCTAAGTTTTTGTGTTGTCACTATGAGAACAAAATTCTTATGGAAGCGGGTATAAATGATGCCAACATAATTAAATTTTTTATAATTTTACGGATTTTTTGTATAATTTTACATTTTACAAAAGCTAACGTTTCAATTATTTTATATTAATAGACATAACTCGAATTGTATTTTGAATGTGTTTAGAGGGTTGAATTTTATGTTTCGGGATTTGGCAACCCTAGTGTTGCAATCTGGCAACTGACAGTTCTATCGTAAAGTTGGACATTTCTGAGGTTATGCGTACTCAGAACGTTTTGACATACGAGCGCTATTTGTGTTGTTTACAGTAACTTAAAAGATTCATCTCGTCCCAAAAATGGAATTAAATTGTGAACATTTTCGTGCGATTATTTTTTACAACTTTCTACGTGGTGCATGGATGAACTTAATTCAATTTTTGGCGATGAAGCTCCATCAAGGACCAGTGTTTATCGATGGTAGGGTGAATTCAATCGTGGTCATAGTTCATCCCAAGACGAATTTCGTGAAGGTCGTCCAAAATCAGCTGTTGTTCCGAAAACCATTGATGCTGTGCGCGAACTGATTTTGCTAGATCGTCATGTGGTCTATAGTGAGATTGAGACAACCTTAAGCATTAGTGGGACCAGCATACATTCAATATTGCATAAACATTTGACTGTCAAAAAAATTTGTTCGCGTTGGATCCCGCCCAATTTGTCAATCGCTCAAAAAAAGGCTCGTGTCGATTGGTCGAAAGAAACGCTCCAAAAATACGATCGCGGTGCTTCGAAACACGTCTATGACATCGTGACAGGTGATGAATCCTGGATTTACGCCTATGAGCCCGAAAGTAAACAGCGGTCAACTGTATGGGTGTTTCAAGATAAGCCAAATCCAATAAAAGTTGGTCGCGCCCGAAGCACTTCCAAGCAAATGATCGCCTGTTTTTTTCGGAGAAACCGGACATGTCGCAACCGTACCACTGTAACAACGCAGAACAGTGAATTCTGAGTGGTACACAACCATTTGTTTGCCAGTTATCTTCCAAGAAATCAGGAAAACCAACCGCCGAAGACGGATCACTCTTCACCACGACAATGCGAGCTCTCACACATCGGCTGAAACAACTGCATTTTTGAGAACCCAAAACATCGATTTGATGGGTCATCCGCCGTATAGTCCTGACTTGGCACCGAATGACTTCTTTTTATTCCCGTACGTAAAAAACAAACTGAGAGGTCAACGTTTTTCGACACCTGAAGAAGCGGTTGCTGCATTCAGAATGCATGTCTTGGAGATACCTCAATCAGAGTGGTAAAAGTGTTACGACAATTGGTTCAAACGCATGCAAAAGTGTATAAATCTTCATGGAGAATACTCGTATTTTGAAAAACAATGAAGTGATTTTCGATGATTAATATTTGTTTTTGTTCTCTAATCCCGAAACATAAAATTCAACCTCGTATACCAGTCGTGTGGTACAGTTGTTACACCGTTTAGAGTTTTTATTTGTGATGACTCCGTATGGTGTAGTGGTTCTTCGTTTACCTAAGTCTAGTGTTTTGTGTTCGTCGCAACTCTTGAGCTGCGTACAAATTGTGTTAAATCGAGAGTTTGGGAAACTCTCCGAACGCTGCTCACGACATTTTACCAAAGGTAAAATTCACAACTAAATAAATCAGCTTGTAAACAAATACAAAATCTTCGTTAAATGATGTATTTTTCAAAAGACTTTCGGTATAACTCTCGTACAAATCCAAGTATTATCTATTATACGCGTCCTCTGTAATTTTGTTATCTTTGCAAATTGATTTAAATAGACGTAATATGAGGTTTTGTTACAAAATCTAATATTGGCTTCATCAGTTGATTGCAGTTAGAAACTTGTTTTGTTATTTCAGACTATAAATTAAAGTCTTTGTCTATGATATGGCTATAAATACGAATTTAACAGAAATTGTTGTATCTTAAATTAAAGGCTTCGAGTTAGCGATTTTGCTGTTTTTTGTTTGCTTTCAGACATTTCCGTTTTTCCTCTAACAAACAAAGTTTTTTTTTTGTAGCTGATAGCGGAAATGACATTGATTTCGAAACGTTTTAGAAAATTACACTTGAAGAAACAAAAGTTCTCACAAATTTAATTTTTATTAATTCTGTTACTCATCACAAACAGATGTCCGTCTGCCGCCTGTCCAGCCATTCATGCGTCCATTCATTAATTCGTATAAGTATGATATGAAATTAGCCGCAGCTTAGTACAATTTAATGTCTGCGTAATTGTTTACAAAAATAAAGTAATAAAATAAGAACACAAGCAAAAATAAAAAATATATATGTATATAAATAAAAAAAATACACTGTAAAAAGCCAAGGCATTGAATGGCGGTCGTATAAGAATCATATCATTTGAGTGCTCCATGGACTTGTGGCCTAATTTCTTATGATATTCACATACTTACATACGAGAAGAACTTTATACAAGTACAAATGTATATCTTATTCCTACAAAAATACATGTATGATATATATATAGTTCCGACTTTTACAGCTACATATGTACATAAAGTTAAATTAATCAATTGCATTGAGTTGTACTATAATTACAGATGGCACTCGCTGCCATCTATCGTCCATTGGCGCGCGTTCTTTTTGTATATTACTATGATAAACTTCATTTTTCCCGCCATGATAATGATGAACTGATTTTGCAGGCGAACATCACAGAAAGGGAGGAGGGACTACACAAGACGAAGTCAATAAAAAATTTCCATGCTCTATATCAGGGATTCCCAACAATATTTGTCCAAGGACCCCCTCATACATTTGCTATAATGACAAGGACCCCCACTGATTCCTAAACCTAAAGCTAGAAATGTTCTACATAACTACTCCAGCAATAAATTTGTTGTTCGATTTTGTCTTTATTGTAATTATTCAATTCTCGATCATTGCACAAGTTTTTTTTATCTGGATTTTATATATAAGTATGTACGTCCATCAGTACACAGTTCGTTTTCATTTTCAGTTCTTAATGAGATGAGTTGAATCTGATCTTTGAGTCCAATATTTCTGAAATGTTTGCTTCCAAGCTTGACATTTTCACTCTGAAATCCGACCGCATGCCAAGCCGATTCCTGTTCTTGCTTTTCATGAAGCACATGGAGAGGAAAATGCTTGTTCACACTGATAGGTAGGTGCAAATGGAAGGATATTTCTCATTGTAATCCTTGCGTGCTGTAGCCCAGAAGTCTGCAATTTTCTCACCATTAAAAATGTTCTTCATTGTACCACAACTAGACAGATCCACAATTTGATCTTGTTCTTCTTTTCGAATCCAACTCTCGCCAGGTTCGGGGAAAAACTCCCTAACAGTGGTGGCTAAACTGTGTAGATGTTCGGCTAAGTTGCTCTTTATCTGTTCAGCCAAAATCTCCTCTGGAGACTCCAGGAATTGTTTGCTTTAGTAAAAGACTCCTTTTAAATCCGCCCCACCCAGATCTGACCCTTTTTGACCATAGCACTAATCTTATCTTCAACTTTGAACATGTCTACATTGTTCCTTTGCAAACCTAAGTTTAACACATTTAAGTGTTCCAACACATCAGCTAAGTAGGCAGTTGAGCAAAGCCAAGAAAAGTCAGTGAGAAAGTCTGCGTACTTGGTGTCAAGAAGGAAGACACGAACCTCATCTCTAAGTTCCAAAAAAACCTTCCTCGAGAGAGACATCTTACTTCGGTATGAATAAGAAGCAGCTCATGCTCACTGCCAATCTCTTTGCACGACAATAGTGTTTTTACGGATTGGTTTTTTGTAATGTCTAACCTAATGTTATCTTGCGGACCCCTCTGGAATGGCTTGCGGACTCCCAGGGGTCCGCGGACCACCTGTTGGGAACCAGTGCTCTATATTAAATGCAATGGAAAATTATACAAAATGTTGCAAGAAGAAGACAATGTGTTGCACACTTATGGTGAATGCAACGAGATGTTCAAAAAGTTGGAAAATTTAAGTACTAAAGTGTCAGACAGTAAAGAGTCATGGAAAAATTATAGTTCGAATAAAATGAATGAATCTCAATAAGAAATTTTAACAAAAAAATTACATGAGGTGTCAGGGGACACCCGGTTGGAACGAAGTTCCTTTCGCTATATATTATGTACTAGTTAGTTCCAACACACATAAGGCGCCCGTTGAAAAATACGATAATTAAAATGGATCTTTAAGAAAAAAAATTCTTTTTGTAAAAGATAGTTTTTTTATAGAATGTTTTTTTTAAAAAAAAAAAGATATTTTTAGGTAATTTTTTAGGAATATGTATTATATTTTCCCGAAATGGTCCTTTTTTCGAAAAAGGCACTTGTTTATAACACCTAATGTTTTTTTTAAAGAAAAGGTACTATTTTAAAGAACAAGTACTTTCCCTAAGAAAAAGCCATAACAGTATGATTTTTTTTTACAAAGAAGTTCTTTTTTAAGAGCAGGTACTTTTTAAAGAAGTGGTACTCTTTTTAAGGAAAGGTTATTTTTTTAAGAAAATTTACTTATTTTCAGAAAGGCTATTTATCTCAAGAAAATAAAAGAAAAGGTATCATTTTATTTTTAAGAAAAGGTACTTTTAAGCAAATGAATTTTTTAAAGAAAAGGTATTTTTTAAGAGAAGGTATTTGTGTGAAGAAAAGGGGTTTTGTAAGAGATGGGAATTGTTTTAGAATTGGTGATTTTTTCAAGAATAGGTTAATTTTTCAGAGCAAGTACTTATCTCAAGAAAAGTTATTTTGTTTCACAAAAAGTTACCCTTTAAAGAAATGGTAGTTTTTTAAGAAAAGGCAATTTGTTGTAAAAAAATTTACTGTTTTAAGAAAATGTACTAATTTAACAAAAAATTACTTTTTTTTAAGAAAAGGTACTTTTTGTATGAAAATTTACTTTTTTTTAAGCAAAGATAATTCTTTAAGATAAGGTATTTTTTTTAAGAAAATGTACTTTGTTTAAGAATATGAATAGGTAGTTTTTTGAAAACTAACTATGAATAGGTAGTTTTTTAAGAAAAGGTACATACTTTTTGTATGAAAAGTTACTTTTTTAAGCAAAGGTACTTCGTTAAGATAAGGTATTTTTTTTAAGAAAAGGTACTTTGTTTAAGAATATGAATAGGTAGTTTTTTTGAGAAAATTTACTTGTTTTAAGAAAAGGCATTTATTTAAGAAATTTTGTTTATTAAACTTCTTTCACTTTGGCTTTTCTAAATTTACTTTTTATTGGGTTCAAAACTACAATAGTTATATACAAAATATTGGTTACAGGCTCCACCTAGAAAACTTTACATTAAACAAGAAATTTACCAACATATGTTAGTCTAGACACAAACCAAAGCAAAAGTACTCAATATGGTTGATAATAGTGTAATAGTGTTAATAAAAGTGGTTTAATTTTTTTCATTTAGCGCCCATCCCGCAATGTGCGATAAAGAACTTCGTTCCAAAAATTTTCGCAACTATCAGTGTTGTAGAACGGTGATACGTTTCCAAACCGAGCACGTTTCCTTCTTAAGTTATCGCTGTGTGCCGTCGACACCACTAGTTCGCGACTAGTTTCAAAACTAGTAGTTCTGTACTATAGAACTAGTTCTTCTCCATTAAAACAAGTATATAATTAACATTGTAAAGTCATTGATTTAAAATGTTGTCCACCTTCTGCTGATTTGTAACCAGTTGCGAACCGAATCAAGACAGTTTTAAATATTTCACAAATTAGTGATAAACAAATTATTTTATATTAATATTTTTTTGACCTAACAATTAGTGAAATTAGTAAAATTAAATTTCTACACGTTCAAAATTTCTTTAATCTTTTTTTCAATCATAATTTTTGTAAATTCACATAAAAAAACCTATTACTACACGCTGAAAAATCTATCTTTCGTTGGTGTTTGGATGCAAATATAACGTGTTGGTAGCTTGTGCCAAATATATTGTGCTTGTGTTCAAACACATTGTATTTGCTATTCAATATTACATGTTTGAAACATAATGATTAATAGGTTATACTATATGTTTTTGTGACCCAAATGTGGCTTTGTTTGTTGAAAACTGCTGTCAACGAAAACGTAACAGCCAACAAAGAAAAACAGCAGCAGTTCTTCAGGTCTTGAAAACAATGCTTGCAAACATATACATGGTTATTGCAATATGTTGCTGGGCGGGTTTTTTCAGCGATTTATTTAGACATACTTCCCCTTCCA
Source organism: Phaonia tiefii (assembly GCA_963931995.1). Lineage (NCBI taxonomy): Eukaryota > Metazoa > Arthropoda > Insecta > Diptera > Muscidae > Phaonia > Phaonia tiefii. The sequence continues at coordinate 297,457,115 of OZ008368.1, forward strand.
AATTTCTTGAAAAATGAGGCAGGCCGGAGTGTAACTGTGAAAGGTGTCCATTATGGAATGATAACGGACTAGTTGCTTCTTGATAGAAATGCTCGTGGTCTCGACGTCATTTGGTTCCAACAAGACAGCACTACTTGCCACACAGCCCGTGAAACCATGGCGTTATTGCAAAACTATTCCGTGAACAGTGTGGTTAGATAGAAGTGGCCGTCACTATTGACACACTTAGTCCAATGAGGACCGTTGTGATACCACGGAACGTCATATTCCGTCTCCATCTTTGAACTTGTAATTTTGTCTGGTATGGTTAAGGCCATACGATACCTCATCCCGATAATCCAGTATGTGGTTGAAGAGAGATGTACATTAGTCCCTGGAGAACCATTTATTACTCTGAAAAAGTTCTTAGTTCAGGTCTTCCGCTTCCCTGAATGTAATAAGATCCTGTAAGATCCTAGATATTGTCTACTAGTCACACAAAAAGTCGGGCAGTAGCATATGAGATATTCAAGGCTTAAGTCCTCTCCTTCATCCCCATAAGCTTCTGCAGTAATCATGAGCTGAAATTACAAGTCTAGACTCGTGTCTGTCTATTAAACAGTTTCCAGTAATCACAGCTACTAGCATAGAAATATCTTGTCTAGGACTGGATGTCAAGTTTAACGTACGATTCAAGTCATAACTTTCGCCATACTTGCCTGGTGATTCTGCATTTTGTGCCCCAAACCTTCCATCGGTTGCATGTCTGAGAGTTTTGGCATGAGCTTGTATTCAGAATGGGCATAGCCAAATGCTTAATATATATGTAAGTAAAGTGGAACACGTAAGGTACTCTTTAATAAATCTGGGGTTCCCTGGAATCTTCCTGTGCCCCGTTACCCATACATTGTGGATAACGAACCGCTTGGCCTCCTCACTTATGGCCAGTTTTTGACTCAGTGGTCATCTTCGTTTCTTAGTTAAATTGTGGTTAAACATCGAATTGTGTTTTTCAGTCATTGGTTAACAATGACTTAACCACACAAAATTGGTTGGTTAACCTGTAGTTAGAACCATATGTTTTTGACAATCACATTGCTGATTGTCAAAATGAGAAATGTAATACATGTTTCTGTTTTGAAAATTTCCACACATACTTTTAGCCTAGATCGTTAAATTATAATTTTTAATATTTTGAGTGATATATTTACTCTATGAGATAGGCTTTGTGCAAGATCTAGATCTAGATCTACTCATTAGAATCTAAACCTTACTTTGCCATCTAGTTTGGAGTAATCAAGGTAGAAACTCAAATATCCTCTATAACCTGTTATGCGTCCCTTGCAGCTCTGCCTGCCCCGGATATGAGTGGAGATGTTTCCCTCAAAATTAGAAGTGGGGTCATGTACTTTACTTTTATTGTGGATTGTCGCAAATCTCTTAAATTCGTCCAATGCCCATATCGGCTGGATTGAAATTTGTATGGTGGGTCTTCTGAGCATAAACAAAAATACTAGAGATAAACCATGCCACTCTCTGGTTTTTATCAAGTTTTAACGTCAAGAGAAGAATTCTGTTGCTGAAACAGAGCTGAAATTGTTACCGTGAATGTGCAATTTATATATGTACTCGTATAAGGGGTTTTCAACAGAGACGCTACAAAAGTAAATCGATAGGGACAGCTAACGACGCCATATTTTTTCCCGCTCTTTTGACATTTCTCTTCAGTAAGGTTTGCCATTTCATCATGGAAAGGTATACGAGCCAACAACGAGTCGAAATTATTAAAATTTACTACCGAAATTTGGAGTCAGTGGCCTCAACTTCAGTGGCCTCAATCGTATTCAGCAATCCCCACGTAATCCATGAGTCATCATTGCATCCCGAAAAATTACGGTTTGGTGCGGTTTATGGGCCGGCGGCGTCATTGGGGCGCCACAAGCCACACAGCGAATGCCACAATCAATTTATTGGAAACCAAGTTTGGTGAACGTGTTATCTCACGAAATGGCCCAGTCGATTGGCCGCCTCGGTCGTGCGATTTGACGCCGTTAGATTATTTCCTGTGGGGCTACGTCAAGTCTATGGTCTATGCCAACAAGCCAGCGACGATTGATGAACTTCGTACGAATATCGAACGTGAAATTTCAGCAGTATCGGCCGATTTATGCTTGAAAACCGTCGAAAATTGGGTTCAGCGTCTGGACTTCTGCAAGCGTGCCCGTGGTGGCCATGCAAAATAAATCGAGTTCCATACATAATGGCATCGAACGTACTTTCACAGGAATAAAGAATTTCATTGGTATCTAAAACCGGTTTTGTTTTATTTAAAAAAAACTTTTGTATTGAAAAGCCCAATATATGGAATCGAACCTGCACAAAATTAAAAATGGAGAATTTTGTTCGATGTTTCCACAAATTGTTGATAGCAAAACAGCTGACAGACGTCAATGAGTGTTCGAACTCACGGGCGATGTGTTAACACTTTTTTGTTACACGGTACCTGTTCGATTTCTATGAACACATTAGTAAATGTTACATTGGAAACTAAAAACAGAATAGTTTTTGTGCTGAAGGCTCTTTTGCTATTGCACTTTCTTTTTTCTTACATCTTCTTTATCATTAGATGTAATATTATTAAAATAAATAAAGAAATATTTAGGTCACTGAAATAATTAATTTTTTTTGTCATAAAAAAGAGCGACGACAAAAAGTATTGAATAGTATAGACACTCTTTTTCCGGTCTCATGTAGAGAGTCTGAGTAAAAGAGTATAATCGAGTCTTATTATCTTTATAGAATATTTCAATATAAATGCACCATTTCGACAATGTTATTACATAAAACTGTACAAAACGCATAAATGTTTCAAAAGGCATCAATGTTTCTATTCTATACTATACTATTCAATACTAGCTTGTTTGTTCGCTGCCGCTACATCAATACCATCATACTTATTTTCAGACCGAGACTATTGTTGTACAACAAATACGTATGTGATGCTAATGCTGTGTGTTGTTTGCACGTGTTCACTTTGATAGATTGTCTTACCCGTGCCTATAGATGTTAACACATCAAAAACATCTCTCAAATCTCATAACTTTTTATGAATAAGGCTGTTGGGTAAAATTCTAGATCCAGTGCTCTAGAGTAGGAGTCGGAGTCTGAAATATTTGCCTGGAGCTGGAGTCGTGACCACTACGACTCGTGGCTCAGAATTTTCTTTAAATTCATACATTTCCAAAGTACTGGAGTGGGAGTCGTTCAACTTTGGTCAGACTCCACAGCAATGATTACATCAGTTACTTTTTGTTAACACGTATATAAATTATTCTCTCCTTTTTGGCCAATAATTCCAATATTTGAATATCAACAATAATTAATGTCACATATTAATTTACATATATGTATATATGTCATTCAAAAGTATGACCATTTGTGGCATTCCAGGCAAATTGATAACAGCAAAAGCTTTCAGGGAGACAGTTTTTATTGTGCCATTTCTCTGTCTTTTATGGCACTTTTTTTTTTTGGAAGTACTAAAAATGAATCAAATTACAATAAAGTAAGTGGGAAAGAAAGGCAGACAGACATTTTCGAAACGACAATGGACTAAGGAGGAATTATAAAATAAATCATTATCAAGACAAAATTCAAAGAGTATAACGAAGCTTTTATTGGACACATATAAATACATTGTGGAAGTTCCTCTTGAGCTCTTGTGTTCCAAGGAGTTTATTGAACTTCGCTGTTATGAGGATGGTGGAAATGTGAAGATGAAGGAAGTCAAAATGGTAATTAAAAGGCTAAATTGTTATGAACGTCTGTCAACCTGGCAGTAGGTGGTGTTGGAAATCACATTGGGACTTTTTTTCAATTTCGGTTTTATATTTATTGGTAATAATTTAAAATGGATGATCAAGATATTTTTAGTGGCTGTCTTGCGAATTCGACTGGTATGGCAACAAATTCATGTACAAGTGATATAAATATTTATAAGGACATATGCCGTATTTTTTTGTGTGGATATTGTGGTTTTATTTAAAACTGTAGCCTATATTTTATAATTTAACCGAATTCTAGATTATAATGATTATTCTTTTGTTTAAAGAAAACCAGACTAATCTCTAAGTCAGTCGATAGGATCTATTTGTGCAAAACTGGTCAATTTGCCTTAACTGTTTGTGTATTCTTGTTTTGGAAATGTATTTTAAAAAAATCAAGTTTCATATCTGTATTTGAATATAAATGTTTTCTTTTATTATTATTATTATTATGACTACATCATAAAATCGGCAATCAGTAGGAAATTTGGTCTAAGTTTTGTCTGGAAATTTGCATATGCTTAAAGGCAACGTCGTCCGAGTCGTGTGAAATTGTTGGCACGTGAATCATAACAAATCGGAAAGATGATTTTTTTTTATTAATATTAATATATATTTAAACGTTATTCCTTTTATGTTTATATTAAATGAAACAAAACAAGCCCTTGTTTAAGATGTAATATAAACAAACTATTACATCAGAGTTGTTTACACTGTAGCTGTGTAGTGTGTAAATCCCAAGCGGCCTTGTAATTATCTACGTTTTAATAAAATAAATCTAGGTGATTTGTTATATATAATTGCAGCAAGAATTATTACAACCGTTGTATAAGTATAATACAGTGACACAATATTAAACGTGTAGGCTGCCAACCAGACTTGGCTAATGCGGAATGAAATTGCATTTAGAGGTGAGTCAAACTCTCGCTGGGTTCTGCAAATTTAGCGTCGCAGCTAATTTTAGAGCGCTTTGAAAATTATGGAATTATAATTAATCAATAATTAAATCCACAATTCATGGTCAGTAACTCGTAAACGGCTATTGATAGTATCCAACAGCCCACAGCAAGATTGTTCCAAAGAGTCCAATAAACAAATTTTGGGAACAATTTGCGGACAATAAAGGACATCTGATACGGGTTTTAGTGCAATTGGTCTTGCAAAATATTTCATTTTGTACATCTCGGTAAATAACTCATAAACAGCGGTTTGAAAGCTCAGTTACTTTTTCAACTTCCCTCGTAGTTAATTAATAATCAACACTATTCCTATCAACTACCATCTGTTAATAAACTACTGTACAAATTTGAGCAAGCTGCGTCCTTTAGTTTTTGTTTGACAGCCATTGATAGCAGACAACCTCGTGAATTTCGACAAAAATGGAAAAAACATCACCGAAACCAAGAAAAGACCTGATAAATACTATGGTCACTCTCTACCATTACTTTCAATAGTTAAAAACTATTTTACTGAAATCCGTTATAGTCGTACCAGCACAAGTACGCCGAACTTTCAGGTCGCACCAGAGAGGTTGCACGACAGAAATCCTCAATAAAATCCATGGAATGATATTGGACGATTAATGGCAAGAGGCGAGATCGGTCCAAAAGAATGTAGAATCTTCGTGCTCTCTTAAAAATGGAAAAAGTCGTTCTTATAGGCATTCCTTATATATACTTCAGTATTTATCGTGTCAGTTGTAACGAATGAGCTGCTCCTTTGGTACACTTACCACACCAACAATTTCTTCGGGAACTTTGTCTTTTTTTTGAACACTACTCTTCTGCAACATTTCCTCTGCTATCTGCAATATAAAACTCCTGCCCAGGTAGTTGTAAAAAGTCGGACAGAACGTAGGTCTAATCATCCATTACACAGCATTTATAATTTTAAGTTCACAGTATTGCTTACGATTTTTTTTGGAATCTCCATCGGGCACTTTTAGAACTTTTTAAGTTTTGAGGTCTGCCTCTTTTTTCACTTTTCTTACCAAAGATTCCGAGCAATTGGCCTTGTGAGAAACTACAAAAAAAGTTGTAAGCCTAAAAGTATGCAACCATTTATTTAAATAATTTCATAGACGTTAATTGAATTGAAATAAACTGTAATTCTTTCCTAAAACTTTTTCGAATTTATAAAACATATTGATAAAAAAAAGTTTCATTAAATATTCTTCATTTATTGACTGATTTTTGCGAGCATTTGTATACTTAAGAATTCTCATTGTATTTAGAGGTTTCGTTACATATAGCATATATATCTGCATATAGAAAGACGAATTTTTTAATAGCATTATTCACAATCATCGCTGATGAAGATATGTGGCTAGATCAGATATAGCTGTACGGTTTGAGGCTGCATAAAGAAGAATTATACTTCTATAACAGGATTCATGAAATCTATGAAAATGTTTACTAGATGTTATGAACAAATTTCATACATTTCTTTTTAAAGAATCGATGAAAAAGTTTAATTACTTTATGGCCAAATTTTATAGATTTATTTTCATAGAATCTATAAAAATATTTCATAGAGTGTATGAAATGTTTCTTTGGCGGAAAATATATGGAGGGATTTTTAAAATTTACGAAGGATTTCATTATAATGTGAGTAACTGATAGTTTGAGTTGTATAATTCATGAGTTGTGTAGCTCATGAGTTCATGAAGTTTTGAGGTGTATAGTTCATGAACGATGTGTTTCCATTAAAATGCCTAGCCATTACTCACGAGAATAACCTTAATTTCCGATATGGTGGTTTTCGTCGTAAGTGGTATATTCAGTCATCTGTACACTGAAAAAATAAAATGAAAATAATAAAACGAAAGTTCATATTAACTGTTCGTAAAGATTTTTTCAGTAACTTTATGAACAAATTTCATAAACTTCTGAATAGTTCTGTAAATTCTAATGAATATGTTCGGAACTATATAATGAAACAGTTCATAAATCCTTTAACTTTTTCATACATTAATTTACACAAACACAACAGTTTTTCAGATTTTTCCTGGGTTGTACTTTTTTGTGATCATTTGCATACTAAATAATTCTCATTGCATTTAGAGTTTCCTTTACATATAGCTTAATGATTGTTTCAATAGCATCATTTCGAAATTATATACTAGTTAGTTTCAATACGCCTAAGGCGCCCGTTGAAATATACGATAATTTAAATGGAACTTTAAGAAAAGATAGTTTTTGTAAAATGATAAACTTTTTTAAAGAACATTTTTTTTATAGAATGTATTTTTTTAAGAAAGGTATATTTTTATGTCCTTTTTGTAGAATATGTATTTTATTTTCCCGAAAGGGTCCTTTGTTAAAGAGAGGTACTTCTTTTATTAAAAGCTAATGGTTTTTTAAGAAAATATACTATTTTTAAGAAGAGAGGTACTTCTTTTATTAAAAGCTAATAGTTTTTTAAGAAAAGGTACTATTTTTAAGAAGAAGTACTTTCTGTAAGAAAAAACCATAAGAGTATGATTTTTTTTACAAAGGTAATTTTTAAGACTAAGTACTTTTTAAAGAAGTGGTACTCTTTTTAGGAAAAGGTTATTTTTTTAAGAAAATTTATTTATTTTCAGAAACGCTACTTACCTCAAGAAAAGAATAGAAAAGGTATTATTTTATTTTTAAGAAAACGTACTTTTAAGAAAAGGAATTTTTGTAAGAAAAGGTTTATTTTCAGAGAAGGTATTTTTTTGAAGAATGGGAATTTTTTTCAGAATTGGTCCTTTTTCAAGAATAGGTTCATTTTTAAGTGTAGGTACTTATCTCAAGAAAAGTTGTTTTGTTTCACCAAGAGGTGCTCTTTAAAGCAAATGTAGTTTTTTTAAGAAGAGACAATTTGTTATAAGGAAATTTTCTCTTTTAAGCAAATGTAACGGGTCCGCCAAATAACTTTTTTTTTTTGAAAATGCTATTAAAAAAACTACTGAATATTTTCTCAAATTTCTTTTTTTATTTGAAAGTACGATACTTCCGGTTAATAATGGAAAATAATTTCATTCAAATGGCTGCCTCGGCTGGCCATGCAGTAGCATACACGATCGGTCCAATTTTTAAGCACATTATCGATTGTGTGCAGCTGTATTTCACCAATGGCTTCACGAATATTGTCCTTTAGCGCGTCAATTGTCTCTGGCTTGTCAGCGTAACACTTATCTTTGAGGGCACCCCACAAATAATAGTCCAACGGTGTCAAATCGCAGCTCCGAGGTGGCCAAACGGCATCAGCTCTGCGGCTGATAATGCGATCTTCAAACACAGGGCGCAAAACATCGAGTGTAGCTTCGGTTGTGTGGCACGTAGCGCCGTCCTGTTGAAAACAAATGTTGCCAATATCCTCCTCTTAAATTTTTGTGAACAAAAATTCGTTCAACATGGCTCGATAACGATCGCCATTGACTGTAACGGCCACTCCTTGCTTATTTTCGAAGAAAAATGGCCCAATTGTGCCTCTGGACCAAAATCCGCACCAAACAGTGACTCGTTTTGGGAGCATCGGCTTTTCAATGTATGCGTGCGGGTTTTCTGTGCCCCAAATGCGACAATTTTGCTTGTTTACATACCGGCCAAGATCAAAATGAGCTTCATCTGAAAAGATTATTTTTTTTTGAGCAATTGGAACGGTTCGAGATTCAAGGACAAAAAAATGTCCACTAGAATCAAACGCCATTTTCAAAAAGCAAAAAAGAGGATATTTTGATTATAGATATGACAAGAGCAATAAAATAATATTTGTTAAATGGAATGACAATAGTGCAGTAACCGTTGGGTCGAATTTTGAATGTATTGAGCCAATGCATACGGTAAACAGATGGAGTTCAACTGACAAAGCTAAAATTAGTGTTAGTCAACGGAGATTGATTGCAGAATATAACGCTGGAATGGGTGGCGTTGACCTCCATGATCAAGCTCTCAGTAATTATCGAATAAAATTCCGAGGAAAAAAATGGTGGTGGCCTCTTTTTACGGCAATGTTGAACTCTATTACGGTGAATGCATGGAAGTTGTTTAAACCTGCAAACAGATCTCAAATGGACTTGCTTGAGTTTCAACGCAATGTTGTTCTGGACCAAAATCCGCACCAAACAGTGACTCGTTTTGGGAGCATCGGCTTTTCAATGTATGCGTGCGGGTTTTCTGTGCCCCAAATGCGACAATTTTGCTTGTTTACATACCGGCCAAGATCAAAATGAGCTTCATCTGAAAAGATTATTTTTTTTTGGCAAAATCGGCATCTTCTGTAAGTCAATCGCAGGCCCATTTTCCCCATATTTTCCAGGGTTGTTCAAGTGTATACATAACCACATTCGTTCAGCGGAAGGATAAAACTAATTATCTGTGAAATCAGACATGAGCTAAGTGTTACTTATTTAAAAAAATTACTTTTTTTTAAGAAAAGGTACTTTTTGTAAGAAAATTTACTTTTTTTAAGCAAAGGTACTTCTTTAAGATAAAGTATTTTTTTTTACGAAAATATACTTTGTTTAAGAATATGAATAGGTAGTTTTTTGAGAAAGATTACTTTAACATTTTCTTTTTTTAAACTTCTTTCACTATGGCTTTTCTAACCCTACAACACTAACGTTATTTTGTATACGTTAACACTAATCATTACTCGAATCGACTAACATATGTATATATTAGGGTAACCATTCAATTAATCATTATTCGGTTAATCGATTAATCGTGCTATAAAATTAACCGAACATTTTAATAACTAAATTTTTCGATTAACGATTAACTCGAACAAATCAGTGCGATTAATCGATTAATAAAATATATGCATGTATTTATGACAAGCAGTCCGTCCGTCTTGAAACGCTCCTACAATGTGGCAACTCATATGACAACGATTTACGAGCAAATTTCATAATTTTACACACATTTCGATCAGAGAGAGAGAGAGAGAGAGAGATGAGAGTGCTTTAGCTCATAGCCACAAATAAAAAAAATTGTCTCAAAATTGGTTTATTAAATTGGGTGTTTTTTAATTGGGTGTAATAATAAATAAGGATAATAGTCAGAAAATTACGTTTTGCAAAATTGTTGTAAAAATTAATCAATCCAATAGGGTGTTACAGTGCGATATAGTTTCAGAGCGATCCTACCCTTTGTATGGGAGGTACCCGAAGGCGTGGCACTTTTGGGTCCAAACTTTGAGATTTTTTTAATTTTAGCTTGGTACCAAAAGTCGCAACTGCTGTTGCTGCAACTACGACTTGTGAATTGTACCTACATATACTTTATAATGTAGTTGCTTTTGTTGCGTTTTTTTTGCTTTAATAAATGTGCCTAGTACAATGTTTGAACACTTCTTTTTTTTTATTCGAATAATCAATTAATCGAATAATTTGATTGCGTTTTGTTCGGATAATTGTCAGATTGAAAACTACGATTAACGATTAACCGATTAATCAAAAATCCCGATTAAATGGGTAACCTAATATATATGTAACCGATTTTTTCGATATTTATATATTAACCATCAATACATCTAATAAAGGATGATATTTGATTAATTTTGAATATAAATCAAAGAAAAAATTTAAATTTTTATAAAACAATTCATTAAGAAAAATGTATTTATCAAAACTACTTTCGAGAAACTGTGTGCAAATATGTAAGTGATGTTAGTCGATAAGACAAACGTTAGTGATCTAGGGCTAAATTTACTTTTTATTGGGTTTCAAACTACAATACATATATACTAAATATTGGTTACAGGCTCTACCTAGAAAACTTCCCATTAAACAAGAAATTTTCCAGCATACATATTTTAGTCTAGACACAAACCAAAGCAAAAGTACCCAATATAGTTGATACTACTGGGTTGTAGCATAATAGTGTTAAAAAAAAGTTGTTTAATTTTTTTTTTATTTAGCCCCCATCCCGCAACGTGCGATAAGGAACTTCGTTCCAAAAATTCATTAAAACTATCAACAGTTTCGTTACAATTTATGTACGATTTCATGAAAAAGCAACCAAGGAACAGTTTCATTAAATATATGAATGTTTACATTAAGATATACGAAAATTTCATAGAATTTTAGTTTTCGTTTCCTAATTAATAATTTTCTTAAAAGTGATGTTTTATGAAACATGATTCATAACTATAATGAATTTAGTCTTTGGTTGCTTTTTCATGAAAAAGTTCATTTCATTTTCGTTAATAATATGTAGCTTTTATTTCGAGTGTACTCTGCCATCTGCACGTATATTCACCGTCACGCGTCTTTACGCTACCAAGTTTACTATTTGAGTAATTACTACTTAAAGCTTAATTGTTAAAAGATTATTTAAATTTTGAAATACTGGATCGCATGGTTAAGCAGAAGTTTCATACTAGTTTTACCAATTTAATATTTACTAAATGTTTTAACGTCATAGGTATCATAGATCTGCATTTGTTTTGAAATGTATAATTAATTGAATAAATTTCCAGTACTTGTTGTTACAGTGTCACTCACGTTTCAACACATTGTTTGACGTGTTACTTGATTTTTTTGTTCTAATTATAATTCTACAGATTATAGGGGTTATTGACTTTTTAACGAATTCAATTAATTGTTTTGCTTGTTGTCATGTGAAATTATTCACTTGATGTACTAAAAAGTATTAGTTTGTATTAATTTCACAAACAGATTCCATCTGTTGTGATGTATTGGGCAATTTATAGATTGGTAATTATACGATTAGGAGAGCTTTATAATTATTAGAATTAAAACTTCTTAAAGTTCTTACTATGTCTCTCTTTTGTAGCGCACATATTAATCTAAAATTATTTGTTTTTCTATCTTTCCAGATCTCTTATCATGTCGTCAAGTTTTAAATATCCTTACAATGCTCGGCTTTATGCTGAACTATGCCCTGCGTGTAAATCTCACAATAGCCATTGTGGCGATGGTCCAACCAGAAAATTCCACCATTGTTGCTGATAGCGCCAATGGCAGCGCTACCCTCAATGGAACCATCATTAATACCACAACCACCACAACGACAACAACGGTAGCTCCATCAACAAACGACAGCATTAGTCCAACCGAGGAATATGATGAACGCTTTCCTTGGGATTCATATCAACAAAACTTTGTACTTGGCTGCTTTTTCTGGGGTTACATACTCACAGAGTTGCCAGGTGGTCGTTTGGCTGAGTTGATTGGTGGTCGTCGCGTTTTTGGGCATTCCATGTTATGGGCGAGTTTGCTGACTTTAATAACTCCCCTGGCCGCTCATATGAATTATGTGGTTTTGATTATTGTTCGCGTTGTCTTGGGCTTTATGTTGGGTGCATCATGGCCCGCAATTCATCCAGTGGCGGCCGTGTGGATTCCTCCAATGGAAAGATCGAAATTTATGTCAAACATGATGGGTAAGTTGTGATAAAGAATGGCGCATTGCTAGTTAATTTTGATTTAATAATGTTTTCATTTCTATTTTGCAGCTTCCTCTTTGGGTGCAGCTATAACAATGCCCATTTGTGGTTATCTCATTTCAACACTCGGTTGGGCCAGTGTATTCTATGCCACAGGTAAGTCAGGCGTATGACAACTATAACAATTGTTAGATTTCTTTATCGAAATTGATATCATGTTAGATTGATGAGTTGGGAAATGAAATGTACGAAATGTTTTACGTGGAAATGGAAATGATTGCGAAACTTTAAAACATAGTACTTGAATGATTGGTGGCCGTCGGTGGTGCAGTGGTTAGTGTGCGCGACTCTTGTACGTGATAACGTGGGTTCGATCCCCACTCAGACCACCTTACATTTTCTTTCGACGACGGTCACCTCGCTTAGTGATTGCGACACTATCGATTACTTAGCCATGAAAAAGCTCTCAAAATACCTTCCGGAACCGGTGTAAAACTGTAGGTTCCAATCAGTGAGTGTAAAAACTAGAAAGCGCACATCTCGCCGATTGTGAGAAGCTCTCCTCAATCCCTCATGGGATGTTATGGGACACCATTTTTTTTACTTGAATGATTGACAAATTCCACACTACAAGTGTTACAATGTGCCTTATTCTCCTGCGCTTAGTCTCAATCCTCCTTCTCAATGCGCTTATTCTCCTGTACATTTTTAAAAACAAATCCTTGTCAAGGATGTCATTTTAAATAAAGTTCTAACATGGTCAGTATTGATGCACAAAATCGAGCAACAGGTTCGGAACCGAAAGACAGGTCCGAATGAACCAAAAACGGTTATTTAAGTACCGAAAAACGGGTTCAAGAGAAGCGAAAACGGTTCCAAAAAGACGGCAAAACGATCGAAGAGGAGCTGAAAAGAACCGTAAAACGGTTCCTGAAAAAAGGACTCATTTCCAAAGCAACTAAAAGTGTTATGTTTTGGCTGAGGGTACGAAAATGTGTATTTATATCAAATTTTATATTCTTATAATAAGACATTTCACTTTAGCTTCTTTGGGACAGCAATTTGTTGAGAACTAGAACCAATCCAAATATCCGGTTCTTCTTGGAACCGAACCCGACAGAAGATGTGTAAAACGGTTCCTGAAAAAAGGACTCATTTCCAAAGCAACTAAAAGTGTTATGTTTTGGCTGAGGGTACGAAAATGTGTATTTATATCAAATTTTATATTCTTATAATAAGACATTTCACTTTAGCTTCTTTGGGACAGCAATTTGTTGAGAACTAGAACCAATCCAAATATCCGGTTCTTCTTGGAACCGAACCCGACAGAAGATGTGTATTTTTTATCAAATTTTATATTCTTTTAATAAGATATTTCACTCAAGCCGCTTTAGGACAGCAATTTGCTGAGAACCGGAACCGGTTGAAATACCCGATTCTTCTCGGAACAGGACTCGACAGAACCGGTTCTTAAAACACGCGGAACCGCACATCACTACTAGTCAGCTTATGATACATACATAGATATATTCAATTTCCTTTGGGCTCAAGTTCAATCCTCATTGAGCTTTTTTTCAAAACTATCCTAGGTGTCGCCATATTTTCTACTTTCACTGTAGCCTTTAGTATAATTTTCTTCTTAAAGATGGCACAAGGTTTTCGACATTTTACTTTAGATTTCGTTTGATATTGCAAATCTGCCTGATTTTCCCTATAACACTACGCTCTGTCCCATTACATCCCGTGAAGTTATTGGGGAAAGTTTATCACAACCAGTGAGCTTTCCAATAGTGCCGCCGACACTAAGCTAAGTGACCGCCGTCGACAGAAATGTAGGGTGGTTAGAGCAGGGATGGAACATGCACATGACCCGGGCACACTGTCATTGCACCACTAACGGCCACTGTTGTCGATTGCATATTGTAATTATTCTATAAAGAGAGTAAAATAAATACTAGTTTTTCGCTATGGAACAAACCAGATCAGGGACTCAAATATCCCTACGGGAAAGTGGGTATCAATTGTCTAACAGCACTAGTCCTGAGATAGTTTCCAAACTTGTTCCAAAGTGTTAGAGAATTGCCAATTCAGCCTAACTGCAGCTGGTAGGAACTAAAAAAAAAAATTAGTGAATGGTCAAATGGATCGGAACTATGAGGCCCACTGGATCGAAAAAACTGGTCCACCTATAAACTATTGGACTGAGACTAAACAGGTCCTTTAAGGGATGATTTAAGGACTATATCCATTGAACTAATCAAATAATTTAAGGTGTGGTTCTAGATATGACATAAAGTGTCTAATAGGTATTAATTTAGTCCTCAGCGGACAACACCATACGAAAGATACCAGTTCCCCACATACATTAGTTGTAGAACTAGGACGGGTTCTTGCACACCGCGTAATCAGCCACGTGACTGGTTCTAAACCAATTCAATTTCCCGCAGGCCGTTTATGGTCGTATGTAAAGTTCAGTCAACCCGTAATACCAATAGACGATAAAGAAACTGTTCACCCGAAATTCAAAATTCTAGAGAGTGTTTCAATATATACCTCAGATTGGGGGAAGAGGACAACGATACTTTCTCTTAGGCTATTCCATTTCATCCTCGTCATCGCAAACATGGCAGAATTCTATCCTTCCCTTGTTCCAACGGTTGTCTAGTTGAATTAACGATCCTATTACAATTCAACCTAGAAAAAAATTTCAATGATATGCAATCGATCGCCGATAGCCAGACGTTATTAATCATGTGGCGAGTCGTCCAATCTCTAAAGCCACACTGGTCGCAAATCGTTAGTCCTAAAGAGGTATGGAATATGGATTAATACGGTATTTACAGCGACCACGATTAACGCATTTCGAAGGTTAACTCCGTTAACCCACGCTAACCCAGAAGATTACTAATACAATTTTAATCTGTAAAATTTGAAGTTTAATTTTTAACCTCATTTTAAACTGGTGTACATTTTGATGCAACACTGTTAATTGCTAAAAAAAACCAACCATAATAAAAACATACTCAAATTGGGTAATCTCAAATTGGGTGATGTAAACGGCAAAGATTAGAGACCAAGGTTATCGCTAACCTGGCCGCGATAAACTTCGGTCTAAATGCGACATAACTGTAGCATTGCCTCTTCTTATTCGGGAAAATGTATACTGTATTAAATGAGGAGAAGGTTTGAAAGCTGCGTGACTTGTTGAACTTCTCTCATAGTTAATTATCAATCAACTCTGCCGCTGTCAAGTACCAATTGTTAATAGACTTTTAAGAAAGCAGCGTCATTTAGTTTGTATTCGACAGCCATCAATGCACTATCGATTTCACTGGCAAAAATGTGATTCACTGAATTCTATTGTGATCGTACCAGCACAAGTGACGCCGAACTTTCAGGTCGCCCAAAAAGGGTCGTATCACCAGAAATGGCCGCTAAAATCCATGGAATTATATTAGATGATCGGATAATAATGGTGTAGAGAATGAGATGGCCGAGGCTGTAGGTATCTCAACTGAGTGGGTAAATACCAAACTGCGACTTAGCTTGGTACAGTCTTCCCAGTATCGGGTTATCGAATTCAACCTTATAATCTACAAAGAGGTGGTAGGTGTCGATTGGTTTTTCGTGAGTTTTCTCCAGAATTTATCGTAATTTGAATATCTGGTAGATAGTAGACTTTCCAGTCCTAAAGCCACTCTGATAAGGTCCGGTCAGGTCTGCAACAAACGGCTTTGGTCTTTCGCACATTACGCTCGAGAGGACCTTGTATGCGATGGATAAAAGGCTTATTCCACCACAGTCGGTACATATACTCGGGTCGCCTTTTTTGAAAACAGGACACAGTATGATAATAACGCATTTACACCGCCGTTTATCGCGGCCAGGTTAGCGATAACCTTGTTCTCTAATCTTTGCCGTTTACACCACCCACTTTGAGATTAATTTCACATTTCAGTTGGCAACTCTGAGCTTACACAAACTCCGCGCCGAGACAAAATTAGCGAAGACCGTGGCACAACAGAAAATTTATGTTGGCGGCTATATTTTTTTTTTGTCAGTTTTGTACAAATTTGGGATGTATTTGAAATTGAATAAAATTGGATGAGTGAGTCAAATCGGGCCAGTCGATAAAATCTACTCACAGTTTAAACCAATAAGAGCCATTTATATTGACGGTGGCGTGAGATTCAAAACAGTTTTGTTGGCGGCGACGAGTCTGAAAATTTTCGATCGGCTTCCATATGTCAAAGAGTTGATTTTTTGTGTATGTTTTTATTATGGTTGCATTTTTTTAGTAGGTAACACTGTTGCATCAAAATGTACACCAGTTTAAAATGAGGTTAAAAATTAAACTTCAGTTTCTACAGATTAAAATTGTATGAGTAATCTTCTGGGTTAGCGCGGGTTACCGGAGTTAACCATGGAAATGCCCTGATCTTGGCCGGTGTAAATGTCGTATAAGACTCCAATTGTCGGGCATGCATTCATCTAGCCAGATTTTGCAGATGCAGATGATTTTAACAAGATCCCCGTCCTTATCTCTAAAAAAGGGAGGGGGGGGGGGGGGGGCTTGATCCATATCCGTTGGTTTGGCTTTGTACTTTTGGGTAGAATTTACGGGCCTCTTGCATCCTTCTGTATGATTCAATTTGCTCACTATCGCGGTTTCTCCACAATAGTTTTTTTTTATTCTTCAACAAACGGGGCTCCTCTCTCCTCGTCTCATTACCGCTTTATCTTTAAGCGGGTTTTCCAAAGCAAGTGCAGTCTTTGCTGCAGTTTTCATAGAGCGGGAAATGTACTTCCGCTGCGCTTCAGGATCATGAGGGGTGCGTTGTGCGGCAGTATCAGAGTGAACTCCTCTGCATACACCGTGTTTATCTCTGGTAATTGCAGCTTTCCGATGTCCAGCTTTCTATATGTCTGGTTTTGTACGACTTTCGGTCTGCTTAACCTTGTGCGAACATTTGCTGCCACCAGGTAGTGATCCAGATCGATATTAGCTCCTCGAATCATACGTACGCCCATTCTTTTCCATTGCTGAAGTTTATTTTTTATTGCTTGGAATAGCTTTGTGTTTTAAGAAATTATAGTTAGCTGATGGAGCTCATCCTGACCACCCCGTCTCCCTTTTCGATCCTCAGTATATCCCTATAATTAATAATGACCCTCGTTGTTTTTTCTATGCAATTGTTTACTGGGTAACGGACCCCTTTCTAGGTCTATGTAGTACTAAATCATTACTTGTCTAGTATATGCCGAGTACTGGATCAACTGCCATACCTTAATACATTGTTTAGTTTCCATTTGGTATTAGGTTGTTAGTTATTTGTACGGCGGTAGGGTTCATCGACTTTTCTTCCATTGGAATTAATTACATTATACGTTGTCAAGGGGTTGTAGTATTTAACATGAACTAGAACGATTATTTTATCGTAATAATTCTTGGAAAGTTTTGTAAAACAACTGTAGTGCAAAACTAGAGTGGGTTTATCTTGATGTGAGGGGGGAAACTAGATCATGTGTCATATTTAGACAATGTGTCATTTAGCAAATAAGATGGATAACAAGCAATTAATATCATGTTTGTGATAATTATCAAATTATTGCCATTTTTCGACAACAATACAATAAATCCTGTTTATCAAACAATGAATAATTATATTAATAAATATTGTGTTAAATGTTAAAGTTAATGTAAACTGTTAAATTTATACATTCTAGACTAACTTGCTTCATTCCTCCCTCTCTTCTTTGTAGGTATCGTTGGTCTGTTATGGTCCATCTGTTGGTTTACACTGGTCTTTGAAACACCCGCCACACATCCACGTATCTCAGCCGAGGAGAGACGTGAAATTGAAGAGGCTATTGGTACCTCCACCTCAAAGAAACGTCCCAGCTATGTACCCTGGGTTGATCTATTATGTTCGCCTGCCGTGTGGGCCATCATCATTACGCACGGTCTGTCAGTATTCGGTTTCTTTACAGTCATTAATCAATTACCAACATTCATGAATCTAATTTTGCATTTTAATATTAAAAAGGTGAGTTTCGAAGAGCAATGTGGTATTTAACTAGAGATAATAATTAATTTTTATTTCCATCTTCAACAGAATGGTTTATTCTCTTCCTTGCCATATTTGGGTAAATACGTAATGGCTGTGAGTTCGTCATTTTTCGCTGATTACCTACGCCAAAGAGGGACCCTAAGTACAACAGCAACTAGAAAAATTTTCACAGCTTTCGGTAAGTACAGAAGAAGATGGAACTAACTCCTTCTTTAGAAAACAAATTGGACAGAAATGTGTCTTTAAAAGGCTTTTAGTGACCAATACTGGAAAATATATTAAAGATAAGTTGTTTTGCGCTGGTTGTTTTGTTAGGGAAATAGTCTAGGTTAGGTTAGGTGGAAAAAGAGATTCAAATCATTGCTGCTTGTTCTTTTGAACCGTTTCTGGATCTATTATATACATCTAAGCCAGTGGGTCGACCTGCACTTGTCCTAGGAGTACCTATATCTTTTATAAGAAAATTCGTGATTGACACACATTTCCTGCGTGTTCTGTAATGCGTTCGCCTGAGATGCAGTAATCTCGACAAAGCGATACAATTACATTTTGTGCCGTTGTTCTGATGACCTTGTCAGTCGCTCTGTATTCTATTGTGCGGGATCGTCCAATTCGATGTAGTTGTACCCACAGACTGGGAAGAACACCGATGAATCCACTAAATTCCAGTTTGCCCACCTGCAGATGATTTAGGCAGACTGTTCTAGTTCTCCTTCAGAGTTTCGAGTAGATTTTTATTTTTAAATCATAACAGCCCTTATTCCAGTTGTCGTCCTCGTTAGCAGACGACGGTTGAAAATTGGTACACGCGTAGTCGTTATCGATAACTATCGACGACTGTCAACACACATTTCGTATTTTGTAAGTAGAATTGATGTCGTTGTTGAATTGGAGCGGCACTGGGAGCACCTTCACTGTGATGCTCGGGCCAGAGAGTATGCCTATCTGGCAAAGCTGTAAATGAATCATTTTTTTTGAATTCAATTCATTACGAATTAGCAACATTTTAAATTAATTCTTGTCACCAAAAAAGAATTGAATGGAATTTGAATCAATTCAATTGAATTTGACAAAATTGAATTGGAATTCAATTCCAATTCAAATGAATTGCAATCCATTTGAATTGAATTGATTTTGAATTAATTCAAATGAATTTGAAAAATGAATTGCAATTCATTTGAACTGATTTGATTTTGAACTAATTCAAATGAATTAGAAATATGAATTGCAATTCATATTAATGAAATCAAAAATGATTTGCAATCAATCAAAGTAAACATAGTTTGTTTCTTGAAGTATTAGTTATTTTTAGAATTTTCTATGTCTTTGGATGACTATACTGGGTGATATGCAAAACGAGAGTAATGCTGGCTGCCTTTGATTTAAAAAATGAGTTGGATAACAAATCGAGAGTAATGCTTACTCTAGATTTACGAGTACTTACTACACTAGCCTTTTCTCAAAATCAATTCAACTGATTTGTAAATGAATTGTAAATTGTAAAAATTGAATTGTAATCAAAATCAATTCAATTCAAATGAATTACAATTAATTTTTCTAATTCATTTGAATTAATACAAAATCAATTCAATTCTAATGAATTGCAATTCATTTCAATTGGAATTGAATTACAACTCATTTTGCCAAATTCGTTTGAATTGATTCAAATTCCATTCAATTTCGTGACAAGAATTAATTACAAATTGTGTTAATTGAGTGCATGAATGATTCGCGAATTAATTTAAAAAAATACAAATTCTGCTATCTGGTAGCACGGGTGGGTAAAGTACCTGGAAGAGGATATGTGGGTCTTTTCCAGGATTTGGCGTAGCATGAATATTTGGTCAGTCGTGGACTTGCCTGGTCTAAAACCACACTGATAAGGTCCAATCATGTTTTCAACAATTGGCTTTAGTGTTTCACATAATACTCCCGACAAAACCTTACACGCGATGGATAAAAGACTGATACGGCGATAGTTGGACCAGACACCCACACTCCCTTTTTGAATACAGGACATAATACACTGAGATTCCCATAGTTTGGCATAGATTCCCCTACCCTTATACCGCATATAAGTTGATACATATGGGCTAAGTGGTCTCTCCATGTTTTAAGCACACATTGCGTATCAGTCACCAGTTTCCCATTCTCGTCCTTGCAGGAGGGCAATCCATTAAGCGATCTTCTAGAAAAAATTTCGGGATTCATTGTTCATCCTGCACATTTCGTTATTATGCTCTAGCAGGAGAGTGAGCTTTTGTTGATAATTTAAAGCTTGTCAATATCTAACTTTTCCCGTGTTCGGGTTCGTACATTTTTCGCCCTGCTCGGTCTCGTGCGAGCTTTCGCAGCCAGTCGAGATCCGAGTCGATATTGGCACCTCGAATCACACGTACATCCATTACACTGCCATCTATTACCAAGTGATCAATCCGGTTCTTCAGGAGATGACCAGGTCGCCTCATCTATGTCCTTATGCTGGAAACGTGTCCTACTAACTAGCATGTTCTTTGCAGCGGCGAAGTCTATCAGTCTAATTCCATTATTGGAGGTGGTATCATGAAGACTGTGATTGCCGATGGTTGGTCGAAAGAGACTTTCCTTTCCTAATTTGGCATTAAAATCGCCTAGAATAATCTTAATGTCGTGGTCAGGGCAGCGTTCGTTTACTTCCTCCAGACGCTCGTAAAATGATTCTTTGAACTCATGGTATTTATCCTTTGTCGACGTTTTCACACAAATTGTGCTTTCGCTCATGGCAGCTGTAGTAAATATCGCAGTTTTTCTTTCTGGTGCAACCATATCCTGCCCATCGCATTTCCTGGATAGCTGTGATGGCAGCTTTATATTTTTCGATAACATCCGCCAGTTGGAAAGTGTCAGCCGTCCTGTATAGTGTTCGCAGATTCCAGGTACATATCGTTAAATCGTGGTCCTTATAACGTTTGTACGGGTCATCAACAGTTACGGGTTGTTCATATTAGAGTTAGATATTAGATAGGAAAGTGTCTTGACTAACAATTGACTCATCTTAAAAACATATAAAGTTACACATTCTTTATGCGGAGCGTACATCCATTGACCCATGGCCTGTTCCCCGATCACGAACAAAAAGCTAAGCGAATGAAATCCGGTCGCTTAAGTATATTCGAATCAAATTGGGTTCTTCTAAAGTCGAAATTTTCGTTCGACTGACTCATGGTAAAATAAGTAAGGTAAACGCAGTAGGAATTGTTACAACAAAAACAGGCATTTTGTTTGGTGTCCATAATCTGTCAAATTTTCTACATGTGTGTATCTACTGTAAAAGTAAACAAAAAGGTATAAAAACAAAATACATGTGAATTTGACATAAGAGAAACACCTAAGCAAGAAAAATGTTCAAATCAGCTGTTCTAACGAGTTTACCTTACTTATTTTACCATCGACTGACTCAAAATTTTTGTACGAAAATGACATCTGATGTTTCAGACGGTTTGTTTATGTTTGATAATAAAATGCAAATTTGGTGAAATTATTTATAAAATAAAACAAATGCTGATAAAATATGAGCGGAAATAATTTAAATGAAAAGGTAACTTTATAAAATGTAAACATATGTATGTTGATGTATTATACGTTGCCACGTTGTACGCCGCTATTGTGTGCATGGTGGACGTATGGACGTATTTTCACGACGTTTTACGCCCGCACGCCGTACGTTGTACGTCGATGCGTCGCAATTGTGTTCCGCACTTTAAGAAAGCTTTCGTTCGAGATCGAGGAACAGGCTATAACTTTTCGTTATGAATACAGGTGGCAAGAAAATATCAAATTAGTGTCGATGTGATGCCGACGTTGAATTGACGTGATGTTGATATTTAAACGACGACGGCAGCCAGAATAGGGGCGAATATGTATATACATACATAGGTATTTTTTGACAAACTCCAACTCCTGGAAAAAAAATTACAACAGACAGTTGTCCGAGGCCTTCGGCCACGGACTGTCCCTGCAGGCTGTGTCAGAGACACGGCCATTAAGTTTAACGTAGAATACGCCATCCGATAAGACAGAAAACATATATAACAATAAATTCATTTGCTTATATTATTTATCATTTATTGTTATATATGTTTTCTGTTTTATCGGATGGCGTATTCTACGTTAAACTTAATGGCCGTATCTCTGACACAGCCTGCAGGGACAGTCCGTGGCCGAAGGCCTCGGACAACTGTCTGCTGTAATTTTTATATTTACCAACGGCATTTGATTCAAGTCCGTTTAAAAAAAAAATATTATGTTCAATTTTTTTAAACTTAATTTAATTTATGTATTTTAATTAATATTTTTATTGAAATAAGTTCTGCGAATGTTGAGAGGGCCGCCCTAATATTAAAAAAGGTTTACCTTATCGAGTCTTAGCATTCGATTCGAGCGTTGTGTGAAAGCTTTACGCTTTACGCTTTAAGTTAATGTTACAACAGCTTTATTGAAGCTTTCGCAAAAAAGCTTTATTACGTTAGCTTACTGTTTGTTTCACTTTTTACAAGATACATGTTGCCAAGCAACATTAGCTTGCTGTTCGTTTCTCTTTTTACTAGATACATGTTCCTAAGCAATGTTGAGCAACCAAAAACACTCAACCAAACACCACACATATGTTTGAGTGTATGTGTTTAAACAATTTTCATTTGAGAAATTAAAATACTAGAAATACATCAACCAATATGAAATGTATATCAAACGAAAGATAACATCTTCATTTACCTACAAAAAAAATTTTAAAAAAAATCATCTCGCCGTTTCCTCAAATTCAATGAAATAAAGATTACAACAATAAAAACTGACATGACTCCTCATACCGTAAGGTAAGACGTATTCTACGTCAATATAATGTGCTGTAACATTTTGGGAAATGGATAGTGGACTTATAGTACTATTAGGTTTCATGTTCTTTTAATTTCTTTTGTTTAAAGAGTTCTTGCCCATGAAGTTTCCTTTGTGATACTTAGTTTATATTGTTGTGTTTCTCTTTTCAGCTCTAACTTGCCCCGGTTTGCTGATGATATGCCAAGTATTCTTGGGTACAGATGCTGTATGGTCCGTTACTATATTCACTTTGGCCCTGTTTACACATGGTGCTGTAACTCCCGGTTATTTGGGCAATGGCTTGGACATAGCACCCAATTTCAGTGGAACCATATTCGGTTTGGCCAATACTTTGTCCTCATTTGGAGGTTTTCTCTCCACATGGATGGTGGGGGCGTTGACATATGAAGATGTAAGTAAAATTGAAAAATACACTTTTTTTTTTAAGAACATTTATAATTTTTTCTTACTCCTTTACAGAAATCCTACCATCAGTGGCAAATTGTGTTCGGAATTTTGGCTGTCACTTACATTTCCGGTGCTGTGGTCTATGTGATTATGGGCACCGGTGAATTGCAGCCCTGGAATAATCCACCAGAACGTAAAAAAGTTTCAGATGTTCATGCCGAAGAAGGTGTACCTTTAAAGAATGAAAAGATTACAAATTAATAAGTAAGAGTCAATACGGTTTAGTCCACAGCTACCTATCACCTTTCATCACATTTTTTTAATTGTGCTGTATGTATTATATGAAAAAAATTTAATTATAGTTTTTTTTTTAAAGAAAAGAAAAAAAAATAGAAGAAAAAAAAATCACTGTAAGAAAACATGTAACACTAAGGAAGGTGCTCTATCCAAACAAGAATATTATATTGAATACTGTATTAGAAACACATTTTAAAAGAAATGTATATGTTGTTATGGAATCTACAAGTCTTTCATACATATGTAGTTATATGTACCTTCAAGACCCACCCACCTACCTTAGGAATATGTAAATGACCTCTCCTTTCGTCCCTTTCGCCTTGATGGTAAAAAGCAAAAAAGTATTTTTACAGAATGTTTATAATGATTGCAAGAATATATGTATATGTATATTTAATATTGAAAGACATTATTTTTATGTAAATTAGATGTAGCCAAGAGTGTAAATAATGCAGGAGTAGAGTAGACACTGACTCTATTTCTCTTAGTTAATGTGATTACAATTGTTTTTGTATTTATGGTTAAAAAAACGTCTAAAAAAGCAGTTTTGTTTCACGAATCGTGGGAGTATTTAGTCTATCTACTCTTGTATTATTTAAGTTCTTTACGTCCATTAACACACATATTTAAAAATTATTTAAGCTGTATTTCTTTTTTTTTAGAAAATTTCAAAGGAATTATTTTTTTAAATTTCCTTACTCATATGTTTTATATATAATTCGTATATAGTCAAAAATTTAATTTAGTAAATAGTTTTAGACAATTTAATCAAACGGACAAAGAATATTGAATTTACACAGGCTTAAATTTCTCTGAGACGTAACAGTGACATCGTTAATGTCAAAGAACTGGTATAAACGTGATGACGTCTAAGATATTGAACTCTATACTCTATTCGAGAAATAGTTCCCCTTCTCATATTCATATTCTACTGATGAACAAATGTAATGATAATGTTTCTTCTTATCGGGACTACACTATGATTTTAGTATGCAACCGCAAAATCTTCATTTTGCAAAGTTATGAAATAGGAGTTGTCGAACTAAATGTGATAGCCAAGTACCAACGAAAAACAAATTTAGTGCCACTTGCCCTCTTTTTAGTATAGTGCATCCAAATCTGCTTTCCCAAGTACAAGTCGCTACATACTAGAGATGCTAAACGGGATTGGTTTTAAAAAATCCCTGGATTCTCGAAATCCCGATCCCGGGGAACAGGTATATTCTACGGCTTATTCTAAGCAAAAAAAGTAAAGTAACAACTTCGGGGCAAATGCATAGTTTCGGAGTTACGGGCCCCAAAATTTGGGATACTTTGTAAACTCTTCTTGCACAATTTGCATTTTGCTTCACGTGAACCTTTCGACTCTACCAAAAAATAACACGATACTGAACTTCTGTCATTGTTTTTAGTTGTATATTTTTCAAAATTAATAACATTCCTGAAAAATGCCGGGATTTACTTATTAAAATCCCGGGATTCGGTATTCATCAATCCCGAAAAATCCTGGGATTTCGGGATTTCCGGTTTGGCATCCCTACTACATACATATTCTGAAGTACTGACCATAAAACTGTACTGATTCTTCAAGAGAATTCAGAATGCATGGTTAAAGCTTCTGCAGACAGATTCATTTTGATTCAGAATTTTCTTTCAGAATAAAAACTCAACAATTTTGATGTTCTTAAAACATGAAATATTTTTTTGGTTCTGAATTGTTCGTTTTAAAATCACAAGGCATTTGCATTCTAGTTCAAACCTGATATTTTTCTTCTGAATTGTTTTACAGAAACCCAAATATTGTGAAACGTTTTATGTTTGTCTGGATTCTGTTTACAGAACAGGGCCGTAATGATATGTCTGCTTTATCAACTTTGTTTTTTGTTCGAATTTGGCACTTGAAGAATCTATTCCTGGTATTCTTTTGTGAAACACAAATGAGTTTCATGGAATTACTACTAGGAACCGAACTGAACCATTGGAGTTTTTAGCAATTAAAAAATAATATATGTAACAGTTCTCTGAACTTGCTTGCGAACTTGTAAAATTTTCTACTAGGAAGCGATACAAAATATGACTACAATCTAAACAAATTCGAATCGCTGATATTCGAATCGAAAAGTAGTATTATCTATTCCGTGTTATATTTAAAATACAAGATAATCTATTAAAAACAATATTTCGATAAATTAACTCCAATTTTCAAATTGTTTTTGTTTTTAAGTAATCGCCTGAAAACAATAGATTTTCTGCGTTTTTCACATTCTGAAATATACAAAATTTGCTGGTAATCAAAATATACTTTGTCCATTTGTTTTAGAGTAAAACACATCATTTGATGTAGTATATGTTAATACTGTTTTACAGTATTTTGCAATTTATATTTGTGTTTTCTTTTAGTAATAATTTAAAAATTTAGTTTTTCATAAAGCATTTCTTTGTCCTCCAAGTCCGTTTCGCATCATATACATATTAATTTTATGTAGTATTTTTATTATATTCGTAATTATAATAATTATCTTTATCGTGTGTATACGTTTAATTTAATAGAAACTATACTTTGTAAGATATTTAATTTAATAACGAAACAAATAGCACTGTTATAATAACCTAAGTAAAATAAATCAAATAAATAAAAATTTACAAAAAATTACACAAACATAGTATATTAACTAAATACCTTAAAGTTTTAAGTAAATACTTAAAACATTTATAGAATTTCAAAGATTTTTGATTCGCGACAAAGGACCCAACATCAAATTATTTTCTTTAAATTTGTTTTTTATTATTTAAAAAACTTGATATATTTTTTGAATCGCATTGAAAATAATTTTGAATGAATGCATCGAATCATTTTCATATTCCTGGCAAAGAAAAGATGAAATCGGGCTATTATGTAAAATACTCCTTCTTTTGCTATATACGAGGGCGGATCTATAAGTCCGTGACTTTTTAAATGAAGCACAGTTTTTTTTGGAAAAAAAAAAATATTTTGTATAATTTTTGTAAAAAAAAAATTGATTTCCCATTACATCCCATGAAGGAATCGGGGAGAGCTTCTCACAACCAGTGAGCTGTGCTCTTTCTAGTTTTATACTTACTGATTGGGACCTATAGTTTTACACCGGTTCCGAACGGTATTTTTGAGAAGCATTTTCATGGTTAAATACTCGATAGTGTCGCTGTCACTAAGCGAGGTGACCGCCGTCGAAAGAAATTTAAGATGGTCAGAGCAGGGATCGAACCCAGGATCTCAAGTACAAGAGGCGTGCACACTACCCATTGCACCACCGACTTCAATTTTTGTATCACTTCCAAAAAATAGTATTTTTCGAGGTCCATCAAATAGACATTTGTTTGATCACTAATTTCGTCGTTGGGGCTAAATCTCTTACCACCGAGCCATTTCTTTAGGTTTGGAAATAGGAAATATGTAGTCACTGGGGGCTAAATCCGGAGAATATGGCGGATGAGCTACCAATTCGTAGCCCAATTCATGGAATTTTGCCATTGAGACTACACACGTGTGCACCCGGACGTTTATGGTCAATTGAAAGCAAACGCGGCACCCATCTTGCAGACATCTTCTTAACCCCAACTGATCATTTAAAATCGAAACCACACTGCCATATGAAATGCCTACGGCATCAACAATCTCATGCACTGTTACTCTTCGATCGGCCAACACCATATCGTGGATTTTTCGACATTTTCGGGTGTATTGACCTCAATTGGCCGTCCAGGGCCTTACTATGTAACTCGATTTATAAAAAAATCCAATGAGTGTTCGAACTCACGGGCGATGTGTTAACACCTTTTTGCTACACGGTACCTGTTCGATTTCTATGAACACATTCGTAAATGTTACATTGGAAAATAAAAAACAGCGTTCAATCATTCAATCAGATTTTGACTTTGATAAATTTAGTCCCTATATGCCGCTATAGATGTTAACACATCCAAAAATCAAACGAAAACGAACGGTTGCCACTATGTATCTCGAATTCGAATACAAAATCGGATTTTTTATTCGATTTTCGAATAAGTGGCAACTATTATGTAACTCGATTGTAAATGTTAAAAGTGTCAGTTTCTTTAATTTTTATTCGTTTACGTTAGAGTTGGAGAAAGGTCACAAAAATTAAATTTTTTTTATTACTTTTGTTTGTTTAACATAAATTATAACTGAAATTGATTAAAGGGAATTGACTAAAAAACGTGCAAACACAAAACAGTGCCAATTTGAATGCATAATAAATATTATGGCGATGCACCCCGATATGGCAAAGGCCTATTTAAAGACGCCGGAGGCAAAATAAAAATGTGGAAGTTTATGGAAGCGGCCAGAAAGTGACTTCAACAGCTTAGGGCCACCAATACGTGACGTACTTAACTGGAAGAAGGTATGTTTGCCGTACAATGTATTTTATAATTTTGTAATATGTTTTCCACATTTGGTCCGATCATAAAAATAATTTTAAGGCGAAGTTGCGAAAAAATAAGCTAAATACGCATGGAGCTGTCGAAGGACTGCCCATAGAGTAATCTCAGACTAGAGAGAATATTTGGCTCATCTGACGTTTCCTTTCACAATCTTCGTGATGCGGTCGGTGTGATAGAGAGTGATCTACACCAGGTGGAATTACAATAACTTCTTGCTTTAATTTTTCATGCCATTTTGGTGAAAAACTGTGAAATTTAAATGTGTTTTAAACTTTTTTATCGACTGTTAAATGCCGTTGTTGTTATTTTGTTCGTTGTTTTGAACCATTGCCTCTATCTGGTATTAGTAAAGCAATTCTTTTCAACATCAAACGTAAATATCACACCAGGCCAAATGTCATAAATTTGGTGGGAGAACTAGTAGATCTACGATAAGTATTAATCTATGGGACTGCCAGTAAAAAAGTTCGGCGCAAAACATGCCACGACTGCTGATAACCCGACAGAGCCAACAATCATTCGCGCTTCGATCGTCTACACCTTGCCCTCCGACCTCAAGCCGTCGGTACCGTGCAATAACTCCCAAATGAAATAACTCCCAATGAAATAACTCCCAATGAAAAAAATTCCAATAAGAATGAAATAACACCCAACTGAAAAAAATGAAATAACTCCCAAATGCAAAAATGAAATAAGTCCCAATTTCTGGGACTTTTTTCAAAATGTAAAAATAAAACCCAATAAAAATTAATTAACTCCCAATGATATAAGGCCCAACAAAAATGAATTAACTCCCAATTTTTTTTTGGTTTCCTTTTACAGAAAGCTTTTTATTTCATAATTATATGTAAGCATATACATAATCGTAATAATAATTACGATCTAGCCGCCGGACCCGCGCCGCGCCGCGTCGCGCCTCCGCCCCCCCCCTCCCGGTTGACATACATACCTTTTCATAATATTCAATATGAATCAAAAGAAGTTGCTTAAAGCATCCAAGCGGTACAATTGAAAAAGTGCCATCGATTAAAATTCGTCTAGAATTGTTGTTTTGCTTCTTTGGAGTGAAATAAATTCCAACAGGAATGCAATAAATTCCAATTAGTTAAAAAAAATGAAATAAATCCCAACATAATTTTGTTGGGAGTTATACGACTTAGAAGTTATTTCATTATGAAATAACTCCCAATTAGAAATTTTGACATAAGTCCTAACGCATTGGGATTTATTTCATAATGATATTATTCCCAATTTATATGGAATTTTGTTAATTTTTTGTTGGGACTTATTTCACTTTTTTTTTGGGATTTATTTCATTTGGGAGTTATTTCACGGTACCCAAGCCGTCGTGTTTTAAGCTATAGGCGACTATCAAAACAAATCCACTAAAGTCCTTAATAAAATAAACGATAATTTAAAATCGTTAGTCAGGCAGAGTCGGAAGAAATTGGAGCTGAAAGAAAAAAAGACAACGCAACAGAATCCATTTGTTCCATTTATAAAATTATTACTCTTCACAAGAAACACAAGAAAATGTTTGCTTCAAAAATTACCAGAAACAATTAGCGTTTGACAAATAGTGTTGCCACCTCAGTTAAAATTTTTATTCGAAAGTAGTGCCAATGTGTGGTCACACTTTTTGTTCGATCCGAACATTTTACATGGTACCATTTCAAATACGAATCGAAAACAACTTGCGAACAGTTTTAGCATTCGAAACGAGTTACATAGTAGGGGCCCAGAACGTTCAGCGTCTTTTGTACTTTTGCGACCACAACAAAAGTCAGTAAACCACTTTTTTATCATTGAAATCGACGCAGCAGGGTCCCCATAGTACTTATCAAGTTTTTCTTGTTTTGATTGAAAGTACTTTTTCGCAAAAAATAATGTTTAATGAGCACTCGAAATTTACTCTTTTTCCATTTTTAAAAAAATGCACGATGTAGTACGTTTTGAACAGATGTTAAACCCAAAGTAAATGACGGAACTTGCTCAAAATTTGACAGTAGTCTATTAACAGGTGGTACTTGATGGAAGCAGTGTTGCATTTCATATAACTACGAGGGACGTTCGAAAACTCACGGACTTATTGATCCGTCTCGTACATTATAATACGAATTCAGAACAAAATATTAGTCACTGGATGTACGTACGCCCCTTACAGAGAGTGTTTAACTATGATGGTTTTTTAGGCGTAGTCTCTTGTTAGTCAAGAGTTAGTTCGTTACAATCCATCTACTGTTCAACTCTAATAGGAACATGTCTAGGGCCTAATCGCCGCTGTCGTGATCGACAGATTTTCAACGAAATGTTGAATTTTTCGAAATAGAAAATATTGGAAATGTCACTCGATACCTCTGAAGTTGTCGAGAAACCCAATTGTGTACAGATTTTTGCCGAAAAACACACACAGAATGTAATTTGGTTTACTTTTGTTAATTAAATCACTTTAGATTTTTAATTAATAATTTTAGAGCTTAATATGCATTAACAAATAATTTTTAGGCGCACAATAAACCACAATCTCTGACAAAGAAATAATTCTGACATCAGCAGAGGACCACTTGCACACGCGGCAGGAATTATATGTAAAGTATGTTGAGTTCCTCTTCTGATTTCGACGTCAATCCATAAAATTAAACACTTGAATTCATATTTTAAGTTTATTTTATAAATATTGTTTAATTTTTTCCTTAAGCGCCTATTAGACGGTCATACCTGGTATGATAGAGCGGTATGCGATCATACCATCATACTCGTGTAATAGGCAAAAATACTTGTTTGTCAACAAGGTATGATGAATATCAAAATTTTTTGATATTTTGGAATACCATCATACCATCATACTCGTGTAATAGCTCTTGTGTCAATCACAATAAGAAATTTCATTTGTTGTTAAGCATTCAAAGTGGACAGATGGCGTGGCTAGATCGCGGGTTTTTACGTGAGTTTATTTCGCTTTATGAGCATTTCCCAGAATTGTGGAATGTCAAAAGCGAAATATACCACAATAAGCAAAAGAAACAAAAAGCATACGAAATTCTTTTAAATAAATTAAAAGAAGTGGAAGCCGAAGCGACAATAGATAGTGTTAAAAAAATAATGCATTGCGCTGCAATTACAACAAACAACCTCACACTTCGGTGTTTCTTTCAAACTGATATATGTCAGCTTGGTATGATAGTGTAATAGCAAAACATATTTTTTCCATCATACCGTCGTATCATACCAGGTACGACCGTCTAATAGGCGCTTTAGATTATTACTCCACAATGTTCGCTGCTTTCATAGTTAAATTATCAAACAGTTATAGTCACTACAAGAAAAAAATCATAAGAGGGTATGATCGATGTAAAACTAAATACATTTTGATCCGGTGCCTTGATGATGATCTCGATCCCGATTGCCGTCACTAGGCCCCTGTTTTGTTCAAATGCAACCCTGATTGTCAGCGCGTTTTGGTAGTAAACCGATAACTGGTCGTCAAAAATTACGTAGCCACTCGTTGGATACAGATTGGTTGAAGTGTTATGAATTAAAAATCGTTAGACCGATGATAGTCGGTTTGTCATGAATAAGGAGATATGTCACCATGTCATGTGTATATTCCTATAGCCATTCGGCCCTATTAAGGTATGAATTTTATGTTAACATCACTTCGTCGGCATCATATCGATGATAATTTGGTTTTTCTTGAGATGACGTCGAGAATTTATCGATAACTTGACAAAAAATAAAAACAAAATTTGACATTCTGAATGAATGGCAGAAGGAAGAAAATGTTTAATTTATTTGATTAAATCAGTATAATTTTGTTAATTTCCTGAAATGTGGTTAATTTCTGTAACAACTATGCCATGGTAGAATTATCTATTAGGTAGTCGCATTAGCAATTCCGTCGTTAAGCTGTCAAAATTAGCTGAATAATGAAAACCACTATGTACACAAAATGTGAAAAATTTTATAAGATTGTCTTACTTGATACAAAGTCTATGCTATTAAATTGCATTGTGGTTGAAATTCTTTGAATTTTATTAACAATCAAAGAGAAACAAAATCGAATTTGACAGCTTACCGACGGAAAATATAAAAAAAACACAAATCAGCTGGGCTGACGCGTTTACCCGATAGATAATTTTACCATGAACTATACATTAGCTTGACCGCGGTGGTTTCCATGTATCACAACTAGTGTCCAAAAAACCGGAATTTTTTTAAAACGGTTTTTGCGTTTGTTCGTAAAATCAGATTTTTAAAAAACCGCAAGGTACCTTCTACGCTTGCATGAAAACATTTTGGGGAACATGGGGCCTAAACCCGAAGATGGTATTGTGAATCTATATGGCGGTGATTAGAGCCATTGTGACCTATGGAGTATAGGTATGGTAGCCGGTTCTGGAGAAAGATAGAAAACTGTCAACAGTTCAGAGAACAGCATGCGTTGGCGTAACAGGGGCATTACGGGCGTGCCCCTCTGCTGCTCTCTATAGGATGACGAATTTACTTCCGATTGAACAGTGTAGCGGAAAAGAGTGCTTTGCGGCTGAAATGTTGGGCTCAACGAAGCTATAGGCATAGTAGGATGCTGTACAATTTGACTAGTTGGGTCATACCTGAAAGAACGAACTATGCTATTCCAGAGTTGAAAAACTTCAAAACAATCATACCGAATAGAGAAAAGTGGAACAACCACTCAGCATTGCAGGGAGTTGACATAGACATTTTTACGGATGGATCTAAAACGGATAATGGGGTTTACTCAACGTCACTTGGGTATAACACTATCAATAAGTCTCCCTGCTTATAGCAGTACCTTCCAAGCGGAAGTAGTGGCAATATTGGAGGCTTGTCGTCAGTTGCAAAATCATGCTATAGTAGGGAAGAGTGTGAAAAATCTTCCCGGACAGTCAAGCGGCGATTAGGGATCTGTCCTCGGAGGAGAATAGATCGATACTGGTTCGTGAATACAGGAGTCTGCTAGACGAGACCGGCGCCACAATAAGACTTTCCCTTGTGTGGGTTCCAGGTTTATATAGTCGAAAACGAAGCCGCTGATGACTTACTCCGCATAGGCTCAAGTGGTAATGCGGATGTACGAAACTTGATTGAAAGCCCTCTAGGGCGATTGATCGCCACTTCCACCAAGAGGGAGACAGAAACTTGAAAGAACTCACTATCTGTTGCATATCACATGGTGTATGGACTAGATATGACGGTTGGGGAACCGAGTTCCTGATGACTCTGAATAGGAATAAGGACAGCTGTCATAATCGGTCACTGGACAATTGGTACTGCTGCTACCAATTGTCCAGCAAAAAAACCAATTGTCCAACAAAAAAACCTTTTTGACAGAATACAGGATCGGGGGAGTATTGAACTCAGTCTACTTCTAAAATACATTCTCAGTATTAATTGAGTTTAAGTGGTTACCTCAATTTATTACTGGCACATTCTTTTATTTTCTTTTCAGCGCAACGAGTCTAAGAACGGCATCACTGCATCTTGGGTGAGCTTCCTTGGAGGAATTCACAGTCACTCTAACCTAATCTAAATTAACCATGGAAACATGAGACTAAACTTACGTAATATATTTGTTTATTCAGTCAATAGAGGAGTACGACTTCATCAATAAGCCACCGACGTACAAGCCACCAACGAAATAAATATAACTCAATAACTGTTATTTGAAAAGTCCCCAATAAATGTTATTGAAAACAAAACATAATAAAAATCAGAAATAATATTTATTTCTAAGCGGTGTAATACAATTCAGAAAAAGTTAGTATTTACTGAGAAATATTATAAAAATCAAAAATATATATTAATTGTAACTTTTATCATAAAAATCAGAAAATAAAAGTTTATTGCGTAATTGGATAGATAGAGTCATATCAAGTGTATTGGTGTATTTTAAATATTTCTAGCGAATTTCTTTCACTATAATTTTTTAGTTGAAATTTCAATCACTACCAAATATTTTCGGTCCCTGGTGGTAACGTAATGAGGACAACGAAACCAGCAGTTGTATTCGAATTCGAGATACATAGTGGCAACCGTTCGTTTTCGTTTAATTTTTTTTATAGAATCGAGTTACATGGTAAGGGCCCTGGACGGCCAATTGAGATCAATACACCCGAAAATGTCGAAACAATCCACTATATGGTGTTGGCCGATTGATGCCATAGGCATGTCATATGGCAGTGTGGTTTCGACTTTAAATTATCAGTTGGGTTTAAGAAAGCTGTATGCAAAATGGGTGCCGCGTTTGCTCTCAATTGACCATAAACGTACGGGTGCACACGTGTGTAGTCTCAATGGCAAAATTCCATGAATTCGGCTACGAATTCATACCTCATCCACCATATTCTCCGGATTTAGCCCCAGTGACTACATATCGCTCCCGTTCAACAATACTGTATTAACCCAAAAACTTCAAAGTGTTCAGGAGAAAGTTAAGCAATATTTAGAAACCCCATCAATTATTGTATTGCACCACATAACCTTTTTATTTGTTTATTGTTTGCAGATAGTGTTATGTATTGTTTTTTGCCAACAAGATAAAATAAAAAAATTTTGAGTTAATACAGTATCGTTGAACGGGTGCGATATTTCCTGTTTCCAAACCTAAAGAAATGGCTCGTGGCCGTCGGTGGTGCAATGGTTAGTGTGCGCGGCTCTTGTACATGAGATCCTGGGTTCGAACCCGGCTCTGACCACCTTCAAATTTTCTTTCGGCGGCGGTCACCTCGCATAGTGACGGCGACACTATCGAGTACTTAGCCATGAAAAAGCTTCTCAAAATACCGTTCGGAATCGGTGTAAAACTGTAGGTCCCAATCAGTGAGTGAAAACTGGAAAGCGCACAGCTCAGTAATTGTGAGAAGTTCTCCCCAGTCCCTTCATGGGATGTAATGGGAAACCATTTATTTATTTTTTTAAAGAAATGGCTCGGTGGAAAGAGATTTAGCCCCAACGATGAAATTATTGATCAAACAAATGCCTATTTTATGGACCTCGAAAAATACTATTTTTTGGAAGTGATACAAAAATTGAAGTCGGTGGTGCAATGGGTAGTGTGCGGAAACGAAATGAATTCGAAAATGCCATTTCGTAACGTTTTCCTTTTGCTTCTATGACTTACGTACGTTGCGTTAAAAAAGAAAAAAAAATGAATACATTCTTTTCGAACGAACATCTGGCAGCTCCATGAGAAAAGAATAAACAAAACAGAAACAAGGAAAACAAAATAAGGGAAAACGAAGAAATTTGTTAGAAACTAAAAGAAAAACGTAACTTTAGACGAATGTGAACAATTAAATTACTTCAAGTGCTGAATTAAACATCGAAAGGAGTATGCCAGGAGTTTCAATATTGTTAAAAAATGTAACCGGCGAAGTTTAAGCGACGCATCTTATCATCTGTCGCACTCCGATGCAAGGCAACTAAAAACATACGTGGTAGGGTAACCATTCAATTAGTCATTATTCGGTTAATCAATTAATCGTGTTATAAAATTAACCTAACATTTTAATAATTAATTTTTCGATAAACTCGAATAATTCAGTGCGATTAATCGATTAATAAAATGTAAGTAGGTGTGTATGGCAAGCAGTCCGTCTTGAAACACTCCTACAATGTCTCAACTCATATGACACCGATTTGCGAACAAAGTTCATAAATTTATACACATTTCGAACAGATTTGATAGTTTGTTGATAGAAAGCGTCACATAGTACTTTGGCTCAAAGACATAAATCAAAAAAAAAAATGTCTCAAAATTCGTTCATTTAATTGGGCGTAATCGTCAGATGAAATTTCAAGACCCACTGGTACCAAAAAGCCTGGTCCGATTCTGCTGAAACTGTGTACAATAAGGATAATAGTCAGAAAATTACGTTTTACAAAATTTTTGTCAAAATTAATCAATCCAATTGGGTGTTATAGTGTGATATAGTTTCAGAGCCCACCCTAGTCTTTTTATGGGAGGTACCCTAAGGCGTCCAAACTTTGACATTTTCTTAATTTTGGCTTGGTACCAAGTCACTAATTTTCATATTATTTTATATAATGAAGTTGCTTTTGCTTCGTTTTGTTTTGTTTTATTAAATTTGCCTAGTACAATGTTTGAACACTGTTTTTTTTTATTATTTTATTCGAATAATTTAATTGCGTTTTGTTCGGTTAATTGTCAGATTGAAATTTACGATTAACGATTAACCCATTTAATCGGTCCGTGCATAGACTGGGTGAGACAAAATAGTGGCCTTAGATATTTCTAAAGCATTTGATAGATTTTGGCACCAGGCACTCATATCAAAGGTTATCTTTCCGTAGTGCAAGGAAAGATACGAACAATGAATGACACACTTCATCATGACTTGCATCTGATTAGTGAGTGGGGCAGAGAAAACCGAGTCGAATTTATTGCACGCAGAATTCAGTGTGGCAGTATATCGCGCAAGCACATTGGTGTCTCGACCCTGCCAA
Source organism: Phaonia tiefii (assembly GCA_963931995.1). Classification (NCBI taxonomy): domain Eukaryota; kingdom Metazoa; phylum Arthropoda; class Insecta; order Diptera; family Muscidae; genus Phaonia; species Phaonia tiefii. The sequence continues at coordinate 297,493,857 of OZ008368.1, forward strand.
TGATTTCAATGGCTGGTTTAGATGTTGTTGAATCGGAAGCTCTTGATGCTCTGGGCAAGAAGATACAATGTGACATTCGTTGGAATAAGCACATTTTTAACGTGTCGAAAGAAGCATTCAAGTGCCTGGGCTTTCTAAATATCTACACCACGTATGGGACTCCAGCGTCCATCTTGGAGCTTCTAGATCGCGTGCAAAAGAGAGCGTTGAAGCTGATAGGCGACAGCAATTTATCCAGCACTGTTGCCTGTTGCATCGACGAAATGTTAGCTGTGTCTCGGTATTTTATAGGTATTTCCATGGAAACTGTTCCGCCGAGTTACATGGCCCCATTCCAGAAGTTAGGGTATTTAACCGTACGACGCGGTTTTCAAGTGAAACCCATACCTTTTCTGTTTCCTGGCCGTTGTATCGAACTGCGCTTTACAGAAACAATTCGTTCTTCAGCAGAACAGTCCGTATGTGGAATAAGCTTCCGGCAAGTGTATTCCCCACTTCTTACAACATCAGCAAGTTTAAGTCAAACATTAAGAAGTATTTCTATCTCTTTCCCCCTACTCGTATTCACTTTTCCTAAGTCCAATGCAATGCACTGCATTTATAGGGGACATCCCCTGAGTGTTGGTCTTCGCGAAAAAAAAACTCGCATTCAAAAAAATATCTTGGTCATGAAACACGATACGTAATTGATCACGGGAGTGGTTGATTGTTATCCGGCAAGGATGAGTTCCTTGCAGGCATTTCAGCCAGGAGATTAGCCAATGTTAATGTGAGTTCAAGTGTATCAACAAGTTTTTATATATTATTCTCTTGATTGTGGATCCCGTTTTCAAGTAGTAATAGTCAAATATGTAGTGGGGAATTAAGAAACGATATTTCGAGATGAGATTTTTTTAGGTCAATTTACATTTTAACCATAACAGTTTACAACTTTTTTGCAAAACCGATGAATTCAAATCAAAATTTTTTTATAAGAAGAGAAAAATAGAATGCATCTTGTTATTTATTATATTTAACAATTTTTATATTTAACAAATATTTTAAAGATGTAAACAGCTGTGAGGTTATACATTATACATACGTTTCGTTAAACATTTTAGCAGTACTAATTTTCCAAGAAGTCTTTCTGGGAACGTGGTTTAGGAAATATTTTCTGACAGATCAAGGTAAATAAAATTATGCAAAACTTTTTTAACCATTTCTGTAATAATTCTTAAATTTATTTATTTTCAAATTGTCTTGCTTTCTGTCTTAGTGAAACTCCAATATTTTTGAATTTTGGGCTGCCCACAATAACTTTCAAAATGGTGTTAAATCCAGGAAGAAATTACTACTCACAGGCATATTCAGATAATCGGCTAGACGGGTTTGGTATTAAGCTGGTGAATCGGTTTCGGCTTTGAATTCTATAAAACTCGGAAAGATTATTACTAGATACTTTGTTTTAACAATCTGGCAAGTCCGGTTAGACTTTTAACTTCTGATAAACCAAATACTAAAACGTCTTTTTAGTCGTATAATTTTAATTCTTACACATACAAAATTCTGATTTTTGCTGCATGATAATATCATAGATTAATACTTATAGTAGATCCAATAGTTCTCCCACTAAATTTATGACATTTGGCCTGGTGTGATATTTATGTTTGATGTTGAAAAGAATTGCTTTGCTGATAGAGGCAATGGTTCAAAACAACGAACAAAAGAACAACAACGGCATTTCGTTTTGTGTGTTAAAATTATTGTGTTAAATACAACACAAATGTATGCTAACAATAACAGTCAATAAAAAAGTTTAAAACACATTTAAATTTCACAGTTTTTCACCAAACGACATGAAAACTTAAAGCAAGAAGTTATTGTAATTCTACCTGGTGTATGTCACTTTTCGTCAAACATTTCTATCACACCGACCGCGTCAAGAAGAGTGTGAAAGGAATCGTCAGATGAGCCAAATATTTTCTCTACTAAGATTTACTCTATGCATAATATTGTATTTTATTTCAGTCGCAGCAACTTGTTGCATGTATTTTTTTCATTTTGAGTATCGCGTACGAGGTCATGATGCTGATGCTGTTGACATTGTTGTTGGTCTTCTTCTGCTGTGGTTGTTGATTAAATGGGTACCCTAATACGGGGAAACGCAGAAGTACATATGCCAACTTTTTGCGTTCCGTGCATATTTGTTAGTAAATCTTTAAAATAATGTTTTATTACTACTTTTACAAAACTACTTTAACCAATAAAAATATAATAAACAGTTTTTTAAGTGTTTTCTCTTTACATTTGTCAATTTCACTGCAGGTTTACCAAATGTTTTGAATACGCAAACGAAACGAAATTGCGCTCTGTGACATGGCTGACTATTGAATTATTCATATTTTCTAGTAAAAATATCTTGCAAAAAATTAATGTAATCAATCACACCCAAAATAATCACACGAATTTAATATTTTCGTTTATCATATGACTGAAATTTATTCTAGCAGTGGTTCTGGTATCCAATATTAAAATCACCCTGTTAGCGTATCTGGTGGGTGTCTTAGCTACATGCAAATTAGAAATTACAGTTTGAACATCATTGCAAAGTCAAACAGCTACAGGGTGGGTCACACAAAGCTAACAGCAAACGACAGATGGTGCAATCGATTGCTAAAAATTGTCACTAGAGGGCAGACGCTATTAACAGGCGACGATTTTTCACTTTGATGCAACGAAATCATTTTTATTTTGGTTTTAATGTTTGAAGTTGAAAATAAAATTAAAAATCAATACTGCTTTTGTTATTTGTTTGACAACTCAAAAGAAAAAAAGCATGATTAAATTGATTTTTAATTGTTTTCTATTATCTTCGGGTATATCCTGACTAAATTATACCACTGCGCGAGTTAAGAATACCACAACTCATAAGGTGAAGCGAATTGTATGCGAAATCACCGAAACTGAAGACTAGCTCGAAAATAAACGAGTTAAAACTACGCAGATTTTTTACTTATGCGTCTTATTATGTTGGTCGTTAATATATATTGTGTCCAATAAATGACGATTATGTATTACTCGTACGTTTGAATTTGAATGTATGAATTTACTAGTCTTTTCACACTAGGCCACAACTTACTTCTTCAACCAATTTGCCAAAAATTTTAACATTTCCCATACAATTTTGGCACTCAACTTCTTTGGAAAACGTTCATATCTCACTTTGTTTTACCCTGCATTATTCGATATTTTTAAATCCATCACGAATTTCTTTTATATCGGTGCCTAACTTGACTTTCAAATTCATACCTATTTTGATGTTGTAATTTTTTTGATTAATTGTATTGTGGGTATCTATACATTTGTGTTGAATTTGACATTGCAATGAAACCAAACAAATATTACGTCTGTTCTTTATTCCCCGCTAAACTAATTTTTCGACTACTTTGTATGGGATATTAAGCCTTTTTTTTATTCCCTGCTAAACTAATTTTTCTACGACTTTGTATGGGGAACTAAGCGATTTTAAGCGGCACTCCATACAATGTCGTCGAAAAATTAGTTTAGCAGGGAATAAAAAAATAAGCTTATTAATTAAGTCGTCGAATAATTAGTTTAGCGGGAAATAAAAAAAAACAAGCTTATTGCTGTCCTAATAAAACTACCTGGTAAAATACATGTTGACAATACATATGTGGAGAAGAAGAAAACAAATGTAATTAGTACGAAATCCAACAACAATAGATCTTTATTGCAAGCCAAAGCCGAATTTGGGTAATGCAGGAGAGTTTAAAAGGAATGAGCGATAGGCGAGTTGAAAAAAATTACTTTAAATCAGAGCTCGCAATAATTAGTCTGTCGCTGTGTCCCGGTACCCATATGAGCCTGATGTCAAAATACTCTGCCATCACACTATGCGATGAGTGGCATTCTTTCACCGTCAGGGACATATGTAGCAAACATGGCTTCCAGGGATTTTATTCCAGCCTGGCTGTCTGTGTAGATACATATTCTCCGGAGGGTTGTGACACTACTTTTCAGTAGTTCGGCAACCTCCAGTATGGCAGTAATTTCCGCCCGAAATACACTACAGTGATCAGACAGCTTGAAGGAGATATTTACATTTAGGTCCGGTGAATGGACCCCATAGCCCACTTGCTCGTCCAACTTTGATCCATTCGTGAAAAATCTGATACTACTGGTATCCCCTTCCAGTGACTTTTCCCAGGTATTCCTGCTCGGAATAGAAGTCCTTAGATTTGTCGCTGGTAGCAGGTAGGGGATACAGTAGTCCGTTTTTACGGGAATAGAGTTGATCCGGTGTAGTAATTCAGCGTGTCCAGAATGCCCCGATATCAAAACGCCACAATCTCTGATTCTCACCAGGGATGTACCGGCTGCCGATTCGGCCATGATATCAGGAGTACAGATGTTCACGATAGCACTAAGTGCAGTACCTGACGTCGTGCCCATTACCCCACTAAAGCTAATCAGTGCTGATCTTTGAATTTTTATCAATGAATTCAGAATATACTTCTTTTGGAGGGACCTCCACCAAACAACGATGCCATAGAGAAGTATTGGTCTGACTATTGCCGTATAAATCCAAATGGCGATCTTAGGAGACAGTCCCCAGCGCTTTCCTATCGCCCCTTTACAGCAGTAAAGAGCAACAGACGCCTTTTTCACCCTCTCCTCCACATTCGGTTTCCAAGACAGTTTTCTGTCGAGAATTATTCCCAGGTACTTGACCTTTTCCGTCAACTGTAATTGCACCCCATTAACTGACGGCAGTTCAAATGCGGGTATTTTATATTTCCGAGAGAACAGGATAAGCTCAGTTTTAAGTGGGTCAAGTGATAGTCCGTTGTTAGCGGTCCAGTTCGAAATTAGACTCAGTCGGCTGGTTGTACGAATGCTAAGTAAATTAAGGTTTCTACCCGTACGGATGATAGCAATATCATCGTCATAGGCAAAGACCTGGCATTCGGCCCTGTCCAATTCAAGAAGCAGTTCATTGACAGAAGTTAACCATAATAGTGGGGACAGAACTCCCCCCTGCGGCGCCAGAAGCTTCCCAATTAGGCGTGTCATTAAGCTGTCGACTCCTAGATTCTGTAACGACCTAATAATCGCCGAATGTTGAATATTATTGAAGGCTCCCTCGATGTCCAGGAAGGTCCCTAGAGCGAAGACCTTATTCTCAAGAGAGTTCTCTATTATGCTGACTCTAGAGTGGAGAGCCGTCTCAGTTGACCTGCCCTTGATATAGGCATGCTGAATGTCCAGTAACCTTTCAAATGTCTTAAGAACAAAGGATGATAGACTGATTGGTCTAAAGACCTTTGGTTTGACATGATAGCAATTGCCCGCTTTCGGGATGAAAACCACTTTGGTTGCCTTCCAAATGCTAGGAATGACTCCCAGCGTAAGGCAGCCCTTGAAGATTGCCTCCAACCAACTACAAGATAGGTATAGTGCCTCCTGTAGTTTAGCGGGAATTATCCCGTCAGGTCCGGCTGATTTATAGGGTTATGTTGGTCAGGTGTCATATTCTAAGATCTGCTGCAAATATGGGCGGGATTGGACAAAGGGGCGTGGTCATATATAAAGAATTTATAGTCAAAAAATATGTTTTTACGGGTTTTTTTTTTTTTTAACTTTTCTCAAACAAAAACAAAAATTATTTTAAAAACATCGCACGATTTTTCGAATATTTTTTTTCAAACATTAACAAAAATTATTTTAAAAAAAATTTTTGATTTTTGTTTGAGAAACGTAAACATTTGATAACTCGATAACTAAGCGACTTATCGAAAAATGCTACATTATTTTTTGAGTTTGTTATGACTTGTTTTATACAAAGGCTTAACTCTAGTTTAGTGACATTTCTTGGAATGGAATCGAAATTTTACCATCATTATAAATTTTTAAGCTGAGCTGAAATATATATAGATTTTTGTACGATCGGCCCAACTTCTTGAGATATGGGCTTGCAAAGCTTGAGTGTATAGTCGGCTATATCTCTGAAACTACTTTTCCGACCGAAATATATGTCTTTAGAAAGGTCTTTTTAAACTCTATAAATACGGTTAAAAATATTTTACTTTTTATTAACCCATTGTGGAATAATTAAAAAAAATTATTTTATAACCTCACTTTTTTCTTTAAAATCATTATTTTTCAAAAATAGACCGGAGTGTTGCTACATTTTTTCTACACACCGGTAATAGAGAAGATTTCAGGCTTCCTCTCAAGGTATAATACGGCTCAGTAGCCCTTGAAAGACAGGGGATATATCAAAAATTATTTAAAATAAATCGCGCGATTATTTTAACGATTTTCCAAAAGTTCTACCACACGGTACGAGCAATATAGGTGCCTGCGGGGCTACTTTTCCATTTTCTCACATTCTTTACTTTTTCTTTAATTTTGGTTTATTTAAAAAAAAATTTTTTTTTGCCTGCCCCTGGCCCTGAATTTTTGCCATAAAAATTTTTATTTTTTTTTGTTTTTTTTTTTATTTCATTAATTTATTTACAAAATTATAAGTGTGCCCCGGCGTCACATAGACATTATTGGGGCGAGTTGGCAAAATATGTTTCACATTATTACAGCTTACTTATACAAACATACATATGTATGTAATTAAAAAAAATTTACTATTTGGAATATCTCGAAAACTAAGCGAGATATTAAAAAAGTTTATCTATTTTTTTTGTTCATTTTGACTTGTTCTATCAAAACAGATGACCAGATTTCGACTTTACGGAAACTTTACTCGAACCGAACATGTTATGTATCTGAACTTTGAAGGGCCCTAACTCGGAAAATATGGGCTTCCGGAAAAATTTTTTCTTTTTTTTTTATTTAAAGATAAATTCTATACACCCCCTAATTGCTCAATTGCCCCTAAAATAGAGTTGTTCCTATACAAAAAAAACATATGTATATCAATGGCTACACGGTACGTTAGTGGAAAAAGTATCAGAAATTTCGGGGTCCATAACTCCGAAACTATGCATTTGCCCCGATTTTGTTATTTTACTTTCTTTGTTAAAATAACATGTTCTACCCGAAGCAATAAATGTTGTAATTTTTGGAGAGTAAACCTTATAATAGACATGTGTACATGTGCCAAAATTAACTCACGTTAATATGTGTTATTAAACCTTTTGTAGATGCACCTTTCGACTCTTCCAAAAAAAATCACCACACTGAACTTAGGTCATTTTTTATACCCTCACCATAGGATGGGGGTATATATCATTTAATACGTATAAAAATGTAACACATAGAAGGAACCAAATTAGACCCTTAGTATCTTTGGACGAAATTCGTTTTAGTACTTTTTAAGACGTTTGAGCCATGTCCGTCTGTCTGTTTGGCTGGCTGGCTGGTCAACACGATAACTGCCGTAAATCTTTACAGATGACAATGAAACTTTGTCAGTGACTATTATTTGCCAATATTGAGTTTGGGATTGAAAATGGGCGTTTTGACCACGCCCCTTCTGGTACCTCCCATACAAATCGACACATTTAGCATAAAATCATATTTCTTTTAAACCTTTCTTCATGGTAGATGTGATTAGCTTCAACTCTCACACCGGTTAATAATCTGTAAATGCCTACTTAACTGGAGAAAATGGGCGAGATTGTCACGCCCATTCTGGTACCTCCCATACAAAACAGGGTATTCGACCGGATTGTCAATCCGATAAATCGCGTGAAGCACTTCCGACCTTAATGAAATTAGGTATAAGGCATAACGTTATCAAAAGCTAATCACCGATTAAAACAAGAGTGATTTTGCCACGCCCATTGTGGTACCTGCCATACAAAAGTTGTTTGGGCGTCTGGTTGTTCGGCATGAGAAGTCCCGCAACACCAAACCAATCTTTATGAAACTTGTACTAGTCAGTATTTAGCCAAAAAAAACTCTCCTATAGAAAATGAGCTATTTTGCCACACCCATTCTGGTACCTCCCATATAAAAACTGGGCGACTGACCGGTTGATCCACACGATAATTCTCATAAACAACAACCGATCTTAATAAAATTCGGTACTAGGCAATATTTTGCTAAAAGCTGCTGGGTACTAATACCTGACTATTGTGCCACGCCCAGTTTCGTACATCCCATACAAAAGTTGGGCGTATTTGGGGTTTGCCGACTCGATATCTCCAATAAATCATAACCGATCTTAATAAAATTTGGTACTGATCAAAATTTTGGCAACAACTTGCCATGCCCATTTTTGTACCTCGCATATAAATATTGGGAGGGAAACTAACTAATTTGGGTGTTCAATAATATTTAGCGCAATGTCGTTAATCTGCTGTTGAATATGGTCACTTTTGAGTATGAGCGTTTTTTTACCAGAACTCCCACGCAATGGATGAGGTACGGTATGGTGAGGGTATGATTAAGTCGGTTCACCCGACTGAAACTTATGTACTGGTTTTAGTTTAATAATAATAATCCCGAAAAATCCCGGGATTTCAGGATTTCCCGTTTGGCATCCCTAATACGCATATTCACACAAATGAGTGCCCTATCGTCTTCTACCTTCCTTTTTAATGCTTCGCCTGTGACGAAATATCTAAGGCAACAACATAAGGCAAGCGCAACAATAAAACTAAAGACATTTTTGCGGACCTTTTGCTTGCTTTGCTCACTTACTGACCCTCAGTAGCTGAGCGACGAACAGTTCTGTTCGTATCAAGCGGTCAGTACGAGACCGATTCGTTTGTTACGTTCAACCCGAGACCGACAACACCGACGAAGAGAACAGGATGGTTCCTGTTCAGACACTGAGCGATTATGTCTCAATTTTTTCGGTCTTTTGAGTGAGCAGACCGGGCAGAAAAATTTGGTTCAGCATATTTTGCAAGCTCTGCATTAAATTCGATTATATTGGCACTTATGACTTTTAAAATAGCTTTATATCGGAGCTCGCAAAATATACTCAGCAACCATCTTTTTCGTTTCGTTCGTGTTCTCACTCTCGGGTTTAGGGTTGAGCGTAATTATTATACTAGACTTAACATTTCTCTCAGCAAATTTATGACATTTGGCCTGGTGTGATATGAACGTTGGTTGTTGAAAAGAATTGCTTTACTAATACCAGATAGAGGCAATGGTTCAAAACAACGAACAAAATAACAACATTTCGTTTTGTGTGTTAAAATTATAGTGTTAAATACAACACACATGCATGCTAACAATAACAGTCAATTAAAAAAGTGTAAAACACATTTATATTTCACAGTTTTTCACCAAAACTACATGAAAAATTAAAGTCAAAAGTTATTGTAATTCCACCTGGGGTATGCCACTTTTCGTCAAACATCTCTTTATCACACCGACCGCACCACGAAGATTGTGAAAGGAAACGTCAGATGAGCCTAATATTTTCTCTAGTAAGATTTACTCTATGGGTCCGAATTTGTACTGAATTGTATATGTTTTCATTCGCTTGGTAGTGGCATAGCGTAATGTCATATATAGCTGTCATTCTTCTCATCTGACATTTCCTTTCCTTTGACGTAAATTCTCTTACAAAAAAAAAAAAAAAAAATAAATTTTTGACTTAAATTTTTCATATCGTTTTGAAATTTAAACGTATTTTGGACTTTTTTGTTATATTTTATTGTTAGTATATATTTGTGGTGTATTTACACAAAAATGTTAGGGCACAAAAGCGTTGCTGTGTTCTTGTTGGTTGGTTTGAGCCATTGCCTCTATCTCGTATTATTAAAGCAATACTTTTCAACATCCAACCGCCCATCTGCAACACACCAAATGTTATCGATTTAAAAAAATGAGTGCTCAATTTCTCTTTAAAAATGTGTATTCACTTCACTCTTACACTTAAAAAAATAACTTTACAATTGTTTTGTATTTAGTAGAATGTGTACTTTGATTTTATGAGAAAATAAATCATATTCAGTTTTCAGAGTTTCTAAAATTACAACAACAACGGAAAAAGTACTCTTTCTTAGCTCTAAAAAGTGAGGGCTCATTTATATATATGTTGAGGAAACAGGTTTGAAATAACCAGAAAGTAAACTTAACATCATGCAAAAATTATGAAGTGATATGTTTCCAAGCCTATCAGTAAGAGTTTGTTGGAGGATAAAGGCATATTATAAAATATTGTCGATATGACTCCTAAACGTAAGGAAACATCGGAGGCCACACGAAAATGCATAATAAATTTACGAGAGATCAATAAATCTTTACGAGAAATTGGTAAAATAGTGAAAAGACCTTACTCCACCGTAAAAAAAAATAACTGATAAGTACAATACGACAAAAAAATTGAGAATAATCCACGATCTGGCCGACCAAAAGTTTTAACGGAATCTGAAAGAAGATACATATATTGTTCGAGAAATAGAAAAAAAAAATTACATGGGGTGTCAGGGGACACCCGGTTGGAACGAAGTTCCTTTCCCTATATACTATTTTGTACTAGTTACTTCCAACACGCCTAAGGCGCCTGTTGAAAAATACTGTAATTTAAATGGATCTTTAAGAAAAGATACTTTTTGTAAAATGATAAACTTTTTTTAAGAAATTTTTTTTTATAGAATGTATTTTTTTTCATAAGGTATATTTTTAGGTTCCTTTTGTAAGAATATGTATTATATTTTCCCGAAAAGGTCCTTTCTTTGATGAGAGGTACTTCTTTTATTAAAAGCTAATGTTTTTATGCAAGAAAAGGCCTAAGAGTGTGAATTTTTTTTTTACAAAGAAATACTTTTTTTTAAGAACAGGTAGTTTTTAAAGAAGTGGTACTCTTTTTAGGATAAGGTTATTTTTTTAAGAAAATTTACTTATTTTCAGGAAGGCTACGTATCTCAAGAAAAGAAAAGAAAAGGTATTATTTCATCTTTAAGAAAGGGTGCTTTTAAGAAAAGGAATTTTTGTAAGAAAAGGTATTTTTTACGAAAGAACAGGAAAGAAAAGAACATTTTAAGAGTAGGAACATATCTCAAGACAAGTTATTTTGTTTTACAAAAAATGCACTCTTTAAAGAAATGGTAGTTTTTTTAGAAAAGGCAATTTGTTGCAAAATAATGTACTTTTTTAAGAGAAGGTACTTATTTAAAAAATTACTTTTTTTAAGAAAAGGTACTTTTTGTAAGAAAATTTACTTTTTAAGCAAAGGTACTTCTTTAAGACAAGGTAGTTTGTTAAGTAAAGGTCCTCTGTTTAAGAATATGAATAGGTATTTGTTTTGAGAAAATTTACTTTTTTTAAGCTAACGCAGTTATTTAAGAAAATTTTATTTTTTAAACTTCTCTCAGTTTGGCTGTTACTTTTAATTTTTATTTGGTTCAAACTACAATATGTAATAAACAGGCTCCATCTGAGTTCAGGTGGTACCGGATCTTTGCAAATAATTGATGGCATAATGGATCACAAGAAATATATAGATATTTTAAAAACTCACCTCCAACCTAGAGTCCAAAAAATGGGCTTACCATCAAATTATATATTTACCCAAGATAATGATCCAAAGCAAACTGCCTACAACATAAAGATGTGGCTACTATATAATACTCCCAAATGGATGGAAACACCTCTTCAGTCGCCAGATATAAACCCCATTAAAAAATTTATGGGATCACCTCGAGAGCAAGATGAGAGAAAGATACATTAGGACAAAGCATAATTTAGTCAGCGCTTTAGAGGAAGAGTGGGGACTAATTCCGACTGAGGTGACCAAAATCTTGTTAATTCTATACTTAGACGGTTAGAGGCAATAATTAAGAACAAGGGATCACAAACCAAATATTAATTTTTACTGTTCTAAGTGGTTTCTGCAGAGAAATCGTACATGAGCACTTACTTTTTGGAGCTTAAAATAAGAAATCTTAGTTTGTTGTTATTATACGAGTATTAATTTTAAATTCAATGAATATTTTATTTTTCTACAAAATCAGTCGTTCATTTAGTTTTAAATGTTAAAAAGTATTGTTCTAATTAGTTTAAATATTTAATGGGAAAGTGAGCACTCATTTATTGGAGTGACTGTACGTCATTACTCTATGTTTAGTTTGTACTACATCAGCTGTTTGTCGCATAGAAAGAAAGCGAACATTCGACATCGTGGATAAGGCTGTAAGCTTCGCTAATCTACCAAACTATTAGAGCAATCAAGCTGTAATATACACCAAAAACTATTTATTGACATTCTGATGTAACTCTGACATATTGCGGATTCAAATATTTAATGTCTCATACATTAAAATTTACAACTTACAAAAATAAGGACATTAAGAAAAATTGAAAAGTAAAGCATTTTTATTCTAACACTATTTTATGGTGAGTACCATTGGTTATGGTGAGTAAAGTTATGGTGTGTACAATTTCAATCTGTTCTTTATTACTTTTCCTATGCTCTCTCTTTTTTTTTCTATAGATCATCATACTAAAACATGCATTATATTTTGAAATTACGAATAATCTTAATTAGGATTTAGAAATATATCGACAACACAAACTGACACGTCTCGACTTTACACTCGAATACAAAGGACTCATGCGTCCAGACACGCACGCACGTTCGCTGTCAACCACCTTCTACACACAGAAATGAGAAAAGGGAAAATAAATCTTTCATTTGGGACAATTATACACAAATGAAGGGAACATATCGCACTAATAATTACAAGGAAAATAAAGTACGAGAAGAAAATTAAAGTAGTGCGTACTGAGAATTCCAAATAATTGCAAATATTTCAAAAGTTCAAAGATTAACTACCAGCTACAGAGGGAGCGGCTTAACAATATGCAGCCTCACCATTTCAACTGAAGCATTTCAAGGTCCAACATCAAAGTAAGGATATCCTGCATTCGAGCAATAATTCAGTTGCTTTTCATTTTTGTTGTTGTTTTTTGGGAGATGCGAACCCTCTGAAACGAAGGCAGTACAAATGTAGAATTCCAGAAACGTGTCCAGGATTAATAATCAAATACGTAAACACTGACACTTGTACATACAGCTAGACAATCACACACGAATGCACTCGTGCAGGACATGCATTACACATACTTGTGTATCCTTATATACGAATACATCCTCGTATTGACAACAGTGGGTATAGTTCCTTTGTCATCGCATAAGCCATATCAGACTAGTAAATATCTATCGCAAATTATATTCAAATAATTATAAACCGTCAATGAATTCTAACAGTGAAATAATGAGGACCAGACGTTGTTGCTGGATGTCTTAATTGGTACTGGTCAGTTGGCAACTGTGTGCTAAGAAAAACGTTGGCAGGATATTTCAGCGTGTACAAACACATGCAGCTACATGTTTTGCGATACACACATGTGGACGCAAAGCATGTCTGGCACTATATGTGCATATGCAATTACTTATACCTTATTTGAAGAACAGTGTTTCGATTCAGACATTGAAAATTTTTGTTTGGATTATATATGGGTGTTTTTGAATTTCCATTGGATTTTAATTCGCAGTACTTTATCTAATGCAAATTCAACCGAATTACCATTGTACGCAATGACAATTAGAAATTTTTGAATTTCCATTTGCTCAGGCAATGCAAATGAAGGTTGTGGTATTGGATGCCAATTGTAATGAAATATGGGAATGCTTTTAATTGTTTTGAATTTGTGTGACTGCTGGCAATTCTGTTTTTAAAGTATTTTATATGTAGGGGTTTGTGGCTTTGATAGGTATTGCGTCGTAGTATTTTCAAATTCATAAACCTGAACTGTATAAAATATTTGAAAACCAAGACTGCCACATATGAAGGAAATGCTTTGAAAATAAGTACAATTGCCAACGGTATTGAAATTTGCATTTGGATATGTAATTCAAATTAAGCTACAAATTATAATTCTCATATAATTAATTTACCTCCTGTATGGTTTGGATCTAAGGATACAAAAATCCAGTAGCCTGACTATATTACATATCTAAATCATTATATATATTTTGCGGTAATATATAGTAGTATGATGCTGAAGAGATCACTTGAGATGTTCTCGTCGGATCTGAGGTCCCATACTGGTTCCACAAGAGCTTTATCAACTTTCAGTAGGAATTTGGAATAGGTCTGTGTCACTGTGCAAGGCTTACACATATCGAAAAATTCAGTTGAGACAACCGAATAGGCCGTAGGCGAAGTTAGACATTCTAACAACCGTATTTAGACGTAGTTACAATAAGATTTGAAGTTGACTCAACTGTACCACAATATTTAATGAGGTTGAGGCAAAGTATACATTTGTTGGCAACAACCTTGAAATTCGGTTGCCACAACTGAGCATTTTTCTAAAAATTTTTAGAGGTTCGAACAACTTGTGCATTTACTGAAGACAACCTATAAATTCGGTTGCCCCTACTGTAATATTTTGTTAATGAGTTTGCGCTAACTGCATTTTCTGTCCTGTAAAACATCAGTTCAGTTTCATAAAGATGAATTTCTTAACACTAAAAATTAAGTGAAAGAAAATTTCCTCACTATACCAATGGAGCAATAACTTTTGGAACGAAAAAATTAAACAACTTTTTCTTTCGAACTTTACCTTTCGAAATTCAAATTCAAAAAAATTTCAGTACCATTGGCAATTGTACTTATTTTCAAAGCATGTCCTTTATATCTGGCACTTTTGGTTTTCAAATATTTTATACAGTACAGGTTTATGAAATTGAAAGTACGATGAGGCAATACCTATCAAAGCCACAAACCTCTACATATAAAACACTTTATAAACAGAATTGCCAGCAGTCAAACAAATTCAAAACAATTAAAAGCATTTCTATATTTCATTACAATTGGCATCCGATTCCACAACCTGCATTTTCATTGCATGAGCAAATGCAAATTCAAAAATTTTTAATTGACATTGCGAACAATGGTAATTCTTTTGCATTTGCATTACTTAAAGTAATGCAAATTAATAAAACCCTTGTATGGTCTAGACTAACATATGTTGGGAAATTTCTTGTTTAATGCTAAGTTTTCTAGGTGGAGCCTGTAACCAATATTTAGTATATATTGTAGTTTTAAACCCAATAAAAAGTAAATTTAGAAAGGCGAAAGTGAAAGTGAAAGAAATTTCAAAAAAAGAGAATTTTCTTAAATAAGTTCCTTTTCTTAGAAAAAGTAAACTTTCTCAAAAAAAATACCTATTCATATTGTTAAACAAAGTACATTTTCTTAAAAAAATACCTTATCTTAATGAAGTACCTTTGCTTAAAAAAGTACATTTTCATCCAAAAAGTACATTTTCTTAAAAAATGCATTTTGTTTTTAAAGAAGTACCTTTACTTAAAAAAGTAAATTTTCTTACAGCAAATTGCATTTTCTTAAAAAACTACCTTTCCTTTAAAGAGCACATTGTTTGTGAAGCAAAATAACTTTTCTTGAGACAACTACCTACTTTTAAAAATTTACCTATTCTTGAAAAAAGGACCAAATCTAAAAAAAATACCCGCTTCTTAAAAAAAAAATTTCTTAAAGAAAAAAAATCCCTTAAAAAAATTAAATTTTCTTACAAAAATTCCTTTTCTTAAACTACCTTTTCTTAGAAATAAAGCATTACCTTTTCTCTTCTTGAGATAAATAGCCTTTCTGAAAATAAGTACATTTTCTTAAAACATAACCTTTTCCTAAAAAGAGTACCACTTCTTTAAAAAAAGTTTCTTACAGAAAGTACTTCTTCTTAAAAATAGTACCTTTTCTTAAAAAAAACAATAGCTTTTAAAAAAGAAGTACAGTACAAAATGACCTTTTCGGAAAAATATACTACATATTCTTACAAAAGGAACCTAAAAATATACCTTTTGAAAAAAAATACATTCCATAAAAAAAAAATTTCTTAAAAAAAGTTTATCATTCTACAAAAAGTACCTTTTCATAAAGATCCATTTAAATTATCGTATTTTTCAACTGGCGCTTTAGGCTTGTTGGAACTAACTAGTACATAACATATAGCGAAAGAAAATTCGTTCCAACCGGGTCCTCTGACACCTCAGTTAATTTTTCTATATGGCATAATTTTAGGGATAGTAATAAAATAACCATGTTCTGTAATTTCAGTCTGGTGAACCGACCGAATTGTGCAGGATGAATAAAGAATCCCGAAAACTTTTTCAGAGGGTAAGAAGATCGAATAACGGGCCTAATAATGGGCTGCCCTCCTACAAGGACGAGAATGGGAATCTGGTGGCTGATAAGCAGTGTGCTCATAATGTGGAGAGACCACTTTTCAAAACTACTCTACTCAGATTCTTCCACTGAAGATCAGGAGGTAATCATAGTGGACGATAGTGTAGATTGTCCCCCCCCCCAACCAAGGAGAGATTAGAACGGCGATCTCCCGGCTTAAGAATAATAAAGCCGCTGGTGCGGATGGGCTACACGCTGAACTTTTTAAGGCAGGTGGCGAAGAACTGCTAGTCCACTAGCCCACATGCAACTTCTTATATGCGGTATATGGCTGGGGGAATCTATTCCTGACGATTGGAGTCTCAGTGTATTATGTCCTGTATTCAAATATTCACGTTGCGTCAAATCCTGGAAAAGACCCACAAAAATCAAATCGATGAATAACATCTTCGATAGCCCCATACGGCGAAAATTGTACGAAGCTATGTCTGAACTTGGGATTCCGGCAAAAATGATCCGCCTCTGAAGAATAACGCTGACCAACACCAAATCAGCATTGAAGGTGGGGAAAGGCCTCATCGAACCATTCTGTATCAAGCGAAGACTGATACAAGGCGAAACACTTTCGTGCAATCTCAAGAGCATCAACACGAAATACCATATGTTGCTGGCGTTTGCTGACGACATAGACATCATTGGGCGAAATTTGCGAGAGGTTACTGCAGTATTTTTAAGAATCGAAAAAGAATCAGCGAAGGTGGGTCGTGCTGTTACTGAGGGCAAGACAAATTTGATGGTGTCAACGTCTAGATAAACCTCTCGACTTGGTCCGCACTTGAACATCGATAACCGATTTAATTTTGAAGTGGTAGATGAATTTGTCTACCGTAGATCTTCCGTGATCTTTCTTGTACAGGAGATCCCTGCTCAGAACATCTTACATTTCTTTCGACGACGGTCACCTCGCTTAGTGATGGCGACACTATCGAGTGCTTAGCCATGAAAAAGCTTCTCAAAATACCGTTTGGAACCGGTCTAAAACTGTAGGTCCCAATCAGTGAGTCTCAAAACTAGAAAGGGCACATCTCACTGATTGTGAGAAGCTCTCCTCAATTCCTTCATGGGATGTTATGGGACACAATTTTTTTTCTTCTAGAATTTATATGGACGTCTTTCACTTTCGTTGACAATTTTAATTATCTTTTCCCGAATTTTTTGTTGACTCTCCATTTAAAAAAAAAAAAAACTAAAGGATCGATTGACGTTATAATAAGCACATTGTTTTTGATGGCACTGACAGATGTCAAAATGTCATTGACATATAACTGCACTGGATACAAAATAAGTTTTAAGCCGAAAAGTATGCACCATATATATCGTACGCACTCCTTAGTATCTGTATGAATTTACTATTGACAATAAATAATTTCAAACACACAATAATTGATTTATAGCAGCAGTGAAACAACAACACTGTATGAACGAAACCATGTCATTGTTTTGTCTGAACAATGACGTTCCATCTAAGAGGCATTAATTGCACCACAGAAACGAAAGCAACCCCGATGTGAAACCTATTCAACATTGTATCAAAACATTCATAGCAGAAATGTAACATATTAATTGTAGTAATCAAATATATTCATTGCAACAATGAAACATACTTATTGCAACAAAGATATGTATTCATTACAGCAACGATTCAGTTCATATTCAGTGCAGCAATGAGAGATATCTATCGCAGCAATGAAAGAAATACATCTCTGCAATGCATCATATTTATCGTTGGAGTGAAGCATATTAATCGCAGAAGATATCCGTAAGAGTAATGAAAGATATTCATTGCATCAATAAAACATTTTCATAACAGCAAAAA
This sequence comes from Phaonia tiefii, assembly GCA_963931995.1. Lineage (NCBI taxonomy): Eukaryota > Metazoa > Arthropoda > Insecta > Diptera > Muscidae > Phaonia > Phaonia tiefii. The sequence goes on from OZ008368.1 coordinate 297,511,872, forward strand.
AAGAATGTAAATGATTTCCCAGTACATCCCATGAAGGAATCGGGGAGAGCTTCTCACGACCAGTGAGCTGTGCTCTTTCTAGTTTTATACTCACTGATCGGGAACAACTGTTTTACACCAGTTCCGAACGGTATTTTCAGAAGCTTTTTCATGGCTAATTACTCGATAGTGTCTCCGTCACTGTGCGAGGTGACCGCTGTCGAAAGAAATTTAAGGTGCTCAGAGCAGGGATCGAACGGAGGGTCTCATGCAAAAGAGGCGCGCACACTAACCATTGAAACAAATATTAGCTGGTTGGTGGTACCCTGGTTAGTATGCGTGGGTCTTTTACATGAGAATGTGGATTTGATCCCTGCTCAGACCACCTTACATTTCTTTCGACGACGGTTATCTTGCTCAGTGACGGCGATTTTATCTAATAATTGCCATGAAAAAGTTTCTCAAAAAATCGTTCGGAATCAGTGAGTGTTAAACTAGAAAGTACACAGCTCTTTCATTGCGAAAAGCTCTCCCCAGTCCCTACATGGAATGGATGTGTAGGGAAACTATTTATTTTATTTATTTGAATGAAACATATTTAGGGAAGCAACCGTTCAAATTTCGACTCTGTGACGAATCATTTTCATTTAATGAACACATTTTCGTTGCGGTGATGAAACTGTACATTAAGCTCACTGTTGACACCAATACATAATTGTTGGGCGCGGTGAGCATTTCAATTTCTTTGAAATTTCTTTTTCTTTTCAGTATATAGATCCGTGGACGTCGGTGGTACGATGGTAGTGTGCGCGGCTTTTGTACATTAGTACGTGGGTTCGATACTTGCTCAGGCCCCTACATATCTTTCGATGGCGGTCACATCGTTTAGTGAGTGAGCGCTACAACCGAGTATTAAGCCATGAAAACGCTTCTCAAAAATACCGTTCGGAACCGGTGTAAAACTTTAGGCCCCAATCAGTCAGTGTAAAACTAGAACGCGCACAGCTAACTGGTTTTGAGAAACTCTTCTCCCCAATCCCTTCGTGGGATGTAATGGGAAATAATTTTTTTTAATACATTTGTAAAGATTCATAGAATTATAAAAACACTTTGCTTTGCGACACTGTGCTATTGTGAAAAAAACCTCATTACCCGAACTCGGCCCCCTTTTCTTTAATTTCCAAACGTGCGTTTACTGCAATCGAAAGAATTTCCTTTTCATATCATCAAATTTGAACAAGAAATTTGTTAGGGTTTTCATTTGCTTTTATACCTACCATACCAGGATACACACAGGACTCACACCAGCTTGCCTCACCAGTTTTGCATATAAACTATTCCATATTTATTTTCTCCCCTCCATATCACTTGAGGGATTGTGCGTAGATTTCACAAAACACATTTGCGTTTCTATGTGTCCATCATTTCCAGTTTTTGGCCTTAAGCCCATAATTATTAAGATGAATGTGTTCCTAAGTCCACTTTTATAGTTTCATCAAACACAAGCAAACGAACGCATACCACAGTAATATACAAGTGAGTGAGAGACAGGAAGTTACACTGAAGCGACAGAAGTTTTCTCTCCTCCCTCCCCCACCTAAATATTCAGAAACTTTTTGCCAAATGTATCCATTGAATTTATCCTGTTTAGCATTTCGAGAATATGTAGATTTTATGTTGTGGTTTTTTGTGTGTGTATTTAGTGTATAGTCCTTCATTATTATTTCCCTGAAAAGTTTCCCTAATTCAGTGCGTGCGTATGCGTTGGCTTTCAGGCAGTTGGGCAAATGTGATGGGCAAATGTGTGTTGTGTGTACGAGCATTTGATTCGTTTGATATGTCACCCTTAGCAATGTTGTCTGTCTTTACCGTCTGCACATTCATACACTTAAAGAGTTTTGGCTTTAAGCGAACTCGTGTAAGGACATAACTCTCTAAGTAAATGCATACACACATTCAAATTTATTCAAACACAACGGCAACGTGTACATTTAAGTACATGCATATATAAAACCGCATACATCCTTAAATGTTTATGAGTGTATATGTATGCATATATTTCTTGTTGAAGTTAGATAGTTTTTGTGATGCTAATGTACATTTTGTTAGATTTTATTTGTTTTGTATGCCATTTATTAGCATTCGCAATAGGGTGTTGTGCTACGGTGTCGATTAGAAATTGTTGTTAAATCGCCATCGCTGCCACGCCAGTTTTGATACAATAATCCAAATATGTATTGTACCAAATTGTATCAAAAAAATTACCAATGATCTTTTCTTGTTTTATATTAAGATATCAGCCGCGCAACGTTTTTCGATCTTTATTCACATCCAATTGTTTGCAGACACTGCAAAAATGCTTCGTCACTTTGACCAATAAGTTTATCGAATGTGCGGTATCATAGCAATGCATTGCTACAACGTAGATATTCATTGCAGCAACGATAAATCGAGTTAAGTACGAAACTAATCATTGCTGCTATACAAATTTAGTTTACCTCACTTTCAATAAAACTATTTGACAAAGCGATGACACTTTTTGTTCAGTGTAGGTTTTTAACATGCATGCTTTCACAATTCAAAGTAAGAAAATGCCATATTAAATACACAGCCTGTTCCTCGGTCTCGGGACGAAAGCTTTCGTTCGTATTCTAGACGAATGTATGTTGATTTGGATTCAGCAATCTTGTGATTTCAAGTCGAATCACAATATTACATTTTTCAAAAATTTTCAGTACAAGTTTTAATTTTTTTTATTATTATTGTGCATTGTGCTGGCGAATGAAAATTGAGGTAGTGGTGGAAAGAGAGAGTAGTGTCTGTTGCCTTCAATCTTTGTATGTAACAATTGGTGGGAAATACACTAGCTGGAAGTTGATTCCACATACACCCAGAGAATTGGTTGAAAAGAGGTTGTAGCAACCGTAAATTCGGCTGTTACCACCGAATTGGGGTTGCCCCAACCGAATTGTCACGACCAAATTTAAGTCCTCACAACAGAAATTCGGTTGAAGCAACCTCGTTGTGACAAGCGAATCTTGAATTATATTCGTTCTGTCAGCCAAATTATCCAAACTTTCAGTTGGTACAACCGAATTGGGAAACAATTCGGATACAACAACCAATATTGCTGTAACCGAATGTGGGATCAATTCGGTTGTCACAACCGAATTTGGCACCAATTCGGTTGTCACAACCGAATTTGGCACCAATTTGGATGTCACAACCGAATTTGGTATCAATGCGGCCGAAATATCCGACGTAACCCTTAAGTCGGTTGCAATGACAGAATTCGGCGTGAATTCGGTTGCTGTAACCGAATTTCTCATGAATTCTGTAGGTATAACCGAATTTCATTTTCAACTTGACGTTTACAATTATAGCGGTAAAAATATGGTGCGGTGACCCATGATGGACGGGACTTCAAAAACAGCCGGTAGTTGCATGTAAAACAAATGTGTTACCCTAAATGGATCATTGTTTAATAATAAATAAACTTTTAAATTCATTTGCGACACTATCTAAATTAGGTTGTGTCAACCTCTAATGAGGTCGTGCCAACCTCTAATGAGGCTGTGTCAACCTCTAATAAGGTTGTGTTAACCTCTAATGAGGTTATGTTAACCTCTAATGAGGTTGTGTTAACCTCTAATGAGGTTGTGTCAAACTCTAATGAGGTTGTGACAAGCTGCAATGAGGTTGTGACAACCTCCAATGAGTTTGTACCAATCTCTACTTATATATTCGGTTACGGCTAATTCGGCTGTCAAAACCGAATTTTCCTGTGAGTGTACGGAATGTACAGCAGAACGAATTTGCTCTATAGTGTGTAGTGCGGTCAATCGGCCACTCGATAAAAAACGGATCAAAGTTCCGGGAAAGCCGCATACTTCGGCTAAACATCCTCACGTCTGTCATAAGTTGACGGATGTCTGAGGAATACATACCGTGGAAGTATCGAAAGAACAGTGACACGCATCCCACATTTCGACGATTCGCAAGGGTGGCAATAGAGTTGGATACCCTACTGTCCCCTATCAACACCATCGCTCGAGAAGCTTCAAAGATGTCCTAGGACCACCTGCCCATATATGGGAGTCATATTCCATCCTAGGCCTGATGTAGGTGCTGTAGATATTAAGAACATCAGATGGAGTGAAGTATTTCTTGCACCGCTTTAAAAAGCCTAGACACTTGAATGCATCTTTCGACACTCCAAATACATGATTTGCCCAATGGACATCACATTGAATTTTCATGCCCAGAACAGCAAGAGCGTCTGATTCATCAATATCCACACCGTCCATAGACAATGACGAAACACATGGGTCAGCAATCCGCTTATGCGACAACAACCAACTCTGGGTCTTGCCGGCAATAAAAAAAAACGAGATCCTGGTCGAGTATTTCATTCACCTTCCGGCGTTTGACTCTTGAAGACTTGTCCTACGGACGAATGAATGAGTGTTCGAACTCTCGGACGATGTTTTAAAACCTTTTTGTTACACGGTACCTGTTCGATTTCTATGAACACATTAGTTAATGTTACATTGCAAAATAAAAAAGTAGTTTTTGTGCTGAAGCCATTGCTATTGCACTTTAATTTTTCTCACATCTGCTTTAACATTAGATGTATTATTGTTAAAATAAATAAAGCAATATTTAGCTCACTGAAATAATTGTTTTTGACAAAAAGTATTGAATAGTATGGAGGACTTATTGCACTCTTTTTCCGCTCTTATGTAGAGAGTCTGAGTGAAACAGCTTAAACGAGTCTTATTCTCTTTATATAATATTTTAATATAAATGCACCATTTCGACAATTTTTTACATAAAACAATACAAAAAACAAAAATGTTTCAAAAGGCATCAATATTTCACATCAAAATTGTGAATGGACCAAGTTATCACAAAAAGAAAGTAATACGTTTTGAATCGTTCGCCAGATGTCGTCAGTGCTTCTGAGTCATACAAATCGTTCCATGAGTTCTCTATACTGGTTGGGTGATTGGTTGAAAAGGCTGAAAGACAGCACGCTGTCTAGCACACTTAGGCTAAAGAAGCCCATTGTGATACCTGCAGTTTCCTCCATAGCAACTATTGACTAGTCGTCTAGTCAATTTGCCCTTTCAATAAATGTGTCTATAAGACTTACATGAATATTCCTACTTTTCAGTCCTGCCAGAGCAGGGCTATCCAAGAGGTGTTGCGTCGTTTCCTCGTCATCTTCCATGCAGCATTTACCCAGAATCTTAGGGCGTGTTTTCCTACAAGACAATAAGCGTGTTTTGGTTACACCGCTTGCTTATATATTCGCTTGATTTGTATGAAGCACTTAGCGAGGGCTTAGCGAGTAAATTTTTTACATCTTTTACCGTTTTTAACCATTTTTCAAATTTTTTACTAAAATGACTTCTCGCTAAAAAGCCGTTTTCTTTGCAACTTAGCAAGCAATAATCGCTTGCTTGTAACCAAAACACGACTAATGTCCGGACAGTTTTCCTATCATTGTGGATAACCTGCCACTCGGCAAGTTAGGAAATGCCAAAATGCAAGAAGTTAGATAGTTTTTGTGATGCTAATGTACATTTTGTTAGATTTTATTTGTTTTGTATGCCATTTATTAGCATTCGCAATAGGGTGTTATGCTATGGTGTCGATTAGAAATTGTTGTTAAATCGCCATCGCTGCCACGCCAGTTTTGATACAATAATCCAAATTGAATAAAAACAAGTAAAAGTGTTAAATTCGGCTGTGCCGAATCTTTGATACCCTCCACCTTAGTGTTAACCAGCAAAATATTACATTTTAAAAAGGACCTTTTTTAAGAAAATGTACTTTTTTAAAAAAAATAAAAATAAGTTACTTGTTCACAAATGCAATTACTTGTTCACAAATGCTCACAATGCTCACAAATGCATTGCTCACAATGCTCAAATGCTCACATTGAAAATGTAATTTGAAATGTACTTTGAAATGTACTTAATGTACTTTGAAATGTACTTTGAAATGTACTTAAGAAATGTACTTAAGAAATGTACTTAAGAAATGTACTTAAGAACTGTGCATTTCTTAAGAAGAAATGTACTTAAGAAATGTACTTAAGAAGAAATGTACTTAAAAAATGTACTTAAGAAAGAAATGTACTTAAGAAATGTACTTAATGAAATGTACTTAAGAAATGTACTTTGAAATGTACTTAATGTACTTTGAAATGTACTTTGAAATGTTCTTAAGAAATGTACTTTTTTTAAGAAAATGTACTTTTTTAAAAAAAATAAAAATAAGCTACTTGTTCACAAGTAAAATAAAAAAGCATTTTTTAAAAATAAAAAAGCATTTTTTGAAGAACTGTTAAAAAAAAAACAAGCTGCAAAGCATTTTTTAAAAATAAAAAAGCATTTTTTGAAGAACTGTTAAAAAAAAAGAAAAAAAAACAAGCTGGGACGAGAGTTGAACCAACAACCCTCAGACTCCAACGCGCAACCCTTTACCCATCAGGCCACAGCGACCTTAGATGAAGTTTTACAAAATTCATATAAATGTATGAACACATGAAAGTACATCTAAACATTCTAAAGTACTTACCTATTATAAAGAACAACAAAGATTTTCAACATGGAAATTCACCACACGGCAAAAGGAGTAGTTTAGTATAAAACTCCAAAAGTTAATGTGAAAATTTTATAAGTTTTTTTACGTTTCCAATCATAAAATTTTTTCCAATGGACCAATTTCGCTGATTTTCAATACCAAACTGCTCAGGAATACGTGGAACATTCTGACCAAAAACCAAACCGCGTTATCGCCGATTGAAGTCGTGAGAATGTTTTCAACAGACGGACAGACGGACATGGCTATATCGACTCCGGTTGTTATAAGGATCAAGAATATATTTACTTTATGGGGTCGCAAAGCCTTATTTCTATATGTTACAATCAGAATGACAAACTGATATATACCCTCTATCACTTACAGTGGAGGGTATAAAAAGAAGATCCTGCCCGAGACACACTGATCTTCTCGTGTTTTATATTTATCGTCTCGCCCCAATTCAACGCGTCCAGATAAACTCCAGTGTGATAATAAAACAGAGATAGTTGGAATTTCAATGTGATTTATTTGAATGCGTTGAAAATCAGTAGAGAGCGATATGATAAACAATGTTTATCGATTTGTTTTCCGGCGCAAAAACAAACAACGAAGACGGTTTGCCAACACGCGAACATGCAACGTACAGCTGACCGTGCGAAAAACAGGGAAATTACAGATTAATCCCACAGACTTCCAACGATTGGCCTTGCGCTTTATTGATTACCATCGCAAAAGCCAATCGAATGGGGAACTGAATTCGTTTGAATTGGAATGGAAGATCAGTTGGAATAATCAGAATTCGTATGAAAAGGACTTCCTCTCATTTAAATTTGCCCTTGATGATCGTCGCTTGAATCACATGTTTCATCAGTTTATTGACGGACAATCGCATACCGTTGTACAATTTCGGATGATTAGGATTCCGAAACTTGATTATGATCGATCCCACAGTCAGCTGTAAATTATGCGGCGGAGTTCCTGACACATCAAGCGAGTTCAAAAATTCCGTCGGATGATTGGCGCTTCATTCTCGTCGGTCACGCTGTCAACGGATTTGAATGAACTGAGTTCTCCAGCGATTTGACTTCGATTATTGAAATTCAAGCTATTGACGCCCTTATTCCTAGCTGCTAGTATTGCCAGTTCACTAATCCAATCGAGATTTTTATAATTTTCTGCAATGCCGGGGAACACTTCGGTGATGATTTCCTCTTTCGACGATGTGAACTCGCAAAAATTTGCCGGGAACGATATCAATCCAGTCGAAACATCAACACAAATTTGGTCATTGCAAGCGCCAGCAGTTGTCTCGAGAATTCGGCAGCCGATGGGTCGTTCTGCAACGCGACTCTCATGTTTGTGGTCAATTTGAACGTCTTGACATGCCGCCACAAAGAACTCGACTTAATGCATGCATTAAGTTCATCGGCGTTCATCAATCTGTGGAGGTCAATATCATAGCGCCACCCCATAAATCCTTCATCGTTTGGTTTCGCTGTCGCCGAATTCTTGGTCATTCTGCACGTTGGCTTGTCAACCGTGAAAAGATTCATCGGCAGCTTCAAAGCGGAATGTAGTGTTCGACCGCCTTCCAACAATGTGGCAGCAATGCCAGACGATGCAATAGCCAATGCAATTTGAGATCTTGACCGAATATCTTGCCTGTCTCATCGGGAGCATCGAGAAAGTAAATGCCTCCCATTCCATCATCAGCGAATCGTACATGCTCTTCTGCTCAGTATTCAACAGGGGCACATTTGCTCGAACTCTTTCGGCTAGTGCATCTCGATCAATGTCTTGCTCCCGTGGCAATTGGCGATTTAATGCATCGTGCATCGAACGATTTGGTCGACAGCTGACTGCCGTACATGAGCACTCACATGTCTTCGATCATAACTAACGCTTCGTTGAGTATCTTGTCTTTAATTTCAAGATCGAAATTCGAAGTTGTCGTGCGAACTCTGTGCAAAATGTTGTCAGCCATCTCGTCCTTATATTGGTCCCACCATGCGGTCGGCTTGTGGCTATGATGGTCGCAAACAATGTACGAATATGATTTGCTGGCGCCGAAACAGTTGCATCGGCGAGCGTTGAGTCCAAATGTGTATCGTTTTCGAACAAATTCAAACGTTGGCAAGCCTCCCGAAAAGTGGCGCTCAGCATGTTCGCCCGAGGGCATTAGACGAATAGACATCAGCGAAGTCAGCAACAGCATCACCTTTCTTCCGGCGTTGAAGCTTCTTCGATAAAGCCATCCCTGTATACTTATAATAGCGTGGAATTTCCGACAGAGTAAAGTCCTTGCGAACGGATCGCTTGCGTATGTCGTAAAGAAATTTGTCAATGTTGTCTCTGGTATTCGTTCTCCTCTTTGTGCTGCATTTGTGTCCATAAAGTAGACATGTTGGCCGTTACCCAAGTGAACTGCTAAATGTACGGCAGTCGGGTGATGTTCATGAATCGGAAATGAAAACAGCCGCCAAATTACCTCAGTACATCTCACGTAACGTCTAAGTTGAAATTTCGTCACCTCGTCGATTGCATTCGGATCGGCAATGACAAACACTGCCATGTCGCTTCCTTTGTTCACATATTTGCAAACGTATTTGATTGAGTTGCAGTACTCAACATTGCAGTGGGTTGAGAACGTTTTCTACAAAAGCTGACAATATATTTCCTTTCACTTTCATCACGATTGATCTGCCGTTGTCATCAGGAGAACGACGCCGATACAATGGATATCCGTCGATTCCACTGATTGTGTCAGCTACCAACGGAGGGGGAAAACGCTTTGTGCAATTTTCGTTTTCCATGCACAGTGAGTCTGGGTTGTGAACTCCGCAAGGGTCATGGATCAAATTCATTGTCACGTAGGAATGAAGCTTCTGGTATTTTGGCAGTATGATCTGGTCGGATCCGAAATTTTCCAAACTTTACAATCAATTTTCCACCTTTACATCGTCCTAAATCATCGAATCATGCATTAACATACAAAATTTCGTCAAAAAATAAAATTTTTCGCTCTTTTCTGGAATTTTCCGAGTTTTCCACTACGAGTTTTCTATATTTCCACTCGAAAAGCCATCCCGGAACAATTGCATACAAAAATCCATTGAAAAAATCAATTTTCGATTGTTCCAATTTCCCAACTTTTCCGAATTTGAGCCAAATCGGTCCAGCCGTTCTCGCAAGGCCTTCCACAAATAAGGCATGCCGAATGGTTCTTTTGTAATGCCTTCCTAAAATAAGGCCTGCGGAATGCATGAATTTTTTCATCAGATATAATCAAGAAGAAGATTTTTACAATTTTGGTAAAACTCTTTTCCGATTCATTTAATAACCGTAATTTAATTTAAATTTCATACAAATATTAAAATATTTTTTATTTAATATTTTTCAGGGTATTTTTAAAATATTCAATTTGAAGTTGGACGTGGTAAAACTTTCTAAGACAGATACGTACATACTTATAAATAAATATGTAGAAGTGGATAATTATTTTGTGATAAAATAAATTTGTTTATCAAAAATAAATGAAAGTAAATGTCTTCTAAGGCCTTCTTCGTTGCATGCCATCTAAGGCCTTCTTTAGGCAATGGGCAAGGAGGGCCTTGCCTCCCAATATCACGCAATGTTAAAAAGAAAGGAGGAGGTAATGTGTAGGGAAGACCTTCCGTACTTTAAAGAAGGCCTGTTTGGTTATGATTTCAGGCCTTCCAGGTCATGACTTCCGCGCCGGGACTCACTTCATCTGCAATTTTCATACATAATCATTTGATGAATGACTGACTGAAAGAGTAATGCAAAAATACAGTTACACACATATAACTTAGACTGTGAATATTCTATCTCTGTCCTTCATTTATTCTACTGCTCTCGACAGAGCATAATTTCTGAAGTAAACAGTGCACCAACCACAGTTGCATTTGTATCACAAAGCTGTTTCTGGACCACAAACACTAATATATATTAATCATTGTGTCTTCAACTTGTAGTATTGAATAGCAAACACAATGTGTTTGGACACAAGTATACATGTATAATGTCCCTGAGCCCCCGGGGTTGTTCGAGTCCGGATAAGTAAGCATAAGTATACAAGCTCCAAACACACATTACGTTTGCATCCAAACAACAAAAAGATACATTTTTCAGCGCGTAAAGCCAACAAATAAATTTTAGACGATTCTGTTTCATCTATCTATTCAAGTTACAAACCTTCTCAGATTATCTTTTCGAACAGGATCATAAGAACAAGTAAGATACTGTATTGACAAAAAATACAAATGTGGATTGATATCGACAAAATAAAGGCCACCTTAACATAAATTTTCTAACACATAATACACGTATAGACAAAAAAGTTTCCTTACACGTGTGAGTTAATGTTCTGACATACTTACATTTGCATATAAAAGATTTTCTTAAAGTTATAAATAATATTTTGGTTAAAGGATGTAAGGACGAAACATTTTATGCGATTCTTCTACATTGATTTAGATAAAATATAAATATTTCTTTATTCTTACTTATGAGTTTAATAGTTTCTTAATAATAATAAAATAAAAAAATTCGAATTCCCATGATATTTCACGGAGAGGCTGAAGGGGAAGAGTTTAGTACTGACTGATTGGTATTTTTAGTATTGATTCCGAATGTTGAAAGTTTTTGTATTGTATTCTCGTAATTTTAATTTTCAATTTTAATTGCTGTCTGGCATCACTTTTCTTTGAAATTTCTTTGACTAATTCAGGCACTACAGTTATTGGATTTTATTCTCTTTCAAACTTCTTATATCCCCACAAGCTTTAATGGAAAGGACTAATTTGTAATTGTTTCAAAATAAATAAAAAACAACAACGTAATTTAGAATTCAAAACACATACACACATCAGGAGTAAATAAAATTCAAACTTTTTGTCAAATTAAAAATGTCTTTTTTCGCAAAAAAAAAAAAACTTCCAATGAAAATATAAACAAAATTACTCGAGAAACAAATAACCAAAAGAAAGACAACAAGAATACAAAGGATACTAACTATAAAATACAAACAAACAAAACCTACATACTAACACACACACACACACATGGAGTAAGCGAGGGTCCTAGGCAAGGGTCGTGGCCATTTTTCTGGCAAAGTACGAGTATGTAATTTTGCAACATGTCCATCAAAGGACACAGCCCAGCACAAGTTTGACAGTAAATATTTGCTTATGCTGTGGCCATAGAACAAATGTTAGAAATTCTAATAATAAAAAAAAACCGAACGTATTCATTGAATATCGAGGGATACATGAATTGAAACCAAATGCCTCGGCTCGCATGCCGGGAGCAGGGGCAAAACAAATATCGAATTCAATTTTTTATGAGAAATAGAAAACTAAAAGGCAAATATCAACGTAGCAAAGTTGAAATTGTATGCAATTTTTAAAGCAAACAACAACTGTATTTACTAAGTGTAGAAAAGGACTACATTAGTGGAGGGTGGTGTTGGTGGTATGTTTTTAGTTGATATTTGAGTTTAATGTTTCCATCACAAACACACACGTACGCTACTCTACTCTACAATAAATTAGAGTGAAAAAGGACTGTCATTCGATTAATTGTCATGATGAATGTGACCATTTAGGGTGGGGTAAACTCATATGTATTCCGTTATGTATTTTCAAGATATGATCTATTATGCTGTTCTGTGGTAGGGGACATGGTCTAACGATATAAAGATATAGTTTATAGTCTATTCATTAACATTTGTAAGTCTTTGTTGCAAATCTATCTGGGGATATTTTTTTCTTTCGTTATTTATTCATATAATCAATATTCATTTAACCCTTTTTTCCTCGCAGATTTCCTTTCAAATGTCCCCAAAACACAACATTGTACTTTCACTTCCAAAAGTCATCCATCATTTTCATGTGCACTTTGTTTTTTTGGCCTGTTCTTCCATACAAAATCATAATTATTTGAAAAAAAAATTGTGGAAAAATAATGGAAGGACATAAACTCAATATTTAATCAATTAACTCGTAATCATCATCAGCATCATGAAGAGTCATATTTTGGAACGGTGGGACAAACAATGAAGAGAACCATTGTGACAAAACTTATTCAAGAAATTTCAACTCATGCATTCGCAGAACTAATTGTCTGAAAAGAGCACGTAGCAACCATAAATTCGGCTGTTACCACCGAACTGCAGTTGCCAGATACGAATTGAGGATGTCATGATTGAATTTAGTTCCCACAACTGAAATTCGGTTAAAGCAACGTCTTATATGTTGTGGCAATCCCAAATGCGGTTGTGGCAATCCTAAATGCGGTTGTAGCAACCTCTAATACGGTTGTGTGCAACCTCAAATGCTGTTGTGGCAACCTCTAATGCGGTTGTAACAATGTCTAATTCAGATGTGATAACGTCTAATGGGTTTGTGATAAACTTTATATCCGGTTACGGATAATTCTGATATTTTTTGTGTGTATATAAGGATGATTTCTTTCTGTAATTTGTACTTCGTTCTACTGGTCAAGTTTCAGCGAACGAATATCAACTGGTTGTACGACTGTTAAATACTCTTACCTACATTGACCATTACCCATTGAAATATCGATAGAAAAGAAATACGCAGCTACATTTCGACAATGTTCCAAGGGGATAATAGAGTTGGCTCCACTACTAAAGGGTTTTTCAATAATAGAAATTCTTTATTCCTGTGAAAGTATGTTCGATGCCATTATGTGTGGATCTCGATTTCTTTTGCATGGCCACCACGGGCACGCTTGCAGAAGTCCAGACGCTGAACTCAATTTTCGACGGTTTTCAAGCATAAATCGGCCGATACTGCTGCAATTTCACGTTCAATATACGTACGAAGTTCATCAATCGTCGCTGGCTTGTTGGCATAGACCATAGACTTGACATAGCCCCACAGGAAATAATCTAACGGCGTCAAATCGCACGACCGAGGCGGCCAACCGACTGGGCCATTTCGTGAGATAACACGTTCACCAAACTTGGTTTCCAATAAATTGATTGTGGCATTCGCTGTGTGTCCTCCAAGTCCTCCAGTGTCCACATGTCCTCCAAGTCCATATTATCCAATTGGGGCCAAAAATATTCGGTTATCATTGAACGGTAGCGATTCTCATTCACAGTAATGTGCCGGTCTTGATCATCACGGATGAAGTACGGCCAATGACGCCGCCGGCCCATAAACCGCACCAAACCGTAATTTTTTCGGGATGCAATGATGACTCATGGATTACGTGTGGATTGCTGTCTGACCAATAACGCATATTTTGCTTATTGACGAAGCCATTCAGCCAGAAATGAGCCTCATCATAAACTGGACGTAGCGCTCTTAAAGTTGAGGCCACTGACTCCAAATTTCGGTAGTAAATTTTAATAATTCCGACTCGTTGTTGGCTCGTATATCTTTCCATGATGAAATGCCAAACATTACTGAAGAGAAATGTCAAAAGAGCGGGGAAAAATATGCCGTCGTTTGCTGTCTCTTCGATTTACATTTGTAGCGTCTCTGTTGAAAAACCCGTTATCTACTAACAGCATCATGGCTATCTTTAATACACGGTCTAGAAACTACAAGTTTAACTTAGGGGCATTATCCCAAATATGAGAGCTATTCCGTGGGATGTACGTGATACAGATATTGAGAAGTTTAGATAAAGAGAGGTTAGACAGCCGTCGGCGGTGCCATGGTTAGTGTGCGCGTCTCTTGTACGTGAGAACGTGTTTCGATTCCTGCTCTGACCACCTTAGATTTCTTTTGACGACGGTCACATTGCTTAATGACGGCGACACTATCGAGTAGTTAGCCATGAAAAAGCGTTTCAAAGTATCGTGCAAAACCGGTGTAAAACTGTAGATCTTAATCAGTGACTGTAAAACTAGAAAGTGCGCACACCTCACTGGTGCTGAGAAGCTCTGCCCCGTCCCTTCATGAAATGCAATGGGAAACTATTTAATTATTTATTTAGATGGACAGAAGGATCTGCTGCGTCGCTTTAAAAAGCCCAAAGACTTGAAAGATTCCGAGCCTTTAAACACGTGTTTATTCCAGCGGGTATCACGTTGTATTTTCATGCCCAGAATATCAAGAACTTCTGATTGTTTAATATCAATACCACACATTAGAAATCGATGGTAGAGACTAGTCAACTGTGAGCTTTTGCGAAAGAATGCAACACTGTGTTTTACGCGCATTAAATCATAATACGGAGAGAGTTCTTTTTATGCTCAATAAAACTTGAGCGAGTACAAATAAACAATCGCAATTTTATCAAGTAAACCCGTTAGCGAATTTAAAATGTAAAGATCTGAAAATATAAATCGCTGACCATAGTAAAATATCCATGTAGTAGCAGTAGATGTTGTTTTAGTTGTAGGCAACAACAACAGGCTTTTTGTTTTTGTTTCATTCGCTTTTGTTGTCAAACTCTACACGAATGTACACCAACAATACAAGTTACAAAACAGTAAAAAAAAACAAAATACATATGTGTTTCACAACTGAAGTGATCAATGTAAAAAAACTAAATCAGCTGTTCACAGCTACTACTTGTTTATTTTACTATGTCGCTGTCGAACATTTCATGAACATGAAATCGTGTACGAGTTTAAAATCTAAAGGTCAAAATAAGCAACTCTCTCCCGAGCGAGCACAAAAAGAGCGAATCTCGAACCCAAATCTGTAAGTTGTTATCGTCGCTATCAGCTCATGCATATATTTTGAATTGAATCGATTGATACCTGACGATCTAATTCCAAAAATGGAAGTGATTCGGCAGAAAGATTCGTCAGCGATCCGCTGTGAAGTGGCAAAAGCGTGGTAGGGACGTAGTATATCGGACTAGAGAAAGGAACAAGTCCAGGTTCAAATAACGCAAGGGAAAATATTTAATTTTTAAAATTTTATAAAATTTCACTTTTAAATTCTAATTACTTTACGCTGTGGAAGTCAAAAAACGAGAGAGGGCAGGAGAGGAGGTTATACACTAATTCGGGTACGTGGAATGAAACTGCGTCATTAATTTTTCCCAAAAACTATCATTGGTAACTTTTTAGATGTTAATATATTGTTTTGAAATTCAATTCAAATATCAAACCAGTCCCATACACAATGGTATGGATGCTTTTGCGTTATGGTAACCAATTCTTCTATACTGATGGAAAATAATTGATCAAACACTTTTCCATATTCCGATTAATTACTCATATTACTTAAAGCGATGCATTTCTATTAATCTTCCCAGCATCTTCCAATTGCAGCCAGGAAGCTTCTTATTGCTTCTCTCAAATCGATATTCGGACGCTTATCCAATGAATAGCAAATCATTTTTACATGATCACCAGGAAGAATTGTTTTATTTTATTCAAATATCAACCCAGTTACAATGATTCCAAGTCCGTGATTCCATCCACAAAACTATTGACGCTATTGCGTTAGGATGACTAATTGATCAAATACTTTTCCTATGCATAGCTTAGGCGATAAATAAGCGAAACGAAAAAACATCGCTAGGACGTGTAATCGTCCAAACAACTTACTACTGTTTCCAGAAAGATTCCGACTGATTACTCAAATCGCGATTCAATCGCTTGCGCGACGATAAAGCGACCCATTTCGATTAATCTTCCTTGGGTTTTGCAATTACTGCCAGGAAAGTGCTTATTATGTCCCTCAAATCGCTATTCGAATGATTTTGCGATAGAACAGCAAATCATCTTCATATGATCACCAAGTAGAATCGTATAATCTTCGTAGCGACATAAGAATCATCTACCTTATTTATGATTTATATATTACATTCTCTCTCTTCGCTAGATCCCAAAATATGTTTGTTATTATTCAATTTATTATTCAATTGTATTAATTAAATTTATTTTTTAATTGAATTCAATTTTATTTATTATTCAATTTGAATATTTCGCATTCGAATTTCCAGATATAAAATGAGGGAGTTAGTAAAGATTCTGCTTACGAGACGAGTTTTTCCAAATGTATATTAGAGTATGGTTGAGTGACTCATTCATTCCCATCCTCGCTCCTTGCACCCCGGAAAGACTATACCAAACATGTATTGGTGTCATGCGCAAGAGAGTAAATAGGGTCGGCAGTCCAATCAAGTAGGTCGATGATGAAAATTATTCATCCATTTATTTCCTTGCCTCCTGACAGCCCAATGGGCCAAATAACTGGTGATTAATTAATAACTTGACACATTACTCGATCATAAAATTATTAAAATTAACTTAGTATGAATATTTAAATTTACCTTAAAGCTTTTTAGAAATTGAACGAGAGAGGACAGGGGGCCTTTTGCCACCCCCGCATTAATTTTATACTCATCGGATTATATGAAAAGCTCGTAATATATCGAGAGAAGTAACTCTGAACGGAAAACCTTCGTAAGCGAAAAAAAATTGTTTGTCGCTCCAACAATTTCTGTCATCAATGTGAGATAACGTATAGTTTCATCGCCGCAACGGAAATGTGTTCATTAACTGAAAATGATAGATGATTGCTAATTAAATGAAAACTATTGACTGTACTGATATCAGAGTGATGAAAGTTTAAACAAAATCGTGCCGTTGAATTTCCGTTTTGAATTTCTGAATATTAAAAAATTTTGTTGAATACACACCTCGCCTAAATGATAAATAGGTTGACCTAAAATGACAACCAAAACGAAAAGTGGGGGTTTGTTGGGAGTCAATTGTACATTAAAAATCCACTTGAATCAAAATCCGAGCTGATCCTTTTTGGAAGATGCGGGAATTTTTTGTCTGTGGACACTTTCAGACTTAAAGTTGCATCAAAAAAGTACAAAAATACTAACTTTTGCATCCCTGAGACGCCATTTTAGGTCAACTCATTTGTCATTCAGCCGAAGTGTGAGACATACAATATTATATCGTGTATTCAAAAATTGTGTTATTCCTTGTGTTGAAAATCATGGAGAAAAATATGTTTTTAGAAAATTGTAAATTGACAAATGGTCACTTAGACCATAAATGTGATCACGAAGAAAACAGATTAAAAGTATGCGCACCATGTGGTAAAAAAATTTGTTTTGGCAATCGTAAACGATCAGAGTTTTCAATTTCTGAGAATCTTGCTGGTTTGATTAAGAAGCATGTAAACGAACATTTTGACGTGTCAAATTCCAAATTTCCCGTAAGTATTTGCTGTACATGTCGAATTACTATATTGGAACGAGAGAAGGGTAGTACTAGAAGACCGTTTCCAACAATGCCTAATTATGAAGACTTAAAGTTATCAAAACAACAACGTACTTTTCACGCTAAAATAGATATAAATAATGGTATTAATGGCGCTGCTTCAAATACACAACTTCCTGCTAAATATGGAGAAAGTAATACCGGCAAGAGAACCCATATGAAAATTTGCAGTATTTGTTTTCAAAATATTGGAAAAGGTGTGTGTCATTTTTGTGGTGCAGGTTCATCGTCGTGTAGTGCTCGCGGAAACGTCTTGAGCATAGTAGAAAAATTACCAGAAAAGCAACAAAACCAAGTAGTAACATCAATTTAAAGAAAAAGAGCGTCCGATGAGAATACGATCGATGGTGACGTTATGAATATAAGAGGTTCTAAAATGAGGGTTGTTTTGAATAAACAAAACGATAAGAAAATCGTTTTTACTGCTGAAGGTTTAGACAAATTCCAAGCTACTACCGGATCATCTCAAAATTAGATTAACAAAATGACCAATTTCATTAGAAGTTTCGCTGGAAGAAAATCTATTCCCAAAAATTATAAAGAACATATGCGCGAAAAATCTAACGCATTGGGACATGTTTATAAGGAAGCTATTCGCTCTTTTGAAGCCAAAGAAGGTGTAGTTAATAGACCTGTTGTACTATATGCGAATGCATCAAAACTTATTGAGTCAATCTTTGAAAAACGGAATGTTGTAGAGATCCAAAATGCTAAAATAAAATTGATGGCAGATGGGGGGCAAGGCTTTTTTAAACTTTCTATAATAGTTTTGACCGAAAATGAAGAAGCGCCAGAAGATGAATGTGATTCATATTACAATGAATGTAAGAGAGCTCCATATTCCACTGGTGGGAGTATGTCAAAGAAACGAAATTTGAACAGCGTTTACAGGTTAATTATTCTATCGATTGTTCCGCAAATTAAGGAAACTTATGAAAATATTAAAACTTTATTTGAATTTACAAAGGTTAATGAGATTCCCTTTAAATTTAGCTCTGACTTTAAACTTATGCTAATAGTCAACGGACAGCAAACTGCAACAGCAACATATCCTTGCCCTTACTGTTTTTTTACATTGCCTGAATTACAAGCTTTTGGAAAATGGACTGGTGATGCCGATGGAGATGAACCAATGGAAATTGACGGTGAAAATATAATTTTGAAAACATTTAAAAATTTAACAGATGATTATAATAAATTTAAATGTTATGGCAGAGATAAAAAGTATGCTAAGGAGTGCCATAGTACCGTAAATAGGCCTCTATTTTTTTACGATAAAGAATCGACAATTGAAGATGTCGATAATGATAAAGAAGAAAAAGACATTTGC
The DNA here is from genome assembly GCA_963931995.1 of Phaonia tiefii. Taxonomy (NCBI): domain Eukaryota; kingdom Metazoa; phylum Arthropoda; class Insecta; order Diptera; family Muscidae; genus Phaonia; species Phaonia tiefii. The sequence goes on from OZ008368.1 coordinate 297,531,032, forward strand.
ATTTACGTTCTTCAGAAATGTATTTTGCCTGAACTGCATCTTTTACAAGGATTTACAAACCATCTATTCTGGAATGGCATAGTCCCTCTTGTAGGACGCGAAAAGGCTTTGCTATGGCCAACAAAATTAAAGTTAGTCGCCAAAAATTGGCAGGGTGAAATTTTCGAGGGTAATGCATGCAGAAAACTTTTGCAAGAATCGGATAAACTGCTTGATCTTGAAATTTATGAGAATATTGGTCCATTTAAAATACAGCCATACGTCGCTGCCTTTCAGACGATGAATATAATTGTACATAATTGTTTCTCCACTCGACAAGCCGATATCACGAATTTAGATGTTAACTTAAAAAAACTTCGGAAAGCACTACAAAGTACTGGAATAACTTTAAAAATGCATTCCGTACTTGATCACCTAAACGAGGGAATTTCATTATTGAATAACGATGGTTTGGGTGTATGGTCGGAACAGCCCGGTGAATCTGTTCACAGAGAATTTCTAAAATTTTGGGAAAGATTCAAAATAAATTTAATAGATGATCCATCATATCATATTCGCTTAAAAAAAGCGGTAGTTACCTTTTCTTCTCAGCATATATAGAAGTATATTACAGGAATTGTTTACTACATTTCATTATTAGTTTTAGTATTACTAATTTGCAACATAAATAATTTAATAGTGGATTAGGCCTACAGGGGAGACCACGTTAAAAAAAAGTGCGCCATGATATTTATCTCGTTAGATGGTGTGGAAACAATATCGCTTTATTTAATGTAAAACACACACACACATATAATATTAAGACCAACTTACAATTTTCTACAATTCATTTGAAAAACTTAAACAAAATAATATATAAAATTTTTGGGAAAAATAAAAAAAGATATTTTTAGTTTTTTTTCGCGCAAAACTGACTTTTGTGCAGAAAAGATTCATTTGGTTACAAGTTTCTTAAAGCTGAAGTCTAAGCGCTTCCAATGACATATAACACAATATAATATCTTTCCGATTTGATGGTGGAATCGTGGGGAAAAGAACGCTACCTCTAAGAAAAAGCACAAAACGGAGATTAAAAAAACAAAAAATCCCCATATCTTCTAAAAAGGATCAGCTAGGATTTTGATTCAAGTGGATTTTTAATGTACAATTGACTCCCAACAAACCCCCACTTTTCGTTTCGGTTGCCTATTTAGGTCAACCTATTTATCATTCAGGCGAGGTGTGAATAGAAATTCATTAAAAATATTTTGGTAATGTCATATTTTTTTTTAAATGTTTAGTTGGACCTATATATTTTTGTTTATTACTTTTCGAAGATGATATCGGCAAGTGATCACCGCCTTTGTTAATATCCAATTGGGCTCTTTTTCTGGTGAGAACTTCGGGCGATAAGCCCTCCCACTCTTGTTGGATATTGTCTTTGAGAGTTTCACAAATGCTGTGGCTTGTTCAGAGATTCTGTGACTTGTTCAAAATATCGTACACCAAAGAAAGAAGTTTGGAGCGGTCAAATCGGGCGATCTCTCCGGCTGTTGCAAATCGACCAACTCTATATATAAATCTCTGGTCACAAACAATAACAGCCTAACTCGAGGTAGGACAAAATTTAAAAAAATTTTTGAGAAGTCACCGTTCTCAAATAAGCAACTTTTTTTGTTAAGAAGTAAGTAAAAGAATTCGTTTCCTTGTTATCTGTAATAAAGTTATCACAAAAACTCCGACTCCTGATTTCCAGTAAAGATATTAAACTTGAAACTGCTCTCCCTGAAAAATTTTAGAACCCACTTAGGCTGTTATTGTTTATGACCACAGATATATATATAAAATTGTTGCGTTACTGACTGACTGACTGATTCATCAACGCCGTGTCCAAACGGCTAACGGTAGGATAATGAAATTTGGACTGCATACTCCTTTTGGGGTAAATATGCGAGATAAAAAGGGATTTTTTGAATTCGTACTCTAAGGGACAAAAATTGGGTAAAAAGTGATAAAAATGATACTATACTAAAATCTAAACCAGAAAAATAAATAGTACTTTTAGATAGTTTTATGGAATTTTTTTGGTACCGTTCTGGGTACTTTTGTTGATACAATTTTTAGTACCTTTTGCTTCCTTCTTTGCAATTTCTCTTATAGTCTGTTTGAAGTCGTCTGTACCTTTTCTCGTACATTTTGATACTTTTTATGTACTTTTTGGTACCCTTTTAGTCCTTTTGTGTTCCGTTTTTCAACATCTATACATCTTTCTGGGTATCTTTCTCCGTTCATTTATGGTGTTAATAACAATTTTTTTACATTTTCACATTTTAGTACCTTTTTGGCTACTTTTTTTGTTGGTTTCATCACTTGTACTGGTTTGGGGAAACACGCGAATACTTCCACGTAAGTGTATGGATGTTTAGGATGAAGACCGCATGTGTGTCCACGTAAAAACATACATGTTTGCCAGTAAACAAGCTATTGTTTGTATTTAAATACAAGTGTGTTTGGGACTTGCAAACATATGAATGTTTGAAATGTGTTACAAACATATACATGGTTCCTGCAGAATATGTTTGGAAGGATATGATGCAGAGGTCGTCTTTTTCAGCAGGTACATGAAAACATGGATTCGTTCTCTGCAAATTTTTTTCGACAGCGGTCACCTGACTTAGTGTCGGCGACACTATCAATTATTTAGACATGAAAAAGCTACTCCAAATGTCATTCGGAACCGGTGTTAAACTGTAGGTCCCAATCAGTGAGTGTAAAAACAGAAAGCTCTTTGTAACATATTTGACGCTAAATCTAAATGATATAGTTTCTCTACAATATTTTCCATAAAATTATTATTTCTCAACTAAATCTAATTTAGCCCACTGTACCACAATAACATTTTCACTAATACCATTAACTATTTAATGACTTTATGAAAAACTTGCCATTGTTCTGGCCACAATGACACAAAAAAGGGTTAATGTACAGAGCAAAATAAAGCTTACAAGTCTAGATTGTTGTCAAACTAACTATGTGTGTACAGTGTACATCGTACAGTATGTAATGAGCAAATATTAGTGAAATGTAATCCTTTTTTTTGGCAAAAACTATAATCGAAAAGAGAAAACCCACCCCCATCATGATGAAATGCAATACCCTAGTCATTCGTTCATTTTAATGATTTAAGTTCATTAAAATTCCAAATCATTGGAGACCCATGAAAATGCAAAATACAAATCATTCATTCAGTCATCATTCAATTCATCGCCCACCATCGATAACATTCAAATTGTATAGCGAATGGTTAAGGCTTGAGCCATGTTAATTTCCCACCTCGACAAAAGGAAACGCCATTTCTTATTTGAGGAAAGAGAGAAAAGGGTTGAAATTTCCCTGTGATAACAGGGGTTGTAAATAGGATAAACATTTAGCCTCAGTAACCCATAAATTTTGCAAACAAAAAGCCTGGAACAAGTGAAAATTATCAAACGCATTCATCATCAATCATAATTATTTTGTGTAGACTCATATCTGTTTTTAACATTTGATGATTAAACATTTATTGAGGATATGTTATTTCCAATTTGATAACATGAATGGGCAATTTTGTCCATAGATCAAGGGAGTAATGGGAATTAGATTATAGAGTTACTTATCATGTAGGTGGAGTTGGATCGCCAAACTTGAGTCAAGAACCGATAAAATGTCCATTCAGCAATCCGCAGTAAAAATTTGTTCTAAATGTAGGAAATTGGTTGAAAAATTAAGATTTTGGAAAAATTGATTTCAAAACCTTGTCACTTTAGTTATTTATTGAAATTTCTTATTCTTGAATTTCCAAAATCAAAAACAAACAACCCCGATGTGAAAACAAAATAACTTAAAAAAATTAAATTCGTCCAAAAAAAATTGGTTGTTTTTTCATATGAAATAATACCCAAAAATGTGTGAAAAAACATTGGAGATTATGTCATTTCTCGTTTGGGGGTTATTTCCTTGGGGGGTATTTCATATGAAAAAACAACCAAATTTTTTGGGAAGTATTTAATTTTTTTTTGAAAGTTATTTCGTTTCCAAATTGTTTCCTTTGTTTCCATTTTGCCTTGGAGTTAATTTCATTTTTGTTCGACTTTTATTTCATTCTTTGTTTTCGGATGTTATTTTTCTTTTTTTTTTGATTTATTTCATTAGGTGCTATTTCCTGGGCGTTATTTCCTTGGGGGGTATTTCGTGGAGACAACATAAAATTGCTATTAACTTGTAGAAAAGCTTATAATACAATTTTAACTATATAATGGATGTTTTGTTTAGCTCGATAGAAATTAAAATTGTAAAAAATACCAGCACAGAAATTCTGTAACCTTTTAACTATAAAAATCGGTAGTTAACGTCAAAATTCATAAAATTTCAATACAAAATTTCCGAAACTTGTCAATTTAAATAACAATTTTTATCGTTAAAAAGTTACAGTATTCCGGTGCAGGAAAAATTAAATTCTAAACAAAAAGGTTTTTTTCTCGAAAGATCAATACGTGCATTAACATTTGAAAATGACTTCGGCCATATGGCCACCGCGGCGGTTCATGATGAAGCGCATTTTGGACGTCCAAGTATGAGTCACTTTTTCGAGCATTTCTGGGCGTATGTCGCGAACAAATGTGGTCTCCAAGGCGTCAATTGTTGCTGGTTTATCAACATAAACCAGTAACTTCACGTAGCCCAACAGGAAATAATCGAGAGGCGTCAAATCGCACGACATTGGAGGCCAATTAGCAGGTCCATTTCTCGAAATCAACTTATCGCCAATATTTGATTTCAATAAATCAATTGTTGCGGTGGCTGTATGGCACAAAGTGCCATACTGTTGATACCATATTTCGCCCGGATCAATGTCATCCATATTTTCAAACAGAACTTCATTGATCATTGTGGGGTAACGATCTCCATTGATCGTAAGGTGAGCAGCGTGTAAATTTCACCAAACGGTGCATTTTTCTGGTTGTAATGGAGTGTGTTGCTGTCGGTGGTGTAATGGCTAGTGTGCGCGGCTCTTGTACATGAGAACTTGGGATCGATCCGTGCTCTGACCGCCTTACATTTCTTTCGACGACGGTCACCTGGCTTAGTTACTGCGAAACTATCGAGTACTTAGGCATGACAAAGCTTCTCAAAATACCGTTCGGAATCGGTGTAAAACTGTAGGTCCCAATCAGTGAGTATAAAACTATAATGCGCACAGTTCACCGGTTGTGATATTATTAATCTGATATTATTAATCTGCAGAAATCTCAACGTCGACAATTTTTTTTGTGCGAGGATTCTGTTTCGAATCTCTTTGGTGATGGATATTTTTTTATAATGTAATTCTAATTTGATTTAAAATTACGATTTTGTTTTTTTTTTAAATCCTAACTAATTTATGGTGCGCATGCACGAATAGTTATAATTTGCTTTGATAATAATTTAATGATAAATAATTTTAATTGAAGTATATGTTTACTTTGCTGAATTTAATTATTTTCCAAACTTTCTTTGATGGAATTTTAGATAATTTTTTTTATTTTACGAAAAGTTAAGGGAACTTCCAGTTAAGTAGTAGAATCTGCGCCATCAATGGAAAGTGCAACAGATGGCAGGATGGGCGGGTCTAGACTTAGCGGAGGAACTTTCATCTATCCCTCTCACTCACTCTTTATCCTCACACCAAGTTATTTTTGTATAATTTGCCTCCTCAGAACTTGTATCACGGTAAAGTTATTGATTAGCTACCTACTTTAAATTATATGTTAGTGGTTCGGCCTATTTCTGAGGAGAAAGAACACCCCCCATTTCTGACTGAGCACGGCTGGTATAATAGGTAGCGCCTCTCCAATATGAAATAGGGCACATGCGATCCGTTACAATAGTTTGCTCAGATGGACGAGCATATGCGCCATAAATCAATCGCGAAGTCGTCTATAAGTTGCGCGAATCAATGATTGATTTTCAAAGTAAATTTGGATAATTTGGTAGCATTGTTTAAGCGCGAATCTGTCCATGATGATTTGCTACAGTTACTGATCAGAAATGTTAAAAAGTGAGCGCAGCATGGCAGTTCGTTTGACAGGTAACCCTTTCGTAAGTTCTGTCTTAGCCTAAAAATACCCTTTATCATACAAATCTGCTTACATTAATTGTGATATTATACCGACGCACACACGCTAAGAAAAAACTCGTTCCTCCCAAACGAAATCTCAGATAACTGAAGTTCGTTTGGGGACTGTAGTTGGGAGAAACGAACTTCTGTTAAGCCATACGTGTCATTTCGTTTGGGAGAACCAAAAAATGTTTGCAGCAAACGAGTTATGAAAAACATAAGCTGAAAAAAACGTTTGCGAGAAACGAAAAACGGTTCCGCCATCTGTTCCCTCGGTTACAACAACTGAGTTGTAGTTGATCCTAACTTAAAAAACGTTTGTGAGAACTGAAAAGCGTTTGCAGTAAACGAGTTATGAAAAATTAAAGCTGAAAAAACGTTTGTGATAAACGAAAAACGGTTCCACCAACTGTTCTTTCGGTTACAGAAACCGAGTTGTAGTTACAGTAACCGAGTTGTAGTTGTAGTTACTCTATTCAGTACAACATTACTTATACATTAAAATTTATATTTATGGTTTCCATAAGCTCTTTTTTGTGTAAATTTCCAACTTTTATGATTTTGGTTTTACCCATAAAGTTTGTTTTAAAAAAAGTTGGAATTTTTGTCTATCTTTTCAGTGTCTACTAACACGTCCGTCTCGCCTTGCATTCAAATAACAACTAAAAGCGCAGCAAACTACAACGCGTCAGTTGTCCATCCAAGATATATTGACAAGGCAAAAGCCTTTTATGTTTTTGCGTGAGTGTGTATGTCAAACGAGTGGACTGTGTATACAGTCGACAAAATGAGAAAATGAGAGAAATTTACGTTCTTATTCTGTGGTCTCATTAGAAAAATGGCTAATTTCAGTTATCGCAAACGGTTTTTAACTTACGACAAATGTAATTTTGTACGCGTTTAATGCAAACGAGATCTCGTTTGCAACAACATGATACACATTTGCGATATATGAGTTTATTTGGGAGAACTACATAAACGGTTGCGATTAATAAATTAAATCAATCAAAGTATTGTTGTGGCAACCAAGCAATAAACGTTTTTTTTCTTTGCGTGCAGTGGGCCCGATTGGAGAAAAACGATAATACTATCACAACTTTTAAAGTGATATTCTCCTCATTCTACAATGTACTCGATATTTGTAGTGGAGATGTCAGGCTTTCGGAAAATTGCATTCAGAGGTACTCTGTGTCAACGCAGTTGGTGCTACAGGGTGTCAAAATTGACAGCTTTGGTGCGGTTGAATCATTAAACGCCTGGTAAATCTTCACTTTCATGCCGATTACACAAATTTTTACTTCTGAGAATCTACTATGTAAGACAAACAAAAATATGCCAAATGTTCCGAAATATCTTTTAGGGTTATTACGAAACTTTAAAATTACCAATTTTTTCATTGACTTTTTTCAGTTTTTTTTCAATAACTCTGTCATCTGAGGAATAAGAATACATATTTCTGAAAATAGCACTAAACTCAGAGCACTTAATTAAATAATACACATTCCCGAAAAGGTAACATGACTCATTCAGTATTTTCTTTAGGATTTTCCAAGAAACCTATAAAAATGTATAAATTTTTCTGAAAGACCATGATTAAGCAAATACATGATATGTAAAATTATGAGCATTTGGAAATGCAGCATATAGTCAGTTTTTTAACAAATTTTATAATTTCGATGTTTGACAAAAATTCCGCTTGGAGTTTTAATATATATTTTTATTTTATTGTAGATTGAAATGATTTTAACTAAACCCAAAAAAAATAATGTTCCGGCGCATAAATGAACTCAGGAGCAAAGTAACAATCCGAGTGAATTTGAGCCGACAAGCTGCCGCCGCCGGTACAATTTTGGATAAAATCGGCTTAAAATAGGAGCCGGTTAACTCGAAGCAGCCGATTTTTTCTCTAGGTGTATTTAGAAGTTTTAAGTACTTTAATGTAATCAGTAACAAATACCCGGTACCGAGATACTTGGCACTTGTACTCACTTTACATGATTTGTACAACACTGCCTGACATGTCGCCTAGTTCCGTTATAATACGAGAAAGATAGAAATAGAAAAGTAGTGAAAATGGCATAAAAATCAATTGAATATTATTTTCAACAAATCTAAAGAAAGTGAAACTGACTTACGAACAACCCGAAGAATTCGGGAATGAACAGAATCTGGCGTGTTATCAGAAATTGGTAAAATATAAACGATATGCGAATGAATACGCAAAACTTGTTCCATGCTAAGGCGCCGGCTCCGAATGCTGAAAGCATTTTGAAACCTTCATCAAGGGTTATAGATTTTGTTTTCATAGTTTCGAAGAAAATATCCTCCTTAAAGCGTAAGTTCAAGTTAACTTGTTTATTTTCCCAGTGAAACGTGTAATCATATTTTAAAATTTTGGTACAAATGCAGTTTAACCACTTATTTTCAGAGATTATGTGGTTCCAATTTTTAATATAATATATCTTCGTAATTTATTATCGGATCGGGTTGTCATTGGGTGCACCTAACGCCCCATTATCTTGAAAAGTTTATAGGAAGTGTTTGTCCCTATGTTTATTTTGCTAAAAAAAATTTGTAATTTTGGAACATCATTTATGTGGTCCACCCACCACCTACTGTGGAAATTTGGAAAGAAAAAAGACATAAGGATGTTTATGTTCATATTGTTTAATGAAGCAATAAGGTTACTAACAACATCTATACACTGTTACATTTTAACATATAGCTTTTCATATCATAGTGAGATTACTGGCTAATGTGGCTGGTGCCTAAATGGTTTCTGTAGTTCAGTTGAAACACTTATTCAGGGTCTTTTTGCGTTTACGCAGGTTTGGCAGCTGTTTGTGATTTTTTTCGACGACTTGCAGCACACGGTCTTCGCCTTTGGATGCTGCTAAGAAATTAGAGCTGAGTTTTAAACCACGTTCAGCACAATCGTTCACAACATTTAACGATTGTATGTTAATCAATGATTCTTGGTAGGTAGCGCTTTCTGGCCATATCTCAACATCTGCTGTCAAGAATTGGGAATCTAACTTCAGAAGGTGAAGAAGGTCTCTCCCAACTAAAGAAGCAAGGGTTATTGACAAAGTGATAGCCGTTGGAAACTTCGGCTTTCCAAATTCCGTTAAAAATCTATTCTTCGGTATGGTCTGATCAATGACTGGCTTGACAGTTAGCATGCGGGCAGCGATAGCTTTTCGTGTTTCTGCCGGCACCGTTTTGCTCCAAAGTGCAAGTAGCACCATCTCTTTAGTTAAATATTAAAGCTGGTTTTTAAATGCGCGAACTACACTCTTGGAGATCACAGTATTTACATCTCCATACTTCAACAACTGCAAGTCATTCCAGCGCGCATCAACAGCAGAATTGCAGATTAACCACCAGGTAATATAAATGAGGGTGGCAAAATTCACAAATTCCCTCACCTTTAGAACTTGCTGCTTTGTTGGTATTGTCCTAATAGATAGTTCTTGAATCTGCTGCTCGAACAAACTTATCTTAATGCAGTATATCAGCTTGGCCATCCATCGGGCCTTGTGCAGAGCTCCTGGTCGTCTAAAGTATGACTTTAGAGAGAGATGGCACTAGGTAGAGATTGCACAGGTTCACAAAGTCTAAATAGTCATCTCTCGTCTTCCCTTTACTGATCACAGATTTAGTTTTCTCTAAAACACTGGTTCTCAGTTCACCTATAAAGCTTTGCGCCTTCTTACTGTATGAGCTAGTATCGTCTTCAGCAAGGAAAAATTCTTACGAAACCTTGTGAAGAGGGAAACATCTGGTGACCGCGATACTTCAATCTTAAGGTCGTCAAAAACATGTGACAAGATAACTTCCCCAACATGGTGGCAACAGGCTGACCAAAGAAGAGCACGACCTAACTGCTTCTGAATGGTTACACATGCTGCAGTCGCATGCCCTGTGTTGGATGCTGTTGTATCAAAGGTCATATTGATGATGGAATCGGTACAGTGCCAAGAAGCCAGTAAGCGAACAGTAAGATTAGCAATGATATCTCCAGATGGTTCATCTGTTCCTGGCTGATATGCCCTGAACACCGATAAGCTTGAGTTCACTCTTATTCCCCACTACCACTGTAAGTCTTCTCCCGCCACATGTTGGTTAGTCAATGATGGTATAAGTTTTGAGTCCCAATGAAGAGTTGTATACTTTGGAGGAATCCACTCTTCCTTACTAGTGTTCGATATCGTCTTTACAACTCTGTTTCGATATTTATCTGCTGTTGTGTACGAATTTGCAATCTTAGATTTATCTCCACTTGCCTCTTCTATGAGCGCTTAAGTGTTGCTAAGGCAACAAGTTTCGGCCGCTGCACGATATCATGTGGGATGAACGCCGTAGTTCCAGTGCGTGTAGTACGATGATGACTTTTTAGTGTACTACTCGTTGAAGGACCAGCAAAGGTTGGCTCAATATCTACGTCTTCTACATTTTCTACAGAATCTTTAGCTTCAACACCACCAGGATCCTCATTATCACTGCTACTACTGCTATTGGATGTTCATTTCATTTTGATGTTCATCTCATTTTGTATTCTTTGATACCGATTTGCCTATGATTGCTCACGGTCCTGACGACGTTTGACTTTTGCAGCCAATACTTTGTCATGTGATCCAAATGTTGCAGTACGGTTACCCTTCATGGAGTGTAGGAAATGCAAATCTTCTGCATTCTTGATTAGGTTCTCCGCATTCACAGGCCATATAGGAAAAGTTTTAGCTAAGAAATCTTCCATCTACTTGACCTTATTGAGTGAAGATGGAGTTGCTCTACATTCGCAAGGTATTATTGCACTGAGCTTTGCGTTGTCATCAATAAGTTTTGTCATCTTCTCACAGGACTTGCGTTCGCTTATCATTGGAATGTTTGCTTTCTCATAGAACACTGTTGTCTTTGCTAAGACAATCTTGGCTGGCTCCCATTTGGTACGATTGATGTGAGTACCTTCTTCAAGATGGTACATCAAACAGCGCAAGACTTCTAAATTTAATTGTACAGTCTTTTCTGTTATTACAGTACCAAGGCCAAATATTGTTGACGACAGTCTTGTTGTTGGCGGGAAATCTTTGTAGCCCTAATGGAATGTATGAAAACTAGGGACAAGACATTCCTTACCAAGTGGGTCGTTAGGTGCACCCTAATGTACACCGCTTTGGAACAGCGTTTAATTTTTCCGATTTCATTAACCCACTGTGGGGCGGTTTCAAGTTTTGTGTGTTTGGTCCAAACTTTTGACGAGAATGCTCGTGTCAAAATATGAACCATGCTAGAAACACCAAAGGTACACCATATTTTAAAAATTTATTATTTAAATTCGGGCGATTTTTTAAAATAATTTTTCAAAATAGAGGGTTTTCGTCGTTCTCTAATTTTATTTATTTTGTAAGTCTTTTAGTTTGGAATATAAAATATATCATAGTCATTCTGGAGTTTAAAGGGTTAAAGGGACAAATAATACCGCAAATTAAAGCTTGAAGTCTCACCATGTTTAAATTTTAATTGATGTATTTCAAATAGAATTTTTAAATTTCAATTGATTTTTTTCAAATTCCAATTGGAAATGTTGTAGAACGTTGATACAGTTTTCGACTACAACAGTGATATCTATGTTAGTTTTGATTCAAATTAGTTTCTTTAATTATTCTCAAGCTATTTAGTAGAATTTTTAAAATCCATCGAAATTTCATAAGATCATGATTCATAAACTATATACTATTAATCATACGTAATAGTGGTGGAATTTAATAAAAATTGAAAAGATTTTCTGAAAAATCTTAGCCCGCAAATTGGATAAGCAGACGCAACATAATGTAGTTCGTGAAAGGAGGACGACCAAATAATGTACTACTTTCTACGCCACTGCGCAGCTTTCGTCAGATTTAGACTCGAACACCTCTAGGATGATACACTAACTACAGTTTGGTGCATGTCGGGTAACATTTTGGTTAACTTCTTAGAAATTTGTACGCAGTATGATCTGTTTACTATCACAAGAGGACGTCCTGTCACACTTGCACGCTGAAAACTCAGTTTTTTGTTGTTGTTTGGATGCAAATATAAAGAGTGTTTGGAGCTTGTCGCAAACATAATATACTTGTGTCAAAACATATTGTGTTTGCTATTCAATATTACATGTTTGAGACACAATGATTAATATGTTATAATATATGTGTTTGCGACCCAAATATATTTTTGTTTGTGATACAAATACAGCTGTGTTTGTTGCACTGTCTATGCTCTCTCGAGAGCAAGAAAATAAAAGAGCGACAACGAGATTGTCTATCTTATAAGAGTGTATCGGTATTTTTGCATTATTCTCTCAGTCAGTGAGTCATAAATATTCCTGAAAGCGCGTTCAAATTGCAGATGAAGTCTGTGTTTCTTGTTTCGGCTGATGTATTGCGTTTTAGTTTCATGTATTCCGTCGTCAATGGTTCATCGGACAGAGGATATCAAAAGCGCTTGATCAGTGAAAAAAGAATAAACGAGGGCTCGGACGGTTAAATGGTTTGTGATGTTACTTTGTTTTTTGTGTATGTGTTTCGTAAATTTGTATGTGTGCTTCCAAAGTGAGAAAATATGTTGAGGAAAGACACTGGAAAGGGCAACAACGTGAAGCCCTTTGTCTGTCCGAGCCTTTACTGAGAAAATCGGAAAGGCGGACCATTTGTGAAATAAGTGTAATAAAAAACACAATTAATTAATCCACGCCTGCTTTGCATGAACTTGATTTGTTTAAAAATATCTTGTTTGTGTACCAACGCATTGTGATAACCAACGCATAGCTGAAACCTTCTGGAAAAAAATGAGAGACAACAAAGAAAGGAGAAGCAAAAGAGCAGCAGAGTCTCATTTCATGAAAACAACAAATAATGCATTCAATGCAAATAAATGTAAAATGGCCTTTTTAAATCTATTAATTTTTGCTATTAATTATTTATAAATGTGGATTTATATTGTTAAAAATAATTATAATAAATAATACGTATATGTATATTGAAATCGAAGAATAATTCGTTTCTAAATATTATTATATTTGGAAGGAAATTCGAATATGTTTCCACGGAAGTATATGTAGGCTTGGGAAAACACGGGAATGCTTCCACGTAAGTATACGGATGTTTGGGATGAAGAACGCATATGTTTCCACGTAAAAGCATACATGTTTGTCAGTATACATGATACTGTTTGCATTTAAATACAAGTCAGTTTGGGACTTGCAAACATATGATGTTTGAAGCGTGTTCCAAACATATACTTGGTTCCTGCAGAATATGTTTGGGAAAATATGTTAGAGATACCGTTATTTTTCAGCGGGCAATCATTAGTAGACTTTGTAATGGAATTTATAAATTGAAATTATAATCGATTTTTAATTGGAAGACAAAAATTAAAAAATCGCAGCAAAAACCGAATGACTGATTGAATAATGTGTATGTCCTCAACAACTAGATATAAACCCTTAGTTTAAGATGGACCGCCGGTGATACAGTGGTAGTGTGCGCGGCATGAGAACATGGGTTACATTTCTTTCGACGGCAGTCACCTCGCATAGTGACGGCGACAATATCGAGTATTTAGCCATGACAAAGCTTCTCAAAATACCATTCGGAACCGGTGTTAAATTGTGGATTCCAAACAGTTAGTGTAAGCATTAGAAAGCGCTCAGCTCAATGGTCGTGCGAAGCTCACCCCAATCCCTTTATGGAATCTAATGGGAAACTATTTTTTTAAGAAGGAGTTAAAGTTTCAGCTATTCAAAACGGAATTTAAACTGGAAAAACATGTAATTTGGTGGGTCCAATATGGCGGGAAGAGTGCAATCTCACCATCCTGGATCTACCATTTTGTGTTTAAAAAATTATATGGTTTTCCTGTCCCTTTGTATATGAAAATACCAATTATAATATTGATCTCGGTGATGGTCAACTCAATTAAATATGGTAATTAGCAACAAAGAACAACTAACAGGTCTACCGGTAGAATAGGTATTAAATCGAGGTCCTGTATCAGTACTAGAACTAAGTGCTCATATAATTTTCAAAAACTGTAATGAAGATAAGTGACGCTGAATTCTACAAGACGAATAAGGGGAAAATGGTGGAAATAAAGGGTTTTTCAACAGAGACGCTACAATAGTATATCGATAGGAACAGCAAACGATGCCATATTTTTTCCCGCTCTTTTGACATTTATCTCCAGTAAGGTTTGCCATTTTATCACGGAAAGATATACGAGCCAACAACGAGTCGAAATTATTAAAATTTAGTACCGAAATTTGGAGTCAGTGGCCTCAACTTTTAGAGGCCAACTTTAAGAGGCCGCAACAATCAGCGATGAGGCTCATTTCTGGCTGAATGGCTGGCTTCGTCAATAAGCAAAATATGCGTTATTGGTCGACAGCAATCCACACGTAATCCATGAGTCATCATTGCATCCCGAAAAAATTACGGTTTGGTGCGGTTCCGTGATGATCAAGACCGGCACATTACTGTGAATGCGAATCGCTACCGTTCAATGATAACCGAATATTTTTTGCCCCAATTGGATAATATGGACTTGGAGGACATGTGGTTCCAACAGGACGGCGCCACAAGCCACACAGCGAATGCCACAATCAATTTATTGGAAACCAAGTTTGGTGAACGTGTTATCTCACGAAATGGCCCAGTCGATTGGCCGCCTCGGTCGTGCGATTTGACGCCGTTAGATTATTTACTGTGGGGCTACGTCAAGTCTATGGTCTATGCCAACAAGCTAGCGACAATTGATGAACTTCGTACGAATATCGAACGTGAAATTGCAGCAGTATCGACCGATTTATGCTTGAAACCCGTCGAAAATTGGGTTCAGCGTCTGGACTTCTGCAAGCGTGCCCGTGGTGGCCATGCAAAAGAAATCGAGTTCCGTACATAATGGCATCGAACATACTTTCACTGGAATAAAGAATTTCATTGGTATCTAAAGCCGGTTTTGTTTTATTTAAAAAAGACTTTTGTAGCCCTCTTATTGAAAAACCAGCTACTTAACTTGAATAGTTTCCCCAGGAAAATTGTTGACAATCTGATATCACTGGCAGTAACGGGCAAGCCGACTGAACGCCGTACTGAATCTGACACAATGTATAAGACCACAACGTATGTTCCGGGTTTCTCTGAAAGATTGAAACATTGCAATATATATGACAACGAAAAATATGAATTAACCGTGAATAGTTTATTTAGCAGGACAAAGTCTATTATTGACAAAAATGAGTTGGTACTACAATGAGCAAATTGAAAACTGGAATATCTGCACATAAGTCGGACCAAACAGCTCATTATAAGCCGATAGAATAAAAGACAGCACTCGCAACCCACTAAACTTTAACTGGGCCTGGACACATACCTAATTTTGACGAAGTGGAAATTCTGACTGAAGAGAAAAATTACTAGGCACGCCTCTTCCAGGAAATGCTGCATTTAATTGACGTTCCATCGGAGAAAAGGCTTAATTTCAAACGAGATACAGATCAATGGGCACAAGTGTATAGGCACACAATTTACAAATTCAAGAGAAGAACAAATCAGTTGACATACAGTGGTGTGCGATGAAATAGAGTCACACACTCGTCAAAACTTTTATTCTCTGCAAATCAGTGGTCCAAGATGTTTCATGTGAAGAAATTCTGAACCTGATTGACCAGTCCTCTGCTGAATATAATGCCGTCATTTTTAATAAATTTTGTACACTACAGTTCTCCAGGTCAGTGTCAGTATTTTTAAGGCTATGTAATGACGTGTGCTATAAAATAGAGTCAATTACAAAAAAATATTTTTTTTTAAATGGTTAATGGTAGTTTGATTTGAAAACAAAGTTTAGCTTCTAAATACGATTAATGTTTATTAGTAGCATTAATAAATTGTCATTATTGACGTTCCAAAATGGGCCGATGTAAATATTGCAATCGTGAGCGCCAAGAAAGAATAAAAGAGACGATAAAAGAATTCAGAAGCTACATTCAAATTACTGACATAATTGGATGCTCAAAGAAAATGTTGGAGACCGGAACAAAATATAACCCCAATCCAGGATACAGACGGTAAAACCCTGAAAATTACAGAACATTTGGAACCAAAAATATTGCGCCACATAGAGTTCGACTTTTTTTACCTCTTCCGCCCTTAAAAGGCAATACAATCGGGATGTTGGCACCTCTACATTAAGAAAAATGCTAACTAAAAACAATTTAAAGGCAAAAAGTGTCCGAAAAGTTAAATTTTTATCCAAACTGAACGTGCAAAAAATGTTGCATTTTGCCAAGGAGCATGTGAAATAGTTCGTACGCAAATGGCGAAATATTATGAGGACAGCTGAAACTAAAGTGAGATTGGGTAATTATGATAAGAGTAATCTTCCTGTACGAAGACCTTCCAACACCGAATTCAGGCCCCAGAACACAATCCAGACAGTTAAACGTGGTAGCGGAAACATAATGGTACGGGGTTGTTACTCTTACATTGGGACAGAACCTTTATTCCAAATTGAACAGACAATGGACGCTGCATATTATACCACTGTATTAAAAAAACATCATGATGCCTTGTGCTCCATGGGAAACGCCGCTTCGATGGGTGTTTCAACATAATATCGACCCCAAACACACATCGAAGCGAGCAAAAGCTTCGTTTAAAAATAATAGTGTCATAGTTTTAAGATGGACTATGCAGTCGCCGGGCTTAAATCCTATTCAGAATTTGTGGCGGGACATTAAAGTGTCTATCAAAGGAATAAACCAATTTAATAAAGATGAGCTTATGACACTGGTACAATCGGCGTGGAAAACATGACTTGTGGGGACTTGATGATTCAATGTCAAGGCGTTGCTTAGCTGTAATAAAAAATAATAGTTACTTCACAAAGTACTGAGATAATATGAAGGATTAATGAAACATACATTTTATTTGACACAGCTATTTATTCTAGTTCAGATGATGAATCGCGATGACTCTATTTTAATTCATGGTCAAAACGGGGCATTTTGAAATATTTACATTTGTACCTAATGATTTAATTTTAAATTACGACATTAATGTTCTAAAATGTTATATCTAGTTCGTAATTGAACAATTAAAAATAAAAGTTATAAACAAAATTAAATTTTTCCACATTTGTTTTTGTTTTGAAAATGTTGATTAGTGTTGACTCTATTTCATCGCACACCACTGTAAGCCTGCGGAAAAACTTGGACGCGCTCTGTGTTATCTCAAAATGTAATTAAAATTACTCGTTCTCCCTTTGGGGAAAATAATATATTTGTTTATGTTGATTCTTGTTTGAACTGTTCAATAATGTTTATGAATACTTTATGTTTATTCTCGTTTTATCAGATCCTTGAAAATGATCAATGAAGTTGGTCGAAATATTGGAAAACATTAAAAAAATTGTAAAAAGAAATACTTGAAGTGTTTTCTTTTTATTCTTATGACCTTAAACCGAAACAACTGAAAACCAATATATCTACAACGGTCAACTATGCTTACAACTAAAATTTTCAAAAACTGCTATAAATTTATAGATCCAGCAATTTGTAGTTCATATATTTTGATCCTTGCAAGAGCATGCGATTCCAATACTTCAGGTCTGCAAAACATTGTTCTTACCATTTACATACATTTGCGGACACATTTTCTATTTTTCAAAGCAACATTGATGTAAATATCCAGTAGTATAGAATGTGGACCATTATTCTTATGTCTAATCTACATCTACACACTATGTGCATCATTAATATTCCTGACATACTATCAACTTGTAGAGACTTAGTTGGTTTTCTGTCTCACTCACTCCTTGATCACACTTCTGATTTGAAAGTCCTGCACTCAGCCATTCACGCACTCCAACACACATACACACACACACACGTGGAGACGCAGCACTTATTTCAAATTATCCTTTTTGTTGTTGTTCATGCTTTGGCATAAGAGATTTTTGTTGTTCTTTGGTATATTCCTACATACATATGTGTTCAGTTATCCTGTGAGGTATTTGGGGAAGCGAATGTAAGTGTAAGACGTACTAAGGGTATTCATCATGAAAAATGAATAATGTCTTTATTTAATGTTGCCATATCGCACAAACAATCATATGTGAATGTGTAAAAACAGACAGACACATTTCTTGTCTAATGGTAAATTAGAATGTGTTTTTAAAAGGGTGGCACTCAATTGGTTGACTTTACAAATTAGGAATATTTAACCTTTGCAAGAAGTGCCAACTGAAACTTCAAATTTGTTTAAAGTGCGCAACTTAAACCGATTTATAAATGTGACTCGGTTAGTTTAGGCGCACTATTCTAGAAGTCACTTCTAATTTTCTTTGCATTTTATAGTTCACAAGTTATATACAATAAATATACAGGGTGGTTCAGTCACGACTGGACAAATTTCACCAGCATATTCCTTAGGTAATTTCATGAACATATGTGCATCTACGAGCATCCCCGAAAATGCAAGGGGGCGAAATGGCAGCGGTTTGACAATTGCTAAGTTCTGAACCAGTGGTCGAATTTTTTGTTTTTGGGCTTGTTGGAAAGGCCTTTAGGAGACCTTTCAGAATCATAAAAATAATAAAAAAAAGTGAAATCGCCGAGACACGGAGCGATTTGGAAAAAAGACATAAGAACGTGCACAATTTTCTCATCCAGATGGCAGATAACTTATGGTTTTTTCTCAAAAAAAAAAAAACATCGGACATGTTTAATTCGGTCATCTTTTCACGAACTTTCACCGCAGCTTCCTTAATACGTGCCAGTAAGTGCTCACGAGTGTGGATCTGCAGATGACCGTATTAAACATGTTATCTGCCATCTGGAAGAGAAATTTTAGGTTATGTGCACGTTCTTATGTCTTTTTTTTTCCAATTTTTTTTTGAAAGCTCCGTATCTCGGCGATTTCCGTTTTTTTCCGAATGATTCTGAAAGGTCTTTCCAACAAGACCAAAAACAAAAAAATCCTTTCACTGGTTCAGAACTTAGCAATTTTACCCTAGTACCCTCCGACCACCAATCCAAAAATTTTCAAACCGCTGCCTATTTTGCCCCCCTTGCGTTTTCGGAGATGGTCGTAGATGGACATACTTTCATGAAATGACCCAAAGCAATACGCTGGTGAAATTTGTTCAGTCGTGACTGAACTACCCTCTAAATCTTTGAAGTTTGGCAAAAAGGTATTAAGTCATAAACTATAGTTTTTCGTAATGTTAAGTTGGAGATTATTTATTTTTTTGCAAATCTCGATAACATTTGTTTGAAAAGGAAACGATGTGAAATAAGGATGGAAATAATGACCTATAGTAATATTAACATACACGCAAAGAAAACACTCGTTCCTCCCAATCGAAATCTCAGATATCTGGAGAAACGAACTTCTGTTAATCGATACATGTCATTTCGTTTGGGAGAACAGAAAAATGTTTGCATCAAACAAGTTATGAAAAATATAAGCTGAAAAAACCGTTTGCTACAATGGTTCCGCCAACTGTTGTTTCGGTTGCAGCAACCGAGTTGTAGTTGCTTCAAACTAATAAAACGTTTGCGAGACCTGAAAAACGTTTGCAGTGAACGAGTTATGAAAAATTAGAGCTGAAAAAACGTTTTCGAGGAGCGAAACACGGTTCCACCAACTGTTCTTTCGGTTACAGCTACCGAGTTGGAATTAAAACTTTTATTTATGGCTTCCATAAGCTCTTTTTTGTTTAAATTTCCAACTTTTATGATTCTGGTTTTACCCATAAAGTTTGTTTTAACAAAAATTGGAATTTTTGTATATTTTTTCACTGTATACTTACACGTCTGTCTCGCCTTGCATTCAAATAACAACTAAAAGTCTTGTAGGGCTGCCGTTTACAACGCGGCAATTTTCCATCCAAGATATATTGATAAGGTAGAAGCATTAGAGTGCGTGATCACTTTTGTGTTTATGCCAAACGAGTGGAAGAGACTGTGTATACAGTCGAGAGAATGAGAGAAATTGACGTTCTTCGTAATCTGTGCTCTCATTAGAAATATGGCTAATTTCAGTTATCGCAAAGTTTTTTAAATTTGCGGCAAAGTAATTTTGTACGTGTTTGATACAAACGAGAAATCGTTTGCAACAACATGATACACATTTGAGATATATGGCTTTATTTGGGAGAACTACATAAACGGTTGCGATTAATAAATTAATACAAATCAATCAAAGTATTGTTGCGGCAGCCGAGAAATAAACGTTTTTGCGTGTACATATGCGGTGTGGCAGGTGGCGCCATTTTGCTAAAACGATATGTAGGGCAGGCCCATACAGCCCAGTTGAGGCCACAGTAACTCCATTATCATATTCCTGTAACGAGTGTTATTCACAGTGACTGCATAACCGGTCTCTTTTCCACAAAAGTAAGGCCCAATCACCGTCGTGGGACAATGGTAGTGTGCGCGGCTCTTGTACATGAGTACGTAGTTTCGATCCCTGTTCAGAGCACCTAACATTTGTTTCAACACCTCGCTTAGTGACGACGACAACATCGAGAACTTAGACATCAAAAAGCTTCTCAAAAATACCGTTCAGAACCGGTGTAAAACTGTAAGTCTCAATCAGTGAGTGTAAAACTGAACGAGCATAGCTCACTGGTTGTGAGAAGCTCTCCCCAATTCCTTCATGGGATGTAATGGTAATCCATACCAAAATCTACCCTAGGCAGTTACTCGTGGATACTGTTGATATTAATGGATGCATTTGTTTCTCATGGACCGTGGTGCGGAGTTTATGAGTCATAAATTCAAAAATTTTGTTTATTGCCGAGCCCATTCAGATGAAAATGCGCCTCATCGATGATGTTGAATTGTTTTAAAAAATCGGTATTTACTTCGCTTTGTTCTGCAACCCAGTGAACGAAATTGCCGGCGCTGTGCGTGGAGCTAAATCTTGTACCGGCGAAGTAGGAGGTCTATCGTCAAAATTCACAGCGTGGTGCTTCGCGAAATTTGAAGTTGTTGTGAATGATGCCGAATTGATGTTCAAGGGGTTTCGGCGATACTAACGTTTACAGTATCAGACTTACTGTCCGTAATCGGCTCAGTTTCTTCGAATTTGTTGATCATTCTTCCAATTGTTGACATATTAGGTGCATTTCCACAACCGAGTTGTCCACGAAGTTTACAAGCGGCCTCAGTGTAATTTTTGCCATTTTTATAATGTGGTTTCACAAGGGCAACGCGTTCTTCCTCTGTGTAGCCCACCATTTTTAATAATCGGAACAATCGTAGACGACATCTATCAAATTTCAGAGCTGTTACTTGCACAGCAAAAATGCCACAGAATGTAAATCGTGCAATATTATTGGGTCACCCTTTATGAGGGTACACTTCTATCGAAAATAAATCCCTTTCATCATAAATCTAAAAATATTTTTTTTGCTTAAAAAATCGATGATTTTCCGTTACATCCCATGAAGGGATTAGGTAGAACTTCTTATAACCAGTGAGCTGTGCGCTTTCTAGTTCTATACTCACTGATTGGCACCTACAGTTTTACACCGGTTCCGAAAGGTATTTTGAGAAGCGTTTTCATTTCTAAATACTCGATAGTGTCACTTTCACTAAGCGAGGTTACTGCCGTCGAAAGAAATTCAAGGTGGTTAGAGCAGGGATTGGAACCATGACCTCATATACACTACCATTGCACCACCGTCAATAATTTAATTAAGGATGCAAAACTACTATTTAAAGAAAATCAGAAAACAATTTTGCGCTTTACGGGAATTTGAACCAGGGCCACTCGGCGGCTTCTGCTTCCTAGTGGACAATGCTACTGTCATTACACATTTTCTTTCCAACCCAACAAAAACTTTTGTTTGCAGCAAAAAATTCATTGAACGAAGTTCGGATGATTAGTTCGTTTGGGGCGAACGAAATTTTTGCTTGCGTGTGACCACACATATTGCAGGCCGATTCACCAGGCTATCTTCCGCGATGTGATTTTTGATGAAGAATTTTTAAAGCCTTCAGCAATCGTTTACCATATCTCGTTATCTGTACGTGGGTTAATGAAATGAGTTGCGATTTTGAAAGTCTCTATTGAAATATTCTGACCATGGGTCACCATTATTGCGAAAAGGTATAAGCATTTCTAAAGGTCGTTCAATTTATGAGTTAGAATAGAGGCGGATCAATAAGTCCGTGACTTTTCGAACTTCCCCTGTAGTTATATGAAATCCAACACTGCTCCCATCAAGTAACACCTGTTAGTAGACTACTATGAAATTTTGAGCAAGTTTCGTTATTTACTTTGCATTTAACAGCTGTTCAAAACATACAACCTCGTGAATTTTTAAAAAAATGGAAAAAAGTGAATTTCGAGTGCTCATTAAACATTATTTTTTTGTGAAAAAACAACCGTCAATCAAACCAAGAAAAGCTTGATAAATACTATGGGGACTCTGCACCATCGATTTCAATGTAAAAAAGTGGTTTACTGATTTTAGCTGTGCTTGCACAAGTACGCTGAACGTTCTGGACGGACAATTGAGGTCAATACACCCGAAAATGTCGAAAAAATCCTTGATATGGTGTTGGCCGATCGAAGAGTGAAAGTGCGTGAGATTGTTGGTGCCATAGCCATTTCATATGGCAGTGTGGTTTCGCTTTTAAATGACCAGTTTGGTTTAAGAAAGCTGTCTGCAAGATGGCTGCCGCGTTTGCTCTCAATTGACCATAAACGTGATCGTGTGACAACTTCAAAGGATTGTATGGAGTTGTTTAACCGCAATTCGAAGGAGTTTCGAGACGTTTTGTAACTGTGGATGAAACATGGATTCATTGCAACACTCCGAAGATCAAGCAGCAGTCTAAACAATGGGTTTCTCCGGGTGAACCAGCTCCACAGAAGGCCAAGGTAAGTTTGCCGGCCAATAAGGTGATGGCAACAGTTGTTTGGGATGCACGCGGGATAATCCACATCGATTACCTTCAAAAGGGAAAAACAATAAACGGCGAATATTATGCCAACTTATTGGACCGATTTAACGAGGATTTACAAAAACGACCGCATATGGCCAAGAAACAGTTATTTTCCATCAAGATAATGCCCGGGTGAACACGTGTGTAGTCTCAATGACAAGATTCCATGAATTGGACAACGAATTGGTACCTCGTCCGCCATATTCTCCGGATTTAGCCTCCAGTGACTATTTCCTATTTCCAAACCTAAAAAAATGACTCGGTGGAAAGATATTTAGCTCCAGCGATGAAATTATTAATCAAACAAATGCCTATTTTATGGACCTCGAAAAATCCTATTTTTTGGAAGGAATACAGAAATTGGAGAAACGTTGGACTAAGTGTATTGAGCTAAAAGGAAATTATGTTGAAAAATAAATTTTTGTTTGCATAAAAAATCTGTTTCATTCAAAAAGTCACGGACTTATTGATCCGCCTCGTATATTGTTGATAGTTCCGAAATAATTAAAGTTTAATAAATACAAATCTAATATTTGGAATCGCTAGGTCCTCCATTCTGAAAGTCGATTCCTACATTCAAAGAGACTTACAGTTCACGAGATATCACTATGAAATTGAACTCAAATTGTTTTCAACGGTTTTTTGATGTGTAGGCCTGAAACTTAGATGGAATGCATTGTAAACTCTACCTGGATTTCCTAAGGGCTTTTCTAGTTTTCCGGGATTTATATATTTTTCAAGATATACAGCAAGAATATTTTTTAATGATTTACAAATATGTCAGAATTTAGTTAACTAAACTTAACTCCAAAAAGTCAACTACGTTTGGAGAACTCCACCTTTCCTACACGCTGAAAAAAACGGCAGGTACCATGTATATGTTTGGAACGCACTTCAAACATTCATATGCCTTCAAGTCCCAAACACACTTGTATTTAAATGCAAATAGTAGAATTTTTACTGGCTAACATGTATGCGTGGACGCATATGCGTTTTTCATCCTAAACATCCATGTAATTACCTGGATGCCTTGGCGTGTTTCCCCCAAACCTCCATATACTTACGAGGAAACATGTGCGTATTTCCTCCCAAACATAATAATATTTAGAAATTAATTATTCTTTGAATTCAATATATTTGTATTATTTATTATAATTAATTTTATCAACAAAAATCCAAATCTAATACAAAAAATTAAAAGATTTTAAACGGCACTTTTTTCAAATATTTGCATTGAATGCGTTATTTGCATCTGCTGCTCTTTTGCTTCTCCTCTCTTTGTTGTCTCTCACGTTTTTCTTATCGAAGCCTTCAACTATGTGTTGGTACAAAAACAATATAATTATATACAAATGTTTTTGTTATATTTCACAAATGGTCCGCTGTTCCGATTTTCCCAGTAAAGACTCGGACAGACAAAGGGCTTCACGTAGCACACATACATACGCATTCACAAAAACCAAATCAACGTCACAAACAATTTAACCGTCCGAGCCTTTGTTTATTTTTCTTTCACTGAACAAGCGCTTTTGATATCCTCCGTCCGATGGACCATTGACGACTGAATACATTAAACTTCATCTGCAATAGATAATAATGCAAAAATGCCTATACACTCTTACAAGATAGACTTTCTCGTTGTCCCTTTTTTATTCTCTTTCCCTCGGGAGAGCATAAACAGTGCAACAAACACAGCTGTATTTGTAGCACAAACACATATATATTTGGGTCGCAAACACATATATTATACCATATTAATCATTGTGTCTCAAACATGTAATATTGAATAGCAACCACAATGTGTTTGCACACAAGTATATTATATTTGCGACGAGCTCCAAACACACGTTATATTTGCATCCAAACAAAAAAACGACAGATGTTTTAGCGTGTATTTACTTAAAAACTTAGCGGACATTTTGCCATAGCTTGGAATGGCCGTCCGTGGTGCAATGGTAGTGTGCGCGCCTCTTGTACATGAGATCCTGGGTCGGCGACACTATCGAGTATTTAGCCATGAAAAAGCTTCTCAAAATACCGTTCGGAATCGGTGTAAAACTGTAGGTCCCAATCAGTGAGTGAAAACTGGAAAGCGCACAGCTCAGTGATTGTGAGAAGCTCTCCCCTGTCCCTTCATGGGATATAATGGGAAACCATTTATTTTCAATTTCATGAACACATGATTTTGAAGTACACAAATTTAGGACCACCCTTATGTGTTACATTGACTATATTAAATCTTTATAAGAATCCCTGTGCTAGGATTCACGCTTATCTCTGTGTAAGAATCTCGTTTCAAATACATTCATACATGTAAGTGAAAGTATCTTTCATAGTTTTTAGGACATGTGTTTAACTACAATGTGAGTCAGTTTGTATGACATAGTGTACGTGTGTGAATCTGTGTATGTGTACATGTATTTTGCACCCCATTATAATAAAAGGCGTGAATCTCAAAACGTGAGTAGTTTGCAATTATATCTATTACTTTTGCAGCAACAATTTCATATCATCGAGGGTTGCCTGGAAGGCTGTTGCAAATATTCGACCATTCGTTTCGACGTTTACACTGTTTTTCATATTATAAGACACTGTTCGTTTTTGCCGTCTTATGTACGTGTTGTTTGGTTGTACATAAAAATGTTCTTTACATGTTGCATTGTTAGTTGGGGTAACGCTGATTATTAATTATGAATAATGATTTGGATCTTCGGGGAATGAACTGGTGACGAAGAAAACATTTTAACAAATGATATATTTTTACAGCCATGGAATATAAGCTTTATTTTGGGATTAAACTTGGTATTTTTCTTGGTATTATCTTAAAAAAGTAAATTTTCATAAAACAATTTGCCTTTTCTTAAAAACCTACATTTTCTTTAAAGAGCAGCTTTTTTGTGAAACAAAATAATTTTACTCTGCTCCTAAAAATGTAACTAATCTTGAAAAACAACTAATTCTAAAAAAAATTCTCATTTCTTAAAAAAAAAAAAATTTTTCTTCAAAAAAATACCTTCTCTTAAAAGAAAACAGCTTTTCTTACAAAAATTTATTTTCTTAAAACCACATTTTCTTAAATCTAAAATAATACATTTTCATTTCTTTTCTTGAGATAAGTAGCCTTTCTGAAAATAAGTACGTTTTCTTAAAAAAAATAAAATTTTCCTAAAAAGTGTACCCTCTTTGTAGAAAAAAGCCATAAGCCTATGAATTTTTACTTCTTCTTAAAAATAGTACCTTTTCTTAAAAAACATTAGCTTTTAATAAAAGATGTACGTACCTCTCTTTAAAAAGGACTTGTCGAGAAAATATAATACATATTCATAAAAACTACTTTCTATAAAAAAACAAATTTTCTTAAAAAAAAGATTATCATTTTACAAAAATTATATTTACTTAAAGATCCATATAAATAATCGTATTTTTCAACGAGCGCCTTAGGCGTGCTGGAACTAACTAGTATTACATAATATATAGGGAAAGGAACTTCGTTACAACCGGGTGTCCCCAAAAACCTCACGTGATTTTTTACTCTGAATTTACTTTTGATACTGAAAGTGAATTTCAATATCTACGCATAGAAAATTGACAAATTTCATTGATTGATTTGTAGATTGCATTGCTTTCAGCTGCTGCCTTTCAATCTAAAATACATCAAATCTAAAATAAAAAATTCACGGCAATCATAATTTCGATGTGGGATGCCAAACAATTGTAATAATAATCAAAAAAAAAAAAAATGGTTCCCCTTAACTCCTCCCCTCACTAAATACATAAATTCCAATTTGAAACTGAAATCAAATTGCGTGTATGTTTTAAAGCTTTCGATCAACCTTCACCAATTGAATTTGAAAATTCTGCACAGCATCATAATGGAGGGCAAATTATTGTTAAATTGTTGTTGAAAATGATTTGATTCCTTTTGCCTCTGGGCATTTATTGTCCACCCACCAAAAATATGAAAAAAAAAACAAAAATCTAATGAAATGAAGTGTAACGAAATTGTTGACAGTGAAATTGTAAAGAAACACACTCTCACTGTCTTACGTCCCTGACATTTTCCATCATTAGTAAAGTATTATTCGCCAAATGGAAAACTGTGGCAATCCAGGGGTGTCTATTGTCCTGTATATTCCCCCGCTTTTGTCGTGTTATTATTTTCTTATGTTAAAAAATAAGTTTAAACCTTATTATGTTTCATGTAAGAGTGTATTTGTGAGTTCCTTAGGATATTTGATATATATGCATGTACCTACATATGTATGTACGTAGGCAGGATATATTCAACATGATGACTTGACTTATTACCCCTCCCAATTACCATCACCATCACCACCATACAATCCAATCTTATGCGAGTACTGCTACCACAATTCCCCAACCACTTTGTATAAATTTTTAAGCCTCTTTCTTAAATGTCAGGCAATACAAAAAGGACTATAGTATTCACATATAAATGTATTATTTACTTACATATATATATATTTTGCTCTATACATACATTTACACATTTTGTTATTGCGTATGGAGTGTAGTATCCTAAGGATATGTGTCCTTAACAATCTTCGCCTTTTTGGAAAGTTTAGAATTACATTCTAAATGATTATTTAGAATTTTCATTCATTTCCGATAATAAGAAAATACAAATACAAAAATACTGTGAATCATAAAATCTTCTTATTGTATTAGTATTTCCAAATATTGAGATGACAATAAGAGCCTTTACAAAAAAAATAAAAATTAGAACTGCTAATAGTCCTTACAATTTGGACTTTTAGAAAAAATAAATTAATCTTGCTAATAGTCCTGCCGGTGTTGTAATGGTGAGTGTTCGCGGCTCTTGTACATGAGAACGTTGATTCAATCCCTGCTCAGACCACCTGATTCAATCCCTGCTCAGTCACCTCGCTTTGTGACGACGACACTATCGAGTATTTAGTCATGGAAAAACTTCTCAAAATACCGTTCGGAGCTGGTATAAAACTGTAGGTCGCAATCAGTGAGTATAGAACTAGAACCTCTCTCCAGTCCGTTTGTGGGATTTAATGGGTGTTTTTTCCAAATAATTATTCGTTTTATAATTCTGAAGCTACAAATTTCACTTTCTGGAGCCACAGGCTTAGATTATGCGCCATATAAAAAAAAAAATAAATTCAAATAAAACACTCAGAAAATAAGGTTCATCAATTGCGAGCTAACGTGGACATTCATCGCAGCAACATAAATATTCAACGATGAAATCGCCGGAGTTACGAAAATGTTCATCGCTACAATACATATTTTACATTGCAGCAATGAATGGTGTACGTTATTTCGCTTTTGATGAGTTGTCGTGGTCACAATGTGTTTTCCAGTGTCCGATCTATCAACAGACTATTATCAAAAAAGAGCAAGTACCGTCATTTCTTTTAATTTCATGCCGGAATTGAAAGCTCACAGCCTTGATCATTTTAAATGAATATTCGGAACAAATTCCGACCGGTGATTGGTGGATTTGTTGACTTCTCAATGGCGACACAATTATTTTATTGGGGTTCCTTCCCAAACTGTTGAAAGAACCTTAATTTTTCTACTTTTAATTTTTTTCTTCGAGAGAGTTAAGTTTTGCATAAACACACATTCATATTTGTCACTTTTTGTTCATCTTCTTTTACATTATTCTGTCATAATGATCATTATAAAATGTACTCACCCTCTCGGTCAATGTTCGTTGAAGGCCCTCAGCAAGCTCGAACTAAGCGTTGTCAAATGATGCTAAAACAGCCGATATTGAGTATCTATTAATGAAGTTGAAAGACTTATAAGAAATTGTGTTTTTCGTTTTGTTTGTGATCTGTCTAATTAATGATCATTAACCTACTGTAATTATAATTACAGATCGTAAATTTGCCAAATTACATAAAGCTAATGATCATTGATCATTGTGGCCGTCGGTGGTGCAATGGATAGTGTGCGCGGCTCTTGTACATGAGATCCTGGGTTCGAACCCGGCTCTGACCACCTTCAAATTTTCTTTCGGCGGCGGTCACCTCGCATAGTGACGGCGACACTATCGAGTATCTAGCCATGAAAAAGCTTCTCAAATTACCGTTCGGAATCGGTGTAAAACTGTAGGTCCCAATCAGTGAGTGAAAACTGGAAAGCGCACAGCTCAGTGATTGTGAGAAGTTTCTCCCCAGTCCCTTCATGGGATGTAATGGGAAACCATTTATTTTATTTATAATGATCATTGAGACTTACATGGTTTAGTTAGTAGTAATATTCAAGTTTTAATCACTTTTCCTTTTTTGAAACTCATTCAGACCGAAATGTTTTTACCTTCTTGTTTTTTTTCTGTCTTAATGAAGTATATGTGACAGTGCATAGAGAAAGGGACGACCTAAGGGTAAAAAAATCAATTTTCACCTTTTTTTTTTTTGATGTGGACAACATCTGAGCATCGAATAAGACCGATCCCATGCCCCAAAAGTGTTCCCTCCCAGAGATATGCGCGTTTTATGAAAGTGAAGTACACCAAAGATACACGTATTTAAATCTTTAAAATGGCTCTCCTGAACAAAACCGGTTTTTACCCTTAGGTCCCTTTCTATTTTGCGCGTCACATATGTATTAATTTTATTAAAGTACCAGTTGCTCTTTCACTATATGTTATGAAATGATAAATAAGTCAACTTAAGAAGCTTTTAACTACGGAAAGATGTATTGAGCATCTCCATTGATTAGTTGTCAAGATTCTAAATTCTGCTCCCAATGTTTGTAGGATTTAGTAATTTCCAAACAAATAGAAGAAATAGTGCCCCTTTATTTGAAAAATGATGGATATTGAATGGGTGTCTTCGAAGAATTTTTCGCTTTTGTAGACTCCAGATGTCGCTCAAGTCGCTCCAATCGGTGGACAATCAGATATGAGCTACTATTCCAAGCCAAACACCTGCCGTCGGTGCCCACTGCCGTGTACACGCGGCAAAATGTGAAAGTTATTTTTGTCGCTAGCAAACTATGAAAAAGTTTATTTAGGTTCTTATATTTAGATAACAATTATTAGCAAAGAACCTACTTTTAATTCTTGCTGAGGAGAATTAATTTCTCCCACCAGTCTTGGCAATGGAAGTTGATTCTTTAAAAAAAAAATAACTATCTCACCGCACTTTGATCACTTTAAAATATTTAAGAAATTGTAGATTTCTCTTCTATTTAATGTGGACTTATGGGAAAAACATTTTATAAGCGTGGATTGCTTTGAAAATGTTCGATTAATGTAAATGTTATTTTCCCAGCAATGTCTTTATTGGTTGATGGTTTGATAGAAAAGGAAATTAAGATATATGTTTCTACCTCTTGAAGGTACTGATAGAAAACGAAACTTGGTATCGAACATACATATGTTATGGTCCAGCATGTTATGATAACAAAACAAATCAGTACCATAGTCTAAGAATTTTTGCGTTGATAGCAATTGTGAATAATAAACTAAGTTCGAAATTAACGTTATTTCCATTTAATAAACAAACTCACTTTTAATCTAGATCCTTCGTTACACATATAGTGACAAAGGATGTATATACTCGATCGGAACCTTCTGCTTCCTGGTAAAGAGTACGAGCCGGGTTTTCTCTGGATTTACACCCAGTACATTCTCTTTGGCCCACTTAGAGAGTCTCCTGATTATGTTCCGGAGCATGTCTGTTTTTGTGGAGGGGTAGTTTCCCTGCACTGCAATTGCCAGATCTGTAGTATATGCTACGACTATGCAACCTAATCGCATCAGGTCTAGCAACACACTGTTCAGTGCTAAATTCCAGGGAAGTGGAGATAAGACACCTCCTTGGGGTGTTTCCTATATTCATATTTCGAGTTAAGGTCGTTTGTCAATTCATACATCAAATTTATGATCCCCTGGTCACCACAAAGTGCCGATAAACAAGACAAGAGTGTATTCTTTTATGTAAATAGATTTCTCTATCAAGCTCACTGGATAGAGTTTCCGTAAAGAAAATTTAACTATTTTTAACAGTGTTATGCTACAACCCAGTATTATCAACTATATTGGGTAACTTTGCTTTGGTTTGTGTCTAGACTAAGGTATGTTGGCAAATTTCTTGTTTAATGGGAAGTTTTCCAGGTGGAGCCTGTATCCAATATACCTTTGCTTTGGTTTGTGTCTAGACTAAGGTATGTAGGCAAATTTCTTGTTTAATGGGAAGTTTTTCAGGTGGAGCCTGTAACCAATATTTAGTATATATTGTACTTTTAAACCCAATTAAAAGTAAATTTAGAAAAGTCAAAGTGAAAGGATTTGAAAAAGTAACAATTTCTTAAATAAGTGCGTTTTCTTAAAAAAAGTAGATTTTCTCAAGAAAATATCTATTGATATTCTTAAACAAAGTACCTTTTCATAACAAAAACCTTATCTTAAAGAAGTGCCTTTGCTTAAATAAAGTACATTTTCATACAAAAAGTACCTTTTATTTGAAAACTTTTTTTTTTTAAAATAAGTACCTTTTCTTAAAAAAGTACACTTTCTTACAACAAATTGCCTTTTCTGGAAAAACTATATTTCTTTAAATAGTTCCTTTTTTGTGAACCAAAATAACTCTCCTTGAGATAAGTACCTACAATTAAAAATGTACCTATTCTAGAAAAAAGGACCAATTCTAAAAAAAATTTCCATTTCTTAAAAAAACATATTTTCTTCAAAAAATACCTTTTCTTAAAAAAATACCTTTTCTTACAAAAATTCCTTTTCTTAAAAGTACCTTTTCTTAAAAATAAAATAATACCTTTTGTTTTCTTTTCTTGAGATAATTAGCCTTTCTGAAAATAAGTACATTTTCTTAAAAAATATATTTTCCTAAAAGAGTACCTCTTCCTTAAAAAGTACCTGTTCTTAAAAAATACGTCTTCTTAAAAATAGTGCCTCTCCTTAAAAAACTTTAGCTGTTAAGAAAGAATTAAAAAAAATGGTTTCCCATTACATCCCATGAGGGACAGGGGAGAGCTTTTCACAGTCACTGAGCTATGCGCTTTCCAGTTTTCACTCACTGATTGGAACCTACAGTTTTACACCGATTCTGAACGGTATTTTGAGAAGCTTTTTCATGTCAAAATTCTCGATAGTGTCGCCACCAATAAGCGAGGTGACCGTCGTCGATAGAAATGTAAGGTGGTTAGAGCAGGTATCGAACCCACGTTCTCATGTACAAGAGGTTCTCACAGTAACCATTGCTTCCACGACGGACGGAAGAATATAAAATTAAATAAAAATATTTTTCCATTACATCCCATGAAGAGATAGGCGGCGCACAATCTCTGAGTAGTGCGCTACCAGTGTCACTCACTTTACACCGGTTCCGAACGGTTTTTTGAGAAGCTATTTCATGGCTTATTGCTCGATAGTGTGCCGTTCTTATTGCACTAAGTGTGTCAGTTGTGATAAGCACTTCTACCTATCCTAATTATTGGTTCTTACTCCTTCAAAAATGACGACGGCCAGAACGTGACAGTTAGTGATGACCGCAATAGAGCATGGATCAGTGGCTACTTCGTTCCTGATTTTGCTCGGCTTGATGTGGAGAGCAGGAGTTTCAAGAAGACGGCACAACATTTCATACAACGCGCGTCACAATAGATTTATTTCGAGGTTTGGAATTTAACACTGATGGATTATTTTCTGTGAGTAGTCTTATTTCGGCATAGCGATAAGAGTGTTAATAGTAGACACTACAAGAGCTAGAAAATACCTTTTTCGGACACCCGACATAAAGAGTTTACATGCACGCTGAAAAATGTCGGCCTCAGCAACATATTGCAGGAACCATGCATATGTTTGCAAGCATTGCTTTCGTGAATTGAAGATCTTCTGGGTTTTGTTTCTTTATTGTCTGTCACGTTTTGTTTTCAGCAGTTTTCAACAAACAAATTCACATTTGGGTCACAAATACATTTACTACAACCTAATAATCATTGTGTCGCAAATATGTTGTATTGAGTAGCAAACACAATGTGTTTAGACACAAGTGTACTATATTTGCGATAAGCTAACAACAAGCAAGCAACCAACAAAACAAGAAAAAATTTTCAGCGTGTGATACTACACTTTATCACATAGACTGCGTGCGGTATTTGCTGCTCGAACACCGTGATGAAAGGAGTTTTTTATACTTTTTGCGCTCATTTTTGGGGTTTGGGTATTTAGCAAATTGGGCTGACAATTATACTTGCCCATAAATAAATTGGGATAACTTAACATATCGTACTACGGGTTGTCACTGTAGCAGATAGGAAAGCTGAAGAGAATCACTGAAACAGATAGGGAAGCTGAAGATATTCAAGAAAAAACCGACTCGTAAAATATTTATGCTCACTAGTGTGTGCAGCGATTATGGGCGCCACGAAAACGGGGAACTGTACAAGTTTTATCCCACTATCAAAGTATTTCAAGGAACTATTAAGTTCACAATGTTGACCATAATGTCCTGATAACATGTAAAATTGATCTGAAATTAAAGGTTTAGGAGATATAAAAATATAAAAAACCCAATCGCTATTAAATATTTATTGTTAAGCCCATAAACTTAAAACAAGTTGGTTATAAGAAGTACAATTTGTACTCCAAACTCGACTGAAAAATACTGTCTTGCTTTGTCTGCCTTTAATGTAGAATATTTTTGGTTTAGTAATATTTTAGTATTTCCTTTGGAAAATACATAAAATATGTACAGTAAAAATTTAGCTACAATAAATATTATTTTAAAAACTCACATATGTGAGTGCGTAAAAGAATAATAAAGACATTGATACCATTTAATATTCCAATTTATTCAATTGGGTTCCAATTTTCATCTCAACAAAATTCCCCCAATTTGAAAGGCATTTTTTACCGACTCGGGGTTTTTTTTGCTAATATTGTGAAATTGATGTAAAAAATGCCAAAAGCAGCCGTTGTATTATCTTATATGATTTGTGCTGTTTTTATGAATTCGAATGTTTCATAAATACAAATTGTATCATCATAATTTTATGATAGAAAATTGTAATAACAAAAATATAAAATAAAATCATTCATTGAAATAAATGTATTCCACAAAATAAATACAAATATAAATGAAATCGATTTTAGGGGGGGAAATCAATGGTAAGGAATAAATTTAGGGTGATTTGTTTTCACTGGGATTGAATCACATGAGTCATTTATATATTATGATTCGAGATCTAAGTCGGTATTTCTAATTTTGTAGTCAGATATGGAATTTTAAAGATGAGGAAATTTAGAGACGGTTTTGCAAATACACAAACACAAATTACATCGCTAATATCAGATGATATTTTAAGGGGACTTAAGGGGACAGCTTTAGACTTTGTTGTCTTAATAATCGCATTTGTTGTGAACTATAGAGTACAAAACCCGACATTTTCGAATAACCGGGTTTCGGGATATCCGAAAATAACGTTTTCGAAAACCGGCTTTTGGTTTCACAGAACGGAAAAAACGGCGAAAGCGGTTAATTTTTGGTTTTATTTATGGTAATTTTTCGATTCGCATGGACAACAATACGTTTAAATTTTTGGGAAAAAATGAATACAAAGTCAACACAAAATAATATTTTCTTGTCTTGTCCCTAAAAAGAGACATTAGGCGAGATTTCGCTACAAGCTAGGGATTATAGTTTGCATGCTAGTAACCAAAACGCCAAACTAACGATAATTTATTATAATATATATAATCGTCTTCCTCTAATACATCGTTTGTAGTTATTCTTGAATATCTGTATATTCTTCACCTTGCTTTTGGCTCTCAATGACGGTATCCTACACTGTTTTTCTAAGTTTTCATACTGTCAACTTTCTGCCTTTTTCAACCGGAAATACATATAATTGTCTTGCTCTAACAAGTGGTTTCTGGTTATCCTTGCAAATGTTTATATTCTTCTCCTTAACGATAATGATATCCACCCCAATTTTTCAGATTTTTTTTCAGACTGGCAACTTTATGCCTGCTGAGAAAAGAAATGGAAGCGGTTACCTCAAGTGCCGCTTAATATCGCTTAGCTCTCCATACAAAATATGTGATAATCTAAACAAGCGGTGTAACCAAAACTCGCCTATTATTAATCAGAAAATATTACCGCATTATTCAAATTTAAATATTTTAAAATTTTCTTTTAAAAATGACAACAGTGAATATTTCATTTATCAAGATACAAAGTTAGCTGAATTAGACTATTTAGGTTCGATGGAATTTCTTTGAATTGACTTGACTTTTACCCAACAAAACTGAATTGAATTGGATTAAATTGAGTTGAATTGACTCGACTTGGGCATGGACTTGGACGTGGACGTGGACTTGGACTATGACTTGGACTTGGGCTTGGGCTTGGACTTGGACTTGAACTTGAACTTGGACTTGGACTTGGACTTGGACTTGGACTTGGACTTAGACTTGGACTTGGACTTGGACTTGGACTTGGACTTGGACATGGACTTGGACTTGGACTTGGACTTGGACTTGGACTTGGACTTGGACTTGGACTTGGACTTGGACTTGGACTTGGACTTGGACTTGGACTTGGACTTGGACTTGGACTTGGACTTGGACTTGGACTTGGACTTGGACTTGGACTTGGACTTGGACTTGGACTTGGACTTGGACTTGGACTTGGACTTGGACTTGGACTTGGACTTGGACTTGGACTTGGACTTGGACTTGGACTTGGACTTGGACTTGGACTTGGACTTGGACTTGGACTTGGACTTGGACTTGGACTTGGACTTGGACTTGGACCTGGACGTGGACTTGGACTTGGACTTGGACTTGGACTTGGACTTGGACTTGGACTTGGACTTGGACTTGGACTTGGACTTGGACTTGGACTTGGACTTGGACTTGGACTTGGACTTGGACTTGGACTTGGACTTGGACTTGGACTTGGACTTGGACTTGGACTTGGACTTGGACTTGGACTTGGACTTGGACTTGGACTTGGACTTGGACTTGGACTTGGACTTGGACTTGGACTTGGACTTGGACTTGGACTTGGACTTGGACTTGGACTTGGACTTGGACTTGGACTTGGACTTGGACTTGGACTTGGACTTGGACTTGGACTTGGACTTGGACTTGGACTTGGACTTGGACTTGGACTTGGACTTGGACTTGGACTTGGACTTGGACTTGGACTTGAACTTGGACTTGGACTTGGACTTGGACTTGAACTTGAACTTGAACTTGAACTTGAACTTGAACTTGAACTTGAACTTGAACTTGAACTTGAACTTGAACTTGAACTTGAACTTGAACTTGAACTTGAACTTGAACTTGAACTTGAACTTGAACTTGAACTTGAACTTGAACTTGAACTTGAACTTGAACTTGAACTTGAACTTGAATTGAACTTGAACTTGAACTTGAACTTGAACTTGAACTTGAATTTGAACTTGAACTTGAACTGGAGCTTGAACTTGGACTTGGTTTAGTGTAGAACTCAGGCCAAACTTGTTCATACTTGCCCGGTGATCCTGCAGACCATCTATCATTCACGTGACTGAGATCTTCGGATTGAGCTGCCATGCAGAATTGGTATACACAAATAAGGCATATATCGTGGAACAGGGAAGATAGCTAATAATGTGGCAGGCGCCCTGTGAATCGGCAGCCATACAAGGTGTACATCAAACTGCTTGGTTATCTCACTTAGAGATGAGCAACAGTTGTGGGCACTTCTTGAGGACAGGAATACAGATTGCAGAGCTTTTGTAGCAGCTTCACTGTCAGTGTAGAGGTGGTGATGACGTATCGTCTCAGCCAGAGGGCAGCTTTTCCGATTGCTATGCCTTCAGTCTCAAATGCACTGTAATGGTCTGTGACCTTTTTGCAAGTTCTAGGCCCATCTCTTTAGAGTATACTCCAAAACATACTATTATCGGGGATAGACCTCATCGTCCTCCGAATACCATTTTATACAAATATAGGACCACTGTGGCTCTATAATCCTATCTATAGTGTCCAGCTTGAAATTATGCTTTCTGTCGAGAATCACACCTATACATTTTGAATTATCCTTATGGAAATTTTTCTACCACCTTGAGAAGAATGGTCGAGTATATGAAACTTTCTGCTTTCTGATAAAGAATACGAGCTATGACACGCTGAAAAATAACAGTCCCAGCAACATATTGTAGGAATGTTTTCATGAATGGAAGATCTGCCGCATTTTTGTTCCTTTATTGTCTGCCACGTTATCGTTTTCAGCTGTTTTCAACAAACAAAGCCACATTCGGGTCACAAATACAGATATTATAACCTATTAATCATTGTGTCTCAAACAATTAATATTGTGTCTCAAACATGTAACAATGTGTTTGAACAAAAGTATACTATATTTGTTACAAGCTACAAACTAGTTATGTTTGCATTTTGCATTCAAACAACAAAAACGACAGATTTTATAGCATGGTGGTATCTGTCAAACAAAACTGTGGAATCGGATGATTGGTCGACCCGATAACTGCCGGAAACAGCAGATCTAAATTAAATTTGGTATATAAGTATTATTTTTTTGAAGATGAGTGTTAAGGCCACTCCACTTCGGGTGTCTCATATACCAAAAGTTGTAGCTGTTATAAATTCAGCTGTTGCCACCTAATTTCGCTACAACTTTACGAACTTTGCGCTACAACAGAAATGCGGTTAAACCAATTTTGTTGCACAGGTTATTTAGTTGCGGCAAACGAATTTATTTTCGTTGTGTCAACAAAAATGTTCATTATCTTAGTTTCAATAACTGGGTTTTGGCTTTAGTCCGGTTGCCATAAAAGTATTTCCAAAAAACACGATTGCAGCAACTGAATTTTTCCTGAGTTTAGTTACGACAACTGAAACTATAATGAAATCGGTTACAACAACCGGAATGATTTCCGATTCGGTTCGTTCAACCGAATTCATTTCCAATTCGGGTACAAGCGCATGTTATCAGAATGAATAAAAAATTAGCCAGCTCAAAGGTATTCGATGACATATTGAGATGAAGCCGCAGTCGACCAAGAATCAGGTAGAATAATGCCCGCGAAAGCTTGGTTTTACTAAATTGAAAGAACATTTAAAAGACCGGCTGAAACCATCTGTTGTCCTTGCTATGTGAAACCACCACGAAGTCTATCTAATTTAATTTCTATTGTATCTAAGTTCTTAAAGTTCAGAACCAATAAAGTAAATAAACATTAACCAATTACTCCTGCTAGTCATGATTCCAATATGTTAGCCAACTTCTGGCAACATTTTATTGTGATTCCCATTAAGATTACCCAAAATAAAAAAGACAACAAAGCAATCATTTGTATAATCTTTTTGGATAAATATTTCATGATCACATTGAATATATTGAGATTTATTGCAATAAATTTGATTTTAATGATAATAATGTCATTCGAATATACCGGCCCCAAACATCAGCCCGAACAGGCTGCAAAATTATAGGCTATTTAAAGGATTAAAATGATAAGTTATGACCGAACATAGACGATAAGGAAAAGACATGAATACACTGGAGTTGTGCCTTTTCCCCATTTGCTTTATTACAGTTTAAGTTAATTTTATTTTATGGACATTTCTAGAATTTTCGGTATTCCAAACATTTCTCAAATGGGAATGTTACGATTTCGTTGGCCATAATTTTCAATAGCGGAATTGCTTAAATGGTGATTTATATAAGCGGGAGTTAAGGATAAAAAACAGCTATGTGTGGTGGTATCCTTAGCCAAATCCTACTAAGAGTACAAGAGTACAATGTTGTTCTGGATGGAGTAAATTGGAAAGGAGTTGCTGTTGGCTAGTTCGTTTTTTTGTCGGCTGCGTTATTATTATGGGTGACAATAATAAAGTAGCCATCAATTTGATATATGTGAGTTTTTAAGCCTTCCCCAGCCCCCCATAAGTGGGGCATGTTTCCAAAATGGGATTTATTACACTGAATGTCCGTTTCTTAACAGCCAACCAAAATAAGGTATCCCATATTAATGGAACATTATTGTGACTTCTGTTTGGTCATTTCACACCACTCCAATGTTGTTACATTAAATGCAATTATAAGGATGTCCTGGTATGGTTGTATTAGGTATCAAATTAGAGGGACACGTTTTGATAAAATAGATCGAATTTTTGTTACCAGAGTAACGTTATCTAAACAGTTGTAAATCTCGCATGATTATTTGTCTAATATAAGCAGAAAAATATAACTATTTACATTCAATTCCAAATTGGCTAAATCGAAGGAACATTTAACTTCACATGAATCCAAATGTTTTTCAATTCAAATTTCTTTTGTCCCTTTTATTGTTTATTATTAGATTTAAGAAATAGTGTGTACTTAAAGCGACAAAATATTTAGTAGGAGAATATTTTCGAGTTCCCTTGAGCTCAGGGATCAGATCGGGGTTTTTACTGCAATTAGAAAAAATATAAACAGTCTGAACCAGGAAATGAACTCACGTTGTCTGACGATCGTTTCGAAGTTTGTGACTCTTCTCATTAGTGCCTTAGCGTTCTAGGCCAAATATCGTCTTGTTCATATTGTCATTAATTGCAGTTGCCATCGTCGGAGGTTTCTCTCCTCTTTCTATCTTATTTGTTTTAGTCAGAATTTCCTAAAAATTTTTTTCTCAAAAGGACGAACATTGACTTTCAAAAGTGGTAATACGAGTAAGTCAATTAGTATCAACACACGCTGAAAGGTCCATAATTCCAACACAAGAACAGACGGTTTTTTCCACCATGTTACTATTTTCCTCTTGCATACTCACATTGTTGCAATGCTTTTGAGTTAAGTTTTTTTCTGTACCACAAAGTTGCATTTTTCTGTTTCCGTTTTCGATCACTTTTTAAGTTCTTTCCTCCAGTCAAGTAGTTTCTTCCCACAAATTAAGGAATAATGAACTTAAAATTTGGAAATACATACTTTCTAGAACAAAAACTTGTTGTAAGATAACCAACATAAGAATAGCCACTATGAACCAAATGAGAATTGGGAAGGTTAGGTTAGTCGATAAACGCCTCACTTTTACACATTAGTCCATTCTAATACCACGGGCTAATGCACTTAAGTGTTAGTCCCACCGAAGAAGCATTTAGATTGCCACAAGCATATTAAGAGCTTGTCCGCGCCTATCTGAGTTAATTGTCCTAGGTCTCTAAGTAAGTATGGTCCCATTTTAGATATCCTACTGCCGGATAGTGCTGATCACGTACAGAGAAGATATTCAGTAGATTTTTTATCTTCCTCATCGTGACAACTGCTGACGAAATCATTAGCCCACACCTTTAATCTCGCCTCATATCTACCAATCAGATAGTGCACCGTCAAAAGTTAAAGAAACATTAATTCCTTGGGTCTGGCTAGAGACAGAGGGTACACAGATCTCCTCGTATCCACTTTGTCTGGAACTTATAATGGATGGGTTTTCCAATAGGTACTTGACAACTTTGAATTTAATTTGTGAACGCACTATTTCACTGATCATCTCACTGTTACTTTCCTTTTTTTTCAGTAAACTCCACATATTTGAGTCCACATATTCATTTTGTGATTCTGCCGTGCCAGTGAGACAACGGGTTGGTCGCAGTGACGAAAATATCGCTGCCGTTCAGGCGTCCGTAGCAAACCATCCAAATCAGTCGATTAAGCGGCGTTCTCATGAACTGGGCATCGCCAAGACCACTTTATGGCGAATTTTGCGTAAAGATCTTGGTTTACACCCATACAAGTTCAAGCTGACTCAAGAATTGAAGCCGATGGACCATTTGAAGCGACGCACGTCGCGCCAAGATGATGAATCTCATCGCAAAATCATCTTCAGTGACGAAGCTCATTTATGGCTCAATGGGTTCGTGAATAAGAAAATTATGCGTTATTGGTTTGGTGAAAACCCTCATGTGCTGCATGAATCACCACTTCATCCACAACAAATAACTGTTTGGTGCGGTTTACATGCCGGCGGCGTCATTGGGCCATATTGTTTCGTCGACAATAACGATCGTCACGTTACTGTGAATGGCGATCGTTATCGCGCCATGATTACAGATTTTTTTTGGCCCGAATTGGAAAACATGGACTTGAACCATATGTGGTTTTAAGAGGACAGTGCCACAAGCCACACAGCACACGTTACAATCGATTTATTGAAGAGTAAGTTTGATGAGCGTGTCATCTCAAGAAATGTACCAATCAATTGACCACCTCGTTCGTGCGATTTAACGCCTCTAGACTTTTTTCTTTGGGGTTACGTCAAATTAGTTGTCTACGCCAACAAGCCGACGACGTTGGAAGAACTCAGAGCCAACATTGCACGCGAAATAGCGGCCGTTACGCCCGAAAAGTGTGACCGAGTCATCGAAAATTGGGTCCAACGAATCGACCGCTGCCGACGTTCAAGCGGTGGCGATATGAACGAAGTCGACTTAAATTCATAAATGTTTTGATTGTATTTCAAGTCGATCATAAAGTTGTGGAAATATCTCAAATGATTTGCGTTTTATTTGTCTTGTTACAAGTCACCAGGCGCATTGCAACACTTTCCAATTTCTGTGGAACCTGTAAGCTGGTTCTAAGTCTAGCGAGCTCATCCGCTCCTTTCCCCTGATCCACAGAATGTACCTACCACCAGACAATCATATGAGTTGACTATCATACTGCTGGACCAACTCGTTAACAGATCTGTGGCATTCTTTTAGATATGTTGACCGCAGTAAGACTGCAGGCACACCTACCAAGATTATCGCTTTTTCGGGATTATAAATGTCAAACACCATAAGAAAAAAATTTCGATAATCCAGAAAATTCGGTAATCTTGGTAGGTGTAAATGCCGCTGAACACTAATTCTCCGTCGCCGAAATAATTGGCTCCCATCGGTTTAAAATGTGTTGACCGACTGATGTAACTAAAATGATTTGACCGACTGATCCAATTTTAAAGGTTCAGTTATTTCAAAAACATTCCAAATTTGTAAAAACGGGCAAAACCAAGAGCCGCCAATTACATTTTCCCATTGTGCCACCGTCTTCAATAATTTGGCCTCGGCACGGTGTTACTCTAAATTGGGCTAAGCACAAAGTTACCACCTGAAATGTCAATTTAACCTCAATTGGGTGGTGTAAACGGCAAAGATTAGAGAACATGGTTATCGTTGACCTGGCCGCGATAAACTACGGTCTAAATGAGACATATATTAGGCAAAATTTCAGAGTGATAGACGCTACAATAGAGCAGCATTTTTATTTACTTTTGAAGTCCAAGGAGCGCCGGGCGGACTAGGCGTATAATTGGGTGGCCGTCGGTAGTGCAACGGTTAGTAT
Organism: Phaonia tiefii; assembly: GCA_963931995.1. Lineage (NCBI taxonomy): Eukaryota > Metazoa > Arthropoda > Insecta > Diptera > Muscidae > Phaonia > Phaonia tiefii. Next base: position 297,573,489 of record OZ008368.1, read on the forward strand.
GCGCGGCTGTTTTTCAAGAGAACTTGGGTTCGATCCCTGCTCTGACCACCTTACATTACTTTCGACGACGACCACCTCGCTTAGTGACGGCGACACTATCGACTACTGAGCCATTTAATAGCTTCTCAAAAAACCGTTCGGAACCGGTGTAAAACTGTAGGTCCCAATCAGTGAGTGAAAACTGGTAACATTAAAAAATTAGGAAATCATATATATAAAAAACAGGTTCTAGAAAATTACTAAATTTTCGACAGAGTTTTACGAAACATGTTTAATTTATTACACTTAGTTATACACACTGAAAAATCTGTATTTTTTCGTTGTTTGGATGCAAATATAACGTGTTTGTAGCTTGACCCAAATATACTGTAGTTGTGCCCAAATATGTACATCGTATTTGCTATTAAATATAACATATTTGAAACACAATAATTAATAGGCAGCACTGTTCCATGACCGACTCCAAACATGCCCTGTTGTGAGTTGTTTTAAATTGGTGGCAAACGTAGGATCAATTTGCCTGCGTATAATGTTCACCTGCAACAAATATATCATTACAGTCTATCAGTGGGAGTGATGCACAGGGCACCCGTGATGCATATCTAGTAGGGTTCAAAGTCAGTAGTGCACAATATGAGGGTTTCTCCCCCACCTGCCACCACACGATAACCCTATATAGTATTATCAGCCTCGCCACCTCTGTATAGATCCAGTGAACAATTCTCGGAAAAGTCCCAATTGACGACCTATAACACCCAGGTATTTGGCACACTCGGGCACCATTAAACGTAATAGGTTCCACGATAACTATTTTATACCATCAGGTAAAAAGCACTAACTCGGTCTTGGGCCGCATTACTCCCAGCAAGTCCGTAAGTTACCCTGCAGAATGCCTCTTAACCCGCCAATGGTGACGCAAATTTGACTTTGATTAATGGTGACGTCGGTCTCATGCACCGGGGTTTTCAACTGAAGATTTTTCGAAACGTGTTGCTAATAGTTAATGTTTTTTTTTATTTATGCACTTTGACAATAAAACAAAGATATATAGCTGATCATTTTAAGTTATTTTACTTTAATATTAAAATTCACAAATGTTTTTAAATGGAGCATTAAAAATAACAATGTTTTGGCAATACATTTTTTAAAATTAAGAAAAAATAAAAAAATCACATATTCATTAAGGAAAATAATGTTTATTAGTCTTTCGACAATAGGAACTTTTATAAAATGAACAAAAATTGGTATCCTTCCAATATATAATACAAAAGTGTTGCGATTATTTTACTTACATACACGGTGACTACGGTCTCACACACCAGGTTAGAAAAAAAATACAGAAGTTGTGCTCACTAAGCAGCTTCGTCATTAACTGATGGTGAGGGATGTGCAATGCTGCAGCTAAGAATAGAGAATAAAGTGATACGAATTTTTTAACACAGCCGGTCTCACAGACCAGTACGTCACCATTGGCGGGTTAAGGTACTGGGATACTTGTTCCTTATACAGTACAACTTCGGATCCGGATCAATAAAACCAGCTCAATCCGGACTATACAGGAATCCGAATTACCAAAGGCATTCAAATTACTGAGGAAAAACACTTTTGTATAATTGTTTATTTATTTATTATGATAAAATAAACTAACAATCACTTCACTATGTCACTTCAATAATGCACGAGCAGAAGTTTTTATCGAGTTGCTTCACTTTTAGCGAGTACTCTGGTTCAGTCTAATTCGGGGAATCCCCGTGCTACATAGTGATGCGCAGTAAAATGTGTGTTATTGTTCAATATTGTAGCAAATATGAAATAATGTGTATGTAAAAGACGAAATAGAGTTCTACTGTATATATTAACACGCGTCGTCAGCATAAGCAACAATGTTCGCACTTGCATTTTCGAGAGTAACCGGTATTCCATTTCGGCCAAGATTGCATGTAATAGGAGACACGATGCGTCTTTGGGTTGTGCCTCTGGTAACATACCTGGTGGAGGTCGAATTGCCCAAGACGGCCGCAACACGACTCCTGTAGTGCAATTCACTATCCCTTTTTGACCACAACTGTTTCGTTTAAAAGTGTTAACCACAAAATTAACCATTTTGCTATTCACTAACACTTTAAACGATATCTGCTGGCGTTTAAAGTCAGCTGTTTCAGTCAGCTGTTATTTTTAGCAAGACAAAATGTGGTTTATTAACACCAGCATTTTTGGTGTGGTTTAATTCGTTCAGAAAAGCGTATATCGTTGTATACAATCGTTGAATATAATGGCTTTGGAGTATTTCGCCTACAATTTATTGGAGTACTAGCCATTCTATTTTAATATCTACAAGCGTTTACTAAATTAATAAAATATTACAAATTTAAAATGTTTTACTTACTTTGCACAAAACTATTCAAAATTTACAAATCACAAGGTTTTTTTTTTTTTTGATGTGTTAACATCTATACGCGCGCCTCTAGGGCAGTAAACTATAAATTTAATACATACGCAAGTGTTAGGTTTGGAAGAGTAAATCATCGTTTGTTTGTTCGTTGCTTGGCAGTCGGTATTGAAAGTGATTATTGGGCGATTTTCATATAATTTTCCCACGCGATTTTCTCCGGAAATTCATAGCCGATTTTATTAATTTTTGGATTAAAAAGCTAGTGCGGGTTTCGACGAAGAGTTTAGGCCAAAAATTAAGGCGATCCGATATCGGCGAGCCGAGATTTAAGTGTTTTAATTTGGAGTAATATTAAAAAAGTATTTTATGTTGATCTTCGGTTATATCGTACGAATATAACAATGTATGTATGTATCATAGAATAACACATACGTAGAAGGTTTTATTCGCTCAATAAATTAAACGTCATACGTACGATGGAAATTACACAGTGGAGGGTGGAAAATATGGGTTCAATAATACCAGATGGTGGCAATAGTATACAGCGATCCACAAAGGAACTACACCCGAATTTCGTGTTTTTGTGGCAAACTAGTTGTGTTAAATACAATACAAATGAATACCAACGTTAAAAGTCAACAAAAAAGTGCAAAATACATTTAAATTTTTCAGTTCTACACCAAAACGACAGGAAATAGTTAAGTGAACATATTTTGTAACTCCACCTGGTGTATGTAAATTTTAAATTTAATTTGCTCTCATTTCCACAGACCTACCGAGAGAGTGTGAAATGAAACGTCAGATGAGAGAATAAGTTCTTCTATAGTATGTGTTATTCTATGGTATGTATGTACAAGTGTCAGTTGCTTTGCATTCTTTGACTTTTGTGGGAATAAAACAAAAAGTATTGAGCAAGAAAATAATGACACATGTGCTTGCACTGGGTCTTTAAATAATTTTAAGTATTAATATTATATAACTGAAACGTCATCATATGATTGAACGCTGTTTTTTATTTTCCAATGTAACATTTACGAATGTGTTCATAGAAATCGAACAGGTATCGTGTAGCAAAAAGGTGTTAACACATCGCCCGTGAGTTCGAACACTCATTGGATTTTTTTTTGTTTATTCTTCTTTATTATTTTCTCCTATTTTGACATTTCGCTTGGCAGAGTTGCCACTTAATATCAATTTGAATATAGAGAAATATAAAACTATTTACATTGGTTAAAAATAAGTTAGTGAATCACATAGTGGTTAGTGCAAACATCAGAATGTGTGGTTAAAGTTAACACCTGCTAAAGTGTTAAAAGTTAGTGAATAGCACTACTGGTGAGCATTTCGTTGACAAACCACATAACATCCATGTTCGCCTTTAGGATCGATATCACTAACTCTATCACATTAGGCGAGGAATTGTTAAATGCACCCTTAATGTCGAGAAAGGCTACCAACGTATGCTCATTAGCAGTCAACGATTTCTCTATGTATCGTGTGCACTCTTGTAGTACACATACTTCACAGGAGATACGCAATTGTTCGTCTATCAGGCGATCGAAAGTCTTTACTAGGAGCAATGACAGGCTTGTTGACCTAAAGTCTTTAGAAGCTGTGTGAGAGGCTTTCCCGCCTTTGGAATAAACACCACTTGTGTCTCCCTACACCTTCTAGGTATGTATCCGAAGTTAATACCTGCGATTTTTAACTTTAACAGCCATTGGATCAATATATCAGCCACCGTCTGAAGTTCCGCTGGTGATAAAATGTCGGACCCGGGAGACTTAAAGGGGTTGAAGCTTTCGAAGGCCCTTTTAACTCTGGATTTAGTAACAATTTCAATGCCAAGTTATGAGACCACTCACTGTGGTTCTCTCGTTCAGCGGGTTGCCAGGGAAATGGGGTTTGATAAGGATATTGAGCGAATTTCCGTTGCAGGTTGTCCACTGCCCAGAAGAGCCCTTCTGGTAACCTACAGTCGTATTGCCTGACGTTCGTAATAGTAATATCTACCGCACCTAGGATGAACCTTCTATTGATTAACATAAGAGTTATCTCCTCAGGTTCCTCATTGTACGACTGACTTTGTTCTTATGTCGCCCAAGCTCAACTTTGTAATTTTCCTCCAGTCCTCCATGTCTCTCGGAATCTCTGCTTTACTAAACATTCGTCGGCATGATGTCCATATTTCCGCAAGTTCCCCATTCTATCCGGGAAGTTTCTTCTTCCCCTTGGCCTTTGTTATTGGGCAAGAGATTTGTAGCGACTTGTTGGGAGCACTCGTGACCTCACCTATTCATGTTATCTCCATAGATGGCTTCGATATCAAACAAGTCTTGCCAGTCAACTGGCGTGGCGTTATTTCGCCCAAAACGACAAATGTCATAGGACGCAAATCGTGCCATAAGAACCAAAGCCCTCGGCAAAAACTGACGTATTGTTCAAACCGAATGTCATGAAACTCAACTTTTATTTTGGATTAAATGACATTTTGAACATATAGAACATCATGTGGCCCAAAAACAGGAATGTCATATAGCCCAAAACGACTACGACATAAAGCCGAAATCGGAATGCATCACCCTAAACAATGTACGAAAGCATAATGTGGCCCAAATTTATTGCACGTATATTTTTTGGGTGAAATGACATTCACTCAAATATGGGTACTCAAATGAAAGGATTTTGAAAAATCCCGAAATCAGAAATAAAGAAATAAATTCCCACCGCCTGAACGACTCGATAAATCAAAGAATCGTGCGAAAAAACCTCCGTACATCCGAAATTTGGAGATCCATAGCTCGTAAAATAGAGATTTCCCCGAACTTTTGTATTTAAAATGTTTTGAATAAAATTGTGTATAATCGCAATTGAGCAATACTCGTATCATTCATGCTCATAAATGCCTTCACTACGTACTACATAATTTAATGTCATGTCGCTCAAAAGATTTAAGTTAAACTTGGGCGTTATGAAATTTTTAAATTTGGGTGTTTGTCATTGGGCGTAATGACAGTGTGTCGTCACCTGAACAGTTTGGACGTAGTCACATTGAGATTTTTTTAAAACTAAATATTTTTTTTTACCAAAAATGTCGTACTGCCCAAACCGGCGTCGTAACATCCAAAGTCCTACGACAACAATATGTTACGATTTTTGGGCTTAATGTCATTTGCGGTTTGGACGAATTGACACTACGTCCAGTCAATCTTATATTACGACGAACTACCTCATGAGTGTCCAATAGTGTATTACAAAAATTGGTTTTTCAAAAATGTCGGTTATCGGTTTCTTTGAATATTTAAATTTTTTAGAAACTGTGTTTCAGTTAACAGAAGGGTAAATACCAGTTAATAACCGGTTTCGGTTTTAGGCCGAAATTGAAAACTATATGTCTTATAATAATCGATTATTTTTAATGCACTCTCTTTGATATTTAAGATCCATGTTATCATAAAAATCTATAAAACTTTTATAAAAAGCTATAAAGAGATAAAGAGTTTCAGTGTAAAGTCCATACTCATTTCTTCGAAAATCATTTTTCAAGCACCAAATACAATTTACGTACCTTGGTTTTAAACGGTTTCTTTGTATTGTAACGTAAGCTGATATTGAAAATACAGTTTCCTGAAAGTAGACGTACGGCTAATTGTGTAGATGGCATTATACAGTTTATTCAAAATAGGTTATTTTAGGTAGCAATGGCTGTCATTATTGACACACTTAGTCCAATGAGGACCGTTGCCATACTCCGAGACATCATATTCAGTCGCCATCATTGAACCTGTAAATTAACATTGTATGGTTAAGGAGTGTTTAAGACATATGACACCTCAATCTGGTATGAGGCTGAGGAACTGTCATACATTAGTCCCTGGCGAACCAAGTAGTACTAAGATCACTCACTAAATATCAGCTACATCCAACATGAAGTAAGATCCTAGATATTGTCACCTATTCATGAAACAAAGGCCGATCAGTAGCATATGACTTCTTCATCCCCACAACTTTTGCAGTAATCATGTGCTGAGATTTCAAGTCTAGATACGAGTCTGCCTAATGAACAGTGCCCAGCGATCACAGCTACCAGCATAGAAATATATTGCCTAGGAATGGATATCATGTTTAGTCTGCGATTTAGGTCATAACGTGGCCATACTTTCCTTTTGAGCCTGCATTTTATGCCTCCAAACCATCTACCATTCGCATGTCTGAGGGAATCGTTTATAAGCATGGGCTTGCCTGCAGAAGGGACATACCCACATTCTCCATATCCAGTGCAAAAAATCAGGTAGACCCGGAAATCACCAGCTCAACTGCTTTATGGTTCCCTGCAATGTTTCTATGCCCCGTCACTCATATAAGGTTGGCTCATCTCATTTAACTATGCGCGGCAGTTCTTGAAGTCAGGAACGCAGATTGTCAAAGTAGATGTTCATATCCACAGCATAGATGACGTTTAGTCACATCCAAAGGACAAATTCTCAGATTGCCATGACTTCTGCTTGAACGTCTCTACAGTGGTTTGGTAGCATTTGAGCTCTAGACCAAGCTCTATAGCATAGATTCCAAACCCTAATTTGCCATCACTGTAGAAACCGAAACGCTTCTATAGGTTCGTAATACCTGTCCGGGATGCCCATATATACTGGTGATCAATCGCGGAGAATGTCTTAGACGGATTGGCGATATTTCAGCCATTTTTCTTTCCACCAAATCTACGGGTAATATGTGGAGGGTAACCCTCAAACCCTCTGTAGTGGTTGTGCGAAGGGCACCCGTGACACCCACCATTGCTATTCGCTTGAGTTTCATTTGTCACGATATTTTTCGCAACCTACGAGATGATGCGGTTGTTCCCTTAGTCCGGCCTTGTGTCTTTCGACTAGTGTCCTAGACAAATCCATCTGCGAGGCTTTCTCAGTATTTGCAGATCCTTGTTACAACACGGATTTATTGTAAATTACCCCAGATTCTTTAAAATCGTCCCATGCACATATGGATTAGCGGAGAACGTCTTAGACGGATTGGCGATGTTTCAGCCATTATACTTTTCATGAAAATTACGGGTAATATATTGAGGGTCGGTGGTGCAATGGTTAGTGTGCGCGGCTGTTGTACATGAGATCCTGGGTTCGAACCATGCTTTGACCACCTTCAAATTTCTTTCGGCGGCGGTCACCTCGCATAGTGACGGCGACACTATCGAGTATATAGCCATGAAAAAGCTTCTCAAAATACCGTTCGGAATCGGTGTAAAACTGTAGGTCCCAATCAGTGAATAAAAACTGGAAAGCGCACAGCTCAGTGATTGTGAGAAGTTCTGCCCGGTCCCTTCATGGGATGTAATGGGAAACCATTTATTTATTTTTTATATTGAGGGTAACCCCGAAACTTTCTCTAGTGGTTGTGCAAAGGACAACCAAACGACAACACTATAAAGAAATATCAAATTACGTATTCCCTGGTCAAAATAATGTTCCGATAGAGCTGATTTCATCGATCCCGAAGTACCTATGATCCTTCGCAATTATGAGTCAATCATTTGTCTAAAGTTCTATAGACGCCACCCTGGGAATTCACTCATATGATAACTTGATGCAGATCATAGAAAGTTTCAGTAGCCAGGGAGTCAAAATCGGTAGTCCACTTTGTAACTCCACTGGTGCTATGCCGTGAGAGCTAGAGGATTTGTAGGACTTATAATTCCTATTGCCCAGTGTACAGTTTCTTTCGTTACGATATTTTCCGCAATCTACGAGATGACGTGGTGTTCGGTGAGTCCGACCTTATGTATTTGGACCAGTTTCCAAGATAAATCCTTCTGCAATACTTTCCCAGTATTTGCACATCCTTGTTACACCAGGAAGGTTTCTTCTTACCTAGGTACAGGTGGGTCATGCGGAATAAAATGATATGATACGAGCTGAGGTAAGAGCATCGGCAAGATAGTCAACGTCAGGGATATTAGCTGGTTCGGAGAGAGAACTGATTTTTATAATACTGTTCAAACATTGTTTGTACTTGATTCGATTTGTTTTACGAATATTTCTGCGAACAGGCAAAGTGGCGTTGTGCTGCGAGAGTGAAAACTCCATGTAACGAAAGTCGAAAAACGAATGCTGACTCGATACCTTCCATCTTTTAATCACCTAAAAGGTGTCCTGAATGCATAGGTGACATCAAGGATCTCTTGTATATCTATAGTTATAAAGGAGGTGTTATTGCCCTGGATACAAACATAAAGGGTAGTGGACAAATCGTTCCCTAAAAGTGTCTCGTTACTTTATATTGTTACTTTATCAAATTGACTCTGCCACATCGATTAGCTTCCTCATCAGCTTTGACGGCCGGACTTCAGATGTGAACATTATTCAACCTAACTGTTCTCTTATTTGGATTATCCAAATAGGCAAACTCTTCGTTGTGGAAATTTCCGTTTGAATGTTTTATCCTTTATTTTGGGACTTGTTTTATATATTTCTGCTAACGTAGTACTTATTGTTGTCATTAGTTCCGGAACTTACATCTATTGGGTAACTTATTCCAGGAAACAGGCAGCGAAATAGTTCGATGGCAATGTCTTTTCTGTCTCTCTGATGGGTTCAATGACCAGTGAGCCCTTGAACATGCTTTAGGTTTATAATTAATTCTATGTTGTAATATCAGTTCTTTAAAACCCGGTTCTTCGAAAGCTGCAATTTCAAGAAACCGAAGTACGGTTAAACGGCCGGAATGCGGGTATTTAAGCTTCCTAATCATTTCAATATTCAGCTTACATAGTAGCACAAACCAGCAGACCATGAAGAACGCCTGCAAAGGGCAATGGAGCAAAGTGAAGTCAATGTAAATTTTTCAATAAAAAAGTCGTCTTCTCCGATGAAGCGCATTTCCATCTGAATGGCTTTGTGAGTACACAAAATTGTCAAATTTGAAGCTCAGAAAATCCTCATGTAAAAAATGAGAAGGTGCGTACTTACTGAGACACCTTTTACAATCAGTATGAAAAACTACAAAACATACCACTCTAATTAAAAATATATATTTCAATACTAATTTATTTAAGAATTATGACCATATTTAATAAAACTTATTAGATTCTTCTTCTAAGCATTTCTCCTCTGCTAGTCGGTAGACACCGAGCAGAGAAAATACTGCAGAGATTTGTCTAAGTATGGTGACATTTGTAAAATCTATGAAAATCAAGACAGATTTGGGTGGTGCTGCTGGTGAGATATTAATTTCAAAGCTCATTTAATTTTTGTTATTGTCAAGTATCCATATCAATGACAAAACATCCATTATAATGCGAGATTCCACACAGAATATGATGAATTCAATACAAACTCCCTTATAGAAAGAATCCTTAAAATCTAACTACAGAAATAACGAAACGTAGTCGACCTTTCCGACTGTGTCTTTCGGGGGTTACCTTAAGGTACGATAAACTGTAACTAAACTATGTCTGCCAGACAACCTTCTCCCACATTTTAGCGGGGATTGTCTGAATTGCGAGTTAATAATTTGTAATTTATTGCAATATAAAAAATCTATTATCTACTTTTAGGATTTAGTTTGTAGCATGAGTTTACAGGATGTTGTTGGTGTATTGAATGCAGAGGTCTGTCGATCTCCTATGTGCACTGAGGAATTTCTCATTTTCCTTTATTTGCGATAAAGTCAAAAGCAACTGAAATTTTGTATATGCAAGACACGGTGCGGCAGAGGCGACCTTTGAAAATTTTTCGCGTTACTTCAATTTTTAAGCGGATTCAGTTACTTGACTTTCTGCTCTATCGACAGGATATCAGTAAGTTGATCTATGGACTACTTTCGGGTAACCTCATAACGTCAGGGGCAAGTCATACCACCGTAACTACACTGAAAGAAAATCTTTACTTTAAATCGATAGTAAATGTTCATCAATTGGCTTTCATTCAAGCGATGACAAATTTCATCAGTTCAATAAATCCATTTCTTCAATTTGAAGATTGCGCGTTTTTCCACGAATTTCAGCTTCATTGTATTGAGGATATTTTTTTTATCAATCTCCTTCATTTGAATTTAGAAATAATTAGTGGGATCGATTCAAAATATGGACGTAGCATTGAAAAATAAACAGAAAAAGAAAAAGGGCACATAAAATGAGAAAATAAATGCAAAATAGAAAATAGACAACTGGGCAGAAAAGATTATCCAGGCTATGATAATTTTTGGCCGTCGGTAGTGCAATGGTTAGTGTGCGCGGCTCTTGTATATGAGATCCTGGGTTCGAACCCGGCTCTGACCACCTTCAAAAAAAAATTTCTTTCGGCGGCGGTCACCTCGCATAGTGACGGCGACACTATCGAGTATCTAGCCATGAAAAAGCTTCTCAAATTACCGCTCGGAATCGGTGTAAAACTGTAGGTCCCAATCAGTGAGTGAAAACTGGAAAGCGCACAGCTCAGTGATTGTGAGAAGTTCTCCCCAGTCCCTTTATGGGATGTAATGGGAAACCATTTATTTTTTTTATTTTATGATCATTTTTATTGTTCATGTGTGATCTTTGTAGATTTTTCACGATGAAAATAGGCCAACGAGTTTGGCTATTCAGAAACAATTTACATCAATATGATGACCAATTTATATCAAATTGATGAAAAACTTACATCAAATTGATGACAAAATTACATCTAATTGACGAAAAATGTGCAGCAAACTAATGAAAAATTTACTTCAAAATCGGGAAAAATTTATTTCAACTTTATGACAAACATACATCAAATAAATGTAACATTGTCGTTACAAATATGGACGACAGATTCATAAAATGTTCTACATCAATTCAATGAACTGTGTCGTAGGTTTGAATATGAGGAAATTTGTCATTAAATTGTTGAAGGAATTCATAAATTTGAAGAAGCTTTTACTTTCAGTGTCGAAATATGAATAGAGCAACCCTTCAAGGGCGTTCGTTTTCGTCATTTCTCTGCAATTTATTTACAAGCTGTACTCCAAGTCGTTATCAGGTGAGTCTCTAAGTGACCCATGGGAAAATGGGTCCGAAGAAAACCGAACTCGTAGTCTGGACCAGGTGCCAGAAGGTTTCGTATATTGAGCCATTGTCTCGGGGTGGTATGAAAATTTGCTTACAGGACAATGCAAATTATCTGAGCTTCAAGGCTAACACTATTAATTGGATATATTCATGGAAAAATGTCGACGCATGTCGATGGGGTCAATCACCATTGGATATACAGACAGCTGTTGTTTCAAGACATTGTCGCTAGGTTGCAGATGGTGGGAAAATCCACTAACCTAAGTCTGTTGACAATGGCCCAGAGAATGACAATAGTGTGTATCATCTGCAAGGGCAAGTCTACGGAGACATCACTGCAAGAACTGGTAGGATACACAGGAAAATCATTGGCTGCTAAGGAATATACGTTGGTAGTCTTTCTTGGCATTGAGAGTGCGTTCAATAATATCACTCCCAATGCGATATAATTTGAGCTATCGGCCCTTAAGATGAAGGTGGTTTTTAATGGGGTTTGCATAAAAAATGCTCACCAAGAAACGTGACACAGCCGAATTGTGCGCCTCGATGACTACGAGGTATGTTAAAAGGAGCACACCTCAAGGAGGGGTCTTGAAAATTGTTGGTTATGCGGACGATGTGCCAATAGCTATAAGGGGCAAGAATGCCAGTACCTTAAAGGACCGTCTCCACGGTAGCTTACGGACTTTGGGCAGATGAGTGGGTGAAAATGGGTTAGTTGTAAAGCCAGTCAAGACCGAGCTGATCCTTTTTATCCGAAGGTATTAAATGCCTGCCTGGAACCTATCACTTTGAATGGTTCTGAAATTAAGCTTCCTTGTGCCAAATACCCGGGTGTTATTTTGACATCTAGCTTAGTTTCAGATCCAACATAGTGGAATGGCCCGAAATGTGGACGATAGCCCTATATATACCAGAGAGCTATAGGTTGTAAATGGAGAATATTTCCGTGGATTGTTCACTGGATCTGGTCAGCGGTGCTGAGGCCGATAACGATCTATGGGGTTATCCTGTAGTGGCAGGTGCTACAGAACCCACCTATTTTAAACTGCTGACTGGGGTTCAGGGAATGGCGAAGATGTACATCGCGGACACTCTGCGCACCACTCACGCTGATTCATGTAATGTTATACTTGTTGCCGATAGATATTATAGGTAGGCAGATTGCTTCCATGTCTGGCATCAGGTTAAGGCAACTTTCATAATGCAACAATCCAACATTCCTGCATCTGCCGACTACTCGAAAGCGCGAGTACACTCTCATACCACAAAGGGATTGCTGGAACAAAGGAATTCCTGGTAAAGAGGGATATGTGAATTTCTACATGGATGGTTCAAAAATGAATGATAAGGTTGGCTACGGGATCTACTCTAGGACCCTAGTGACCCTTTCCCGTAGATTACCTGATCATTGTAGCGTGTATCAGGCGAAATTTTGGCTATTACAGAAGTGCCCGACTGGTTGAGGGATAAAAGTCCAGCAGTCTTCAAGTCATCAAGTCCCTGGAATTATTATTCTTGTATTCAACATCTGTCCAGGACTAGCGCAGATCTCTTAACGAGATGTCCCAGCAGTACGGACTTTTGTAAAAGCTTTAACGATGATGATGAACCCACCGAGCATCTTCTTTACACGTTTCTAGCTTTAGCTGGCAGGTGGTTGTCTATTATAAGATCTTCCCTATATAGGGTCATGTGAGAATTATCTCAGATATACGTAGACAAGACAAACTAAATGATTCTGCGGTCGGGCTAACGCTTAATCTTGCTAGGCCGTGGTATACCAATGGAATAATATGTCCAAGTGAGTTGTGCTTCAACTAACCTAACGTGGGTATCAAGTGTTTTATACGTTATGCTTCACCTGTTGCCATTACAAATGGGCAGATAATTGGCGGCAACGTCAGCAATCTTTCCAGAGCCATGGAATACTACTCGCAAAGAAAAACTCATTCCTCCCAAACGAAATCTCATAAAACTGAAGTTCGTTTGGGGACTGTAGTTGGGAGAAACAAACTTCTGTTAAGCCATACATGTCGTTTCGTTTGGGAGAACCGAAAAATGTGTGCAGCAAACGAGTTATGAAAAACATCAGCTGAAAAAACTTTTGCGAGAAACGGTTCCGCCAACTCTTTTATCCGTTACAGCGGCCGAGTTGTAGATGATCTTAACTAAAAAAACGTTTGCGAGAACTGAAGAACGTTTGCAGTAAACGAGTTATGAAAAATTAAAGCTGAAAAACGTTTGTGAGAAACGAAAAATGGTTCACCAAATGTTCTTTTGGTTGCAGCAACCGAGTTGTAATTAAAACTTTTATTTATGGCTTCCATAAGCTCTTTTTTGTTTAAATTGTCAACTTTTATGATTTTGGATTTACCCATAAAGTTTGTTTTAAAAAAATTTAGCATTTTTGTCTATTTTTTCACTGTCTACTTACACGCCTATCTCGCCTTGCATTCAAATAACAACTAAAAGCGCAACAAACTACATCGCCTCATTTGCCCATCCAAGATATATCGACACGGTAGAAGCATTAGAGTGTGTGATCACTTTAATGTGTTTGCGTGGGTGTGTATGCCAATCGAGTGGATAAGACTGTATATACAGTCGAGAGAATGAGCGAAATTTACGTTGTTCGTAAGCTGTGCTCTTATTGGAAAAATGGCTAATTTCAGTTATCGCAAACGGGTTTTAACTTGCGGCAAATGTAATTTTGTACGCGTTTAATGCAAACGAGAACAACATGAGAGAACAACGTTTGCAACAACATGATACACATTTACAATATAAGAGTTTATTTGGGAGAACTACATGAATGGTTGTGGTTAATAATTTAATACAATACAATCAACGAATTGTTGTGGCACCCGAGCTATAAACGTTTTTTGTCTTTGCGTGTAGTGCCTATTTACGGTAAGGATATAGGTAATTGGTTACAATACCCACTTCTACACCCACAGAAAAATAGCCGAATTAGCCGTAACCAAATTTAGAGGCTGTTACAACTACATGAGTTGTCATCACAATCACAATAGAGGTTGTCACAACCGCGATAGAGGTTGTCACAACCGCAATAGGGGTTGTAACAACCTATGACAGAGCGTGTTAAAGAGCGGAGGTTATGGGATACATTTCAGGAAATAATTTTTTTGGAATTGGGTGATTTCTTACAGGCATTGTATGCATGAAGAAAGAAAGATTTTGAGATTTTGACGCGAAAAACAACGCCATCCCAAACCTTCTTATCAGGTGAGGCAGTTGCACACATCTGAATCAATTTGGTCATAGACGATTTTTTTATTCTGATGATTTTTATAATTATATCCATTGTTTTAAATTTAGAATGGAAACTCAAGTAGATATGTATATTTATTATGTTTAGCCAATGGGGCATCATATTGATAGTCGAAAGAGTGTATAATACATCATCTCAAATTTAGCGTTTTTCCACCCACGTGTCTGTCTACGTGCTTCCAAATACATCCAAAGGAGAAACCCCTCGTAATAAAGAACCAATGTAAATACAACAAAAATAAAAACAAACAACAAACAAAATACAATTTTTATATAAATGGAACGAAAACTGAAAGTTAGAAATGTCCGTCACATCATTTGTGAGTAACTAAATTCAAAGGACCTTTTTTGTAAAATTTTTAAGGGTAAACGAGGATGGGGTGTCAACTTCCAGTTGAAGGAAAATAATCTTAGTTGAGCTTCTTAGTGAAAATTGTTTTCGATTTCTCGAACAGTTAACTAACAGATTTTCATGTTTTGAAATAAGATTTTTAAGGTTATAGGTATTACAATACTGATTTTCTGAAATTCCTTAGGCTAGATTATACAAGAAGATTTGTAAAGAATTGAGCTGAAAAGCCTTTATACCACCCTCGTACGAATGGTTTAGGAGACTGTGACAATTGGAAAAAATACATATTTATTTAGCTGTTTTCGAATACAATGAACAACTACAGATTACATACCCATACATATGTAGTTAAATCTGGATACACTAGGCTGGCTGTTTAATAAAAGTTTCAATTTAAAATTTTACTAAAATTTACCCCTGGAAAATAGTATGCGAGAAGTTTTGAGAGGTTTAGAATTCACACCAAAGATTGGGAGCCTTCTGTTTTCAATCATGTGCCTATGAATTTTCCTCCACGATGTGGTTCCCAGGGATGGTAGAACATTTTTTTTTCTAGCGGCTGAAGTCAAGCCTTTCCGATGAGCAGTCTGATTGGCTACGCGACCACTGATGCGTCTCAGGTTTAGTAGGTGACTGATGTCAGTGAAGCTCATCAAGATATCGGGCATATTCATTTATCCCTAGAAGGCGGATGAGCCAAACATATGAGCCAACATATGAGCCAAAAGAAGAAAATCCGGGTTCGACATTTTGCATCTTGGTCGGCGTCTGATTCATAATGGGCGGCTGCAAACAAATATCCTGGCAGTAAGAACCCGGTGGACTGGGTTTGTCTCCCACCACTGTTCATAATGGCAGTGAATATGCAAAAACGAAAAAGAAAACACAAACAACCCCTATTTGTTGACGTTATAAGGATCACGATTCACGGATATGCACCTGGAATGTGGGAACTCTATATAGATCCGGTGCAAGTATCCAATTGGAAGATGTCCTCGGAAATTATAAGGCTGACATTTTCCGCTATCCATTAAATGCGATGGACTGGACATGGCTGCACAAGGAGAAAAAATCACATGAGGTGTCAGGGGATACCAGGTTGGAACGAAATTCCTTTCGCTATATAAATATTATGTACTAGTTTGTTCCTTTTTAAGAAATTTTTTTTACAGAATGTATTTAAAAAAAAAGGATAATTTTGGGTCCTTTTTGTAAGAATATGTATTATAATTTCCCAAAAAGGTAAATTTTTAAAGACAGGTACTCCTTTCTTAAAAGCTAATGTTTGTTTTAAGAAAATGTACTATTTTTAAGAAGAAATACTTTCTGTACGAAAAAGCAAAAAGAGTATGATTTTTTTATACAAAGAAGTACCTTTTTAAGAACAGGTACTAAGAAATGGTACTCTTTTTAGGAAAAGGTATTTTTTAAGAAAATGTACTTATTTTCTGAAAGAGTACTTATCTCAAGAAATGAAAAGAAAAGGTTTTATTTTATTTTTTATGAAAAGGTACTTTTAAACAAAGGAAGTTTTTGAGGAAAAGGTATTTTTTAAGACAAAGTTTTTTTCTCAAGAAAAGGTTTTCTTTAGGAACTATGCATTTTTTTTTGAATTGGTCCTTTTTTTCAAGAATAGGTAAATTTTTAAGAGTTGGTACTTATCTCAAGAAATGTTATTTTGTTTTACAAAAAGTTACTCTTTAAAGAAAAGGTAGTTTTTGAGAAAAGGCAATTTGTTGTAAGAAAATTTTCTTTTTAAAGAAAAGTTAATTATTTAAAAAAAAATACTTTTTTATTTTAAGAAAAGGTACTTTTTGTAAGAAAATTTACTTTTTCTAAGCAAAGGTACTTCTTTAATATAAGGTATTTTTTGTACATTGTGTAATAATACGAATAGGTTTTTTTTTGAGACAATTTACTTTTTCTAAGAAAAGGCAGTTATTACGCAAATTTTCTTTTTTTAAACCTCTTTCACGTTGGCTTTTCTAATTTTACTTTTAATTGGGTTCAAATCTTCAATATATACTAAATATTGGTTACAGGCTCCACCAAGAAAACATATGTTAGTCTAGACACGAACCAAAGCAAAAGTACCCAATATAGTTGATAATACTGGGTTGTAGCATAATAGTGTTAAAAAAAAGTTGTTTAATTTTTTTTTATTTAGCCCCCATCCCGCTACGTTCGATAAGGAAATTCGCTCCAAACACTGCTACATATACTACAGTTGCCATGAGAAAAAAATTAATTTGGTTGCAGATTTGTAGTAGGCAAAAGACTGCGACATATAGTCTCCAGCTTTAATCCTATGAGTGAATGTCTAGCCACAATCCGCATAAAAGCGAAATATTTTTGTATTTGCCTAATTTGTGTGCGTGCCCCGACAGAAGAGGAAGATGATGATGCCAAAGACATATTCTATGAGCGCCTAGAGGAAACGTATGACCGCTGCCCTGGCCATGACATTAATATCGTACTAGGAGATTTTAATGCTAAAGTAGGCATGGCAAATTTGTTCCATCCAACTATGGACAATTTCAGTCTACATGCTGACAGTTTCGACTGATTGGTATGAGACTGCTTGTGGTCGTTAGTGGTACAAAATTCCAGCATAGAGAAATCCACACGGTTTCTTGGGTATCTCCTGATCAAAGAACGAAGAACCAAATTGATCACGCGGCAATTGATGGCATGTAATGGTCGTACGAGTTATCAGAGGAGCTAACATCAATTCTGATCACTACCTGGTAGCAGCAAAGGTTCGCACAAGATTAAGTAGAGCGAAAATCGTACGAAACCAGACGCAGAGGAAGCCGGGCATCGGAAGGCTGCAATTACCAGAGGTAGCCACATCCTACTCAAGGTAGCTCTCGCAACTTGTGGCAAAGAACCCACCACTTCCCCATTACGATCCTGTGGAAACCCATTTCCGACTCTATAAAAACTGCCGCAACAACCGTACTTGGTTTTGAAAAACCGCTTCGCAACAAACCATGGTACGATGAAGAGTGTCGCATTGCAAATGATAAAAAGAAAGCTGCACGCATGGCAATGCTTCGGTCAATTGCATCGCGAGCTGCGACTGGGCGGTATAGGTAGAAAAGAAAGGAGTCTTTAGGCGTAAAAAACGGCAGTAGAGAATGCGCGAGAGTGAGAAAATTGAGTCATACAGAAGGAAGAACGAAGCCCGAAAATTCTACCAAAAAGTCAAAAACGGAACTAATAGACGGTTCAGGGCCCGCCTTCTGTAAAGACAGGGCCGGAAATCTCATCGCAGATGTGCAGAGTATATTGGGAATATGGAGAGATAATTTCTCTGCGCTATTGGTACCTGAGATATCCAATGGCGAGACAATTGACCTAAATTTGGACGACCACGTCGATTGCTCCCCTCCTAACCAAGACGAAGTCAGAACAGCTATTGACCGGCTTAAGAACAATAAAGCCGCAGGATGCGATGGGTTATTTAAGGCTAGCGGCGATAAGCTGTTAAGGTGCATGCATCAGCTCATTAGAAAATTTGGTTAGATGAATGCATGCCCGGCGATTGGAGTATCAGTGTACTATGTCCCATATTTAAAAAAGGTGACCCGAGTCTCTGTACCAACTACCGTGGAATAAGCCTTTTATCCATAGCATATAAGGTTGTGGCCGTCGGTGGTGCAATGGTTAGTGTGCGCGGCTCTTGTACATGAGATCCTGGGTTCGAACCCGGCTCTGACCACCTTCAAATTTTCTTTCGGCGGCGGTCACCTCGCATAGTGACGGCGACACTATCGAGTATCTAGCCATGAAAAAGCTTCTCAAATTACCGTTCGGAATCGGTGTAAAACTGTAGGTCCCAATCAGTGAGTGAAAACTGGAAAGCGCACAGCTCAGTGATTGTGAGAAGTTCTCCCCAGTCCCTTCATGGGATGTAATGGGAAACCATTTATTTTATTTTATATAAGGTTCTATCAAGCATAATGTGCGAAAGACTAAAACCAATTATCGCTGACCTGATTGGACCATGCCAGTGTGGCTTTAGGCCTGGAAAATCGACCACCGACCAGATTTTCACGCTACGCCAAATCCTGGAGAAGACACACGATTAGTCCGATACGAGAGAAACTCCATGAAGCAATGTTTGAGCTTGGTATTCCTGCGAAACTCATACGCTTTTGCAGGATGACCTTGACGAACATCAAATTCGCAGTAAAAGTTGCTGAGGATCTTACCGAACCGTTCGAAACTAAGCGAGGCGTCAGGCAAAGCGACACCCTATCGCGCGATCTCTTTAACATCTTCATGGAGATCATTATGAGAAAAGCTGCAGTCAACATGAATAAAACCATCAGCAGCAAAAGTCACATGCTGCTCGGGTATGCTGATGATATAGATATCATTGGGCGCACAATTAGAGAAGTTACTGCGGTTTATGCGAGAATTGAGAAGGAGTCAGACAGTAAATGAGGACAAGACAAAAATAAATGGTTTCAACGATCTGCTGTAAACAAAAACAACAACGTCTGCCTTGAGATCAAGCGGAGAATTGTGCTTGCGAATAGATGATATTTTGGGCTAAGCAAGCACTTTAGAGATAAAGCCTTCTCTCGAGTAACAAAAGTCCAGCTGTACCACACTCTCATTCAACCTGTCTTGTTTTGTGGCGCAGAATCGTGGGTCCTATCGCAAGCAGACGATATATCTGTAGGAGTCTTCGAGAGAAAACTACTCCGGAAGATTTATGGTCCTATAGTGCACAACGGCGGGTATAGGCAACGCATGAACAATGATCTGTATGAACTGCATCCCGACATGGACATAGTTAAGCGGGTCAAAATAACGCGATTGCGCTGACTAGGCCATGTCAGTAGAATGGATGAAGACGAAGCGCCACGAAGGGGTTTCGAAACCGGTAGACGTAGGCGAAAGATCGAGCTGGTTACTGGATTGAATATGATATCTTCATTTTGTAAGGTACCTGACCTCCCGGGATTATTCGAGACCGGATAAGTAAGTAAGTGAATCGCGTTGCGAACCAACATCTTTGAGCAAGTTCTTTAACAACGTGGATAGACGGCGCACCAGTTCTTATTATCGGTAGTATAGGGTGTCTGGTAGCAGATTTATATTTTCAAACTTGAATAAAAAACATAATAATTTACACAAAGTTTTATTAAGAGCACTGAACGATAGAATGGAAAAGCGGATTTTATTTTTTAAAGAGTATGTCATCTAGATGTCTTCACCTTCACCGTTGACATTCGTCGCCTGGCCTCGAGAATTTTCTAAAAGAAATTGTCCATTATCTCATGCGTGGATAAGGCACACCAAACAGTTACCCTGGGAAATGCAATGGATTTTGATGTTTCAATAGAGGGTTACAGGTTCTTGGAGACCAGTAGCGACAGTTTCGCTTGTTGACGTGGGATTTACAGTGCGAAAACGCTCCAACATCGTTTCATAAAAATTTTAGCGTAAATCAAAGTCACTTTCTTTCAGTTCTTGAACGATTTGAATTTTAAAAGGATGGAACTTCAGATCCTTTTTTAAAATTTTATGAATAATCGCTCTTGGAAGTCCCAGTGAGGCTGCTCTTTTCCGTAGTGAGAGTTGCGGATTTTCACGTAAACTGCTTTCAACCAGTTCAATGTTTTCGGGAGTCCTTGAAGATCTACTGGGCCCTGGCCGTGGAACATTCATAGCCGAAGCAGCTGCGCGGAATCTCTGCACCCACAAATGAATTAAATTTACACTCGGACAATCACTAATTCACCGAATACCGATAATTCCAACGGCGCCACCCTCCCTCCGTACAGTTTATTACTTTTTGAAATAATCGTATTTAAAAATATAAATTTGCCACCAGACACCCCGTATATTGACCAATTTAGTTCATCGGCCGTACTCGCCTCAACAGCATTAAGTTGTTTTCAATATTTTTATATTATTTATTTAAGATGTGAAGAATCATAGGGCGGACCCAAAAATCAGCAACAGTCTACCAATATGTTTACGGCCAATACACTGCAACATTGTAACTGCAACGGCATAACATACGAAATTACTCACTGTACAAGACGAAGACCAAATATTGTTTTGTGATATTTATAAGGAATACCGAGAAAAATACACAACCGGTCACACATATAAATACCAACCAATACTCCAGACAGGAAATATGGTGTAGAGGAACCAAATATGGTGTCTCATTCAATTTACAGCATTTGGTGTGGTTGCATACGGACTTTGCGTGTTGAAAAGTATTGCTTTAATAACAGCAGATAGAGGCATCCGTACAAAACATCCAACAAGGCAACAACAACGGCATTTCGTGATTGTGGGTTAAAATAGTTGCGTAAAATACAACAAAACAATAAAAGATAAGAAAACGGTGTAAAATATATTAAAATTTCACAGTACTGCACCAAATCGACATGAACATATTTTCACGACAGTTCTTGCAACTCCACCTGGTGTAAGTCATTTTGCGTCGAACAGCTCTCTATGACATAGTGGGAAATAAAACGTTAGATGAGACAGATAGTCCCTCTATATCATATTTATTCTGTGGAATGTTAATAGTCATCGGGCCTAAATGATTTCGATTAAACACACGAAGTTTCGCTTCTGTCTCGTGTCTGCATGATACACTAAGTTTTTTTTTAAATAGCAGCCTTGTCCCTATAATTATTTGTAAGTTTGAAGCGCTTAGAAATTTCCACAGAATGCGATGGAAGTCTGTTAATACAGTGAGGCATTTCTTTGCTTTAAAACATAACCCCCACAGATTTTGAAAATTCGGAAAAATCGGACACCTTAACAGCTGCAACTAATACTCGCGCAACAAATCAGCAATTTCAAATTAAAAAAATTGGACAAAAAGATTGACATATAACAAAGTTTCGAATTCTTTAAAAAAAATCAACAGAATAAAAGAAATCTAAAGATTTCTTATCTACTTTAAAAAGTACAAATATAAAGTCAAATACAAATGCAGACGTACTTATATACATTCATTTGTATATACATGACACTGCTATGTATATATATATATGTTTTGGTACATATAAACACATGTATTATATTTTGTTTATGTACGACTGAAAAGAACACACGTCAAATAAAATTTTAACTAAACCTTATAACCACCCTCCTTTTGCAACTCATCACACTCCCACTTGCTAATCAGAGATGTACTTTCGTCGAATACTCAGTACCAAGTAACCGAGGGAAACGTATCATTACGTACTATAGGTATGGCATTGATCTGTTTCTGAGAATATGGCCTTCACACAATAGCAACTCCCACTTTTTTTCGCAAAATAATGTGACGCCGTTTAGGGTCCAATACCACCTTATTTAGGCCGTTATTTAGGTTTTATGATAGGACATCCAGCAGTGAATCAAACGGTGGTTCCATCATTTGAAGGTATTATCAAGGGTTTTGTATAAAATATAAAAAGCTCCATAATCTGACCTTTACCGAATCTTATTTTTTTCCATCGATAAATATGTTTATGAGTATGAATACGACTGACTAATGACATTTTTGTTAGTAATCGCTCGGACGACTTCGTTCGATGAATATCCACTCGCCGCTTAGACTGGTCGCCCGAGTGAACATCGCTCAGTCGATTGTCGCTCAGTGCGTGGCGAAACCTTATGCGTCTTGATTTTTCTTGTAACTTGCAACTGAGTGCAACATATCCATGAGTGATGCTTTCTTATCTTTTTGAATTTATTATTCAAGCTCCTGGCAAACCATGTAGCTATTTTAGATTTAGCCATAGATCTTTATCAGCAGTTGTTTGTCATGAAACTAAATGGGATCGAAAATTCATCTCAATTGAGAATTTTCCACTATGCAAGTGTTCGAAAAATATCGCAAGCAAAACACACAAGAAAAAATTTGCAAAAAACTTCATCCTATCTCCAGAGAACCATAGGTCCCCATTAGAAATGATTTTTGTTGTTGCCTAAACGACAACACAAGTTTTAACGGCAATAAAAGTTGCCCGCAGCTTCGTCGTGCTCTACGTTTATCAGGGATGATTTTTATTTATTCGGCCTTTTTATTGACACTTTTTTATTGTATTGTTCAAGCTCAAGACAATACTATATACTTTGGTGAATTTTTCAAAAGCAGCATTCCAAACAACCTCTGATGAAGATCTGTGGCTAGATTTGAAATAGCTATACGGTTTGCCAGGAGTCATGAGAATGCATTTGCAAAAACTTCTTTTATAAAAAACTATATCTCTATTTATAGAGATACTATATCTCTTAAGCTTGAACAATAATATAAAAAAGTACAAATAAAATGGTCGAATAAATAAAAATCGTGCTTTCTTATCTTTACTTTCTTGAAGAGTACAAAGCCAAACCAACAGAAATGGAATCTTGTCACAGATGTGCAGAGTATTTTGGGAATATGGAGATATCACTTGTCTGCTTTACTCGTCCCAGGAGACTTCATAATATCTGTCAGGTCATTGACCACATGCAGGACGAAGCCGTCGATTGCCCTTCCCACGCCAAAGCGAAGCTAGAACTGCAATTTCCCCGCAGAAGAACAACAAACACTCTGGTGCTAATGAACTACCGGCTGACATGTTTAAGGCTTGCGGCTTTGAGTTGGGAAGGTGCATGCATCAGCTCGTGTTGCCGTCAGTGGTGCAATGGTTACTGTGCGTGAGATCCTGGGTTCGATACCTGCTCTGACCACCTTATACTTATTTCGGCGGCGGTCGCTTCGCATAGTGACGGCGACACTATAGAGTATTTAGACATGAAAAAGCTTCTCTAAATACCGTTTGGAATCGGTGTAAAAACAGTAGCTCCCAATCAATGAGTATACATCTAGAAAGCGCACAGCTCACTGGTTGTGAGAAGTTTTCCCCAATTCCTTCATGGGATGTAATGAAACCCATTTAGTTATGCAGAATTTGGCTAGACGAATGCATGCCCGGCGATTGGAGCCTTAGCATACGGTGTCCTGTTTCCAGAAATGGCGACCGGAGTATGTGTATGAATTATCGTGGAATAAACCTTTTATCCATCGCATACAAGGTCCGATCGAACGTAATATGCGAAAGAATAAAGCCGATTGTTGCAGACCTGATGGGATCTTATCAGTGCGGCTAAAGGCCAGCCAACTATCAACCAAATATTCAGATTACTACAAATCCTAGAGAAACCCAACGAAAAACAAATCGACACCTACTACGGGTACCTCTTTGTAGATTATACCCCTGCCATCGATTGCTCGGTACGGTGAACACTGTACCAAGCTATGTTGGAGTTTGGCATTCCTGCTAAGCTGACACGCCTTTGTAAAATGACACTGACCGACACCAAATCCTCAGTAAAATGCTTGCTAAAGATCTCACCGAAGCATTGAGTACGAGAGGAGGCCTCATACAAGGCGACTCCCTAACGTTCGATCCCTTCAATATGTTAATTGAGATCAACCTGCATTCAACAGGAATACTCGTAAAACTAACAGCAGCGAAGGGCACATGCTGCACATGTATGCTGCAACATCATTTGGGCGAAAATTGCGAGAGAATTCAGAAGGAATCAGGGAACTTGTACAGGACCCGGTCTGCGTCCCGTTTTTAATTTGTTGTGGGCGTGGCAGGCGGCGGGAGAAGAGGAATGATTTTGAAAAAAGGGACGTGGCAAACGCCTTTACCAGGGTTTATATTTTTCGGTTTTGTATAATCGTTTTTTTTTGTCTATCTGGCATCTACTTGATAAATAGTATCTGTATATGCAGTGTGCGCAATTAGAAAAACAAGGAGTTTGGACAAGCTTGTTTACTTGATGGGAACAGAACTGAAAAACCGGTTACAGGTTCTATTTTATATGCGAACTTCCGGATCGAATATCTCAAGAATCGGTAGCGTGCCGCGAATTTTTTTTTTGCATTTTAAGAGTCAGCTCGTCGAGTTCTATCAACCACTAGCCCCAAAACGCAAATTCGAGAGCAGACCGTGTCCTGTACATAAGCTGGAATCAGCAGCGGTGGCTTTGACAGTAAACGGGGACAACACAAAATTAATGCAAGAAGAACATCCTCCTGATTGGATGAAAAGGTGAACGTTGATAACTGTTACAGTTTCAAGGTAGTGGACGAGCTTTTTAATTCGGACCTGCCCTCAACTAAAACAATAACGTCAGCCTAGAAATCAAACGGAGAATTGTGCTTTCAAACAGATGTTATTACGGGCTAAGCAAGCACTTCAGGGATGAGGCCCTCTCGCGAGAAACGAACATACAACTATGTCATCGGAATCTCATACAACCTGTCTTGCTTTATGGAGCAGACTCTTGTGATGTTTCATCAGCCTGCGATATGACTCATCCTGACGAAACATCATTGGGAGACTTTGAGAGAAAAATGCTCCGAAAAATATATTGTCCTATAATAGAAAACGGCGAGTATCATCCACGGATGAACCACTAGCTGTATAATCTGTATCCCGACATCGACATAGTTATGCGTATCAAACTAGCGCGTTTTCGCTGGCTATGCCATCGCAGTAGAATGGATCAGAGTTAACCCAGTGCGTGAGGTATTCCAAAACGTGCTCGAAGGACAGCGAAAAGTAGGACGACCAAAACTTCGCTGGAAAGACAAGGTGGAATATTGCCTGCGACAGCTTTGTGTTACCAACTGGAGGAGAAAAGCTGAAAATCGAGCCGGTTGCAGAATCATAATATCCTCATTTTGTAAGCTCCTTGGCACCTCGGGGTTGTTTGAAGCATCCTAAGTAAGTAAGTAATGTCTCTTCGTGAATGATTCGTGGGTTCTCAGTGCTTCGGAAGCTTAAATTTTATTCGTCGTTGAGGTTCAGGAGAACTTGAACATAAACTGCAGGCAGTAGTTGATAGACTGCCAGTACTTTACAAAGGGAAAATCTTCAAATCTTTCACTAAATGCGTTGCAGAGACGGCCGTGTAATAATCATTTGCATGGAATGCCGATAGTTGTGCAATGGTTAGTGTGCGCGCCTCTTGTACATGAGATCCTGGATTTGATCTCTGCTCTGACCACCTTAAAAAACCGGTGTAAAAACTGTAGGTCCCAATCAGTCAGAATAATACTAGAAAGCGCACACCTCTCCCTAATTTCTTAATGGAATTTAATGGGAAACCATTGACTTTTATGGCATTACGAAGGATGCCTCCGGCACCTCTTTTATCGCATGTTTTTCCAGTCTCTTCGTGGCGAGGGGCTAAACGCCTTAGTGTATAAAACATAACATATAATGAAAAATCTCATCAGCGATAATAATTATTTATTCGGCATTTTTATTAAAATTTTCTTGTTTTATTTATTCAAGTGCAATACCATTCTCTATCTCTGTTAAAAGAGATATAGTTTCCAATAGAGACGTTTTTCAAAATTCATCATATGATTCCTGGCAAACCGTATAGGTATTTCAGATCTAGCCACAGGCCTTCATCAGCGGTTTTATGGAATTATGCTATTGAAAACTTCATCAAACTAAATGGTAAATAAATATCATCCCTGATGAAATTGAACGTAGAGCACGACGAAACTTCAAGCAATTGCATTGCCAGTATAAATTATTGTTTTTTAGGCAATAAATAAACCATGCCTATTGGGCGTCGGTAGTGTAACGGTTAGAGTGCGCGGCTCTTGTACATGAGAACGTGGGTTCGATGCCTGCTCTGACCATCTTACATTTCTTCGACGACGGTCAGCTCGCTTAGTGATGGCGACATTATTGTGTACTTAACTATGAAAAAGCTTCTCAAAATACCGTTTGGAACCGGTGTAAAATTGTAGGTCCCCATCAGTGAGTGTAAAACTAGAAAACGCACAGCTCACTGGTTGCGGGAAGCTCTCCCCCGTCCCTTTATTGGGAACCGATGGTCCTCTGGGCATGAAAGAAGTTTTTCGACTGCTTTCTTGTGTGTTTGTACGATCGATATTTTACGAACACTTGCATTATCAGGGATTCTTAATGAATTGAGATTTCGTTTGCATTTAATTTGATTGAATATTTTAAATTGCAACATTCATTGATGAAGACCTGTGGCTACATTTGAAATAGCTATACATTTTGCCAGTAATCATAGGATGTATTTTAAAAAACTTCATCTAGACTGGTATTGAGCCTAAATAAATAAAATTAAAGGGTATAAATATAAAGCTTTAAACAAATCGATAAAATAATAAAAATTTCTCTATCTACTACTTTTCTTTCTACTTTCACTCCCCGTTGGTCTCATGAAGCATAGAGTCGGTGGCCTAAAATTCGGCTCGATCTATTATGCGATGTAGAAGCTACGACTAACAATGAATCTCAGCAATCCTAGGAAGATAGTGACCACTCCTCTCCAATCGTGACACGAAGACTTATGCAATATAAAGTTATCTTCAAATGATCGCAAATCAGAAAAACCAGATCATCGTGCGGTCGATTAATCTCCCAAACAACTCCCAACTCGTGACAGGAAGATTTTTAATAATTCTGTCAGAGAACAGATTCGTTGTCACAACTATATTTACAGGCAAATAAAATTTGGCGGTTCCTTGGACCAGCACATTATTATTCAGTTGAGATTACCAATATTTGTTTTCCGTATCACCAAATGTTGTGCATATCAATTGATTTGTAATACAGTTTTGGTTACAAGAACTGAAATATTTAGTTGAAGCCACAGTGACAAGAAATAAATGTGATCTGTCAATCGAGTTTTAGTTCTAACAATCAAATTATCCTGTAGTGGTGAATATTTAATTTGGTGGATCGATGAAAAATTTAAAAACTAATTCGGTTGTACCAAATAATATATTGGCATGATGCACTACTAATTACTTGAATTTGATGGCTGTCACAACCATTTAGTGATGCTTTAACCCATTATGAATTTTATAGAAAAAAAACTAAAAAAAATAATTTTTTATTAAAATTGTGTATTTTATATTTAACTATAACAAAATTATTATTTTTTATAACCAGGGTCCGTATTTCGTGCCCATTTTTGTTCGAAAATTTGAAAAAATTACTATATCTCGAAAACGGAGCGTCCAATCGAAAAAATAACAAATTTTTGCGGGTTTCTAAAGGTTTCTCACAAGGTGAAATATTTTTTTTTCAAAACATCGCCAAAATACGAAAATCGCCAACATAAAAAAATGCCTATAACTCGGAAACGGTGCGTCCAATCGCGAAAATAATTATTTTTTTGCCTCCATGGGAGGCTGTTACTAATGGATGTTTTTACTACGGCGTCACTATTTTTTTTAAACAAATCGTTAAAACTAAATTTTTTCGAAAAAAATCGCTAAACCGCCATTATGTACTCGTATACAGGGTGATTCAGGAAGTTCCAGACAAATTTCTTCAGCGTATTCCTTGGCTCATTTCATGAAGAAAAGTCCACTAGGACTATGTCCGAAAATGCAAGGGTGCGAAATGGCAGCGGGTTCAAAAGTTTCGGATTGGCGGTCGATGGATAGTAGGGTAAAGTTGCTAACTTCTGAGCCAGTGGTCAGATTTTTTGACGTAGAATACGTCTTAGTATGAGGAGTAATGTCAGGTTTTTATTGTTGTAATCTTTATTTCATTGAATTGGAGGAAACGGCTAGATGAATTTTTTTAAAAATTTTTTTGTAGGTAAATGAAGATGTTATCTTTCGTTTGATATACATTTCATATTGGTTGATATATTTCTAGTATTTTAATTTCTCAAATGAAAATTGTTTAAACACATACACTCAAACATATGTGTGGTGTTTGGTTGAGTGTTTTTGGTTGCTCAACATTGCTTAGGAACATGTATCTAGTAAAACGTGAAACGAACAGCAAGCTAATGTTGCTTGGCAACATGTATCTAGTAAAAAGTGAAACAAACAGTAAGCTAACGTAATAAAGCTTTTTTGCGAAAGCTTCAATAAAGCTGTTGTAACATTAATTTTGAATTGTAAAGCGTAAAGCTTTCACACAACGCTCGAATGCTAATGCGAAGACTAGATAAGGTAACCCTTTTTTAATATTAGGGTGGCCCTCTCAACATTCGCAGAACTTATTTCAATAAAAATATAAATTAAAATACATAAATTAAATTAAGTTTAAAAAAATTGAACATAATATTTTTTTTTTAAACGGACTTGAATCAAATGCCGTTGGTAAATATAAAAATTACAGCAGACAGTTGTCCGAGGCCTTCGGCCACGGACTGTCCCTGCAGGCTGTGTCAGAGACACGGCCATTAAGTTTAACGTAGAATACGCCATCCGATAAGACAGAAAACATATATAACAATAAATGATAAATAATATAAGCAAATGAATTTATTGTTATATACGTTTTCTGTCTTATCGGATGGCGTGTTCTACGTTAAACTTAATGGCCGTGTCTCTGACACAGCCTGCAGGGACAGTCCGTGGGCGAAGGCCTCGGACAACTGTCTGCTGTAATTTTTTGTTTTTGGGCTTGTTGGAAAGGTCTTTAAGAGGCCTTTCAGAAAATAGAAAAAAGTCAAATCGCCGAGATACAGAGCTTTCGGAAAAAAATGGAAAAAAAATTCACATAACCTCAATTTGCTCAGCCAGAAGGCAGGTAACGTATGTTTTTGAAAGATAGCCATACCTCTTACCTTTCCAAAATAACCTAAACGAAGCCCAGAGATCTTACCGTTCCAAAGTTATGACCGTTTTAAAGACCTTTCCAACAAGCCCAAAAACAAAAAAATCCGACCACTGGTTCAGAAGTTGGCAACTTTACCCTACTACCCTCCGACCACCAAACCGAAAATTTTGAACCCGAAATATAACTAATTTCTTCGGCTTTCTAAGGGTTTTTCATAAAGTGGTCCAATTCGTATGGACTTTTTTTTAAAAATCGCCAAAATAAGTAAATCGCTAAAATACAAAAATACCTATAACTCGGAAACGGTGCGTCCAACCGCAAAAGCTATAAATTTTTAACTAAAAAATTGCGAGTTATAGCCATTTTTGATGTGTTAACATCTATACGCGCGCCTCTAGGGCAGTAAACTATAAATTTAATACATACGCAAGTGTTAGGTTTGTAAGAGTAAATCATCGTTTGTTTGTTCGTTGCTTGGCAGTCGGCATTGAAAGTGATTATTGGGCGATTTTCATATAATTTTCCCACGCGATTTTCTCCGGAAATTCATAGCCGATTTTATTAATTTTTGGATTAAAAAGCTAGTGCGGGTTTCGACGAAGAGTTTAGGCCAAAAATTAAGGCGATCCGATATCGGCGAGCCGAGATTTAAGTGTTTTAATTTGGAGTATTAATTTGGAGTAATATTAAAAAAGTGTTTTGTTGATCTTCGGTTTTGTCTTATCATCGTTTGTTTGTTCGTTGCTTGGCAGTCGGTATTGAAAGTGATTATTGGGCGATTTTCATATAATTTTCCCACGCGATTTTCTCCGGAAATTCATAGCCGATTTTATTAATTTTTGGATTAAAAAGCTAGTGCGAGTTTCGACGAATAGTTTAGGCCAAAAATTAAGGCGATCCGATATCGGCGGGCCGAGATTGAAGTGTTTTAATTTGGAGTATTAATTTGGAGTAATATTAAAAAAGTATTTTATGTTGATCTTCGGTTATATCGTACGAATATAACAATGTATGTATGTATGTATGTACAAGTGTCTGTTGCTTTGCATTCTTTGACTTTTGTGGGAATAAAACAAAAAGTATTGAGCAAGAAAATAATGACACATGTGCTTGCACTGGGTCTTTAAATAATTTTAAGTATTAATATTATTTAACTGTAACGTCATCATATGATTGAACGCTGTTTTTTATTTTCCAATGTAACATTTACGAATGTGTTCATAGAAATCGAACAGGTACCGTGTAGCAAAAAGGTGTTAACACATCGCCCGTGAGTTCGAACACTCATTGGATTTTTTTATTTCAGTGTTTTTCATATTTTGATGATTTTTTGAACAAAATATTTTCCATACGATGGACCACCTATGAAAGAACTAAAATTGTTAAAAAAAAAAACTCGCTAAAACTCACAAATGTATGTATTTCCGAGTTATAGCCATTTTGGAACGAAGTTCCTAATCGCACGTTGCGGGATGGGGACTAACTGAAAAAATTGTAAACAACTTTTTTTTAACAACTTTATTAGAACCCATTATTATCAACTATATTGGGTACTTTTAGTTTGGTTTGGTTTAAAGGGAAGTTACCTAGAAGGAGCCTGTGTATTACATATTGTAGTTTTGAACCCAATAAAAAGTAAATATAGAAAAGCCAAAGTGCAAGACTGGCAAATACATAAAATACAACCCTGAACATGGAATTACATTTGGCAGCACTCTTACTCTTACACTCGTATTTTTTTTTGGTTTGAGTCTAGACTAACATATCGGGCTATATTTTTTGTTTAATGGGAAATTTTCTAGGTGGAGCCTGTGAACCAAATAAAAAGTAAATTTAGAAAAGAAAAAGTGAAGGAAGTTTAAAAAATAAAATTTTCTTAAGTAAGCGCGTTTTCTTATAAAAGTAAATGTTCTCAAAAAAAATTCCTATTGATATTCTTAAACAATCTACCCTTTCTTAAAAAAATACCTTATCTTAGAGAAAAAGCAACCAAAAAAAGTAATTTTTCTTACAAAAATTACCGTTTCTTAAAAAAAGTAATTTTTTTAAATAAGTACCTTTTCTTAGAAAAGTACATTATCTTCCAACATATTGGCTTTTCTTAAAAAACAATCATTTCTTTAAAGAGTACCTTTTTTGTAAAACAAAATAACTTTTCTTGAAATAAGAAATAATAGCTCTTAAAATTGTACAAAAAAAGCACTTCTTCAAAAAAAAAATATACCTTCTATTAAAAAAAATACACTTTCTTACAAATATGCCTCTTCTCAAAAGTACCTTTTCTTAAAAATAAAATAATATCTTTTCTTTTCTTTTCTTGATATAAGTAGCCTTTCAGAAAATAAGTAAATTTTCTTAAAAACAATAACCTTTCCCTAAGAAGAGTACCACTACTTTAAAAAGTATCTCTTCTTCAAAAAAGTACTTCTTTGTAAAAAAAATTCATACTCCTGAGGCTTTTTCTTACAGAAAGCATTTATTTTCTTAAAAAAAATTAGCTTTTATTAAAAGAACTACCTCTTATTAAAGAAAGGACCTTTTCGGGAAAATATAATACATATTCTTACAAAAGGGACCTAAAAATATATATTTTTTAAAAAATACATTCAATAAATAAAAAATTTCTTAAAAAAAGTTTATCATTTTACAAAACGTATCTTCTCTTAAAGATCCATTTAAATTACAGTATTTTTCGACAGGCGCCTTAGGCGTGTTGGAACTAACTAGTAGTACATAATATATAACGATAGGAACTTCGTTCCAACCGGGTGTCCCCAGACACCTCATGTATTTTTTTATTTCAGCGTTTTTCATATTTTGATGATGTTTTGAACAAAATATCTTCCATACGATTGGACCACTGTATGAAAAATCCTTAGCAACTCGTACATTATAGATTTGTTTTCTATTGGACGCTCCGTTTCCGAGATATTTAGCGATTTTTGATGCCAGAAATGTTAGTTTTAGCGATTTAAAAAAAAATTAAAAATTACAGCAGACAGTTGTCCGAGGCCTTCGGCCACGGACTGTCCCTGCAGGCTGTGTCAGAGACACGCCCATTAAGTTTAACGTAGAATACGCCATCCGATAAGACAGAAAACATATATAACAATAAATTCATTTGCTTATATTATTTATCATTTATTGTTATATATGTTTTCTGTCTTATCGGATGGTGTATTCTACGTTAAACTTAATGGCCGTGTCTCTGACACAGCCTGCAGGGACAGTCCGTGGCCGAAGGCCTCGGACAACTGTCTGCTGTAAATTTTTATATTTACCAACGGCATTTGATTCAAGTCCGTTTAAAAAAAAAATATTAGGTTCAATTTTTTTAAACTTAATTTAATTTATGTATTTTAATTAATATTTTTATTGAAATAAGTTCTGCGAATGTTGAGAGGGCCGCCTTAATATTAAAAAAGGTTTACCTTATCGAGTCTTCGCATTAATGTTAATGTTACAACAGCTTTATTGAAGCTTTCGCAAAAAAGCTTTATTACGTTAGCTTACTGATTGTTTCACTTTTTACTAGATACATGTTGCCAAGCAACATTAGCTTGTTCCTAAGCAATGTTGAGCAACCAAAAACACTCAACCAAACACCACACATATGTTTGAGTGTATGTGTTTAAACAATTTTCATTTGAGAAATTAAAATACTAGAAATATATCAACCAATATGAAATGTATATCAAACGAAAGATAACATCTTCATTTACCTACAAAAAAAATTTTAAAAAAATTCATCTAGCCGTTTCCTCAAATTCAATGAAATAAAGATTACAACAATAAAAACCTGACATGACTCCTCATACCGTAAGGTAAGACGTATTCTACGTCAAAAGTGATGCCGTATTGATGACATCCATAGGTGAAAGCCTCCTAAGAAGTTAAAAAATTTATAATTTTTGGGATTGGACACCCCGTTTCCGAGATATAGCCATATTTTTATTTTAGCGATTTTCTTATTTTGGCGATTTTTTGAAAAAAAAAATCCAATGAGTGTTCGAACTCACGGGCGATGTGTTAACACCTTTTTGCTACACGGTACCTGTTCGATTTCTATGAACACATTCGTAAATGTTACATTGGAAAATAAAAAACAGCGTTCAATCATATGATGACGTTACAGTTAAATAATATTAATACTTAAAATTATTTAAAGACCCAGTGCAAGCACATGTGTCATTATTTTCTTGCTCAATACTTTTTGTTTTATTCCCACAAAAGTCAAAGAATGCAAAGCAACAGACACTTGTACATACATACATACATACATTGTTATATTCGTACGATATAACCGAAGATCAACATAAAATACTTTTTTAATATTACTCCAAATTAATACTCCAAATTAAAACACTTCAATCTCGGCCCGCCGATATCGGATCGCCTTAATTTTTGGCCTAAACTCTTCGTCGAAACCCGCACTAGCTTTTTAATCCAAAAATTAATAAAATCGGCTATGAATTTCCGGAGAAAATCGCGTGGGAAAATTATATGAAAATCGCCCAATAATCACTTTCAATACCGACTGCCAAGCAACGAACAAACAAACGATGATAAGACAAAACCGAAGATCAACAAAACACTTTTTTAATATTACTCCAAATTAAAACACTTAAATCTCGGCTCGCCGATATCGGATCGCCTTAATTTTTGGCCTAAACTCTTCGTCGAAACCCGCACTAGCTTTTTAATCCAAAAATTAATAAAATCGGCTATGAATTTCCGGAGAAAATCGCGTGGGAAAATTATATGAAAATCGCCCAATAATCACTTTCAATGCCGACTGCCAAGCAACGAACAAACAAACGATGATTTACTCTTACAAACCTAACACTTGCGTATGTATTAAATTTATAGTTTACTGCCCTAGAGGCGCGCGTATAGATGTTAACACATCAAAAATATTTCATGCGAATTGGAAAATTTTGTGAGAAACCCTTAGGAATCAGTAAAAAATTGTTCTTTTTCGTTTGAACGCTTCGGTTTCCAGATACAGACAGTTTTTCTAAATTTTTCATTTTTTCGACCAAAAATTGGGATGGTTTACCCTGGGTATCATTTGTATGTTTAAGTTAATTTGTGCCATTAAGAATAGTAGTTCCTCCAGCCAAGTGCCCACAATTGTTTACATGTGTTTGTAAAGGCGTCAATAGTGGCGTCATATTCAACGATTATATTTTAATGTCTCACTTCACCTCAATTTATGATAATATGTATTCTTCGCTGTTTTTTCACATTGTTTTTTCACAACTTTGTTTATCACTTTCTGTTTAAAATAATAGTTTTTCTGTAAAGTCCTCGTGTTACATTCAAATATATGTAGTTTCTCTTTAACAACAAAGCCTCTTGTAAAAATTCGAATCATAACTTTGTAACAAGTGTTTTTGTAACAGAAACTAGATTATGATTACAGTGACTAATATTTGAACATGAATTCTAATATTGTACTTTTTGTTAGTTGTATCTTCCATTTCAGATGAATGGGGTTTTTGAAATACTCAAATTGGATAATATAACTAAAGTTCGGTAGTAGGAACTTGTATTTAGTAAGACCTATTTTAAATCTATCAATATCATCGCAAATAATTCTGATGTATGACAATTATGAATTCTAATCAAAATATAGACTTTAGCATGGAATTTCCATTGCTTGAATTGATTTCCAACTAATCTTTTACCTGTGTGTACATCTTCAAATGATCTCCTTTCAAAATCAGGAGAAAATCATGCGGCCGGCTAATATCCTTAACAACTTCCAACGGTTGCCCGGAATGTGTTTTATTATTTCTAAACGTTCGCGATACCATCGATTACGCGATGGAACAGCGATATATCTTCAAATAACCACCAGAAAGAATAGCAGAATCATATCGAGGAGCCAAAAATCGTCCACAATCTCTCAAAATGATTGCAGGGAATATATTGCGATGTAGTAACTGCCCGCCTGCATACAAACTCACTCACTGTACAAGACGAATGGCAACGGTATCATTACAATTTCAATGGTCTCGGTTATAGTTGTTTGTATTCACACTCCTAAATAACCGAATTCGTTACGGGAATACAAAATCACCATCTTTAGATTCATCATCTATCACCCCGCCCCAAAACTCCATCCAAATAATTTCGGCATTTTCCATTTTGTTCGTCTTTGGACTAAAAAAAACAACAACAATGTTTTGAAATTTTTGTTTAAGGACTTTTGAATGACATCTTGCTGTTGCTGTTATTGTTCCCACCCATTCAACTCCATGAAAATGAACACAAAATGAAAGCCAAAGGAAAAGTTGAATTTTAAAGTGGATATGGACAAGGATTAGGATATGTATGTGACGGCGTGATGTGACTGTTGTGGGGAAGGAGAGTGTGTGTGAGTGATTTTGATTTGAAGCTTAATGCGTTGGCATTTCAAGTATGCATGTGTGTGTGTGGTGGGGGTTAGTGATGAGGGCGTCAAGAGTGTGTACACGTGTGTAAATTTGTACGAGCACATTAGTCTTATCTGCTGTGGCGCACACCTTAACTAGGGCCGTAATAGAAACTAATTTTTAGCCATTTTTTTGCTGTGACTTTTTGATAAGAATTAAAATTAAATTGAATTGACTTTTATTCGTAGTCGTGGTAGTCAGTCATTCGTCCCACTGGTTGTCGTTCGCATCCGATTTGGGTCCTGGGTCCTTGGATTGTATTGTGAAATTTACAAAAATGCTTTTGGCTATTTACTTTGTTGTTGTTGTTTGTTAGGAATAAAACTCAAAGAATTGCGTTTTGATGAGGTGGTTGGTCGGTCACTGCTGATGAAATGAAATGTTGATTATAAAATACCTCAAAGCCAGAGGAGAAAAACAACGACAAAAGAAATGAATGTTTTAAAATGGATAAAACGAATGAATAGAATAGTTACAATTTGTGATTAGATTTTTTTCTTTATATTGTGTTTTTTGTTTGTTTGGAAATTACAAATGAAATCTGGAGGGGACATGCGGGGAAGGGAAAAAGTTTGAGAATAGTACAAGAGGACATAAAACATTTCAAAGTTACTTGAGGATTTACAGCCAGTTTGGTTGTATATCGGTTACACCATTAAATTTGAAATTGAAAATTCAAAAAAGTTTATTAAATTCACGAACATTTACAAGCAAATATTTGAATCTTGGAAGATACAAACGAAATTTAAAAATTTTATTTTACATAAAAAAAATACAACTGTAGAAATTCAAAAATCGCATTTGTATTTAAAACACAATTGTTTAAATTTAGATGAAAAAAAGCGTTTCCCACTACATCACATGATGGGATCGGGAGGAGCTTTTCACAACCAGTGAGCTGTGCGCTTTCTTATTTTTCACTGACTGATTGGGACCTGCAGTTTTACAGCCGTTCCGAACGGTGTTTTGAGAAGCTTTCCATGGCTAAGTACTCGATAGTATCGCCATCACTAAGCGAGGTGGCCGTCGTCGAAGGAATTGTAGGTGGTTAGAGCAGGGGTATAACCCACGTTCTCATGCACAAGATCCGCGCACACAAGACGTTGCACCACCGACGGCCACAATAAATTTGGATGAAATTTAGAAAACCGCACATCTCACTGGTTGTGAGAAACTCTTTCCAGTCCCTTCATGGGATGTAAAGGGAAACCTTTGAATAGATAGATATAGAAATAAAATTAGATGGAAATGAATGGGATTAAATAATTGAATTGAATTTTATTCAATTTAATCGAATTGAACTGAGGTAAATTGAACTAAACTGAACTGAACTGAATTGATTTGAATTGAATTCTATTGAATTGAATTGAAAAAAATTTAATTGAATTGAGTTGCAGTGAATTGAATTGAATCTGATTGAATTGAATAAAATTTAATTTTATTAAATTTAATCGAATTGAATTGAATTGAATTACTTTGAATTGAATTGAATTGAATTGAATTGAACTGAATTGAATTAAAATTTAATTGAATTGAACTGAATTGGTTTGAATTGAATTGAAATGAATTGAGTTGAATAGAATATAACTGAATTAAGTTAAATTTAATTGAAATGAATTCAATTGGTTTGAATTGATTTCTATTGGACTGCATTGAATTGAATTGAGTTGAAGAGACATGAATTAAATTGAGTTGACTTGAATTGAATTGGATTGATTTGAATTGAAATGAAGAGAATAGAATTGAATTGAGTTTAATTGAATTGAATTTAACTCAATGGAATTGAATTGAATTGAACTGAATCGAATTGGACTGAAGCGAATTGAATTAAATAGAACTGAATCGAATTGGATCGAATCGAATTAAATTAAATTAAATTGAATTCAATTTGAATTCAATTGAATGGAATTGAATTGAATTGAATTGAATTGAGTTGAGTTGAGTTGATTTGAATAGAATTGAATTGAATTGAATTGAACTGAGTTGACTTGAATTGAATTGAGGGGAATGAAATGAAATAAATTGATTTGAATTGAATTGAATTGAAAAGAATTGAGTTGAATTAAATGAAATAAATTGAGTTAAATTTGAATTAAATTGAGTTGAATTGAAAAGAATTGCATTAAATTGCGTTGAGTTAAATTATATAGAATTGATTCTAATTGAATTGAATTGGATAATGGATTCGAATTGAATTGAATTGAATCAAATTGAATTAAATTTAACTGAAATGATTTGAATTGAGTTGAGTTAAATTGAATTAAATTGAATTGAATTGTATTGAATAATTAATTCGAATTAAATTGAATTGAATTGAACTGATATGATTTGAATTGAGTTGAATTGAATTGAATTGAATTGAATTGAATTAAATTAAATTAAATTGAATTGAATTGAGTTGAGTTGAATTGAATTGAATTGAATCGAATTGAACTGACTTGAGTTGAGTTGAGTTCAATAGAATTGACTTGAATTGGATTGAATTGAATCGAATGGAATTGAATATCC
Source organism: Phaonia tiefii (assembly GCA_963931995.1). Classification (NCBI taxonomy): domain Eukaryota; kingdom Metazoa; phylum Arthropoda; class Insecta; order Diptera; family Muscidae; genus Phaonia; species Phaonia tiefii. The sequence goes on from OZ008368.1 coordinate 297,612,130, forward strand.
TTATTTGTGTTCCAAGCTCAACATTTCATAGCTGTATATAAATTTGATAATCCCGATTAATATTTCAACTGAAATGTAAATCATATTCTAATTTGGAATGCGTGTGTATTATGAAAGTATAAACTTTAATTCAAATTAAACTCATTTAAGTTATGGTGTAAATTAATTAATTGTTGTTGAAATTATAAAATCATTTTGAAATTAAAGAAAAATGTTTAAAATCTGTTTGAACATATTAGATTTTAAAATAGAAATCGTGTTACTTAAATCAACAAATTCTTTAATATTTGAAACTGTCTTCTCTTTTTGTTGAATTTTTAATTTTTTGTAAGGAAATTTAACACAAATTGAGTAAAACCCGGTTAAAAGACATAAAAGAAACGGTTTTCGGTTTATTCGTAAATTACATTTTGGAAAAAAAGCACTCGGTTAATTGCAAAGAATCCGGTTAACCGGGATCGTTGGTTTTCGGTTTTGGTTTTGAAAACTCTAATCATATCCAATTAGTCAATCATATCATTTGCGGGTTCGCTCAGATGTAAATTTGCACAGGACATAAAATATATAATTTAGCTCATATAAAACACAAGAGATAATCCGTTAAAATATTTTTCTTTTAATTAAAATTAAATAAATTCTTCCACAAACTTACTTAGATTTTAAATACGTATGTGAAAAACATTTCAAAAATCGTCATAATTTAATACTGTGTTATTTTGTATTCCAATGGCATAAATAAATACACATGTTATTTATAAGTAAAAAACAAAAATGGGCTAACTTTTTACCTACCAACCTTCTCGAAAACCCTACTTCACTTAATATGAATGCCTATGAAAAACTGAATTGCCATATTCTTTATACAACAAACAAACAACAACAAAAATGAAAACAATTCCCAAAAGGACAATTTTTGCAAATTCATTTTTTATCATTTCGGACGCTGTGCCTGTGTTCAGCTATCCCAACCCATTTCAGCTCACATGTACATAAGCCACTTACAATACCACCAATACCATCATCAGCATCAGTATCATCATATGAAAAGATAAGACCCAGAAACACTCTCGAAATCCAATTTAGTAAAAATAATTCCATCGTATATATGCGAAATGCTCTTTCCATATACTTTTTTTTTTAGCTGCAGATGAAGGAATGAACGCACGAATGAAATGGGCTCTAAAGCTATTAACATTTTCAATGTATCACCAGGAACAGTGGTATATGAATGGCAAAACTGCCTTCTAAGTTATGGATTTTTATCCCGAAAGAATTTTAAAATTTAACTCATTGCACTAACCTACACGGAAAGTGAAAATCGACTAATGTGATTTTCCACATTTTAAAATCGGTCCAAATCTATCTCTGGTCTACGTCATTGAATCTCTGATCAAGGTCTTTGACTCTCTGGACAAGTTCATTGACTCTTTAGTCTACGTCATTGACTCTCTGATCAAGGTCTTTTACTCGCTGGAAAAGCACATTGCCTCTATAGTCAAGGCCATTATTTATGATCAAGGCCATTAACTCCGTGGTCTAGCGCATTGACTCTCTGGTCAAGGTCATTGACTCCCTTGTCAAGATCATTGACTCTCTGGTCATGGTCATTGACTCTCTGGTAAATCTCACTGACTTCCTGGTCAAATTCATTGACTCCAAGTCAAGGTAAATTATTATCAACATTAAGTTCATTCTCCCCTGGTCTACGTCATGGATCTTTAATCAAGGTTATTAGAATTTGTTAAAATTTCTTGACCCAAGGTAAAGACTGACCCCAAGATTAGAATCAAATTAATTGACCCCAAGTATAGTAATAAATTAATTGACCCCTAGTTTAGTATCAATAACCCAAAAGTCAAATGCAGAGCCAAAGTCGTTGATCGCTCGCCAATCTAATTGATCCCAAGTCATGAACTCATTCACCAACATTATTGACACCTAGAAAAGGCCAAGATCAAGGTTATTGACCTCTGATCAAGGCCACTGATCCCTGATCAAGGTGGTTGACACCTGCTCCAGTTCATTGCCCACAATGTCAAGTTCATTAACTACATGTGAAGTTCATTCGTCGAGGCCATTGGAGCCTCGTCAAGGTAATTAAACCCCAAGACGGATGTAATTTACCCCTGGTCATGGCCATTAACTTCAAGGTCAAATTGATTCACAAATACAAATGACAAGTACATTAACCTCAAAGGCCCTGGTCATTGACTTCAAGAGCAAAACCATAAACCCCAAGGTCAATGTCATCGAACCGAAGATGAAAACCACTAAACTCTCGTCAATATAATTTAATCTAAGGGAAAATACATTGAATCTATGCTGAAGGTCATTAACTTCCGTTCAAGCAAAATGTATTACACGGTTAAGGACATTGGCCCATGATCCCGTTCCTTGACTCATACTTAAGTCTTTTGCTGATTTCACCTCGTCAAATAATGAAACATTACACCTGGTCATGGTCATTAACTTCAATGTTAAATATAATTGAGGTTAAGATCATTCACTCCAGGAGCTATACGATGAACCCCAATTTCAAGATCATCGAACCTAATGCCAAACCATTAAACCCTCGTCAATTTAATTGATTCCCAGGGAAAAGACATTGAACCAAAAGTCAGGGGCTATAATGCAAGGCATTAACCCCTGCTTAAGCTGAATTGACAGCATTGACAGCAGTTCATTGATCCCTGATCCAGTTCGTTGACCCATGTTTAAGATCGTTTACCCCAACTGCAGTTCATTTGACCTAAGGTTAAACACTCGTTCCGACGAATGCATTCCCCATTACTTATGATATGAACAACTTTAAGCCAACTTTCAGCAAACCCTAGAAGGTCAAAGCAATTAAACTCCCGCCAAAGTAATTGTGCCGTCAGTGGTGCAATGGTAGTGTGCGCGGGTCGTGTGCATGAGAACATAGGTTCTATCCCTGCTTTGGTCACCTTAAATTTCTTTCGTCGGCGGTCACTTCGCTTAGTGAGGCGACACTGGCGAGTATGTAGCCATAAAAAACCTTCTCAAAATACCGTTCGGAACCGGTGTAAAACTGTAGGTCCCCTTAAGGAAGTGTAAAACTAGAACGCGCACAGCTAGCTCACTGGTTGTGAGAAGCTCTCCCTAATCCCTTCTAGGGATGTAACGGGAAACCATTTTTCCGGTTCTCGACAAATTGCTGTCCCAAAGAGGCTTAAGTGAAATATCTTATTATAAGAATATAAAATTTGATAAAAATATACATTTTCTGTCGAGTCCAGTTTCGAGACGAACCGGGAATTTGGACCGGTTCCGGTTCTCAGTAAATTACTGTCCCAAGGAGGCTTAGGTTTAACATCTTCTTATAAAAATATAAAATTTGATATAAATACACATTTTCTGTCGAGTCCGGTTCCAAGAAGAAACGGGTACTTTGACCGGTTCCGATTCGCAGCAAAATGCTATCCCAAGGAGGCTTAAGTTTAACATCTTCTTATAAGAATATAAAATTTGATGAAAAATATACATTTTGGTACCCTCACCCAAAGGTTAACACTTTTGGTTTTTTTGGAAACGAGTCCTCTTATTCAGGAACCATTTTACTGTTTTCTCAACCAGTTTTTCAGATCCTGTAGAATCGTTTTTCGTTATTTTTTGAATGGTTTTCGTTGCTTTTGAACCCTCTTTTCAGTTCTTAAAGGACTGCACCGGTCCGGCCGGTTCCTGTAAAGAACCGGTTGGCCGATTCCGTGCATCATTAGCAAGGAAACAACATTTTTAGTCGACTTTGTAACTATATGAAAAACAACTTCGGATTTTTAATAAACCCCTGTTCCTTATGGTCTAAAACTGACTTGGTGAAAATTTGAGCCGAATCGGACAACTCTTAGCCGTGCCGCATTTTAGTCAAAGTTTTCGGGTTTTGGCATTTTGGATGAAAATTCGTATACACTAGAAAATCTTAACTTCTCGGTACATTTCAAAACAAATAGGCACAGTGATTTAGTTTAACCTGAATATAAACTGGATAAAGCTTGAGTAAAATCCGACCACTCGAAAGGTTACAATTTTTAATTTGAAAAAATTTGCAATTTTTGACAAAAACGAAGATTTTGGTTTTTCAGTTTTTTTTCCGAAAATTGTATCTAAATTAAAAAAATATTTAGCGTGGATTCCAATACCTTGTAGCAGAAGTCTATACGCTTCCAATAAGCTATAACACGATATATTCATGCAACGGGTTCATGGTGGTATCGTGCGGCAAAGTAGGCTATCTCGAGGAAAAATCGCCAAGATAGCCTTATAAGGGTACCACATTATAAAAATTTCGAATTATAACTTAGAAACATAAGCTATGTGCTCAAACCGATTCTATTAAATCCGATGTGACAGTTGGTTACAAAAAACGGTTATAAAAACCGGGTTAAAAATCCGGGTTTAAAAAACGGGGTTTAAAACTCGGTTTATTAAAACGAAACGGTTAGCAAACCGTTTTATATAAACCGAGTTTTAAAAGCGGGGGTTAAACCCGGTTTTTGAACTCGGTTTTTAAAACCCGGTTTCTAAAACCGGTTTTTGTAACCAACTGTCACATCAGATTTAATAGAATCGGTTTGAGCACATAGCTTATGTTTCTAACGTATAATTTGAAATTTTTATAATGTGGTACCCTTATAAGGCCATCTTGGCGATTTTTCCTCGAGATAACCGACTTTGCCGCACGATAACACCATGAACCCGTTGAATGAATATATCGTGTTATACCTTATTGGAAGCGTATAGACTACTACTGTATGGTATTGGAATCCAAGCTAAATATTTTTTTAATTTAGATACAATTTTTGGAAAAAAAGACCGAAAACCCCAAATTTTCGTTTTCGTTAAAAATTGCAAATTTTTTCAAATTAAAAATTGGAACCCTTAGAGTGGTCGGATTTTACTCAAACTTTATCCAGTTTATATTCAGGTTAATCTAAATCAATGAGCAAATTGTTTTCCCAATGCACAGAGGAGTGAAGATTTTATAGTGTATATGAATTTTCACACAAAATGCCACAATCCGAAAACTTTGCCTAAGATGCGGCACGGCTTAGAGTTGTCCGATTCGGCTCAAATTTACACCAAGTTAGTTTTAGACCATAAGGAACAAGAATGCGCCTGTGGTTTCTTAAAAATCGAAAATATATTTTCCTCCATACATTTCATTGCCACCCTAATATACATGATAGCGATTTAAGCACTATCCAAGATGATCGCCGCTAGGCAAAATATATGTTATGTAATAATCCTCAATTAGCCTTAAATGGACAAATGCACGTCCAGACTTGCACAGCAGACGATCATTTCAAATAAATGTATTTCAAAAGAATTACGGAAAAGTTCCACGATTCAATCAAATTACTTTATCGTAATAGACCAGAGTTCTATAATGTCGTCAAACCACTATGCACAGTATCACAATGCGTGCACCTCACACCCGCTAGTAAAAAAAGACATAATTCATGTATAACCGAAAAGGTGTACATTTCTCCACAAACAACCACTCAGCTCTGGTCAAGTTGTAGCGAAACTATAATACCAATTGACCATTAAAATTATACCCCAAGGATTCCATGGGGGGGTCTAATGCTACTACATGCTCTGATCCATGAGTTGTACCACATTCGGTTTTTACCACAAACATTTGTAACGCATTAAAATCTTAGGGAAAAGATTTAGTTGCCACGATGCTGTAGAGACATTAAAATGGTAAAAAAGTGAATGGAGCGATGCAGACGGCGTCCGGACGCACACAACAATGGTGGATAGTTAGCATACAACTCTCGAGCGAATTCACAAGTGTAATATTTTGGCCATTATTATGCTAAATCTATTTTCGATTTGGCTATCCACTCTTGCCAGGCGGCAACAGCATTGACAGAAGAGGGAGGAAGGTTTTGTGTTGTGCAAACATATGAGATACATTTTGGATATATTTTGGGTAGATGGAGATATCGTATATATAGAAACACAGATACAAAATTCTACATGGACATGTTATTCTATTGGTGCTGTTGTTGGTGTTGGTTCCATTCGTGTGTTATAGTCATAATTTTTCTTTTTAATGTGACATTTTTCGATTATTTTCTTACGAGTATAATGGGTTTTTGTAGGTTGTTGTCATTGTATTTGTATTGTTCTGGTTGTTGTTGCCGCTGCCATATATTTTCGACCAGATCCTATTATGGATTTAGTGTTGATGTTTTATTGTCTTGATTTATGTCATCAGTTGGGATTTATTTGATAAGCGAGAGTGTTTTGCATTGTAAAGAAGGAAAAGTGATGGCACAAGGATGTGCGGTTGTGTCAAATCCTGTAAAGCCACGGTGTTCACTATTCGAAAATGTCACTATTGTGGGTGATAGTGAAATCGTTTTTGATACTATATTTAAATCGACTGAAGGTGAAAGTGGAAAGGATAACACCCATTAAACTAATAGTGACTTGGTATACAATTTTCAATATGGTTGCAAGGATAAAAAAAAATAAATGGTTTCCTGATACATCACATGAATTTTTACAATCACTGATTGGGACCTACAGTTTTACACCGGTTCGGAACGGTATTTTGCGAAGCTTTTTCATGGCTATATACTCGATAGTGTCGCTGTCACTAAGCGAGGTGACCGCCGTCGAAAGAATTTGAAGGTGGTCAGAGCAGGGATCGAACCCACGTTCTCATGCACAAGAGCCGCGCACACTACCATTGCATCACCGACGGTTGCAAGGATACTGTTTGAAAATTATATTAGGTTGAAGATTGACTGGGATTAATCCTTCTAAACCCGTTGCTATGAATGTTTTTCACTCTGATGAAGTAATAAGAGGGGGCGATAATCAAAATTATATTTGATTGAAATTTAATGAATAAGTTGTTATATCGTATATTTCCTTGTCATGCGCCCAAAAGATGTTTTATACAGCCTGCTTCAAATAGGGTTCATGGAGGGCTTAAAACAGAGTCTTTATTCCAAAATTAGAAAACCCTGCTAAAGTGGGAACTCCGATTACAAACTTGTGTTAACCGACAGACAGACGGTGGGACTGCTGGTAAATGCATCCTTGCTCTGCATGTGCTGCGCATCTAGCATCATTGATACCAATCAGCTGATGCTGATGCTATTTTGATGCACATTTTTTTGGCAAATAAAGAACGCTACAATTTCAGATTTCGTGTTGAATTTCATATTAGAGTTGGATGACATGCCAAATAAATAAAGAAGAGACGAAAGCGGCTTATAGGAAGGTGGAATCATTGAATGGCTTGTTCCATAGACTTCTTCGAAATCATAAAAATTCCCACGCAGGAGATTTTCATTCCGATTTCTTATTCCGGTTTTATATCCATTTGCACGACATTTCTAAATTAAGGAACTTCCTATTAACTTGTTCCTCGTTTACGTCCAAATTTGGTATTGCCTCTTTAATTATTTTAATTACTCTGCCCCACAAAACGAACTTTTTTTCCGACCGGAAACAAATTCCTCCTGCTTATCGTAGCGTGTTCTAGAAAATAAAATAAAAAATTAATTAAATTAGAAAATAAATGAAATAAAACAAATTGAAAAATAATCAACATTTTAACTTATTCATTCTGTCCATTAGACATTTTTATGATGCGAATTTGCAGAAAGTGTTTCATTTACAGTGTTTCATTTACGAAAATTTCATAGATTTCTCAATTACGAATGTGCGGCGCATGTGAGCAGTGAGCGAAACTGAATATGATACCTAATTTGAAAACGCTTTTGAAATATTCATTTTATCTTTGGACAGCGCACGGAAGCACCACCAATTAGAAGGTGATAAAAATACGATTTTTATAACAAGTTTGAAATAAAAAATTACATTAGGTCTCTGGAGCCACCCGGTTGGAACGAAGTTCCTTTCGCTATATGTTACGTACTAGTTAGTTCCAATACGCCTAAAAATACGATAATTTAAAGGGACCTATAAGAAAATATACTTTGTGTAAAATGATAAACTTTTTTTCAGAAGTTTTTTTTTATAGAATGTATTTTTTTGACCAAAAGTGTAGTTAGGTCCTTGTTGTAATAATATATATAATATTTTCCCGAAGAGGTCCTCTTTAAATAGAGGTACCTCTTTTATTAAAAGATAATGTTTTTTTTTAAAAAAAGGTACAATTTTTAAGAAGAAGTACTTTCTGTAAGAAAAAGCCATAAGAGTATGCAATTTTTCCAAAAAAGAAATACTTTTTTTTAACAACAGGTACTCTTCTTAGGAAAAGGTTATTTTTTAAGAAAATTTACTTATTTTCAGAAAGGCTACTTTACTTATCTCAAGAAAATAATAGAAATGGTATTATTTTGTTTTTAAGAAAAGGAATTTTTGTAAAAAAAGGTATTCTTTTTAAGAGAAGGTATTTTTTTTTTGAAGAAAAGGTGTTTTTAAGAAATGGGATTTTTTTAGAATAGGACCGTTTTTCAAGAATAGGTAAATTTTTGACAGTAGGTACTTATCTCAAGAAAAGTTATTTTATTTCACAAAAACGGTACTCTTGAAGGAAAATGTAGGTTTGTAAGAAAAGGCAATTTGTTGTAAGAAAATTTACTTTTTTAAGAAAAGGTATTTATTTAAAAAAAATTTTTTTTTCAGAAAAGGTACTTTTTGAAAGAAAATTTACTTTTTTTAAGTAAAGGTACTTGTTTAAGACTAGGTATTTTTTAAGAAAAGGTATTTTGTTTAAGAATATAAATAGGTTTTTTTTTTTTTAGAAAAGACACTTATTTAAGAAAATTTTATTGGAACGAAGTTCCTTATCGCACGTTGGGATGGAGCTAAATGAACAAATTTTAAACAACTTTTTTTAACTACTTTATTACAACCCATTATTGTCAACTATATTGGGTACTTTTGGTTTGGTTTGTTTAAAGGGAAGTTTTCTAGGTGGAGCCTCTTTATTACATATTGTAGTTTTGAATCCAATAAAAAGTAAATTTAGAAAAGTGCAAGACTGGCAAATCCATGAAATACAACCCTGAGCAGGGAATTTCATTTGGCAGCACACTTAGTCTTACACTCGACGTGTACGTTGGTTTGTGTCTAGACTAACATTTGGGAACGAAACTTCTTGTCTACTGGGAAATTTTCTAGGTCGAGCCTGTTTATTATATATTGTAGTTTTGAACTGAATAAACGGTACATTTAGAAAAGCCAAACTGAAAGAAGTTTAAAAAAATAAAATTTTCTTAAATAGGTGCGTTTTCTTAAAAAAATTACCAATTCTAAAAAAATTCACATTTTTTAAAAAAACCTTATCTTCAAAAAAATACCTTTTCCTACAAAAATACCATTTCTGACAAAAATTTCTTTTCTTAAAAGTAAATTTTCTTAAAAATAATATAATACCTTTTCGGTTCTTTCCTTGAGATAAGTAGCCTTTCTGAAAATAAGTAAATTTTCTTCAAAAATTACCTCTTCTTAAAAAGAATACCACTTCTTTTAAAAGTACCTGTTCTTAAAAAAAAGTACTTCTGTGTAAAAAAAAAATTCATACTCTTGGGCGTTTTCTTACAAAAAGTACTTCCAATTAAAAATGGTACCTTTTCTTAAAAAAAACATTAGCTTTTAATAAAAGAAGAACCTCTCATTAAAGAAAGGACCTTTTCGGGAAAATATAATACATATTCTTACAAAACGGACCTAAAAATAAACTTTTTCTTTTATAAAAATACATTCAATAAATAAAAAAATTCTTAAAAAAAGTTTATCATTTTACAAAAAATATTTTTTCGAAGAGATCCATTTAAATTTTAGTATTTTCCAACAGACGCCTTAGACGTTTTGGAACTAACTAGTGCGTAACATATAGCGAAAGGAATTTCGTTCCAACCGGGTGTCCCTTGACACCTCATGTATTTTTTTTAACTTCTTTCACTTTGACTTTTCAAAATTTACTTTTTATTGGGTTCAAAACTACAATATTATACTAAATATTGGTTACAGGCTCCACCTAGAAAACTTCCCATTAAACAAGAAATTACCTAACAATACTTTTAAGCCTGGACACAAACCAAAGAAAAATACCCAATACCCAAAAGGAATTACAACTTTAAAAATAACTTGGATCAAAGACAACTAAAATTGAGAAACCAACAATGTTTATTGTCAAAACCGAATCATTCTATTTTGTATTCAGGTGTAGTAATTGAAAATGCAGTTATTATAATCGGATAACCTCTAAACTGGGTTATAGCGTATTCGGCTTCCTCAAACGAATTTTTCTCGAGTGTGTGGCGTACCCTTTCCTTGCGGTATAGAGGGCTGATCAATATGTCCGTGACTTTTTGAACTTCCCTCGAAGTTATATGAAATGCAACACTGCTCCCATCAAGTACCACCCGCTAATAGTCTACTGTCAAATTTTGAGCAAGTTCCGTTAGTTACTTTGCGTTTAACAGCTGTTCAAAACACACAACCTCGTGCATTTTTTTAAAAATGTAAAAAAGTGAATTCCGAGTGCTGATTAAACATTATTTTTTGCGAAAAAAAACCGTCCATCAAACCAAGGAAATATCCTTCTCAATACTTTTAAGCCAAAAATAAAAGTGAACTCTTACATAAATACTATGGGGACTATTGCACCATACATTCCATTGGTAAAAAAGTGGTTAACAGACTTTCTTTGTGGTCGCACAAGTACAAAGAACGCTGAACGTTCTCGACGGCCAATTGAGGTCAATGTCGAATGACAATGTCGAAAAAATTCACGATGTGGTGTTGGACGGTCGAAGAGTAAAAGTGCGTGAGATTGTTGATGCCATAGGCATTTCATATGGCAGTGCGGTTTCGATTTTAAATGATCACTTTGGTTTAAGAAAGCTGTCTGCAAGATGGGTGCCGCGTTTGCTCGCATTCGACCATAAACCATATCGTGTGACAACTTCAAAGGATGTTTTAGAGTTGTTTAACCGCAAATAGAAGGAGTTTTTGCGGCGTTTTGTAACTGTGGATGAAACATGGATCCATTGCAACACTCCGTAGCCTAAGTAGCAGTCTAAACAATGGGATTCTCCGGGTGAACCGGCTCCGAAGAAGGGCAAGGTAAGTTTGTCGGCCAATAAGGTGATGGCGACAGTTTTTTTGGATGCACGCGGGATAATCCACATCGATTACCTTCAGAAGGGGGAAAAAGTAAACGGTGAATATTATGCCAACTTATTGGACCGATTTAAAAAAACGACCCCATATGGCCACGAAAAAAGTTATTTTTCATCAAGATGATGCACGGGAGCACACGTATGTAGTCTCAATGGCAAAATTCCATGAATTGGGCTACGAATTGGTACCTCATCCGCCATATTCTCCGGATTTAGTCCCCAGTGACTATTTCCAAACCTAAAGAAATGGCTCGGTGGAAAGAGATTTAGCTCCAACGATGAAATTATTATTTTATGGACCTCGAAAATTCATATTTTTTTTGGAAGGGATACAAAAATTGGAGAAACATTCGACTAGGTGTATTGAGCTAAAGGGAGATTATGTTGAAAAATAATTTTTGTTTAGCAAAAAAAAAAAAATGTGTTTCATTCAAAAAGTCACGGACTTATTGATCCGCCCTTATATACAAGTATGCATAGTCAGTTCGCACTCCTAATCTAATACAAGGTGTTTCAAAAGAAGTCATATGATATTGTTTGGCTCTTATTTTTTTCTAAATGAAAAACTTCGATTCTGTTTTTTGATTATGCTTATTTGAACCTTTAGAATTTTATTGGTTAAGTTGAGAAGATAATATCGGTTAAATGGGCGCTGTCACAATTGATTACCATACGGGCTCGTTTTATGGCATTTTTCATCACTTCGGTGACAACTTCGGGCGACCGATTCTCGCACTCGTGTTGAACGTTGACCTTGAGGGCTTCCAGGGTCTCGAGCTTGTTCACGTAAACACGGGACTTCAAAAACTCCCCACAAAAAAGTCTGGAACGGTTAAATCGGGCGATCTTGCGGGCCAGGGCAAATCGCCATAACGGGAGAGAAAGCGACCCGGGAACGCCGCCTTCAGAATATCGGTTGTGGCTCGCGCAGTGTGTGCCGTTGCTCCGTCCTGTTGGAACCACATGTCCTTCAGTCCTAATTCGTCGAATTGCGGCAGAAAAAATTCGGTTAACATGGCCCTATAGCGCGCACCGTCCACTGTTGTCGTTGGACCAGCGGCGTTCTCGAAAAAAATGGCCCGATGACTCCTCCAGCGTGAACAGCGCACCATGCAGTCACTTTGAGCGGGTGTAATGGCTCCTCGGTGGTGCAATTGTAGTGTGCGCGGCTCTTGTGCATGAGAACGTGGGATCGATCCCTGCTCTGACCACCTTAAATTTCTTTCGACGGCGGTCACCTCGCTTAGTGACGGCGACTCTATCGAGTACCTAGCCATGAAATACCGTTCGGAATCGGTGTAAAATTGTAAGTCCCAATCATTGCGCACAGCTCACTGGTTTGCGAGAAGCTCTCCCAAATCCCTTCATGGGATGTAACGGGAAACCATTTATTTTTTAATGGCTCCTCGTGCACCACTCGTGGATTTTCGGTGCCCCAGAAGCGATAGTTTTGCTTGTTCATGTACCCGCTGAGGTGGAAATGAGCCTCATCGTTCATTATGATTTTGGTGGAAAAATCGTCCACTTCGTCCAGGAGATTGAGGATGGCTTGGGCGTAGGTTACACGCGTTTGGCGGTCGACAGGCAGTAGCTGATGCACGGACTGGACTTTGTATGGGAACATACGCAGGTCTTTGACCAAAATTCGCCATAGAGACGACCGGCTGATGGCAAATTGCGAGGCATGGCGTCTGGTCGATGTTTCCGCCGACAGCTCGAAATCCTCGGCAACAGCGGCGATATTCTCGGAAGAACGGGCGCTCCGGGGCTGGCCACTCCTGGCAACGTCCCGTGTGGTCCCATACTCTTCAAGGTTAGTGGCCAAACGGCGCAGTGTTTGCGCAGTCGATGTCGGACGGCCGGGGAATCGGCGACGGTATTCGCGCTGCGCCAACACCACAGCCGAATTGTTACGCAAAAAAAAGGCACGATTATTCCGCGTTCTTGGGGATTGTATCGCTCCATGGCTTGTTTACTTGTATTCTACATCAGTATAGTCCACAAATGTCAAAACAGATTTGACATTGGCGGCCATTTGCAAAAATAAGAGCATCTTCCAATAGGGTGGTCACTTTTGAAACAGCCGTATATAACGTTGATACAAGAAAGTTGAAGACCAGTTTTTAATTTTAAATTCTAATCGTTTGACCGTTTTTTGATCAGATCTACATTTTGCACGGAATTTACTCCCGGCTAAATATTACATTTCCTATAACAAATTCGATTGTACTCAAACTCAATAGTACTAATTCGCTGATTTTTAAAATTTCTGCGAATTGCAAGAAGACATCATCTGTGTTTACTTTTTCGAGCTTTTTGAATGTAATTTTCGTTGAGGATTTCTAATCGGGCTTTTTTTTTATTTATCCGATTTTTTATGTATACTAAATCTTACAATGTGGTTATAAATAATATACACATAACAAATTGAATAAAACGAGTAGTATAACCCAAGTAATCAGTACTAGGGCAAACATTAAGGCTTGTGGCTCCAAAATCCAATAATATCGTAAAAAGAGGAGACCCAAAAGTTCAACTGGAGCAATGACCATCATTTAAACCCTAAAAAATACTCAATTATAATAATAATAAAATTTCTGCTGACGGTGTTGGGCCGTAAATCCTTTGCTCTACCACCGACTAATACGATTTACAAATGCCGGCCGATAAAAAAACAAAACCATAAAAACCTTTAATTTCTACAGGATCGTCCAACTACTTAGACTTCCCTCCATTACGAGGAGTAATTTCCATAAAATTAACATTTAAAATCAATTTACTTCTATTACGAGTAACATGGGCCACATTGGCTGGCATCAGGAGTATGGGATTGGACTGGATTGGATAGGGTGGGGTGGGTTGGTACGCAGTACAAGTTGAATTATTAGCGTATGATGATGCTAAAGCTGCTGTTGTTGTAACTTTTTTATGTTGGTCAGTCAGGATCCATTTACCGTTAGCATATACATATATTTTCCTCTCGTTTTTTAACATTTTAGTATCTCGAATCGTAAATGTTGTGTAATAATAATAAAACTAATGGTAGTTTTGACTTGGCCACTAGTAATCACCCTCGAGAATGACTGCGTCCTACTCTCAAGCCAGCAAGGCAAGAGATAGATAGGCTGATAATGCCGATATAAAGGAACGTGTACGCGTGTCCTGTCTGACGGGGGCCACGATTAGTGTGTGTGTGTATGCTCTCCGTCTGTTGGCTGAGTGGATGATAGTGACCGTTGGCCAATTTGCCTAAAATCATTAGGATTTCATCTTTTTTTTTCGCTCATTCGTATTCTTTAGATGGATGGCAGAGAATTCATAGGCAAATAAAAAATTAATATGGTCATAATTTGTATCAGCACTTTTTTTTATATTTAAGGTTATTCCATCATGTTTTTTTGTACTCAAATTATTCGGTAGTTTATTATGTTGTTTTTTGTTGAATGTGATGATTGCTAGTGTTTACACTGTGGGATAAAAATACTAAAACTTGGGGACAAAATACATTACTTTTGCAAATAAAGGGTGGGTGGGCCATGTAAAGTTTGGAATTTAATATCGCTTTTAAAACAAATACAGTGTGGGCCAAAAGTCACCATGGGGTTTAAAAATTTAATAAATTTTTCGTTCATATATAAATATTTTTTTCAGATTATATACTTATAAATAACATGCGGAGAATAACTAATGGCGAGATTGACAACTGATCAAAGAACCAGAATAATAGAATTTTATTACTTAAAATGAAGTAAATTTTTTGGCGTTGAATACGTCTTACCTTACGGTATAGGGAGTCATGTCAGATTGTTATTGTTGTAATCTTTATTTCATGGATTATGAGGAAACGGCGAGATAACTTTTTTTAAAAATTTTTTTGTAGGTAAATGAAGATGTTATCTTTCGTTTGATATACATTTCATATTGGTTGATATCTTCCTAATATTTAAATTTCTCAAATGAAAATTGTTTAAACACATACACTCAAACATATGTGTGGTGTTTGGTTGAGTGTTTGAGTTTGTAGCGGGAACACAAACTATGCTGCTGCTTCAGTGTGGACACAAACCTTCGGCTGTTGTTTTGATTGATGAAATATTGAAATTTCGTATATTTACTTATGTATTTAAGTGAAACAAAATGCTAAATGTGAATTTGAATTTAACATGGATATATAATTAGAAGACATATAAATCAAATTGATATGCGTCTGTTATTTATCACTTAACCTTACTCTTTTAATTTAAAAACATATTTATCCTATTTTTCCTACCATAAGCTTATGTATATTATCAAAAGTAACTATCAAATAAATAAATTCATTTGCTTATGTTATTTATCATTTATTGTTATATATGTTTTCTGTATTATCGGATGGCGTATTCTACGTTAAACTTAATGGCCGTGTCTCTGACACAGCCTGCAGGGACAACTGTCTGCTGTATTTTATTTTTTATTTATTTTAGAAATCTGATTATGAGGAACGAAGCTCATTTTCATTTGAATGGCTTTATTAATAAGCAGAACTGTAGGTGGTACTGTGAGCGGTACAAGAAGCTGAGGAGGGAGGAAAACCAACTATATATTCGGTATATGGCTGGGGGAATCTATGCCCGACTATTGGAGTCTCAGTGTATTATGTCCGGTATTCAAAAAGGGTGATCCGTGTGTCTGTTCCATCTATCGCGGTATCAGTCTTTTATCCATTGCGTATAAGGTCTTGTCGAGCGTATTATGTGACAGATTAAAGCCATTAATTGAAAACCTGATTAGACCTTATCAGTGCGGTTTTAGACCAGGCAAGTCCACGACTGACAAAATATTCACGCTACGCCAAATCCTGGGAAAGGCCCACGAACAGCAAATCGATACGTACCACCTTTCTGTCGGTTGCAAAGCTGCTTTCGATAGCCTCATACGGGGAAAACTGTACGAAGCTATGTCTGAACTTTGTATTCCGGCAAAACTGATCCGCATCTGTAGAATGACGCTGCCCAACACCAAATCAGCAGTGAAAGTGGGGAGAGACCTCACTGAACCATTTTGTACCAAGCGAAGACTTAGACAAGGCGACACACTTTCGTGCAATCTCTTCAACATCTTAATGGAGATAATAATGAGAAAGGCTGCAGTAAATACGAACAAGACCATTAACACGAAAAGCCATATGTTGCTGGCGTATGCTGACGACATAGACATCATTGGGTGAAATTTGCGAGAGGTTACTGCAGTATTTTCAAGAATCTAAAAGGAATCAGCGAAGGTGGGTCTTGCTGTTAATGAGGGTAAGACAAAATTGATGGTGTCAACGACTAGAGAAACCTCTCGACTTGGTCCGCACTTGACAGTTGACAACCGATTTAATTTTGCAGTGGTAGATGAATTTATCTACCTTGGATCCGCCGTGAACAAGGACAACAACGTCAGCCTGGAGATAGATAGGAGAATTGTGCATGCAAATAGATGCTATTTTGGGCTCAGCAAGGAACAAAGCCCTCTCTCGACGGACAAAAGTCCAGCTATATCAGACTCTCATTTTATCTGACATGACACACTCACAGAAAAATTCGGTTGAAACAGCCGAATTAGCCGTAACCGAATTAAGAGGTTGTCACAACCGAATTAGAGGTTGGCACAACCTCATTAGAGGTTGACACAACTCCATTAGAGGTTGACACAACATCATTAGAGGTTGACACAACCTAATTGGAGGTTGACACAACCTCATTGGAGGTTGACACAAACTCATTAGAGGTTGGCTCAACCTCATTAGAGGTTGTCACAGCCGAATTAGAGGTTGCCACAGCCGAATTAGAGGTTGTTACAACCGAATTTAGATACTGTCATAAATGAATTATTAAAGTTTTTTTTATTATTAAGTGATGATTTATTTTCTTGTATTTTCATAAATGAATTAAAAAGCGAGAAAATTAAGTCATATACATTATGGGGTAATCTATATAAGTAGAATAATAAATTTGATTTAAATGCCTCTTCCAACCTTTATTGAAGTCCCGGCCATCATGGGACACCGCTCTAACTCTGACGTGTTGTATCGGTTGCTCTAGGTCCAAAGCCGTTTTGTATCCAGACTACCGCATTGATATCTGCTTAAATAACATCCGCAAAATAAGACGGTTTAATACAAAATATATTTTACTTACCTTTTAACAATAATATTTGATTATAAAACTTTAAACGTCAGACTTTAAATACATAGAATTAGGATGTGGTAACCGAATTCAAAATGAATTCGGTTGTACCTACAGAATTCATGAGAAATCCGGTTACAGCAACCGAATTGACGTAAAATTCGGTAGTTGCAACCGAATTAAGGCTAGATTCGGTTATTGCGACCGAATTGAACCAAATTCGATAGTTACAACCGAATTGATGTCAAACTCTGTTACTACAACCGAATTGAGGTTGGTTAAGGCCAGATTCGGTTACCCCAACCGAATTAGGTACCAATTTCGGTTGCCGCATCCGAATTAATTTGAAATTAGGTTGTTTCAACCGAAATTTAAAAAAATTTAGTTGACTGGGCGAATACAATTGAAGATTCAGTTGTCACAACCGAATCAATTATGAAACGAGGTTGCTTCAACCGAATTTCGGTTGTGGGGACTAAATTCGGTCGTAACGACCTCAATCCGGTTGCGGCAACCTCAATTCGGTTGTGGCAACCTCAATTCGGTGGTTACAGCCGAATTCTCGGTTGCTACGACCTCTTTTCAAACAATTACTTCTCTGAGTGCATATGGCTCCGAAACTTGGGTCATATCGCAAGCGGATGAAAAACACCTGTGAGTTTTCGAGAGAAAAATTCTCCGTAAAATATATGGTCCTGTTAGGGAAAACGGTTAGTACCGACGTCGCTGGAACCCAGAGGTACATAGTCTATATTCTGACGTGGCTATTAGGCGAATCAAATTAGGCCAATTGCGTTGGCTAGGCCATGATGTCAGAATGAATGAAGTTGAGCTAGCCCGAAAGGTTTTCGATAACGTACCCTATGGAAGCAGGAAAAGAGGACGACCAAGACTCCGCTGGAAAGACCAGGCAGAAGAATCCCTCCGTATCCTTGGTGTTACCAACTGGCGAGAAAAGGCGAAGGATAGAGCTAGTTGGAAGAATATGTTGAAATTGGTTTAATTTATTTGTTTAATTAATATGTGTAAGACGTGTGACCTCATGAGGTTGTAAAATAGGCAATAAAAGTAAAGTCAGTAGGTTCTGGGGTTCTGAAAATCCAAAAGCCATTTTTCAGCGCCAATCGCACCCCATTAGGTGTACAGTATGGTGTGACATTACATAAGAAAATATCCTTGGGACGTACTTCTTCGAAAATAAAGATGTAAGTGCTATAACCGTAACTGGAGAGCGGTATCTGTTTATGATGGCTAATTTTTTACATCCTGCTCTTGAAAACAAACCTGAGTTGTGAATTCAGCAAGATACAGTCACTGCCCACACTGCACGAGTCACAATGACACATTTAAATCACATTTTTGGAGAGCGAATAATTTCCAGAATTCGGAGTTACGCCAGATTTGTCAGCACCCGACTATTGTCTTTGGGGTTATTTGAAGGAGCGATTAAATGTGAACAAGCTCGTGAAAACTCTTGAACTCAAGGCCAACATTGTTGCAGAAATTCGAACGCTACAGCCACAAATTTTGAAAGATGTTTTGGAAAATGCCCTAAAACGAGTCCGTCATTGCGAAGCTGACACTAGGGGTTATTTAAGTGACATTGTTTTCCATACTTAGTGTAAAAAAAATTCCATTTTGTACATTGAACGGAAAAGCATCGTCACACGGATGAAAATGTCCATCACCCCAACAATTTTTGTCATCGAAAGTGAGCTAACGTAACGTTTCATTCCACCTATGAAAATGTGTTCATCAACTTTTGAACTTGTTTCGTTGCTGCAATGAATTTGTTTCATTGTTGCAATGAATAAGAATCGTTCTTGCAAGGAATTTCATTCATTGCTGCAATGAATTTGTTCCTTTTTGCTACGAATTTGTTTTATTGTTGCAACGAATTTGAGTCATTGTTGCAATGAATTTGTTTCATTACTACAATGATTTTGTTTCATTGCTGCAATGAATGTTTTGAAGTGTACTTGATATTATTTATTGACAATTGCACATAAATACACTGTTACATTGCAGGTGCTTTGATAAACATTTTTTTTTATTGTTTGTTTCAACAATGCTCTCAATTTGCTAAATAGATTATATTCATTCCATGTTGAAACAGTCGTCGGGAGAAGATTGTGGTAGTCGAGGGGTTGAGTGCTATTGTGGCCGTCGTATTCTGGTCCTGCAATTAAAAACAAATGTGAGGAATTTATTATTAAGATTTCTCACTAAAATATGTATGTACATATCTATGTCTGTACTTACCATGAACATAAGCGCTACTCCCATATACTCTACTCCTTTAACTTAGAACCTCATCATTGTTTCGTTAAATCATGCAATTGGGATTGTGCTGAGGGTGCTGATATTCAATTGTAGCGCCAAATCTCCCCTTCTTTAAGTCAGAAATCGCTCTGCCAGGGTTTTCTTAAATTGCTCTTTCATTTATTTTAACCAAATTTGTGAAAATATCGATTGGATTCATTTGATTGTACGTTGAATTATTATTTTTGATGTTCGTCGTACTTGAAACACTTTGTTTCTTTGACTTCTTAATTTTCATTGACTGCCCGCAGAAATGTATGTACCAACACAACGACACAGAGCAAGCGAGATTTGTACTCTCACGCGCATACCCACACACAGATATTCAGTTACATAATGGGTCCGCCATCTAACGTTTTTTTTTTCAACTAGTGTTTATTTCGTGAATGGTAACACTTAGCTCATGTTTGATTTGACAGATAAATAGTTTTATCCTTCCGCTGAACGAAGATGGTTGTGTATACGCTACAACAACGCTGGGAAATATTGCGACATTACTTTGAAAATCATGGTAATGTTGCAGAATGTGTGCGAAAATTGCGTACGGATTTTGGAAGAAGAGCAGCACCGTCAGCTCCGTATGTTCGTTATCTTGTGAAAAAAGTGAAAGAAACTGGCATCGATAAACCAAAGCGTGAAAAGCCAAAAATAGTGCGTACACCCGAGAATATTGCTGCTGTGGCAGAAAGTGTGCGTGAAGCGCCATCAACATCAATTCACCGTCATTCTCAACAATTGAACATTTCGGAGACATCATTGAGACGAATTTTGCATAAAGATCTTGGTGTGAAGCCATACAAAGTCCAATTGGTTCAGGAGTTGAAGCCAACTGACCATCCAATGCGTTTCGCTAAGTGGGCCTGCGATCGACTTACAGAAGATGCCAATTTTGCCAAAACAAATCCTCTTTTCAGATGAAGTTCATTTTGATCTTGGCGGGTATGTAAACAAGCAAAATTGTCGCATTTGGGGGACAGAAAACCCGCACACATACATTGAAAAGCCGATGCACCCAAAACGAGTCACTGTTTGGTGCGGATTTTAGTGCAGAGGTATAATTGGGCCATTTTTCATCGAAAATGAGCAAGGAGTGGCCGTTACAATCAAAGGCGATCGTTATCGGGCCATATTGAACGAATTTTTGTTCACAAAAATTGAAGAGGAGGATATTGGCAACATTTGTTTTCAACAGGACGGCGCTACGTGCCACACAGCCGAAGCTACAATCGATAATTTGCGCCCTGTTTTTAAAGATCGCATTATCAGCCGCAGAGCTGATGTCGTTTGGCCACCTCGGAGCTGCAATTTGACACCGTTGGACTATTATTTGTGGGGTGCCCTCAAAGATAAGTGTTACGCCGACAAGCCAGAGACAATTGACGCTTTAAAGGACAATATTCGTGAAGCCATTGGTGAAATACAGCTGCACACAATCAATAATGGCCAGCCGAGGCAGCCATTTGAATGAAATTATTTTCCATTATTAACCGGAAGGATTGTACTTTCAAATAAAAATAGAAATTTGAGAAAATATTCAGTAGTTTTTTTTAATAGCATTTTCAAAAAAAAAAAGTTATTTGGCGGACCCGTTATTTCGGGGTAGTTTTTCTGCTATCGATGCGTCTCACTTTCTTTGCTGTTGCGTCTATCATTCTGTTTATTTATCTATTTGATTTATAAATTCTTAAGTTACACAAACGATCACAGCAAATTCATAAATTCACAATAAAATCACACAATAAAAGACTATTACCAAGTATAACCAATTAGTCTGTTTTAAAAAATTTATTTAAATTATTCCAGGGGAGAAATATGTCCACCACTTTCGGTTGGTGGAACAAAAAAACTAAAAAACGGTTTGTGAAGAACCAGTTTTAGAATAAATGGGCTCGGGTTCAAAGGATCCAAAAGTGTTAACCTTTGAGGGTATGAAAATGTGTATTTTTATCCAATTTTATATTCTTCTTTATTTTATTCTTTCTGAGAGACCAATTTGCTGAGAACCGGAAGCGGTCCAATTACCCGGTTCTTCTCCGAACCGGACTCGACATAACCTGTTCTTCAAAAACGCGTAACCGCACATCACTAGGGTGAATGAATGGGTTGCCAATAGTGTACAAAGAGGAAAAAAAAGTATTAATTTTTTCCGCAGTCGGGTCAAGACCAAGAATAAAGAATAAATAATAATCAGTTTTTAACTATCGGATTACTTGATCGTAAGTTAAAGTTAATTATAGATTAGCTTTGCATTTTGTTTTTCAGTGTCGAGTTAATGTAAGCCGTCATATTGTTAACAATTGTGGCAACCCTTGTATTCTTATTGGAAAAACATCCGTTTTTTTTTTGCTAAACTATTATATAAAATAAGAAGTAAATGAATAAAATCGAAGTCATTGTAACAAAAATGTATGTAAAACTATATAGACGATACAATTTAACGATCCAGGCAAAAGCTTGTATGTACATGGGGAAATCCTGCGTGACGAACTCTACATTCGAACGCGTTTTCGGATTAAAATATAAACATTTTTTGGCCTTTCCAAAGAGATACATTTAACTTATACATGGTGTTCAATGGGATTTGAGTGTACTTTCGAATGCCATAAAACAAAATTTTTTAACAGGTATAAGTTGAGAAAAAATTTATCACAAATTATTGTGACGCACACTACAAAAAATGGAAGTAGCTTCGAACGTTGAGGTATTTTTAGCAAATTTTGCAAAATAAAGCATAGAGAATGCAATGCCTAAAGAAAGATGAACATAAGAGAATTCTAAAATAAGTTATTTGCAGGCAAAAAATGTTGTAGCCGTGAACCCTATGTGATGCACGCTACATTTTCTCCAGTAGTATATAAATAAAAACAATTGTATTTATTTCAACAAAACAATTTATATTCTCAGTTAATAACATTACTATTACATATTTTTACAGATCTATAAAACTGGATATCGAGTCTAATCTTCCATAAAAAAAAATTAGGTTAGATTAATTTCAAAAAATTTTGGCTGGTAGACTGTTTCTGGGACTTACCCACATATGTGTACAAACACTTTAAACAGAAGAGTCTATTTTATACAATGTAACGTTTTTCATTTTGACAATCAGTAATGTGATTGTCAAAATCATATGGTTCTGAGTGCAGGTTAATTTCATAAACGATGGGTAATGGGTTACCCAGGGTAACTTATCCCCATTTTTGATCGAAATTTCTATATCTGATAGAATTACTCACCATGATTACCCATTACCCTCAGGGAAATGTGGAAAATAATGGGTAGCTACCCACGACGATGGGTAATGGGTTACCCAGGGTAACCGATCCCCATTTATGATCGAAAATATGAGAAAAATTAGAAACAATTTCTATATCTCGGAAACGGTGCGTCCAATCGAAAAAACCAATGTTTGCAGGTTTCTAAGAGTTCTTCATAAACTGCTCCAATTTGTATGGAAGAATTTTTTTTTCAAAAAATCGCCAAAATAAGAAAATCGCTAAAATAAAAAAGAGGCTATATCTCGGAAACGGTGGGTCCAATCGAAAAAATAATAACAATTTTACCTCTGTTGGAGGCTTTATATGGCATCATTTAAAAATCGCTGAAACTAAAATTTTAGTTTTAGCGATTTTTTCAAATTGATGCCATATTGAGGCAAAAGATGTATTATTATTGGAGGTCCAGTTTTCGAGTTATAACCATTTTTTTTATTTTTTGATTTTAGGAAACAGAATTCTTCCATAAGAATTGGACCAGTTTATCCCCTTAGGAACTTGCACAAATTGGTTATTTTTCCGATTGGACGCTCCGATTCCGAGTTACGGACATGAGGGCATTTTAGCGATTTTTTTAATTGAAAAATTTTCGTTTTAGCCATTAAAACAAAGTTATGCCATATTGAAGACATCCATTGGTTAAAGCCTTAAAACCGTTTCCGAGTTATAGCCTCTTTTTTATTTTAGCGATTTCCTTATTGTGGCGATTTTTCGAAAAGAAATTCTTCCATACGAATTGGACCACTTTATGAAGAACCCTTAGAAACTCGCAAAAATTGGTTATTTTTTCGATTGGACGCTCCGTTTCCGAGATAGGGCGTTTTAGCGATTAAAAAAAAAGTGATGCCATATTGGAGACATCCATTGGTTAAAGCCTCCGTTGAAGGTAAAAAATTTATTATTTTTGAGAGTCGACGCACCGTTTTCGAGTTATAGCCTCTTTTATATTTTTGCGATTTTCTTAATTTGAGCGAGTTTTTGATAAAAAAAATTCTTCCAAACAAATTGGAGCAGTTTATGAAAAACCCTTAGAAATCGGCAAAAATTGGTTATTTTTCCGAGATTTAGAAATTTTTTCTAATTTTTCACATTTTCGGTCAAAAATGGGGATGGGTAACCCTGGGTAACCCATTGACCATTCTCGTGGGTAGCTACCCATTATATTCCCCATTTACCTGAGGGTAATGGGTAATCGCCATGAGAAATTCCCCATTGTCGTGGGTAGCTATCCATTACTTTCCTTATTACCTTGTGGGTAATGGGTAATCGTGATTGCTAATTCCCCATTGTCGCGGGTAGCTACCCATCACTTTCCCTATATCCTGTGGGTAATGGATAAACGATCGCCTCCCATTCCCCAAGGCAATAATAATGGGTGACCTGGGTAACCCATTACCTGGGTAACTCATTACCCACGAAATACTAACCCTGGGCAAAGAATTTCGAGGGCAACATCCTAATTTAGGGGCTGTTGAGACAATTGGATCAGTGAATGCACTCAAGCTCTATTTACTACGCAAACTCATTTTACTATACACTGAGTATTCATGTGTATTGATTAGTACTAATGAGTACAACGCAAACCTGTCTGGTGATATGAAGCTTTTCCTAAAATATTTATGAGAAATCAATATTTTAATTGTGTAACACGTAAACATGTTACAGATATGACAAGTTGTCTTGTTTTTTTTCTATCTTCATTTGGGAATTTTCGAATTAAAATATCTCATATATTTTCTCTCAGTGCACAATAAATGCAAAAGAGCACAATCAATCTCTGTATCTCAGATGTGGCAAGTGCCATAAATTCATAATCAAAAACATATAAATTTTTTGCATCATCCGAAAGAAAAGAAGATCCTTATCAGATCCGTAAAAATAAGGACCAGCAACACCAAAACTAATATCCAGCCCAACAAACATCCACTTGTGCTCTACTGGTACAACAACGCAACAGCAAACGACATGTGGGCATAAAAAAGGGAATCCGAGCACTCTCACACCCGCATTAGGACAAATGACCAGTGCCAATGGAGGAACAAATATATATGGATGGCTCGGAAGTAAAACCTGGTAAGTATATCCATAAAAAAATTTTTAAATCAAGGTAGTTTTACTTTTTTCCACAAGGAATAAATTTTACACCAACGTGACAGTTACTAAGTGAACAATATTATGTACCTAATAATCCCAGGTAACACTAGTGCCAACAAATATTTAGCGGGTAGTAGCTAAAGTGGAGATACCAGTTTTTGCTTCCTATCCATATATATACCCATAAATATGTAGAATACATATATATATATACCGGTATATGTTTTTTTTTACGATTTTACTACTGTATGCTAAGTATATTTATGCATAAAAATAAAAATATAAAAAAATCCAATGTCCGAATAGACAGCAATCGAACTGAAGCAGGGGGATGTTTATGGATGAAGTCCTTCTAAACAACAAAATTCGAATCAAACCATCATTGCAGCAAACAAAGAGAAGTAAAGGGAAACATCATCGTCATCGCCACCTCCATCACCATCACCATCACGTCATGCCCAGCATCATCAGGCTTTGCCTCCAACCACCCTTGATTTTGGGTAATGGCCATAAAACAAGTACATCCATATAAATTCATTCATTGTAAGGACGATGGGCATATGAATGAGTACCATTGACTGGTATTGCGTCTACGATTACGAGTGATATCGATGCTAAAAAAAACGCGTGTGTGTACGTGTGTTCCGTAGTGTATGGTAAAATACGACAAGGAATCAATGCAATAATTCGAATACGAATACGAAAGAGGAAGAGTAAAAAAACGAAGATGGTACTTTAGTGTGTTGCTGCACAGTGTAAGGCGGTGAGATAAATTATGGTAAAGTAAGAGTGATTGTATTTGGCTTTATGAACCATCTCGAAAAGTGGTTTTGCGGAAAGAGTTCAAATTCACCCTTGATTTAGGCACATAGTCGAGAAAGTACAAACTGAATAGCTTCTTAGATTACACTGTGCAACAATGGGTCTCGGGCCTCAACCAAACCAAAAAATTGTGAAAGTACTTGGACGTGGTCCCACAAAACCCCACTCAGTTTTGCCACTATACGTAACAATTTTTTTTTTAACAGGTCGAAGAAAAATTTGGAGGTGGGTCAGGGCCCTATTTCAAATTTTACTTCAATAAATCCTAAACAGCTGGAAATATTGCATTACAACCTCTCACAATATTGTAGCTTTTTTCCCATTTCACAATTACCTCTAATGTATTTCTATGAAAAAGTACACTGTTCATCGATTATTTCACGAAACATCATGAAAAATTTCACATATCTGAAAATAAAATTTT
Source organism: Phaonia tiefii (assembly GCA_963931995.1). Lineage (NCBI taxonomy): Eukaryota > Metazoa > Arthropoda > Insecta > Diptera > Muscidae > Phaonia > Phaonia tiefii. Next base: position 297,638,354 of record OZ008368.1, read on the forward strand.
GACATTTCTTACAAATTTATTCAAGCTCAAGACCTTTTTAAATAATATAAAGCTTATTATCTTTATATTACTTTCAAAAAAGTTGAGCATAAAAATGTTCCAATGGTACCAAGGCTGTCTTTATAGCTATTTCGGATCTTGCCAAGATCTTCATCAGCAGACGTTTTTGGTATATTTTTAGTGAATTCTTCAAAAATATATATCCAGAAACACTCATCATATTAATGAGAATTCCTTTATATACTCGTTTGAAGAACACCAAACTTTTTTGAAAGTAATAAAAAGATAATAAGCTTTATATTATTTAAAAAGGTCTTGAGCTTGAATAAATTTGTAAGTTTTGGAAAATAGACCGAATAAAAATTCCCGTAAGGGAAATGATGAAATTTTGACATTTCATGAAAATAAAATTTTGACATTTATTGCTTAACGTTAAATAAATTGCGGTAACTGCCTCCAAAAGAATTGTAGCTCATAAATTTCTTTATAACTTTTCTAAATACACTAATCAATAAAAATTACATTTAGAGCTCCATAATTGATGTAGAAATGCTGCGTTTAAACATATTCTTTAAATTTTCACCCATATGTATTGAATATTAAACAAATTACAAATTGATATCTTCAACGGAGTTGTAGTGCTTAATATACTTACCAATATTGTCAAGTACACTAATGAACAAAAATGGCATTTTGGCTTCTAAAATGATTGTAACAAGTCATAAATTTAATTTTTTTTTAAATTTTTGCTTATAATTTCTATACTATTAACACAGGAATGTAATAGTGTTCTCCAAAGTTGTACAACTTAAGGCTTTCGATAAAATTGCCATATTTGTCACTTATATTTTTAAACCTAACCCAAAAGTCAAACTTAGAAATAATATTTTTTCCAACTTTACGTTCGGGTTCGCGTTTAAAGCTCATTCGCTCACCATACATATGTATATTTATATATATAAATTCTCACTTTATTTAAAGTACACTGTTACTTGATCATCCTATAGGGTGACACGATTGTTGTTTTGGTTACTTGAAAAGGCTTTTAAAGATATGACAATTATGAGCAAAAACGCTAAAAACAACCATACTTTTCTATTATGCGACTATTTGAGATCATATATGACATTTTAGGACGTTGGCGTATTTGGCAATTTTGTCGGAAGCCTTAAGTTGTACAACTTTGGAGAACATAATTACATTCCTGTGTTGATAGTATAGAAATTATAAGCGAAAATTAAAAAAAAAAAATTAAATGTATGAATTGGTACAATCAATTTGGAACATAAAATGCCATTTTTGTTCATTAGTGTATTTGACAATATTGTTAAGTATATTAAGCACTACAACTTCGTAGAAGATATCAATTTGAAGTTTGTTTAATATTGAATACATATGGGTGAAAATTTAAAGAATATGATTAAACGCAGCATTTCTGCAACAATTATGGACCTCTAAATATAAATTTTGTTGATTAGTGTATTTAGAAAAGTTATCAAGAAATTTGTAAGCTACAATTCGTTTGAAGACGGCTACCGCAATTTATTTGCCGTTAGTCAAGAAATGTGAAAACATAAAATATGTGAAATTTTCCATGACATTTCGTAAAATAATCGATTAACAGTGTACTTTTCCATAGAAATACATTAGAGGAAATTGTGAAATGAGAAAATCGCTACAATATTGTCTAATGTTGTAATGCAATATTTCAAGCTGTTTAGGATATATTGAAGTAAAGCTGGATATATTGACCCATCTCCAAAACTGTCTTCGGCCTGCAAAAAAAAAATTATTACCACGTCCAAGTACTTTCACAATTTTATGGTTTGGTTGAGGTCCGAAACAAATTCCTTTCATTTGTATCACAGTGTTATTAACAATCGGATTTAGAGTAGTTGTAGTTTCTCCCGAAAGTTTGCTAGCGGAAGATTTTCAATATAAATTTTGTGTCCTATTATGTTTATAGTTGTCAACCAGTTAATTAAACGCGTTTTCTCCTCAGTCAGGAGAGCAGTTGGACAAGTCCGTGACTTTTTGAATAAAAAATATTATTGTCCGCAAGAATTGCTTTATTTCTCAACGTAGTCTCTGTTTAGCTTGATATGTTTAGTACATCGTGTTTCCAATTTTTGTATTCCTTCTAAATAATATATCAAGGTCCTCAAAATAGGCGGATGAATCAGTCATAACATCTACTAAAATCTCTTACGGCCTAGCCATTTCTTTAGGTTTGGAAATATAAAGTAGTCACCGGGGATTAAATCCGAAGTATATGGCTGATGTGGTAGAATATGTAGCGCAATTTATGGAGTTTTGACATGGCGACAATACTCCTGTTCGCCGGTGCGATATCATGTTGGAAGACCACTCTTCAAATCAATTTCGAATCTGTCTAACATCTGTAGATAATATTCGCCAATGGGCTTTCAACCCTTTTCAAGGTGATCGATGTGAATAATACCGCATCCATCCTAAAATACTGCCGCCATGACCCTGTCCGACAAACCTAGCTTAGCCTTCTTTGGTACACGTTCACCCCGAGAAGTCCACTACTGTGACTGTTCCGTGGGTCTGATGTATCTATTGTAATGGCCCATATTCCACCACTGTCAAAATATATGTATTGTTCGGAGAGTGTCGTTGCAACAATGCCAGCAGAGTAATGTCGAATTTTAACCGCAGTTTATCGCCGCTAGGTTAGCGATATACTTGTTCTCTACTCTTTGCCGTTTACGCCACCCAATTTCAGATTAAATTGACATTTCAGGTGGGAACTTTGTGCTTAGACCAATTTAGAGCAACTCCGTACCGCGACCAAGTTATCGAAGATAGCGGCACAACCGAAGTTCTTGGCTTATCCAGTTTTGTTCAAATTTTGGATGTGTTTCGAAATAACAGAACTTTTATAATTGGATCAGACGGTGAAGTCGAGCCAGTCGGTCAAATCGGTTCACATTTTAAACCAATGAGAGCAACGGTTACGAAACGGTGCAAAAACTCCTTCGAGTTGTGGTTAAAGATCGCCAAACACTCCTTTGCAGTCATCATACGGTTTTGCTTATGATCGAGTGTGAGTAATCGTGGCACCCGTCGCGCAAAAGGTCTTTTCATATCCAACTACTCATATAAAATTTGATGTACGAAAACTTACGTTTATCCAACCGAAAACTTAAATTGACAGTTCTTGGTTTAGCCAGTTTTGTTCAAATTTTGTATGTGTTTTGAAATACTAGAACTTTTATAATTGGATCAGGTGCTAAAATCGCGCCAGTCGGTCAAATCGGTTCACATTTTAAACCGATGAGAGCAACGTTTATTTACGAAACGGTGTAAAAAATTCCTTCGAATTGCGGGTAAACGTCGCCAAACACTCCTTTGAAGTAATCACACGGTTGCGCTTATGATCGAGTGTGAGTAATCGCGGCACCATCCAAATACTCACAAAAAATGTAATGTACCCGCTCAGTTTAGAGCGGATTTTTTGCATTTTACCCACGATTTATGGTGTGACGACCTCTTTGAACGACTTGAACGTTAGGCATCACTTTTGCTGGATCGACCACAACTTACCTACCGAGAGGGGGGTGAAGGGCCTCCCCAAATAAGGATAACATTTTGATACGCATATCTAGGTCGATTCAGTGGTTCATCCGTAGTCGATACTCGCTGTTCTATATTATAGAACCATAAACTTTTCGAACGTTTTTCTCTCTGACCCAGGGTTCTGCGCCATAAAGCAAGACCGTCGGATATAGTTGGATCTTCGTTCCTCGAGAGGGGATCTAATCTTTCAAATGCTTGCTTAGCACGAAATATCGCCTGTTTGCAACCATAATTTTCCGTTTGATTTCTTGGTTGGCGTTATTGCTTCTGTTAGAAGATTAGAAGATTTTTAGTTTCTGTTTACGCCAGATTCGAGATAGATGAATTCGTCCACTATCTCGAAATAATAACGGTTATCAACGTTCAACATTTCATCCAATCGGGAAGATGTTCTGCTTGTCGAAACCATTCATTTTGTCTTGTCCTCGTTTACTGGCAAACCCACTTTTGCTGATTCCTTCTCAACTCTCGAAAGTATTGCAGTAACTTCCCGCAGATTTTGCCCAATGTTGTCTAAAACAACAATAAACGCGAGCAGCATGTCACATTTGCTGCTGATAGTTTTATTCATGTTGACTGCATCTTTTCTCACGATCATCTCAATTAATATGTTGAAGGGATCGTGTGATAGGGTACCGCCCTGCCTAATGTCTCGCCTCGTAAGCCATGGTTCGATGAAATCTTTACCAATCTTTACTGAGGATTTCGTGTTGGTCAGTGTCAGTGTTGGCGTGTCAGCCAAGTAGGAATACCAAGCTCCGACAAAAGTTAGTACAGTTTTGCCTGTACCGGGTTATCGAATCCGGTCTTATAATCGTGTGATCATGAATTTCCGTCATTTTTTCGATTTGACTCACTATTTAGAAGATAAGACCATTTACAAATTTGTATAGAGGTGATCACGAATTTTCGTCCTTTTTGCGATTAAACGCACCATTTAGAAAATATGCCAATATTTATAATTTTATAGAGGTAATCAAGAATTTTCGTAATTTTTTCGATTAGACGCATCATTTATAAGATAACACCATTTTCACATTTTTCTAGAGGTGGTCACGAATTTTCGTCCTTTTTACGATTAGACGCACCATTTAGAAGATATTTGCATTTTTATATTTTTATAGAGGTGATCACGAGACTTCGTAATTTTTTCGATTAGACGGACCGTTTAGCCGATATGACCATTTTCATATTTGTACAGAAGTGATCACGAATTTCTGTAATTTTATCGATTAGACGTACCGTTTAGAAGATATGGTAATTTTTATATTTTTGTAAGTGGCGATTTGGATTTCGTGGGGTTTCTCCAGATTTTGCTTATGAGCTGATGCATGCTCCTTTCCAACTCATAGAGATCAATCTTCAATAGCTCAGCCGGTAGTCCATCACCATCAGAGGCTTTGTTGATCTAAAGCCGGGAAAATGCAGTTCTAATTTCGCTTTGGTTAGGAGGGGGAAATTGAAGCCATCGTCCTGTATGTGCTCAAAACCCACATCTTTATTGAGTCTGCCTGGGTCAAGTATATTAGAGTGTGATATCTCTCTATATTCCCAACATTCTCTGCTAATCGGTGACAAGATTCTCGTCGTTATCTGGCCCTGATCCATGACCGTTGGTTTGACCTTGTACTTCTTGGTAGAATATACGGAATTGGTAGAACCTTGAGACTACATGTCGCAGTCTTTTGCCAACTAAAATCCGCAACCAAACTTCTCCTTTTTCTCATGGCAGCTGTAGTATATGACACAGTTCTTCCTCCTTGTGCAGTCATGACCTGTGCATCGCTATCCTGCATAGAAGTAATGCGAGTCTTATAATTCTCGAGAACGTCTGCCAGTTGGATAGTGGTACCGGATCTGTGTAGTGTTCTAACATGCCAAGTGCATATCCGTAAATCGTGATTCTTAGAAAGTTTGCGGAGGTCGCAAACCCATAGGGGAGTTTTATGTGTCTCTTTCTATTTATGTATGTGGCCGTCGGTGGTGCATGAGATCCTGGGTTCGATCCCTGCTCTGACCATCTTAAATTTCTTTCGGCGGCGGTCACTTCGCATAGTGACGGCGACTCTATCGAGTATTTAGCCATGAAAAAGCTTCTCAAAAAGCCTTTTGGAACCGGTGTACAACTTTAGGTCCCAATCAGTGAGTAGAAAAAAACTGCAAAGCCCACAGCTCACTGGTTGTGAGAAGCTCTCCCCGATTCCTTCGTGGGTTGTAATGGGAACCATTTTTTTAAGTCGCTTTAATACAAAAACTTTTTACGTACCTTTCTCAATAAACACAAAATCTTGATATCGCCGTAGCAGGACCACTCTCGAATTTCTTTTAATATAATATTTGTTTTTAGAATTTTAAACGTCTAACGTTAGATCTATATAATTATGTTGTGGTAACCGAATTGAAAATTAAATTCGGTTGTACCTACAGACTTTATGAGAAAATCGGTTACAGCAACCGAATTGATGTTGAATTCGTTTGTTGCAACCGACTTAAGGGTTAATTCGGTTATTGTGACCGAATTGATACCATATTCGGTTGTTACAACCGAATTGATACCAAATTCGGTAGGGACAGCCTAATTGATGCCAAATTCGGCTGTTGCACCTGAATTGATGCCATATTCATTTACCCTAACCGAATTTGGTACCAATTTCGTGTGCTGCATCCGAATTAATTCCAAATTCAGTTGTTCCAACCAAAATTTTTGGTAATTTGGTTGGGAGAACGAATATAAAATTAAGATTCATTCGCCACAACCGAATCAAACGAGGTTTCTGCAACCGAATTTTAGTTGTGAAGACTACATTCGGTCGTGACAGCCTCAATTAGTTTCTGGCAAGCACAAGTCTGTGGTTACAGCCGAATTTGCGGTTGTTATAACCGCTTCTGAACAAATAAGTTCTCTGGTTGTACTTAATCTAGGTAGTAGTGAGCAGCTTGAACTGCGCTATGAAGGAATCATTGCTGACCAATCCCAAGTGAGTGGCTATCAGAAACTTTCCACCTCCACGGTCAGTCCCGTGTCCCGACCACCAGTTCAAATGTGTGCATTAATTGAAGCTTTTTGTTATTTCTCTCTTCTTCTTTCTCAAAAACTAATTTATTTTTTATACAAAATAAATTAAATATTTGTTGCAACAAATATTCGTTTGCCGCGAACAAATTTTTGCACAATATACTGGCTCATTAGTAGATTCAGAAAAAGCTTCTCAAAACGCCGTTCGGAAGCGGTTTAAAACTGTAGGTCCCAATCAGTGAGTGAGAAACAACCAATGAGTGTTCGAACTCACGGGCGATGTGTTAACACCTTTTTGTTATACGGTACCTGTTCGATTTCTACGAACACATTAGTAAATGTTACATTGGAAAATAAAAAAAGAATAGTTTTTGTGTTGAGTGCTCTTTTGCTATTGCACTCTCTTTTTTCTTTCATCTGCCTTAACATTAGATGTTATATTGTTAGAATAAATAAAGCAATATTTACCTCACTGAAATAATTGTTTTTGTTTTGTCACAAACAGACCGACGGCGACCTGCTTGTTTGAATGCTGTCATACAACTGAAAAAAAGCAATATTTAGCTCACTGAAAAAATATTGTTTTTTTATTGTCATAAACAGAGCGAGGACAAAATGTATTGAATAGTATAGATAACTTATTCCACTCTTTTTCCGCTCTCATGTAGAGAGTCTGAGTAAAAGAGCATAAACGAGTCTTATTCTCTTTATAGAATATTTCAATATAAATGCACCATTCCGATAATGTTATTACACAAAACAATACAAAAAGCATAAGTGTTTCAAAAAGCATCAATGTTTCACATCAAAATTATGAATGTACCAAGTTATGGCAAAAAGAGAGTTATATATTTTGAATCATTCGCCAGATGTACTTTTGAGTCATTCAATTCGCTCCATAAGTTCTCTATACTATTCAATACTCTTTGGCGACGACGACTTGCTTGTTTGTTCGCTGCCCCTACATCAATACCATCATACTTATTTTCAGGCAGCAATAACCACGTATGTAATTATAACGTTTTGGTTTGTTTGCATGTGTTCACTTTGATAGATTGAGAATAATACGTTTCGAATCATTCGCCAGTTGTCGCCAGTGCTTTTGAGTCGTACAATTCGATCCATGAGTTCTCTATACTATTCAATACTCTTTGGCGACGACGACCTGCTTGTTTGTTCGCTGCCGCTACATCAATCCCATCATAGTTATTTTCATGCAGACACTATTGTTGTACAACAACTACGTATGTGATGCTAACGCTGTGTTTTGTTTGCATGTGTTCACTGTGATAGATTGCACTACCCGTGCCTATAGAGTTAACACATCTTCATAGGATGTAATGGGAAATGTTTTTTTTTTGGTAGATTTCAAAAAAATTTACATTCGATTTTACACAAATTTTTATTCGATTTTGCAACACTGTGCAATATAGAACACATTCAGGATATACAATTGCAAGTGTATGTGTATTCCATGTTATGTGTTTTTTAGTATGGAAACGAAGCAACATCACGACCCCTACCACCACCATGACAGCAGAATTTATCGAACATTGTATCCCTTTTCTTTAGCTTCAAGTTTTATGGTGCATATGTAAAAAGGACTTGTGGACTCTGGATGAAATGTGTGTGCGTATGCGATAATATATTGAAATTGCTAAACAAATACACATACACATAAATACACACACACGCACACACGTACACACTCATATTTAAAAGGACGAGAGGATGGAATTGCAAAGTGTAATAAAATATACGTTCATATCAATAAAACCTATAAAATTCGGCAAAAAACCGGAGATCTCATAAAAAAATCTAAGGTTGTATGCTTATGTGGATTCTGGTATGGCTTGGTGTTTTGCATTACACAGGAAGGACCTTTTCCAGTGTATCTCATAAAAAAGGGAAATTTCATATAAATTTTGTTGCTTTGTTTGTTATATTTGGTCATTGGCATTTGGTTGTCATCAGCATCATCATCATCATCATCGTCAATGCGCCAATGTCCATCTTGGACTTCGGACTCATCATGGACGTCATTATCCTAGTGATTGTATTCATCGTTTCTCAATCTCTTCTCGAGATTCTTTTGTTGTTGTTGTACAATTGTAATTGTGCGTCATTTTTTGTCGTCCTTGTTTTTTTTTGTTTTCTTTGCAAAATATTTTCGAAATTGCATTCGCACTCGGGAGGATGATGATTGTGCGTTTATATGTTGATTTCGCCTGTTTTGTTCTCGTTGAGATGTAAAGTTTTTATGGTCCTAATGGTCGAAGCCAATTGGTAGAATTTTGTTTGTTTTGTTGGGTACCAGCAGAACATAACAGAGCAGAACAGACGACTCATGTGCTGATGCTGATAGTTTTGAATAATTTACGAGTTTTGTTGTTATTCCTTTGCTGATACTTGATAAGGGGGACATTTTAGTATCACTGTACTATGTATGTATAAAATTATATAGAAATGTCCTTTATGCGTTGTAAGTATGCATAAAAAATTGTAGCATAAATCGAAAATTTTATTGATCGGAAAATTTGAATGGTTTTATGGTGATGAAGTATATTAATACACAAAGAAATCGATGAATAGTAAATGGTTTCTTTGTCTGGTCGAGGGCATTTCTTTAAGCAACTAAAATGCAAAATTCCGAATTATATGGAAACTTTAACTCATTTTGTATGAAAACTTTAAGACAATTTGTAATTGGTTTTTTTATTATCCTTCGGAAGCTTAAGAGTGCTCTCAACAGTGACCAAATTTTTGCTTCACATTCGAACTTATACTATAGGGTGCATTTTCAAATACTATACACTGGAAAAAAAGCTTCGTACAAATATTTGTAATATCCAACTAGAACAGGAACAATTCAACCTCAGATATTTCAAAACCCTCTCAAAATTTGCTCTGTTGTGAAACTCTCTGATATCATTTCATTTATTGTTTACACGCTGAAAAATAATTGCCTCATCAACATACAACAATTCAGATTGGACGCGAGTAACATCCCGTAAAAATCGCCAAAGACCTATCATTATTGGGGAGAATGATGATGTTGAACTTGAAGTTATTGTGAAGAAGAAGTGGATACATTTGTCCTCCTTTAAATCAAACATTACGGAGGATCAAATCATGGCCTATGTTGAAAAGCATACCGACATCAGTAAGGCTCATATGGCTTGCTTTAAATTAGTAAAGAAGGACGTTAATGTGGCTGATTTAAAAAGTGTTAATTTTAAGCTGGGTATTGCACCGGATTTTTACAAGGAACTGTTTAAACCCTCTCTTTGGCCTAATAATGTTAATGTTCGTCCATTTCGAAATTTTCCCAACGCTCTTCCTGCAAGAACTCAATCCTAGTTGATAATGACTCATATAAGCTCAAAATTTATTATAAAAATATGGCTGGCATCAGAACTAAGCATAGATCTATTTTTTTGGAGACATCGCAATGTGATTACGATATCATTGTTTTTGTTGAAACCTGGCTTAATATTGATTTCCATGATGGAGAGTTTTTTGATACTAAAAAGTATGCTGTTTTCCGTAAGGACAGGGATTCTGTGAAAACTTGCTGTTCCCGTGGAGGAGGTGTTTTGGTTGCTGTAAAGAAGTCTTTTAAGTCTACGTCTTTAGTGTTACCTAATAGTGACACGTTGCTTGATCAAATTTGCGTACGCTTGGAAGGATTGAATAGATTGTTTATTATGGTGTCCTACATACCGCCAAATAGCAGTGCAAGTTTATATGTTTCGCATATGCATAATATCTCTGAAATGGCTCCTGATAACGAAAAGGATGGTTATTTGGTTCTGGGTGACTTCAATTTATGTAATATAGTTTGGTCTTTACTGCCTAATTGTAATACCTTGTATCCCGGCAATGTTAATTTAACGCATGAAATTAATTGTATTGATACAATTCTTGGTTTGTCTTTAGTCCAAATTAATTAATTTTTTAATTGTCTTGGTCGATTATTAGATCTTGTATTTATTTCCAATAATATTAAATTTTCTATTGAAAAATGTGATAAGCCCTTCAGTACTCCAGACATGCATCACGTGCCATTAAATGTAAATGTTGATTTTTATAAGTTTCCCTGCTCTAATATTGATTATTTACGTTACGATTTTAGTAGATGTAATTTTGAGGTTTTAAATCAGCATATTTTGAGTATTGTTTGGTTGGATGTTTTTAAAAACAAAACCATCGATGATTGTTATTATGAATTTGTTTGTAAGATCAATGAAATACTTCATTCTGTGGTGCCTAAGGTTCAGCCAGATTGTTATAAATTGCCATGGTATACCCCTGGCTTAAAAAAACTGAAAAATTTGAGAAATAAGTTTCACAACGTCTACAAATCCACAAATTGTGCTGAAAGTAATAGGATGTTTGAGCATTATTCCAGGGAATTTGATTTTCTAAATAAATTTCTGTACGGCAATTTTGTGCAATTTGAAAATAAAATAGTTACTAATCCACAGTCATTTTGGCACTTCATAAAAGCTAAACGTAGAAGCAGTGATTTTCCGTCATCAATGTTCTGGGAAGATAAATTTGCAAATTCTCCAGTTGAACAAGCAAACTTATTTGCCGATTTCTTCAAATCCAACTTTGAATTTGGGGTACCAAGTATTGCTTCAAGTTTTTTGGATGGTGTTAACTCAATCACAAATTTATCTTTCTTTCAGTTTGATGAATCTGATATACTCGCTGCCTTATCTGATCTAAAGGATTCACCTAAACCTGATATAGATGGGCTTCCTACGTTGTTTCTTAGGAAATGTAGTTTATCTATTTGCGGTCCGCTAAAATTGATTTTTAATAATTCCCTTAAAGCTGGTACGTTCTTAAACCAATGGAAAGTTTCCACTATAATGCCTATTCATAAATCAGGATCAAAAATGACATTAGCAATTATAGACCGATATCTAAATTATCTAACGTATCAAAACTCTTGGCACATTTAGTTTATGATAAAATTTATCACTCTATTTCCCAATTTTTATCTGAATCGCAGCACGGTTTCATAAAACATCGTTCAACAATTACTAACCTATTAGTCTTTACTAATTTCTGTATCAAGTCTTTTGAGTCAGGGTTTCAAGTTGATACACTCTATTTTGACTTTTGCAAAGCCTTTGATAAGGTATCGCACAGTTTACTTTTAATGAAATTGGCTAAAATTGGATTTCATTCGTGTCTTTTACAGTGGTTTGAATCGTATTTAAGTAATAGAGTGTGTCGTGTGTGTGTTGATAATGTTTACTCTAATAGGTATACAGCAACCTCTGGTATACCGCAAGGTAGTATTTTAGGACCTCTTTTTTTATATTATTTGTTAATGATATTGAATCATGTTTCAAACATTCTAAATTTCTCATGTATGCTGACGATTTAAAACTTTTTACTAAAATTTCTTGTCTTCAAGACTCTATTTTACTTCAGGAAGACATCAATCGATTAGTCATTTGGAGTGAATGTAATCATTTAAAACTAAATACTGCTAAATGCTTCCATCTTCCTTTTGCAAGGCGTATAAATTTAGTTAACTCCATCTATTTAATTGAAACTTATTTAATACCTAAAGTTAGTAAAATGATAGATTTGGGCACTGTTTTTGATCCAAAACTGGTATTTAACTTGCATGTGGATTATATAATGCCTAAAGCGTACTCCACCCTTGCTTTTGTGAAAAGAAATAGTAAAGACTTTCGGAACCCTTACACACGAAAATTACTATACACCGCTTTTGTTAGATCTAAATTAGATTATGGTGCCATTATTTGGAATCCCTACCATAATGTACGCATTAATCGTATTGAGTCATTGCAAAAGAAATTTATTAAATTCGCATTGTTTGAAGTAAATTTCCATAGTCCAATTCCTTCGTATGAAGCTGGATGCAGATTAATTCACTTGGAAACGCTATCTAGTCGCAGATCCAAGTGTTCTGTATTGTTTTTATAGAAACTAATTTGGGGATTTGTAGATTGTCCTCCGCTTCTTAGCGGCATAAATATTAATACTCCCTTACGGTGTCTTAGAAATAATGAATTTTTTAATATATCAGTTAATAGAAATAATTACTCTTCTTTTGAGCCTATATTGAGGTGTCTTAAGGAATATAATACTATTAATATGAAGTGTTCAATTGATTTTTCGTTTTCACTTAATAAATTTAAAAATATTTTGGATTTATATTACTTTTAGTTAAGCTAGTCTGTAAGGATTTTAATCCATAGACATAAATAAATAAATAAATAAATAAATAAATAAATAAATAAATAAATAAATAAATAAATAAATAAATAAATAAATAAATAAATAAATAAATAAATAAATAAATAAATAAATAAATAAATAAATAAATAAATAAATAAATAAATAAATAAATAAATAAATAAATAAATAAATAAATAAATAAATAAATAAATAAATAAATAAATAAATAAATAAATAAATAAATAAATAAATAAATAAATAAATAAATAAATAAATAAATAAATAAATAAATAAATAAATAAATAAATAAATAAATAAATAAATAAATAAATAAATAAATAAATAAATAAATAAATAAATAAATAAATAAATAAATAAATAAATAAATAAATAAATAAATAAATAAATATTGCAGGAAACATGTACATTAGGGTGGCAATGAAAAAACAACTTTGGATTTTTAATAAACGGATGGATTCTTGTTCCTTATGGCTTAAAACTGACTTGGTGAAAATTTCTAAGCCGTGCCGCATTTTAGTCAAAGTTTTCGGATTTTGGAATTTTGGGTGAAAACTCGTATACACTAGAAAATCTTCATTCCTCGGTGTATTTGAAAAAAAAACTGCACATTGATTTAGTTTGACCTGAATATAAACCGGATAAAGTTTGAGTAAAATCCAACCACAGCAAGGGTTCCAATTTTTAATTTGAAAAAATTTGCAATTTTCAACAAAAATTTTTAATTTGGGTTTTTCGGTTTTTCCCAAAAATTGTATCTCAATGAAAAAAATATTTAACTTGGATTCCAATACCTTCTAGCAGAAGTCTATACACTTCGAATAAGCTATAACACGATATATTTATGCAACGGTTTCATGGTGTTATCGTGCGGCAAAATAGGCTATCCCTTGGAAAAATCGCGAAGATGGCGTTATAAGGGTACCACATTATAAAAATTCCAAACTATAAGTTAGAAACATAAGCTATGTACTCAAACCGATTCTAATAAATCTGATGTGCCAGTTGGTTACAAAAACCGGTTTTAAAGAGCGGGTTAAAGCTTATGTTTCTAACTTATAATTTGAAATTTTTATAATGTGGTACCCTTATAATGCCATCTTGGCGATCGAACCGTTGCATGAATGTATCGTGTTATAGCTTATTAGAAGCGTATAGATTTCTGCTAGAAGGTATTGGAAGACAAGCTAAAGATTTTTTTTCATTTAGATACAATTTTTGGAAAAAAACCGAAAACCCCAAATTTTAATTTTTTTTTTGAAAATTGCACATTTTGTCAAAATAAAAATTGGAACCCATACAGTGCTCGGATTTTTCTCAAACTTTATCCAGTTTATATTCAGATTAAACTAAATCAATGTCCAAATTTTTTTTCAAATGCACGGTGGAGTGAAGATTTTCGAGTGTATACGAACTTTCACCCAAAATGCCAAAATCTGAAAACTTTGACTAAACTGCGGCACGGATTAGAGTTGTCCGATTCGTCTCAAATTTTCACCAAGTCAGTTTTTAAAATTCGAAAATTTGAAATGTACATGTTTGAAAGCATTGTATTCATGAGATGAAGATCTGCTGCTTTTTTGTTTCTTTGTTGTCTTTATTATTTTTGTTTTTAGCAGTTTTCATCAAACAAAACCGCATTTGGATCTTAAAAACATATATTATTGCCTATTAATCATTGTGTCTCAAACATGTTATATTGAATAACAAATACAAAATGTTTGGGCAAAAGTAAAGTGCAGTATATTTGCGACAAGCTACAAACACGTTATAAAGGGTGTTTCAACAGAGACGATACAAAAGTAAATCGATAGGGACAGCAAACGACGCCATATTTTTTCCCGCTCTTTTGACATTTCTCTTCAGTAAGGTTTGCCATTTCATCATGGAAAGATATACGAGCCAACGAGTCGAAATTATTAAAATTTACTACCGAAATTTGGAGTCAGTGGCCTCAACTTTAAGAGCGCTACGTCCAATTTATGGTCGTCATAATCGTCCTACCAGATCAACAATTGAGCATCTAGTGGAAAAATTTGAATCCACAGGCACAGTACAAAATATTCCCGTGCCAGCGGCTGCGGCTGAGGCCTCAGTTCAAGAAAGCCCAAATGTGTCTCTCACACGTCGTTCTCAAGCGTTGGGCATCTCTGTGACGTCGTTGTGGCGAATTTTCCGAAAAGATCTTGGCCTACATCCTTACAAGATCAAATTGACGCAAGAACTGAAGCCGCTTGACCGCCATAAGCGTCGTATGTTCGTGAGTTGGGCTGAGCAACAACTTGACAATGATTCGGATTTTCATCGGAAAGTCATCTTCAACGATGAGGCTCATTTCTGGCTGAATGGCTTCGTCAATAAGCAAAATATGCGTTATTGGTCAGACAGCAATCCACACGTAATCCATGAGTCATCATTGCATCCCGAAAAAATTACGGTTTGGTGCGGTTTATGGGCCGGCGGCGTCATTGGGCCGTACTTCTTCCGTGATGATCAAGACCGGCACATTACTGTGAATGCGAATCGATACCGTTCAATGATAACCGAATATTTTTGGCCCCAATTGGATAATATGGACTTGGAGGACATGTGGTTCCAACAGGACGGCGCCACAAGCCACACAACGAATGCCACAATCAATTTATTGGAAATCAAGTTTGGTGAACGTGTTATCTCACGAAATGGCCCAGTCGATTGGCCGCCTCGGTGGTGCGATTTGACGCCGTTAGATTATTTCCTGTGGGGCTACATCAAGTCTTTGGTCTCTGCCAACAAGCCAGCGACGATTGATGAACTTCGTACGAATATCGAACGTAAAATTGCAGTAGTATCGGCCGATTTATGCTTGAAAACCGTCGAAAAATGGGTTCAGCGTCTGGACTTCTGCAAGCGTGCCCGTGGTGGTCATGCAAAAGAAATCGAGTTCCCTACATAATGGCATCGAACGCACTTTCACAGGAATAAAGAATTTCATTGGTATCTAAAACCGGTTTTGTTTTATTTATTCTTACAGCCGGTTTAATTTTCCCCATCTGGAAAGTTTTAACTCTATTTATGACAAATATCCTTGAAAATATGTCTGTCTTTATATTTTCAAAATAATTGTCCTGTAACATTTTGATTAACTTGATTTTTAAAAATAAATGTCTCTCGAATGTGTTGCAAAACTCATAAATTTTAATTTTTTTTTCGTTACAAATTCAAACCATAAGTTAGGGAATGAGGGTGAATGGTGAAAAAGGAAGACGAAGAAGGATGTGAAATGGGTGGTGTGAGGGTGTAACATTTAAAATTGTAATGCCATGAAATGCATGAAATTACATGCGTGTGTGACCTCATACACATGTGAATAACAAAAGAATTTTTTTGCTGACCCCAACAACATGGACGACCAGAGGAAAGAACACACTCAGGACCTTTGGTTTGGCCATTTACTCCATTACCCCTGCTGGCTTGGTGACTTAAAATCATTCAGAAGAAAAAGAAACAAAATGTGTAGATACAATGTGCAAATTCTCAAAGGAATTAGGAGGGAAAACAAATTCTAAATAAAATCATAACAATAAAAAATTAAATTGGATAGAAAGAATAACTTTACCACGATACACATGAACAGTGGGAGATATGTAGAAATGGATGCTAGATTTACCAATCGAAAACTTCAGTCAATGTCTACCTTTGATATGCCTATCTATATTTACACCGTCGGTTGTGCAATGGCTAGTGTGTGCGGCTCTTGTGCATGAGAACGTGGGTTCGATCCCTGCTGTGACCACCTTTTATTTTCTTCGACGACGGCCACATCACTTAGTGACTAAGCCATGAAAAGCTTCTCAAAATACCGTTCGGAATCGGTGTAAAACTATAGGTCCCAATTAGTGAGTGATAAGTTAAAAAGCGCACAGCTTCCTGATTGTGTGAAGCTCTTCTTAGTCACCTTATGGTAGGTAATGGGAAACGGGGGTTTTTTTTTTATCGATATGTACACTAGGGTGTTCCGTCAATACATTTTTTTTTGCTCAAGCTTTATTTGAAAGCTTATAGGGTTAAGAATTTTTGAGATTTTTTTCAGATTTTTCGGAAGAGGTTTAGAGGTCGCACAAGTCGAAACAGGTCGCCCAAGTCGAAAACAGTCCAAACTTTTATTGTATATGCACAAACCACCAGTTTCGGCACGATTTTGCTCAATAAGGTACCACGTATTAATTTTTTTCGTAAATTTTGGGTAAACTTTGTAATTAACGCTTTATATCGTATAAATTCCAAGTAATTTTGTAAAAAAAAATGTTGAATTTGCGGTTACTGTTCCAGAGTTATACCATTTTAAAGCCTTTCACCCATTGTATGAAACTAATAATATTATAATCTGTTTGCTGTTTTTGCATCGGATTTGCTTTAATTTCTATGAAAATTTGAAACACGAATGATGCACTTTAAGAGATAGATAAATTCCAAGCAATTTTCTAATTTTGTATTTGCGGTTACTGTTCCAGAGTTTTGCCACTTTAAAACTCTTTACCCACTGTATGAACATAATAATATTATAAACTGTTTGTCTCTTTCCATCGGATTTGGTTTGAACATTGTATTATTGAAAAAATCCACAAAAAAATGGCCCCGGCAACATATTGTAGGAACCATATAAATGATTGCTTGCAAACATATATATGTTTCCTGCAATATATTGCTGTGGCCGTTTTTTTCTGCGTGTAACACTTTGCAGTTACTTAGCGCATGTAGATTTTTTCATGAATATAGTGTTTGGAGCAAATCCGATGAAATATTGCCAAAGGGTTTATAGTATTTTTAGTTTCATACAATGGGTAAAGAGTTTTAAAATGGCATAACTCTGGAACAGCAACTGCAAATTCAAAATTTTTTCTACAAAATTGCTTGGCATTTATCCGTCTCTTAAAGTGCATCATTAGTGTTTTAAATTTTCATAGAAATTTAAAGCAAATCCGATGCAAAAATAGCAAACAGTTTATAATTTTTTGGGTTCATACAATGGGTAAAAGGCTTTAAAATGGTATAACTCTGAAACAGTAACAGCAAATTAAAAATTTTTTTCTACAAAATTGCTCTGAATTTGTACGTCTTTTAAAGCGCATCACTAGTTTTTTAAATTTTCATAGGAATTTTAGAAGTTATAAAGCGTTACTAACAAAATTTATCCAAAATTTACTAAAAAAATTAATACGTGGTACCTTATTGAGCAAAATCATTGTCAAATTGGTTTATGCATATACAATAAAAGTTTGAACATTTTGCTTTAAAAATGTTGACTTACAAACTAAGAAAATCGTGGCTATTGACCGAGTTTTAAATAAAATTCAAAAAACGTCCGGAATTCCCATTATTGGGGGAAATTCGACTTGTGCGACCTCTAAACCTCTTCCGAAAAATCTGAAAAAAATCTCAAATATCCAATAAGCTTTCCAATCAAGCTTGAGCAATCATGAAAATCGAAAAAGAAAAATGTTTTGGGTCAGCCTAATGTATACGCTGCAAAATCTATATTTTTTGTTGTGTGGATGCAAATATAACATGTTTGTGGCTGCAAATATATTATTATTGGATGTTTGTAGGTTGTCGGAAATATATTTTTATTGTGTCCAAACACTGTTTCCTATTCAATATTACATCTTGGATACACAATGATTAATAGGTTATAATATATGTTTTTGTGACCCAAATGTGGATTTGTTTGTCGAAAAGTGCTGAAAATTAACCATGGCAGGCAACAAAGCAACAAAAAACAGCAGATTTGCAATTAATGGAAACCATGCTTGCAAACATTTCCGTGGTTCTAGTAATATTCTGCTGAGGCCGTTTTGGCCTCTCGATTCTCCTGAACTGAAATCAATCCTAAAACATGCTAGTGAACACCGCAAAAAATATTTCTGAAATGGGGAAAGCAAGGTTCGGTTAAGTATTGGGCGCTGTCGATGGACGACTCACTTAGACATATTATACCATTGTGATGCCATGGGCTAACGAAATTAAGCAGTAGCCCAAGACCTTGTCTACGCCAATCTGAGATATTTCTTAGAGATTCTTAAATAAGTACACGCTGAAAAACTTGTATTTTTTTAAATTCTTTATATTAACTTCACCTGTCTGCATGCATGCCGAAAAAACTTTGGATTGATTTTAATCCTTTTCCCGTGATCCAATCGAGCGGAAACTTCGCAGGAAAACTAATGAGGACGACAAAAATGAACTATCATATATTGCCGGGATTGGACAAAGGGGCGTGGTACTCCCATACAAATCACAAATTAAAAATCCATTATTTCTGCTCCTGCTAACGGCGTTTGAACAAAAAAATGTGTAAAATAAAAACCATTTGTCATATATAAAGAATTTATAATCACAAACTATGATTTTTACGGGTTGTTTTTTTGTTATTGGGATGCAATTATATCGTGTTAGTAGCTTGTCGAATATATACTATACTTGTGCCCAAACACATTGTGGTTGCTGTTTAATATAACATGTTTTCGACACAATGATTACTAGGTTATGATATATGTTTTGAGATCCAAATGTGGTTTTGTGTGTCAAAAACCGCAAAAACAACAGACACGAAACAGACAACAAAGAAACAAAAAGGCGGATGATCCTCAATTCGTGAAAACAATGCTTGCAAACATGTACATGTTTCCTGCAATATATCGCTGGGGCCGTTATTTTTAGAGTATAGAATGCATCATAAACATCTTCCTGCAGACTGGTGATAGACAAAAGCAGAGAAGATAATCAGTGGATTCTTTCTCTTCCTCATCGTTATAGCTTCGACAGAACTCATTTCCCTGACCTTTAGTCTCCCCGCATATCTACCAATCAGACAGTGTCCCATCAAAACTGAAATAAGCATTGATAAGTGCCTTGGGCCTGGCTAAATACAGATTGTACATATATCTCCTCCTATCGTCTATCGGCCAGATTTATCTTGTGCATAATCTACGGAACTCGTGCACTTTTCCTGCGTCATCGCATCGGAACGTTCTTTCAGGATATCCTAAAATGTCGCTAGCGACAGGCCAACACGTCCCAATTCCTGTGAAACCTATAAGGTAGTCCTTAGTCTCGCTCCGAAATACCCAGTACCCTGACACCCATTTGAGGTGAGTATCGTACTGCTGGGGCATCTCGTTAAAAGATCTGCGGGCGTCCTGAGCAGATATTGGGTACAGAGATACTGATTCCGGGGAACTGATTACCGACTGACTGTCACAGAGGACATTGGGCCCAATGATTGCGGAACTATTATCAGCAAGCCATTCAATTTCCTTATCGCCAACATTTCGACCTCATAAACGCTACAATATATAGACAGGCAATGAGAAATAGAACCCTAGCTCGCTAGACTATAACCCAAACCCTACCTGATTATTCATTGTCGACCCATACGTGTAGAAATCCACATATCTCTCCATGCCAGGAACTCCTTTGTTAGAGGAATCCATTTCCATTATAAGAGTTTGGAATTTTTGGTTTCGAGTAGTTGACAGATTCAGGAATATTAGGAGCTCCTTCCAGCACTCTTCCGTGACCGACTCCGACCACACCACATTGTGATATTTGCCGTAATCTAACGGCAGATATAGAAACAATCTGCCTGCGTATAGTGCCCACCAATATCAATGTAAGATTCAGTGCATCAGATGGAGAGGTGCACGGAGCGCCTGTCATGCGGCGCATCGTCGACATCCAGTGAACCATAGTCAGTAGTGCAGAATAGACGGACTTTTCAGACACCTGTCACCACATGTTAACTCCATAGAGCATTATCAGTTTTCCCAATGCTGTATATATCCAGTGAACATTGCTCGGAGAAAGTCCTAATTTATATCCTATAACCGTCTTACAGGTCTATAGGGCTTTCGGTGATATTTCCGTCTTTCCCCTACGTTGAGTCTGAAACAAAGCTTGCTGTGTTTAGCACAGTCTCCTAGTTTAATTTCAGACCCATTCAACGTTATATATTCCAGGGTAGGCAATTCATACAAAAGAAACAGCTCGGTATTTCCCAGGTTTACACTTAGTCTATTACACGCTGAAAAAATACGGCCCCATCAACATATTGCAGGAGCCATGTATATGTTTGTTATGTCTCCCTAATCTCTTCATGGGATGTAACGGGTAACCATGTAGATGTTTGCAAGCATTATTTTCACGAATTAAAGATCTCCTGCTTTTTTGTTTGTTTGTTATATGTATGTATGTCACGTTGTTGTTATCAGCAGTTTTTAACAAACAAACCCACATTTGGGCCACAAAAACACATATTATAAACTATTAATCATTGTGTCTCCAACATGTAATATTGAATAGCAAACACAATGCGTTTGGACACAAGTAGAATATATTTGCGACAAACTACAAACACGTTAAATTTGCATCCAAACAACGAAAAACTACAGATTTTTCAGCATGCATCAACCGCTCATGTACCCAAAGACCGTAGACTACCCTCGAAAATTACCCTTAGTGTACTGGGGTACTTGCTACGTCATCGGCATAATTAATCCTTTTCTACACGCATTTTCGAGGGTGTCCAGAATTCCTTTCCGCGCAAGGTGGATATAAGATCAGTCATGACAACAGCAGGCAACAAGCCCCTACCTTGAGGTGGGCCTCTGTTACTAGACTTGGTTGAAGTCGAGGATCGAACTGATTCATTGCTTTAAAAATGCAGAAGAGGTTGTCGAGGAAATAAAAGACGATGATGTCGATCCTAATCAAGACCCTCCTAGTCAAGACCAGGTCAGAACAGCAATTCCCGGCTTAAAAGTAACAAAGCCGCAGGTGCTGATGGACTACCGGCCACGATGTTCAAGGCTGGAGGCGATGAGCTTGGCAAGGTGCATATGGCATTTTTGGATAGATGAATGCATACCCAGCGATTGGAGTTTTAGCGTTGTGTGCCTTATGAAAAAAAGGGAACCCGAGAGCGTATATGCGCTAACTGTCGGGGATTAAGCCTATTATCTAGTGCACACGTGATCAATTCATACGGGGCAACCCTTCGAAGCTGTGTCTGAAGGGTGTATTACTGATAAGCTGACACACCTTTGTAAATGGCACTGACCAACACGAAATCCTTAGTCAATGTTGGTAAAGATCTCACCGAACCATTTAATACGAGTCAAGGCCGTCGGTGGTGCAAAGGGTAGTGTGCACGCCTCTTTTACATGAGATTCTGGGTTAGATTCCTGCTTTGACCACCTTAAATTTGGTTCGGAATAGTGACGGCGACAGTATCGAGTATTTAGGCATGAAAAATCTTCTCAGAATACCGTTCGGAATCGGTGTAAAAACTGTAGGTCGCAGTCAGTGAGTATAAAACTAGACAGCGCACAGCTCACTGGTTGTGGGAATCTCTCCCCAACTGCTTCATGGGATGTAATGGGAAACCACTTATTTTTATTTAAGGTCTCAGGCAGGGCGACACCCTATCATGTGATCTCTTCAACATATTAATTGAGATCATCATGAGAAAAGATGCAGTTATCATGAATAAATCTATCAGCAGCACAAATCACATGCTGCTTGCTTATGCTGCTAAATACGTAATTTGCGAGAAGTTACTGCAGTATTTTGGAGAATTCAAAAGGATGTGGGTTTCGCAGTAAACGAGGACAAGAAACATTTAACGGTTTTGACAAGCAGAACATCCACCCGATTGGATCAAAGGGTGAATGTTGATAACTGCTATAAATTCGGGGTAGTGGACGAATTCATTTTCCTTGGAGCTTCTGCAAACTTCAGCCTATAAATAAAACGGAAAATTGTGCTTGCAAAAAGTTGTTATTTCGGGATAATCAAGCACTTCAGAGATAAGACCCTCTCTCGAGAAACAAAGATCCAACTCTAACAGACTCTCATACAACAACCTGTCTTGCCTTATGTCGGAGAACGCTGGATTATATCGCATGCTGACAAAACATCACAGTCTTCGAAAGAAAATGCTCCGAAAAATATATGGTCGTATAATTGGAAACGGCGAGTATCGACAAGGGATGAACCACTAGCTGTATAATCTATATCCCGATATTGACGTAATTATTCGTATCAAAAAAGATCATTTACGCTGCCTAGGCCATGTCAGTGTAATGGATCAGAATGAACCACTGCGAAAAATAAGACAACCAAAACTTAACTGGAAAGACCAGGTGGAATACAGTCTGCTAGAGCGTGGTAGTTGCCAGCTGGAGGAGAAAAGCTGGAAGCTGGTTAGAGAAACGTGTTATACCCATTGTGTAATGTTCTTGATTTCTCTGGGTTATTTGAGGCCATTCATTTAGAGGTACTTTTCCAGTAGGATTTCATTACAGATACAACTGTCAAACTGTTATGGTACTTTTATCCAGTATTATTTGAAATGTCGTCATTTAACCTTCCGAATCGTCACTGTTTCAATCTTTGAGGTCATGAAAAGTTTGAAGAAGATCCACTGTTATTGGGCTTTGTGCTGAAGAGCAGACCGAAGAGGTTGAAGAGCTGCCATTACATACAGGAAAAAGTGTCAAAAACCGGAACCGAAAATCCTCTAAATACAGTTTTTTTGCAACTTAGCAAACGATAATAGCTCGATGCTAGACCACACAAGGCTATTAGTTGCTGTTAAAAGTGAAATTTATTTTCTGAGTGTAGTATGCTGCATTGAAACAATGTCTGGGCGACGAATCTAAGTAGCAAACTTCTCCTAAAGACAAAGATTTAAGAGTTAAGAGAATATTTGATAGTCATTGTGATTCGTGACTGGTTGAGAACCGATTGGCTGAGAGGGCCAAACGAGCAGGTAACGAACT
Source organism: Phaonia tiefii (assembly GCA_963931995.1). NCBI lineage: Eukaryota > Metazoa > Arthropoda > Insecta > Diptera > Muscidae > Phaonia > Phaonia tiefii. The sequence continues at coordinate 297,662,039 of OZ008368.1, forward strand.
ATTAATAGGTAGTGTATAATTTTAGAATGCTAAATGCTTTTTGATACTGGATGTTGGGAACAGAGCTACATTTGTCAAGAAAACTGGGGAAGACGTATTAGATATAACAATTTGTGCCGAAAATCATATAGATGAGATTCAGGGTTTCTGATGAACACTCATTCTCGGAGCACAGATACATAAGGTTCAAAATATCACCGCCACCGCCGAAACCAATTAGCTTTCGAAGTAAGGCCAGTACAAAAAGGACAAAATTCGGAAGCCTACTTAGAATTCGACTAGATCATCTTCAATTCGACTACTTTAATACAGACGAATTAGATGATAAAGTAACAAGGACTACGCGAGCACTGGTAAAGTCATTCGAAGATAGCTGCCCACTTAGATAATGGAAATTGGCCCAAGAAAATCCCTGGATGACAGGAAAATACGACATTTTTGGGGGAATAGTCCGCAGACTGTACAACAGGGCTTAGCGTAAAATATTGTCAGTATACTGGGGGGACTATAAAATCAGTCTCAGTGAATTCAACATGATACTGGGAAAAGCGAGACAATATAACACTTTTGGGACACAATGTTAAATAAGTTATAATATTTGTATTTGTGACCCAAATGTGGCGTTGTTTGTAGAAATCTACTGAAAACAAAAACGTGACAGTCTATAAAGAAACAAAAGGTAGGAGATATTCTATTCACGAAAACAACGTACATGGTTCGTGCGATATGTTGGACGTGCCGTTATTTTTCAGCGTGTTTCAGCCCGTTGAAAAATACGACACTTTAAATGGATCTTTAAGAAAATATACTTCTGTAAAGTGATAAACTTTATTTAAGAATTTTTTTTTATAGAATGTATCTTTTTTTAAAGAAAAGTATATTTTTAGGTCCTTTTTGTAAGAATATGTATTATATTTTCCCGAAAAGGTCCTTCTTTAAAAGCTAATGTTTTGAAAATAAAAGGTACTATTTTTAAGAAGAAGTACTTTCTGTAAGAAAAAGCCATTAGAGTATGACTTTTTTTTTTACAAAAAAGTAATTTTTTAAGTACAGGTACTTTTTAAAGAAGTGGTACTCTACTACTACTTATCTGAAGAAATGAAAAGAAAATGTATTATTTTATTTTTAAGAAAAGGAAATTTAAAAAAAAGGAATTTTTGTAAGAAAATGTATTTTCTTTAAGGAAGAAAAGGGTTTTCTATGAAATGCGATTTTTTTTAGAATTTGTAATAGGTACATTTTTAAGAGTAGGTACTTATCTCAAGAAAAGTTATTTTGTTTCACAAAAAAGGTACCCTTTGAAGAAAAGGTAGTTTTTTAAGAATAGGCAATTTGTTATAAAAAAATAAACTTGTTTAAGAAAAGGTACTTATTTAAAAAAAAACTTTTTTTAGAAAAGATACTTTTTTTGAACAAAGGTACTTCTTTAAGATAAGGTATTCTATTTAAGAAAAGGTACTTTGTTTAGGAATACGAATAGGTATTTTTTTTGAGAAAATTTACGTTTTTTTTAAGAAAGGGCACTTAGTTAAGAAAATTTTCTTTTTTTAAACTTCTTTTAAGTTGGCGTTTTCTAAATTTACTTTTTATTGGGTTCAAAACTACAATATATAGAACTACAATATATTGGTTACAGGAACCACCTATAGAAAACTTCCCATTAAACCAGAAATTTCCCAACATATGTCAGTTTAGACACAGCCCAAAGCAAAAGTACCCAATATAGTTGATAATACTGGGTTGTAGCATAATAGTGTTATAAAAAAGTTGTTTAATTTTCCATTTAGTCCCCATCCCGCAACGTGCGATAAGGAACTTCGTTACAAAAATGGCTCTCTAAGAATCACATTCAGGCGGAAACGCTATTGGACGACACAGGGAAAAGGATGGGGACAATAAAAGAAACGTTTAAGTACACATTCCGAATAGAAACGCGGAACCCATTGGGGAACGACGACAATACGAAAATAGGTTACATCGGGCGCCAATCATCACGGACCAAATGGTTAAAAGAGCTTCTCCCCATACTAAGCGGCGGGACCGGATGGGATTTTCCTGGCTATCCAACAACATGAGGTTGACCTTATAGCAACTCATTTGGTGGGTATCTTCACTGAATGCTTAACATTTGCCAACACCCGATGGAATTGGTAGAAGGCTATTCCTACCCAAACCTGAGAGGGCTAGTTATGCGACCGCAAGGGCTTACCGACCAATTAGCCTCACCTCGTTTCTACAAAAAACCTTGGACACAATAATGGACGACATGGTGAAAAGTGGAATACAGGACGATATGCTGAAGTTCAGGCAACACGCATATGTCAAAAGTCGATCAGTGGACATCGCACTTCATGAGGTAACTTACTACATAGAGGAATCTTTCAGTAGTAAATTGCATACACTTTCCGATTGCATATATATTGAGGATGCATTCAACAATGCCCAGACCGAAATACTCATCTAATCCTTCGACCAGTTTGCAGTGGATCGGACATTAAGAGACTGGATTCACCGTATACTATGGAATAGATGGGAAAACTGCGGTTCTCATTGCATAAATATAAGACACATGGTGCAACGTGGAACACCTCAAGCGGGGATTATATCACCACTCTTGTGAGTTGTCACAATTCACAGTCTCCTAAGGATTCTCACAGACGAAGGACTTAGACCAGTCTGCTATACAGACGATGTCGTTATACTTTTAAGAGAAAGAATACTAATCGATTATGCAGAGAGGCCGAGAGGGCACTGAATATAGCGCATAACTAGGTACAACCAAAGGGATTAAATGCAAACCGGATAAAATGGAAATACAAATGTCTATTCACAAGGAAAACAAAAATCGCAGAGTTTGAAGAGCCTTGATCCGTGTATACGAGTAAGACGATTAAAATATCAATGTTAAATATTTAAAATAAACAATGTTAAATATTTAGGGGTAATGTGAGATCAGAAATTGAATTGGAAGCTCAACATAGAGGACAAGACATGTTCACCATTTTTACGATATTTTGTCCACTGTGCACAGCAAATAAATTCTTACACAAACTCACACAGGATGTAGTAAGAAATCTTAAAAAAATGGATTCTATTTCAACATTCAAGAGGGGAGTTAAAAATTGTATGGAAATCCCTAAAAAAAGTTGTTAAGCATAAAAAATGTGAAAAATTCATGTTTTTCTCAAGTATATGAGTGTGTTTGAATGTCAGCGTGAATGTTTGGGGTGTCGGGCTACAAATCCTTTATGAAAGATTACCACAAATAAAAATGGACACTTGATGTCATATTCCTTTGGATAAGGAATATAAACCCCCCAACCAAATCTGAGTGTAAAACTTAGTAGTAACAAAGGATGCCCCACGACAGAGAAAACTAAAAAGCAGTGTATCAGCATATACATGCCTGGGGATGTGTGAATATCCTGTTTCTTGCTATACATGTATTGGAGAGTTTCAATGTTTTGTGTGTGCATGTTAGTGGAGGGAAAAGTTTTGAGGAAACGGAAAGCATTTTGACATGTTATTATGCTGAAATAATTTTATAATTTATTTACTTTTTTCTGCTGTTTGGTGTTCTTTCATATATCGTTTGTTTGTGTTTCTTTTCCATTGTATTGCAAAATATATTTTACATTTAGACGCTGATCCTGAATGTTGAGTAGGTTTTTATAAATATGTGCGTGTTCGTGTTTCAAGATGGATTTATATTTTGTTTATTCATATCAGGCACAGTGGGCAGAGAAATTACATAGTCAAAAAATCATGACAATAGTAGTTTCTTAACTAAGGAACTTTGTTTGAGCAATTTATAAAAAAAAGCCCAAAAATGTTCTATTTTTTTTGGTTCACTTGAATGAAGGTACTTTATTATTTTTTCATTATTTTTAAAGTAAGCGATGATTTCTTGAAGGGAGCGTTTGTTTATTACAATTTATTACATCTTAATCATTTTACGAGTCAAAATGGGAAAATAAAAAATTTTAAATCTATCGGAAAAAACTAAAATCGATGTTTACCGTTCTGAAGGATATTCAAACCGCGCAATAGCTAACAAAATTGAACGGAGCCCAACAGTTGTCGACAATTACATCAAGGACCCCGAGGGGTATGGACAAATTTTAAACGAAGGCTTTCATTGTCTTTATCTACGTAAGAGAAAAGAAAAATCATCAGAATTGCTTCTAATTCTGCCTTATCCTTGTCAAAAATAAGAGCCCAAGCTGGAGTGGAAGCGAGCAAGTCATCAGTACGCAGAGTAATTAAGAGCTGTGAGTATCTTAAATACCTGAAATTACAAAAAAAGCCACCACTTAATGCTCCTCGTAAGGAAAAGCGGCTTCAATTCGCAATAGACTACATGGTATGAGATGTGCCAAGAGTTCATGTAAATGACTGGAGAACCGTTATATTTACGGATGAGAAGAAGTTTAATTTGGATGGGCTTGATGGCTACAACTATTATTTCCATGATCTGCGCAAAGAAAAGTGTTTTTTGAACCGACATCCCTACCGAGAGAGCGGCGTTATGGTGTGGGGTGCTATTACGTACTATGGCACCATCGATCTTGAATTTCAAAGTGCAAAAATGACTTGTGCAAGCTATAAAATTTTATTGGAATCGGCTTTTCCGCAGTTCAGTGAACTATTTGGTCCCATATCTTGGATATTACAACAGGATAATGCCCCTATACACAACGCCAGGGTAGTAAAGGAGTCCAGTGCAAGCCAAAATGGTAATATTCTTGACTAGCCACCCTATTCGCCAGATCTAAACATTATTGAAAATGTTTGGGGTTGGTTATCTCGTTATGTCTATGAAGGACATAACAACATATCTTCCAACTGGCTCTATCCTTCGCCTTTTCTCGCCAGTTGGTAACACCAAGGATACGGAGGGGTCTTTCCAGCAGAGTCTTGGAAATTCATTAACGTATTCCAAAGTTATACAATTTTTAAGTCAGGTACTTTTTTCAGAAAGTGCTCTTCAATACCTTCTTCAACGAACCATGAAACGAATACCACTTTGAATTTTGACTCAATTCTGGTGGCATATAATTCGTATGGACGAGGAAAAACTTCTGTCTAAATTTCATACAATTAAATATGGGTCTGGTCCTGAATTGTGTCGAAATATTTTGGAATTACCCGTGTTATGAATACGTTTTGTAAATTGGTGACCATTTTAGAAAAAATCACTGTTGCGACTTTTTACTTTGCATTGGATTTTAATTTGAATTACTTCATCTAATGCAAATGGAAAATAATTTACAATGGCAATTACAAAATGTTGAATTCCCATTTACTGAGGCAATCCAAATGCAAGTTGTGGAATCGGATGTCAATTAAACTATGGGAATGCTTTTGGAACGAAGCTACTTATCGCACGTTGAGGGATGGGGCTAAAGGAAAAAAATTAAACAATTTTTTTAAACACTATTGTGCTACAACCCAATATTATCAACTATATTGGGTACTTTTGCTGTGGTTTGTGTCTGGACTAATTTCTGGGAAATTTCTTGTTTAATGAGAAGTTTTCTAGGTGGAGCTTGTAACCAATGTATAGTATATATTGTAGTTTTGAACCCAATAAAAAGTAAATTTGGAAAAGCCACAGTGAAAGAAGTTTAAAAAAGAAAATTTTCTTAAATTAGTGCCTTTACTTAATTTCACTTTTCTCAACAAAAAAAAACCTATTCAGATTCTTAAATGAAATACATTTTCTATGAAAACAAATAACTTATCTTAAAGCCGTACCTTTGCTGAAATAAATTAAATGTTCATGCAAAAAGTAAATTTTTTTAAAAAAAATATTTTTTTTAAAATAAATTATCTGACTCCTTTTCTTAAAAAAGTAAGTTTTATTACAACAAATTGCGTTTTCTTAAACAGCTACATTTTCTTTAAAGAGTACATTTTGTGTGAAATAAAATATCTTTCCCTGAGATAAGTAAATACTCTTAAAAATTTACCTATTCTTGAAAAAGGACCAATTCAAAAAAAAAATCCCATCTCTTAAAAAACATTTCTTCAAAAAAATACCTTCTGTTAAACAAATTAATTTTCCTACAAAATGTCCTTTTCTTAAAAATTAAATAATAGCTTTTCTTATCTTTTCTTGAGATAAGTAGCCTTTCTGCAAATAAGTACATTTTCTTAACAATAATACCACTTTTTTAAAAAGTACCTATTCTTAAAATAATAACTTCTTTGTAAAAAATTCATACTCTTATGGCTTTTTCTTACAGAAAGTTCTTCTTAAAAGTAGTACCTTTTCTGAAAAAAAGGTACGCTTTTAATAAAACAAGTACCTCGTTTTAACAAAGGAACTTTTCGGGAGAATAGAATACAAATTCTTACAACAAGGACCTAAAATATACTTTTTTTAAAAAATTCTAAATTCTAAATTATATTCTATTCTATAAAAAAGAAGAATTTTTTGTGACATTTTACAAAAGTATCTTTTCTTAAAGATGCATTTAAATTATCGTATTTTTCAACGGTCGCCTTAGGCGTGTTGGAAAGAACTAGTACATAATTTGTAGCGAAAGGAACTTCGTTCCAACCGGGTGTCCCCTGACACCTCATGTAATTTTTTATTTTGAATTTGTTTGACTGCTGGCAAATAAATCTGTTCTTAAAGTACTCGTGTTTTGTATGTAGAGGTTTGTGGCTTCGTTGGTGGTGCCTCATACTACTATCGAATTCATAAACCTGTTCTGCATAAAATATTTGAAAACCAAAACTGCCAGATATGAAGGAAATGCTTTGAAGACAAGTACAATTGCCAGTGGTGTTTAAATTATTTTTACTTAGAGGTAGTTTAAATTAAACTACAATGATAATTGCCGAATATATAAAATGTACCATGTATGGGAATATTAAAGTATTTTGAATGAGGAATTTTTCAGAAATATTACCAACAATATTTTTTCCGTGTACAACTCTACTGACGGAACTAGCATAAATGTGAAACTAACAGCAGCTCTTTCGCCTTCAACATCATATCCTAATTTTAAGCAGAGGTAAGGCGATCACCGTCGTTGGTGCAATGCTAGTGTGCGCGCCTCTTGTACATGAGATCCTAGGTTCGATCCCTGCTCAGACCACCTTAAAATTTCTTTCGGCGGCGGTCACCTCGCATAGTGACGGCGATACTATCGAGTATTTAGCCATGAAAAAGCTTCTAAAAATACCGTTCGGAATCGGGGTAAAACTATAGGTCCCAATCAGTGAGTGAAAACTGGAAAGCGCACAGCTCAGTGATAGTGAGATCCCTTAATGGGATGTAATGGGAAACCATTTATTTATTTATTTAAGGCGATCACAGAATATAGAGGGTAGTCCAGAAGGTACGTGAAGTTGTTAATATGAAAGAAACAAGTTGCGTGTGAGATTTTTTACTTAAAATGTCTTTCACTGGCATTAGGTGCAGAATAACACATCGCTGAAATGGCCGCCGTGGCTTCGCCAGTTGATGTGCAGCCGAGAGGTTTAATTTTCGATGACTCTGTCGCGTAGATCAGGTTGAATTTGAAGATATTGGTTGTTTGCGGCTGATTGTCATAGACCTACAATTTAAGAAAATCCCACAAATCGCCTAAACTCTGTGGCCAGTTCACGTTGCCTATGCGTCAGATAGCAAAGCCCTCAAATCGCTCATGCTGAATGCCCATTTGTGGCACGTAGTGCCGTCCTGTTGGAACCGCATGACGTTCTTTTCCATATCATACAATTTTTTCGAAACAAAGTGGCTATCATTGTGCGCACTCCATTGACAGTGATAGCAATTAGTGATGCACAGAATCGAGGAACCAGTTCTGCAGAACCGCTTCCTTACCAGATACTTCCGGACCGGTTCGTACAAGAAGCGAATAACGATTCCAAAAGAATCGAGAGCGGTTCCAAATGGATCGAAATACAGGTCCAAATGAACAGAAAATGGTTCTTAAAGGATCAAAAAAACGAAAACGGTTCCGAAAAAGCCGAGAAAGGATTCTAATAGAACTAAACAACGGTTTGAAAAGAACCGGTTTCAGAAAAAAAGAACTCGGGTTCAAAGGGTTAACCTTTGAAGGTATGAAAATGTGTATTTTTATCAAAATTTATATTCTTATAATAAGATATTCCACTTAAGCCTCTCTGAGACATCAATTTGCTGAGAACCGGAACCGGTCCAAATGCCCGGTTCTTCAAAAACGCGGAACTTGTCCAAATACCCGGTTCTTCAAAAACGCGGAACCGCACATCACTAATAGCAATGCCGTCGCCTTTTTTGGAGAAGTACAGACGGATGATGCCGCCGACCCATAATCCGCATCAACCAGTGACTTTCTGCGGGTGCATTGTAACTTGGTGGATTTCATGTGGATTAGTATCATCCCGTATCCGGCAAATTTGTTTGTTGACGTCCCCGTTCATCTAAGAATGGGCGTCGTAGCAAAATGGGCACAAGGCGCTCGTCGTTGCCACAAGAGAACCTCCGTGCACGCTGAAAAATCGCTCTTTTTGTTGTTCTTTGGATGCAAATATGTTTTTAGCTTGTGGTAAGTATGGTATACTTGTGTCCAAACACCTTGTGGTTGCTAATCACTATTTCATGTTGGAGACACAATGATTCATAGGTTATAATATATATTTTTGTGACCCAAATGTGGATTTCTATGTTGAACATGGGTGAAGAAAACAAAGGCGTGACAGATAGCAAAGAAATAAAAAAGCACCAAATCTTCAATTAATGAAAACAGTGCTTGCAAACATATGTAGGATTTCTGGAAAATGTTGTAGGCGCCGTTTTTTTCAGCTGGTATAGATAATAAAGTTTTATCATTTGCACGTGTTCTCGACGCCGCAAGAGAATTAATAAACGCTAAAGCGTTGTATTAAATGAGGAAGGGTTATCCTTGGTAACCCATTATCCATCGTCCATCCATTCCCCATATGTAATGGGCATTCGTGTCCGGCAATTCCCCATCGTCGTGGGTAACTACCAGACGAGCCAGATTTATAAGTTAATCCTTGTTTTAAATGACAATTATGTTATTAAGTACATATGTGGTTAACCCGTGTTTAACCCCCCAATGTCGTTTGTTTAAACCATTGTTAAATAGTCTTTGATTTTCTCAGCAAACATTTGTCATCTGCCAAGGTTGAAAAATTATGGAAAATGCAGTAGTGTAAATAATGACGCATTTAACAAGACCACTGTAAAATATAGTGCATGGTTAGCCTATTGTTAACAAATAACCATGGTTTACTTAGGTTAATTCACCACCTAAATTTTGAACATTCGAGAATGAGTCTTCGAAAGCCCTCTTCTGAGACCGTATTTACCATCCCGAATCCTGATTAGTACAAAGTGATACAAAAAGTTTGCCAAATAATAGTCGATTTTTCGGTTCAAATATTTCACACTACTTAGGAGCAGTTCCTGGTCTCGGGATAACACTCAGTACCGATTGTTTTTAGGTCGCCGGGAAGTATAAGAAAAAAATTGGAGGCAATATCACCAGTCCAATTCCAAACTATATCCGGCATTTAATACCATCTACAAGATATGTAGTTCGGTTCGTCGTCATCATCATCGTCGCACGGTTAAGAAACCAGACGTAATGCATTACCTTCGAAATGACACTCGTTTTGCTCATAACATATCCCATTTTCAAAGAGAAAATGTAAGCGATTATATGCGACAATTCTATACCAATCATATTCCCAATTAATTTACGATTTTGTTCCACTGTTTTACATTTAGTGATTTTATAATGCAACGTACACAAATAAAGTACAATAAAAGGACGAAGAGAAAAAACATCAACAATAGAGAATTTGCAACATTTCCCCTGTACTGATGTTCGCATTGTATTGTTATGGTGGAGCACGTAAATAAATTCATATTTATTATTGTAAAATTATTACAATATACACTGTAATTTTTCATAATGCCACCACCACAGAGTCACTGACACATTCACATTCACAGCCACTGCCAACGCCACAAGGACCAAAACAACCACAATACACACGGACTTGAAATCCTGACAACTGACCACATTTACCATATCCCCCAACCCCTCTGCTCCCGGACATGGGTGTCTCTGTTATTATGTGGCTTAGCGCGACCTTTGGAACTGGCAACCCAAAATATATCTGATGACCCCATCATCTTAGTACGAGCATAGACTGCACCCTCCACTTTCATCGCCCTCGCACACACGTGAGGAGTGCGAGTAGAAAGAAGTATTTGACAGTTTTCTTTGTAAACTTTTTCTCAGTCTGTGGCTCTCTATGGTAAATGGTGTTGCTAATGCTGATGTGGTTGTTGCTGATGATGCTGTTGTTATGAAAAATGTTACTTTATTTTCATATTTTTCAGTTCAGTTTCTTTTGTCGTTTATTTCCCATTCTCTGTGGTTTTGTTTTGGGAAATTTTCGCTGTTTTGTTGTTGCGATTTTGTGTGTGTGTGTGTGTTCTACTGCTGCCACAAGATTTCCATTTACGTGACAGTTGTTCTAATCCTTGGCAGCTTTCATGATTTTCAATTCCCGGACGGGGTGCGATGATGTTTTGTTGCTTTTGTATCATTGCAGTCCTGTCAGAGTAGTGCAAATACTTATGAATAAATTGAAAAATTATTCATGTGATTAAATTGAAATTGTATTCGCATAGAAAGTCCTGGATTAAAGAAGTCATGGTTTGCAGGAAGAACGATTTGATGAGGTGGCATTATATATTATTTGAAATGTACACTCAGTAAATATGTTTCTTTGAGGAACCTTGAATAATCTTGGATCCGATATGTTATTAAAAGTGATTTTGAACTCATAAAATTTGATTTGAAAATATTCAAATTGATATTGAAAAATAGAATGTGATATTGATAAGCGACAACAATTTAAAAATTTAGAATAACAAAAAATTTGTATTGGGAATAAACAAATAAATTTTTAATATTAATATTGAAATTGAAAAATAAAAATGTTTTGATATTAAGGAAACATGTTGAAAATAAATTTTTCATTTCTTTATATAAAACTGTGCAACACCAATTTCGGGTGGTGGACGATTCCTACGCCAAGCGATCATACTAGGTGAGTGTAGTCAAATCCCAAAAATATTTTACAAATTTAAATCTTGAAATTATAAAATTTGAATGTGAAATGGTCTATTTAAAACACACCATGTTCTACAAATACATACATATAATGTCAAGAAGTTTCTCGTTATTGTTCATATGTCCTTTAGTCGCTTTTCAAAAAATGTCATAAAATTCCACCAAAAGTAAAAACAAAAATGTCGTAAAACTTTTGCTAAAATATGGAAGAATTAATGTATTTATGAAAAAATTAAATATTTTACAAACCAAATACAATATTAATCAGACTGGTCATCTAAATTATTTTGTGACTCATTCGGGTTTTCTCCAACTTCCTCTTCTTCAATTTCCTCGTCCTGAAACCTATGGTTACTCCACCAGCATAGTATATACTCCACCCAAGTAATGGCGCTGGATACCTTTTCCCTCTGTAACTGTAATCATTGGCCGTCGGTGGTGAGTGTGCGCGCCTGTTGTACATGAGATCCTGGGTTCGATCCCTGCTCTGACCACGTTAAATTTCTTTCGGCGGCGGTCACCTCGCAAAATGATGGCGACACTATCGAGTATTTAGCCATGACAAATACTCTCAAAACACCGTTCGGAACCGGTGTAACACTGTAGGTCCCAACCAATGAGTATACAACTAGAAAGCGCACAGCTCACTGGTTGTGAGAAGCTCTCCCCAATTCCTTCATGGAATATAATGGGAAGAGCCATTTATTTTATTTTTTATTATCTGTAATCATTTAATGTACGGGGGGGGGGCTAATAAAAGTTCGCTTAGTTTCTGTCATATTATAAGTTTTTAATAAATCAAAAATTACGTACTGTTTGTTATAATCTTACGATATATCACTCTTATTTTCAGAAAGATCGGTCAAAATGGAGAGAAGGAAACGTAAAATTAGTGAAGCACTGTTAGTGGATATCCCTGTGCCAACGCATCAAGAAATTCGGTTTGCTATTCTTTTTGGATTTCGGCGTAAGCTCAAGCCCGTGGAAATATTTAGTGAATGCCAAATAGCATTTGGAGTGTTTGCGCCATCCCTTGTGACTATTTCAAAGTGGTTCCGGAGATTCCACTCCGGTAATTTTTCTGTGGAGGACGAACCTCGAGAAGGCCGCCTAAAATTTGCGACTGACGATGTAAGTGTAGCGCTGGTGAAGTCTAAAATTGACGAAGATCCAACATTGGCCCAGGAAATGATTGCTGAAGAACTGGGCTCGAATGCCATGGCTGTATCGTGAATTTTAAAAAAATAATCTTGGATGCACGAAAAAATCTGCACGATGGGTTCCTACAATTTTAACTGAAGCTCAAAAAGACGCACGTGTGCGTTTTGCTCAATATTTTCTTGACGAATTCAAAAACGGAAAGTCTTCCTCTTGTAAATTGTAACAGGTAATGAAGCATAGTTTTACAAGTACGATCTTGAAACCAAACAACAAAGCTTCGTATGGAGCCCAAAAGTTGCAAATTTGAAGACTTTGAAGACTGTTTTCCAATGTGAATTTATCGACTTCAAAAATGTATCGAAATAAATGGCGATTACGTTGAAAAAATACAAAGAGATGAAGAATAAAGATATAAAATTAAAATATTTTTTGTTTAGTTTTTTCTACTTTATTAAACGATCTTTTGTATTATTATAATCAAAATAAACCATTTCAGATTTAAATTTTAAGATTTAAAGATTTCATATGCAAATTCAAGATGAAGGATTCTCATTTATAAAATCCTCTAGTAAAGTCTATTCGACACTAAATTGGTAGAACATTTGGATATTTTGAACATTTGGTTTTCTTTACGTTGTTTCAAACAAGGACAAAAAGGACGTGTTGAAAAAAAGTTAGAGAATTTTTGTGTATGACGACCCATAATGAAATTTAATGAGGAATAAATTCGTAAAACATTCTGAATCCGTAGCTGGCCATTTTAGTGTACATTTTTGGTGCTTGTTGGCCAAAGGACGAAAAGGACCCTTTAAACTTTGAAATTTTAGTGACGACGTGGTATGACAAGAATTCGCTCATTTCAATATTTATACTCGATTTTTAAATTTATTTCGGAAAGTATCGGATAAGAAAATTCAAACTTGCCACGCCCATACAATTTGTGGTTTGACTATACTCACCTAGTGTGATCATTTGGCACAAGAATCGTCCACCCGCAAAGTGAAACCCTGGAATTTGTTGCATAGTGTAATTGTTCAGTTATTTAATGAATTTGGCTTATTTTCCAATTTCTAAATATGGGATGTCCCAGTAGAAATGCACGAATTGAATTGGAATTCGTAACAGGAACATAATAATGGAGTTCCTGCGGTATAAACTGGACGTTATGGATTTGGACAACATGTGGTTTCAGCAGGACGACGTCACCTACCACACCCCGCATGCACGGGCATTGCCAGGGGGTGGCAAGGCGGGAAGTTGTCCCTAACTAGACTCGAAACGACAAAACAATTTACAGCCGTCCCCACACTGTGGTAACATATTGTTATGATTTAGGGCTGATGTTTGTAATATGCAGAAATATAAGACATACCCCTATCTGAATATATGCACGCTGAAAAACAACGGTCTCTCTAACATATTTCCCAAACATATTCTGCAGGAACCATGTATATGTTTTGAACACACTTCAAACAATCATATGTTTGCAAGTCCCAAATTGACTTGTATTTAAATGCAAAAAGTATCATGTTTACTGACAAACATGTATGCTTTTAAGTGGAAACATATGCGTTCTTCATCCCCAATATCCATATACTTTCGTGGAAGCATTCGCGTGTTTCCCCCAAACCTACATATGCTTACGTGAAAACATATGCGAATTTCCACCCAAATATAATAATATTTAGAAACGAATTATTCTTCGATTTCAATATATATGTATTATTTATTATAATTATTTTTAACAATATAAATCCAATAATTAATACAAACAATTAATAGATTTAAAACGGCCGTTTTTATATTTATTTACATTGAATGCATTTTTTGTTTTTTCTCATGAATGAGAATCTGCTGCTCTTTTGCTTCTCCTTTCATTGTTGTCTCTCACGTTTCAACTATGCGTTGGTTATCACTACGCGTTAGTACACAAAGAAGGAATTTATATACAAATCAAGTTCATGCAAGCCAAGCGTGTATTAAATACTTGTGTTGTTGTATTACACTTATTTCAAAAATGGTCAGCCATTCCGATTTTCTCAGTAAAGGCTCGGACAGACAAAGGGCTTCACGTTGTTGCCCTTTCCAGTTTCTGTACTCAAAATCGTAGAACACATACATATATACGAAACCCATACACAAAAACCAAAGTAACATCACAAACAATTAAACCGTCCGAGCCTTCGTTTATTCTTTTTTCACTGATCAAGCGCTTTTGATACCCTCTGTCCGATGAACCATTGACGACTGAATACATGAAACTAAAACGCAATACATCAGGCAACATAAGAAACACTGACTTCATCTGCAATTTACACGACAATTCAGGAATATTTATGACTCACTGACAGAGAGAATAATGCAAAAATACAGATACACACTTACAAGATAGACTCTCTCGTTGTCCCTCTTTTATTCTCTTACTCTCGAGAGAGCATAGACAATGCAACAAACACAGCTATATTTGTATCACAAACATAAATATATGTGGGTCGCAAACCCATATCTTATAACATATTAATCATTGTGTTTCAAACATGTTATATTTAGTAGCAAACACAAGTACATTATATTTACGACAATACATTGCAACAAAAAACAAAAAACTCCAAAAAAAAGACAAGTTTTTCAGCGTGTATCGCTTAATTCGAAATGTGATTCTGACGTCCGCGATTCATGACTGTCATTATTTTTGTGATCAAAGTGTTCAAACCGGTTTCAACAGAATTTGTTGATAGCCTTTGGTTGGGTTAAGGAGAATTTAATAGAATGACCTTTGTCGGTCCATGTTTTTATAAAGTTCATATACAAATATGCTTCCAAAGTTGCATACCATAGAGGCCATAGAGGTTAGAAATAATAACCAATTTTAACTCCAAAGAATTATTGCGTTTGGTTTTGGAGTAGACCAAATACAAGTTGTACCAAAGTTCGGTACTATCGGCTCTACAGGCTACAAAGATTAACCGAGTTAAGCGAAGTATAATATATATGCTTTTCTTACGCCAGGATGACCATTTTTGGAAATGTGCTATGCCGGTCCACGTTTTGATATATAGGTAGCCCCTATTCAAGTTTTACCCATCATGTTATATCTTTCGATTCCAGATACTACAAGTTGTAAACTATTTCAACAACACTTGATTGTTTTTGGAAATGATCCATATAGGTTCACATTTTGATATTGCTCCATATAAATTGCACCAATAGAGTGAATTGTTTTTGATTTTTCAATCTTGACTCACTTTTGACAGCCACTAACTTCTATTTGGTTGGTTGTACCGGTAACCTTGTTCCAAACATTTTGGGATTCAACTTTTGGAAACAAAGCTTACCTCTAAGACCGGGTTCTGAACGTGTCTAGTAACCCTAAATAGTTCATACAGACCACTTTGTATCTTAAAAGTGGTCATTTGTATTTGCATATATGTCATCAGTACTCGATAACGACGTTCGAATATATTCAGAAAAACTTTAATTTATTCCTATACTATTTCTCAATGCAATCAACAGTTTCGCAGGTATAATAAAAAGAATGGTGAGAAAACAAATTTTTCCTTAAACAATTCAAATTTTTATTATTAAAAATTCAAGAAATATAAGAAACGGCAAAGTTTTATTAGTTTAGACTTTTAATAGTTTATCCTAAAGTCATCTGAACATTCTGTGTTTTATAACTGCGAAAATGTTGAGTATATTGAGAAATAGGATAGAAGTAGATTAAAGCTATTGAAATTCTAAATTTTCCTAAATTTATTCCAACAAAATCGGACACGTCGTTCTCGAGTAATGATGACATATACATATGTACACACAAATGACGATTTTTAAGATACAAAGTGGGGTTTACGAGCTATTTAGGGTGACTATACACGTTCAGATTGTATTAATATGTTCACAAAACTTGTTCAGCTTTACCGTGGTTATAATTTTGCCAAATATTCTGAGTGAAAAATTTGGAGTCCCTTGAAGTTATGCTGAAATTTTATTTTTCAAATAAGTCCTGGAAAATCTGAGAATTGGTAAAAAATTATATTTTCCAAAATTTGACGTTATACCGACATTTCCCGGGTACCGATCAACTCGATACACTTGCCTCTAACCGACACAATTTACTAGAACAGTGATACAAAAATATCAGCCCAAAAACTACAACAGTGTAATATTATGATTCTTTCGCCAAATAAGAGAAACTACTGCTTGAACTATCTACCCCACTACTCCCTACATGGGTACTTACTTGACTGACCCTATGGTAAGCGAACGCCTAACCATCGTGTAAAAAAATGTATGGGCACGAAAGCGATAGAAAGCGTAAACAGAACGTAATGGTCTAGCGTCACATTTTTCATGGAGACCCATTGCTCTAGTTCCCTATTTGCGGATATATCATACAAAAAACGAAACGATGAAGTGCATTGCTTAGGGTTGGTAAAGGAAGTAGAGGTGGTTCGCTAGTAAGTAGTGATTTCACCAGCAACGAACTAGTGCCCAGTACTAGAGGGTAACTATATTTATTTACGCATCTTCATTTCCAATTATCAAATTTCATCATAAGTAGGTCTACACACGACATTGAAAAAATGTTGAGGATAAAAACACTCTGTAATTGGGGTTTGAACAAAAGAAAAACATAAAAAGCTACAAAAAAAATTACAGCAGACAGTTGTCCGAGGCCTTCGGCCACGGACTGTCCCTGCAGGCTGTGTCAGAGACACGGCCATTAAGTTTAACGTAGAAGACGCCATCCGATGAGACAGAAAACATATATAACAATAAATTCATTTGCTTATATTATTTATCATTTATTGTTATATATGTTTTCTGTCTTATCGGATGGCGTATTCTACGTTAAACTTAATGGCCGTGTCTCTGACACAGCCTGCAGGGACAGTCCGTGGCCGAAGGCCTCGGACCAGGGTTCCCAGATTTGGGGATTTGTCCCCAACTTCGGGGATTTGAAGATGCTAAAAAGGACGAAAAAAATCGAATGGGGACAGGGGATTTTCCTGGGGATTTCTTAAATTTTCTTGGGGAAATTTTGGGGATTTTTAAGGGTATAATACTTCGTTTACACAGGCGAATATTAGAGCATTTAGGGCATTACAAATGTCAAAACAAATACAAAAAATACCGGTAATCCCGATAAATCTAGTTTTGTGTAAACGTCGTATAACATAGCAAATAACTATTACGCAACAGGTTTTTATTTAGGTTAGCCCAATACGTGTTGGAGTTCTGAATATTTCATATGGCAACTCCTGTAATAGAAATATAAAGAAGAAAACAAAACAAAACAAAACAAACAAGTGTCATAATATTGGCGCGTATGTTAAAGTAAAGAATAAAGAATATTGTAAATATTGTTTTAAGTTCGAAGAAAGGCAGCACAAATGTCTGTGACTAAAAGAGTTTTTAACAAAGAGTGTACAAAAGAAAGTTGGGCCAAAGGTAAGTTTGTTTTAAGATATTTACAATGTATTGTAAGATATTTATAATGTAAAAAAATAACAGGCAATTTGTTTTTGTCTTTTGCAACCCTACTGTCAAATTTAGCTGCTCAGAATAAAAAACAAAAAGAGAATGAACAATAAAAATCACAAAATGTAAAAATATTTGACAGTAGGCATTCAATTTCATTGAATCGGGAATGAAAAAAACAAATCAGCTGTTCTCCTGCTGCCACCTTTATTAGTGCACACTGATCAAAACTGATTTCCGTATAAAAGTAATTTGGTATTTTATTTAATTTTATGTTATCTTTTCTTGTTTTTATTCTTTAAAAAGTGTATGCTTTATTTGGGGAGAATTGGGGATTTTTTAATAATAATATTGTATTAGTTTAAATAAATATTTTGTTATAGTACGCTGTTATTGTGTTTTTTATGTTTGAATTGTTTTTAATAAATGCCATACACAACATTTGGGGACAACTGGGGATTTTTTAATAAAAAATTGGGGACGGCAAAAATTTTTATCTGGGAACCCTGCCTCGGACAACTGTCTGCTGTAATTTTTATATTTACCAACGGCATTTGATTCAAGTCCGTTTAAAAAAAAAATCCAATGAGTGTTCGAACTCACGGGCGATATGTTAACACCTTTTTGCTACACGGTACCTATTCGATTTCTATGAACACATTCGTAAATGTTACATTGGAAAATAAAAAACAGCGTTCAATCATATGATGACGTTACAGTTAAATAATATTAATACTTAAAATTATTTAAAGACCCAGTGCAAGCACATGTGTCATTATTTTCTTGCTCAATACTTTTTGTTTTATTCCCACAAAAGTCAAAGAATGCAAAGCAACAGACACTTGTACATACATACATACATTGTTATATTCGTACGGTATAACCGAAGATCAACATAAAATACTTTTTTAATATTACTCCAAATTAATACTCCAAATTAAAACACTTCAATCTCGGCTCGCCGATTTCGGATCGCCTTAATTTTTGGCCTAAACTCTTCGTCGAAACCCGCACTAGCTTTTTAATCCAAAAATTAATAAAATCGGCTATGAATTTCCGGAGAAAATCGCGTGGGAAAATTATATGAAAATCGCCCAATAATCACTTTCAATACCGACTGCCAAGCAACGAACAAACAAACGATGATTTACTCTTACAAACCTAACACTTGCGTATGTATTAAATTTATAGTTTACTGCCCTAGAGGCGCGCGTATAGATGTTAACACATCAAAAAAAAATTGAACATAATATTTTGAAAGTGATTATTGGGCGATTTTCATATAATTTTCCCACGCGATTTTCTCCGGAAATTCATAGCCGATTTTATTAATTTTTGGATTAAAAAGCTAGTGCGGGTTTCGACGAAGAGTTTAGGCTAAAAATTAAGGCGATCCGATATCGGCGGGCCGAGATTGAAGTGTTTTAATTTGGAGTATTAATTGGGAGTAATATTAAAAAAGTATTTTATGTTGATCTTCGGTTATATCGTACGAATATAACAATGTATGTATGTATGTATGTACAAGTGTCTGTTGCTTTGCATTCTTTGACTTTTGTGGGAAAAAAAAAAGTATTGAGCAAGAATATAATGACACATGTGCTTGCACTGGGTCTTTAAATAATTTTAAGTATTAATATTATTTAACTGTAACGTCATCGTATGATTGAACGCTGTTTTTTATTTTCCAATGTAACATTTACGAATGTGTTCATAGAAATCGAACAGGTACCGTGTAGCAAAAAGGTGTTAACACATCGCCCGTGAGTTCGAACACTCATTGGATTTTGTTTTTAAACTTAATTTAATTTATGTATTTTAATAAATATTTTTATTGAAATAAGTTCTGCGAATGTTGAGAGGGCCGCCCTAATATTAGAAAAGGTTTACCTTATCGAGTCTTCGCATTAGCATTCGAGCGTTGTGTGAAAGATTTACGCTTTACAATTCAAAATTAATGTTACAACAGCTTTATTGAAGCTTTCGCAAAAAAGCTTTATTACGTTAGCTTACTGTTTGTTTCACTTTTTACTAGATACATGTTCCTAAGCAATGTTGAGCAACCAAAAACACTCAACCAAACACCACACATATGTTTGAGTGTATGTGTTTAAACAATTTTCATTTGAGAAATTTAAATATTAGGAAGATATCAACCAATATGAAATGTATATCAAACGAAAGATAACATCTTCATTTACCTACAAAAAAATTCATCTAGCCGTTTCCTCAAATTCAATGAAATAAAGATTACAACAATAAAAACCTGACATGACTCCTCATACCGTAAGGTAAGACGTATTCTACGTCAAAAAGAACAATGGTTACAAAAAGTACTTTCGCCTACATTTTTAGGGGTTACGCCTCTTGTACATGAGATCCTGTGTTCGATCCCTGCTCAGACCAACTTATAAATTTCTTTCGGCGGCGGTCACCTCGCATAGTGAAGGCGACACTATCGAGTATTTAGTCATGAAAAAGCTTCTCAAAATACCGTTCGGAATCGGTGTAAAAACTGAAGGTCCCAATCAGTGATCATAAAACTAGAAAGCGCAAAGTTCACAGGTTGTGAGAAACTTGTCCCAATTCCTTCAGGGGATGTAATGGGAAACCATTTATTTTATTTTTTTATGCAGAAAATAGTGCAACGAAGAAAAAAGTACGCGTAATGTTGAAAACGTAACTTTACCTCAAAAAGCTATTGATGCAGTGCGATTCCCCGTACCTGAATTAGGATAAAGCCGTCCTCTCCCACCTTGTCTATTTTTTCGACTTCTACATTGTAACCAGACAAATGTACGTAGGGGTACAAGGTGATGTCGTGTGGTGTCTAACCAACTATGGCCGAATAACACATTGGTTGCCTCCATTGGTTGAGCTTGGTTAACTGACTGATGAATTGGAAAATATATTACCAAAAAATTTTGTGAACATGATTGTGATGGGAACAACTTTGATTACATTCTAATTTTGCATCAAATCATTGCTGCTGAATTAATATTTGTGCTTATCTTTCTGACGATGCTACCCAAAGGGCAGCGAAACATTGAAGAATAAAATAATTAAACATAGACCTAACGCTCGAACATTTTAATTTAAATGTAATATGAAAGGTCGAAGATATCATCACTCTTCCAATAAACATCACATCAACGATAGCTGATGTTCATGAAAATTAATGCAAGTCTGTGAGTCGCTTAAAGGTCAAGTCAAATGACTTGTGGCCGTCGGTGGTGCCATGGGTTCGATCCCTGCTCTGACGACCATAAATTTCTTTCGACGCCGGTCACGTCGCTTACGGACGATGACACCATCGAGTACTTAGCCATGGAAAATCTTTACAAAATACCGTTCGGAACCGTTGTAAAACTGTAGGTCCCAATCAATGAGTGAAAAAGTATAAAGCACATAGCTCACTGAATGTGAGAAGCTCTCCCTTCATGGGATGTAATGGAAACGGTTTTTTTTTAAATTAATGCCTTCCATTTACTTTTTAAAGATTATTTGATGGGCATTTTAACAATGGCTACGTTTCAAATGGTCCATTCTAAAATCAGCATTTTGACACGCTTTATCCAACATTTCGGCCGGTATCTCACCAATGACATGTGTAATGTTGTCTTCCGAGACAGAAATTGTAGGCGGTTTGTCCCTATAGACGAGAGACTTTACGTGCCACCCCAAAAAATAGTCTAGTGGGCACAAAGTGAAATTAATTGCTCACCAAACTCGCCTCTCAATTGGTTCATGGTATCGCGTGCAATGTGGCATGTAACACCATCCTGTTGAAACCACATATCAACCAAGTCCAATTCTTCCATTTTGGACAAAAAAAAGTCCGTGTTTACAGAACGGTACCTTGTTCATTGGCCGAAACGTTTCGGCCATCAACGTCTTTGAAGAATGACGATCCACTGATGCCTCATGGACAAAAACCGCACCAAACAGTGCATTTTTCAGTGATCATTGGCAGCTCGTGAATAGCATCTGTTTGCTCTTAGAACCAACTTTGGCAATTCTGTTTATTGACCATGCAAGACCATGAAATGGACATAACTTGGGAACATTTGATAATGAAATTCAATGATTTGCAAGCGTTGTTCGTTTCTAAATCTACTCATGATGAAAAGGCGAAGGCAAACTGACCATTTTTGACATAGACATATAATCAGCGTAACACTGAAACCCTAAATAGCAAAAATATCACCCTTTAGTACAATTTTTCATAACTTCATACAAAATTAACCTAAATAGAGTGTTAACAATTTTTGATTTAAATGCGCCTGTCCAATACAAGCACAAATAAAATTTTTTTACAAAATGTGTTCAGCAGTTGCATATTTGGGGGTAGTTTTTTATGCTAAACAACGCAGTTTTTGATTTGTAGAAAGAATCTTTCTAACTTTTTTAAGCCAAAGAGGGAGGGGGGGGGGGGGCTGCTCTCGGTCCTAAAAAGGACAACCCCTTAAACAAAATGTTTTCAACACTTTTTAAGGGTTTCATGATGGGTATTTCTGTCTCACGCTGTTGATATATTTAGTTTTGTATTTGCATAAACTTTTCCGGTGGTTGTTTAGAAAAAAAATTCGAAGGGTTGTATTACAGGTTAACACATTAGAAAAATTTTAAAATATGGTTACTATGGCAGACATTAGACTGAATGAGCCTCGAATTCATTTGCATGCCTAAAGGGGTGTGTTTTATTAGACACCAATATACAAAAAATGTATGTCCTTGCACTCTAATATGTGTGATGAAGACTGTTTTAACACCCTCGTTGGAAATTAAAATGTTTATTAAATTAGCTCTGTTTAAGTTGTTATTCAATCTAAATGGTTTTAAAATAAAACCAAGAACTTGTTATTTTTCATATAGACACACTTTTATTAACTTTTCCCTTTTTTGACTTTAACCGCGTACGCCTGAAGATTCTCGAACAACAAGATTTCCTTTCGCTGTATACTTATATTATGTACTAGTTAGTTCGAAAACGCCTAAGGCGACCGTTGTAAAATACGATAATTTAAATGGATCTTTAAGAAAAAGTTCTTTTGTAAAATCATAAACTTTTTTTAAGAAAAAACTTATTTTTTTATAGAATGTATTTTTTAAAAAAAGTATATTTTTAGGTCCTTTTTGTAAGAATATTTATTATATTTTCCTGAAACCGTCCTTTTTTTAAAGAGAGGTACTTCTTTTATTAAAAGCTAATGTTTTTTTTAAGAAAAGCTTCTATTTTAAGAAGAAGTACCTTCTGTAAGAAAAAGCGTTACAGGTACTTTTTGAAGAAGTCGTACTTTTTTTTAGGAAAATTATATTTTTTTAAGAAAATTTACTAATTTTCAGAAAGTCTACTTATCTCAAGAAAAGAAAAGGTATTATTTTATTTTTAAGAAAAGGTAAAGGATTAGGAAAGGACTTTGTTTAAGAAATGAGAATTTTTTTTAGAATTGGTCTTTTTTCAAGAATAGGTACATTTTTAAGAGTAAGCGTACTTATCTCAAGAAAATTTATTTTGCTTCACAAAAAATGTTGGTTGGCTGAAAAGGCTGCAAGACAGCACTCTGTCTAGCACACTTAGGCTAAAGAAGCCCATTGTGATACCCGCAGTTTCCTCTATAGCAACTATTGACTAGTCATCTAGCCAATTTGATCTTTCAATGAATTTGTCTATAAGACCTACTGGAATATACTGCAGGGCTACGGTACTAACTAAAGGTGTTCCGAATATCCTACTTCTCAGTCCTGCCAGAGCAGGACAATCCAAGAAAGTTGTTTCGTCGTTTCCTCGTCCTCTTCCATGCAGCATCTACAGAGAGTGGAGTTTCTATGTCCCAATCTTAGGGCGTGTTTTCCTACAAGACAATATCCCGTAAGTGTTCTTATCATTGTGGATAACCTGCCTCTCGGCAAGTAAAGTAGTTGCCTAGTCCTCTTGCTGTCCACCTGTGCCGTAGTGCCCTGTCTAGCTAACGCATCCGCTACGCAATTGCCTGAAATGTCGCTGTGTCCCGGTACCCAGATGAGCCTGATGACAAAATACTCTGCCATCACCCGAAGTGATGAGTGGCATTCTTTCACAGTCAGGGACATAGCAAACATGGCTTCCAGGGATTTTATGGCAGCCTGGCTGTCTGTGTAGATACATATTATCCGGAGGGTTGTGACACTACTTTTCAGTAGTCCAGCAACCTCCAGTATGGCCGTAATTTCCGCCTGAAATACACTACAGTGATCAGGCAGCTTGAAGGAGATATTTACATTTAGGTCCGGTGAATTGACCCTACAGCCTACTTGCTCGTCCAACTTTGATCCATCCGTGAAAAATCTGATACTATTGGTGTCCCCTTCCAGTGACTTTTCCCAGGTATTCCTGTTCGGCATAGAAGTCCTTAGATTGGCGCTGGTCGAAGGTAGGGGATACAGTAGTCCGTTTTTACGGGAATAGAGTTGATCCGGTGTAGTAATTCATCGTGTCCGGAATGCCCCCATCTCATCTCATCCAATGCCACAATCTCTGAGGGATGTAGCGGCTGCCGATTCCGCCATGATATCAGGAGTACAGATGTTCAGGATAGCACTAAGTGCAGTGCCTGACGTCGTGCCCATTGCCCCACTAACTGTAATCAGTGCTGATCTTTGAATTTTCATCAAGGATTTCGGAATATATTTCTTTTGGAGGGACCTCCACCAAACTACGATGCCATAGAGAAGTATTGATCTGACTATTGCCGTATAAATCCACGTGGTGATCTTAGGAGACAGTCCCCAGCGCTTTTCTATCGCGCCTTTACAGCAGGAAAGAGTAGCAGACGCCTTTTTCACCCTCTCCTCCACATTCAGTTTCCAAGACAGTTTTCTGTCGAGAATTATACCCAGATACTTGACCCTTTCCGTCAACTGCAATTGTACCCCATTAACTGACGGCAGTTAAAATGCGAGTATTTTATATTTCCGAGACAACAAGATAAGCTCGGTTTTAAGTGAGTTAAGTGATAGTCCGTTGTTAGCGGTCCAGTTCGAAATCAGATTAAGTAGGCTGGTTGTACGAATGCTAAGTAAATTGAGGTTTTCACCAGTACAGATGATAGACCTGGCATTCGGCTCTGTGCAATTCAAGAAGCAGTTCATTGACAGAAGTTAACCATAATAGTGGAGACAGAACTCCCCACTGCGGAGTTCCCTTGTTAACGTTCCTAGCAATTGTAACACCACCCCATTCAGCTTTGACGGATATATCCACCAGAAGCTTCCCAATTAGGCGTGTCACTAAGCTGTCGACTCCTAGATTCTGTAACGGCCTGCAAATCGCCGAAAGGTTGAATGTTATTGAAGGCACCCTCGATGTCCAGGAAGGTCCCCAGAACGAAGACCTTATTCTCAAGAGAGGTACTCTTTAAAGAAAAAAATAATTTTTTAAAAAAAGGTAATTTGTTGTAAGAAAATTTACTTTTTTATTACTTATTTTAAAATAAATCTTTCTTTAAGAAAATATACTTTTGTAAGAAATTTACATTTTTTAAGCAAAGGTACTTCTTTAAGATAAAGTATTTTTATATAGTTAATATCTACTGGCACGGGTAGGGCAATCTATCTAAGTGAACACATGCAAAAAACACACAGCGTTAGCATCACATACGTGGTTGTTGTACAACAATATTCTCTGCTTGAAAATTAGTACGATGGTATTAATGTAGCGGCAGCGAACAAACAAGTAGGTCTCGTCGCCAAAGAGTATTGAATAGTGTAGAGAACTCATGGAACGAATTGTATAACTCAAAAGCAATGGCGACATCTGGCGAATGATTCAAAACGTATTACTCGCTTTTTTTAATAATTTGGTCCATTCATAATATTGATGTGAAACATTGATGCCTTTTGAAACATTTATCCTTTTTATATTATTTTATGTAATAAAATTGTTGAAATATTGCACATATATTGAAACATTCTATATAGAATATGCTCTTTTACTCTGCTTTATGCTCTTTTACTCAGACTCTCTACATGAGAGCTGAAATGGAGTGCAATAAGTTCTCTATACTATTCAATACTTTTTGTCGTTGCTCTGTTTATGACAAAACAAAAACAATTATTTTAGTGCGCTAAATATTGCTTTTTATTCAGTTGTATGCCAGCATTCAAACAAGCAGGTCGTCGTCTCTCTGTTTATGACAAAACAAAAACAATTATTTCAGCGAGCTAAATATTGCTTTATTTATTTTAACAATATTACATCTAATGATAAAGAAGATGTAAGAAAAAAGAGAGTGCAATACCAAAGGAGCTTTCAGCACAAAAACTATTCTTTTCTTATTTTCCAATGTAGCATTTACTAATGTGTTGATAGAAATCGATCAGGTACCGTGTAACAAAAAGGTGTTAACACATCGTCCGTGAGTTCGAACACTCATTGATTTTTTTTAAAAAAGATGCTTTGTTTAAGAACATGAATAGGTATTTTTTTGAGAAAATTTACTTTTTTTAAGAAAAGGCACTTTATTTAAGACAATGTTCTTTTTTTAAACTTCTTTCAATTTGGATTTTCTAAAGTTACTTTTTATTGGGTTCAAAACTACAATATGCTTATGCACTAAATATTGGTTACAGGCTCCACCTAGATAACTTCCCATTAAACAAGGAAAAGTAAAGAATTTAGTTGATAATAGTGGGTTGTAGCATAATTGTGTTAAAACAAAAGTTGTTTAATTTTTTTTTCATTTAGCCCCCATCCCGCAACGTCCGATAAGGAACTTCGTTCCAAAACATAAAAATAAAAAAAAAACCATTAAACAAAAAAAATCTTTTGTTAATTTTTAAAGATGTAGAAAAACAGCTTAGGGTAAGTGCTTTTGAACCACCCAGAATATCAAATTTGAGTTGAAGTAATCGGAGTTTGGAATTTGCCAATAAAACACTTGAATTATTTTACTACACACAAAAGTATCCTATGACCGATTGCTATTCAAATTTGCTTTAACATACCAATTTACACGAACAGTATCCTTAACATTCTCTATGTACATTTGTCAATGTATCAATTTCTTATATACATTTGTACATAAATACACACATACTTCAATGCCTTTGTATTTGAATCGTCACTTTCATCAAAGCGTTTTACTCCTCCAAGGGGCATCATCATCAATCATATTCAAAATCATTCGTTGCTTTTGCTTTTTGCTGCTCTCTTGGAAAGTATTTTCCATACAAATTACACGCTATTTTGACAGTTTAATTTTGTTACAATTTTACTCCAAGGAAAAATCAAAATTCTGATTAACATTTTATGGGTTCGCTTTGGTCTGCCCTCCCTGGAATATGAGAGAATGTAATCAAGTGAGTAAATCAAATTTTGACAGATGATTGTAAATGGAAAATGCTTGCCCATCCAATGAGACGTCGGGCACAAATGAATGCAAAAGCATTTGAACCATCAGGGCTTATGGCGTCACCAACAGCTTTACAATGCGATGGTACATCATGAATCTTCTTACTTTCCAGAGACTCTTAGAATGGAGGGAAATCTATGTAATGTTTCTTTATGTAAATGTTTGAAAAATGATGTTTTTGTGCGGAGGCGGTTGTCATGTAAAGAAGAAAAGATGAGACAGGCTAACAGGACCTTTATTAAATGCTCAAAGGCTACAAACATCCATTCATCATGACACCCAAACGCCAGAAAAAAACAGACTCGCACACACTCATGCGAGATGCGGTAGTAGTGATGAAACTCAAGGGTATTTATTATGCAACCTCATGGTTGTCGAAACCAAACTTAACATATGGGTTCACAGGACGGCACATACAAATAAGCAGGCACTTTTGTATACCCCATGTTAGTGTGTGTTTACATTTGAGAGTGTAGCATGCTAATCCACAAGGATGAAAAAATCATGGGGGTAGCTTTAAAAAGTGGGGAAATTTTAAAGGGAGTTTTGCATTAAAGAAGCTTAAACCTTGATGTCCCCCCCCCCTAAAGCCGATACTGTTTTTGCTCTATAAAATAATATACCTTCTGAGAATTGAAAATTACTCCCATTTCATCACCACCCTCGTTGACACTCCTTCCCTTATATGCTGCTGTTGCTTCTGTTGTTGTTTGAAATTAATGAAATTTCTCTTTGCGTTTACATACAATTCGCATTTTGTTACCCCCCACTTCATTCATGGCTAATGATATAAAAAACGATCCACTTATGTATGCATACATGTCCTGCCGTACGCATGTGAGTAACTGTTTGTTCTTCTCTCCCAGCTACTGCTAATGCCACCTCCAGCTACCATAGTTAGATGCTATTTATCCAGTCGCTTGTTGTTGTGTTGGTTGGATTGGAGTAGTTGTAAATTCATCATCAGAAATGTTTGGTATGGGTCTTCTGACCAGGATGAATGAGCTACACACTGATGTTATGGTGTATGATGAACGTATGCCATTTCATAAGTGTTTTGCTTCTGTTGTTGTATCTTTCTTTTTTAGGATATTTACAGTAGAGGACCATCGTCTTTCTTTGTAAACTCAGTTGCAAGAAAGGGGGAAACTTGTAGAAGTCTTAGCTTTTTTTTGCTTTTGTTATTTTTCATGAAAATGATTGATGAATTTTTATGTAAATTTATCTTTAGGGCAAAATGGTTTGGGTCGTTAAGAAATAGAGTAAATTGAAGCATTTGTATAGGAGTTACACAAACTTGGTAAATTACAAAAGATTTCAAATATTGAATACACATTAAATCCAGTACAGATATTTCAGTCGAGTGAACCGACTTAGACTTACCCTCGCCCTTACTCATCCATAGGATCACAGTTCCATTAAAAAAGGTTTATATTTTTTGAAGCAACGTTTAGTTGCCCAACTGGGCTTCGAAAATTCGCCCATTTTCAAGAGCAGATTGACGTTGCCCAAAATACACAAATATTATCTGATTTGATTACATAGGACCTGTTGCATTACCGAGGCTTTATTGATCAACATTTGTATGGGAGGTAAAAAAATGGGCGTGGCAAAGTAGTACATTTTTATTACACAGTAGCTTCCGACGAAGTATTTTCAAGTACCAAATTTTATTAAGATCGGTTTTGCTTTACATGAGATATCGCACTAATCGCTCATTTTTTGTATGGGAGGTACGCAAGTGGGCGTGACAATGTAACAAAGCGGTCTTGAAATTAAACCAAAATGTTCTAAAAACAAGAACGAATTGTGCGCAAAACAAAAACGATTCGTTCTAAAGGGAACAAAGTGGTCTTAAAATGAGACCACAATGTTCTCAAATCAAGATCAAATCATTCTATACGTAACAAAGCGATCTAAAAAAACGCGTTCTTAAATCATACCCATCCGTTCATGATTCACGAACAAACGTTTATCAACGGATGTGCTTGATTTTGGACTGATTTCGTTCTATTTAAAACGGATTTTTCTATGAGTGTATAAAGAGACGCACAAATACAAAGTGTAAGGGTGGTATTCTCTAAGTGGCGAATCACTCACTTGGCGTTACTTTTGTCCTTTTAATAGTTTATAAAACGTTACAGCTATACGATGACTACCTGCGTTGAGTTACGTTATTTAATGCGTATTTTTTAAAACGCAGCGCAACGTTTTTGAGCACGTCAGCTGTCAAATTGAACACGCCACAGTTCCTCGCGAAGAAATTATAAATTTAAAGAAAAAATGTCGATCGAAGATGGACAGATGGAAGTATTTTGCATTTAATTTCTTATAAGAAGTTGCCAATTATGGCTGAAATGAAATCGACGGACAGAGCTCAATTTTTTTATTAAAAATAATTCAAAATTATATTGTTTAATCAATGGTGGCCGTCGGTGGTGCAATGGTTAGTGTACGCGGCTCTTGTACATGAGATCCTGGGTTCGAACCCGGCTCTGACCACCTTAGAATTTATTTCGGCGGCGGTCACCTCGCATAGTGATGGCGACAGTATCGAGTATCTAGCCATGAAAAAGCTTCTCAAATTACCGTTCGGAATCGGTGTAAAACTGTAGGTCCCAATCAGTGAGTGAAAACTGGAAAGCGCACAGCTCAGTGATTGTGAGAAGTTCTCCCCAGTCCCTTCATGGGATGTAATGGGAAACCATTTGTTTTTTTTTTAATATATGAAATTCTTATTTACAATAATAAAATTAGGGATGGAAAATTCAAATAAATAATGCATTGCAAAACAATTATAATTATATTTAAAAAATTATGGACATCAGTTGTTGTTGACATTAGTACACAAAAGAACTGATACATTTTAAATACGGCCAAATGGCACGTGTTTTTGAAAAGACAATTAATTTAATATAGATTGGAAAATTTATTCGACACAGCAACCCAAAATAACAGGTTTATTACACATTTTTTTTTCAGTATTTTAAATAATAGCGATCTTAAAATCTGTTGATCTATTGAAATGGAATTAAATTTTTTAATATTTTTGGAACTATATTGGGTGCTTTTGAATTGGTTCGGTTTAAAGGGAAGTTTTCTAGGTGGAGCCTGTGTATTACATATTGTAGTTTTGAACCCATTAAAAAGTGAATTTAGAAAAGCCAAAGTGCAATACTGGCAAATCCATGAAATACTACCCTAAGCATGGAATTACATTTGACAGCACACTTACTCTTACACTCGTACTTTTGAATTGGTTTGTGTCTAGACTAACATATGGGGGGATATTTTTTGTTTAATGGGAAATTTTCTAGGTGGAGTCTGTTTATTACATATTGTAGTTTTGAACCGAATAAAAAGTAAATTTAGAAAAGCCAAAGTGAAAGTAGTTAAAAAAAATAAAATTTTCTTAAGTAAGTGCGTTTTCTCAAAAAAATTAAATTTTCTCAAAAAAGCACCTATTGATATTCTTAAACAATGTACCTTTTCTTAAAAAAAACACCTTATCTTAAAGAAGTACCTTTGCTAAAAAAAAGGAAATTTTCCTACAAAAATACCTTTTCTTAAAAAAAGTAATTTTTTAAATAAGTAACTTTTCTTAAACAGGTACATCATCTTATAACAAATTGCCTTTTCTTAAAAAAACTACCTTTTCTTTAAAGAGTACATTTTTTACTTATCATAATTTTTCTTGAGATAAGTACCTACTCTTAAAATTGTGCATGTTCTTTCGTAAAAAAAAGCTTTTCTTCAAAAAAGAAAATACCTTCTCTTAAAAAGAATAAATTTTCTTACAAAAATTCCTCTTCTTAAAAGTAAATTTTTTTAAAAATAAAATACTACCTTTTCTTTTCGTTTCTTGGGGTAATTTCTGAAAATAAGTAAATTTTCTTAAAAAAAATAACCGTTTCCTAAAAAGAGTACCACTTCTTTAAAATGTACCTGTTCTTAAAACAGTACTTCTTTGTAAAAAAATTCATACTCTTCGGCTTTTCCTTACAGAAAGCAGTTCTTATAAAAAATGGTAGCTTTTCTTAAAAAAAAAAACATTTGCTTTTGATAAAGG
This sequence comes from Phaonia tiefii, assembly GCA_963931995.1. NCBI lineage: Eukaryota > Metazoa > Arthropoda > Insecta > Diptera > Muscidae > Phaonia > Phaonia tiefii. Next base: position 297,693,256 of record OZ008368.1, read on the forward strand.
AAGTACCTCCCATTAAAGAAAGGACGTTTTCGGGAAAATATAATACATAGTCTTACAAAAGGGACCTAAAAATATAAATTTTTTTTTAAAAAATATGTACATTCAAAAAATAAAAAATTTTTTTAAAAAAAGTTTAACATTTTACAAAAAGTATAATTTCTTAAAGATCCATTTAAATTATCGTATTTCTCAATGGGCGCCGTAGGCGTGTTGTAAGTAACTACTACATAATATATAGCGAAAGGAATTTCGTTCCAACCGGGTGTCCCCTGACACCTCATGTAATTTTTATTCTGCGCATTTCACTCAAAATAACTTTTCAAATCTATAAATGTTTATTTTAGTTGAGCGACCCTATAAACCACAAATGTCAGCGACAGGTTTTGTAGACGAACGCAAGCGCGAAGTGATGTATAAACTCCCATTTTTGACTTGGGCGTTTGCGTTGGATTTTGAGTTTACGTTCACTTTCGGGACTTGTCGTATATTAATTTAAAAATTCTAATAATTTTGAAGAAATATATTGAAATTTATAAATTGCAGGGGTTCCCTAAATCTTGGAGGAAAAATTTGAAATTATACGTCAATAACTATTTTATGAGTCTTAATAAAATTCTAGTCTGGCCTAGTAAAACCAAAAAAAATTAATTTTCTGAAATTCAAAATTTCGAAGACCGGTGCGACCCCTCCTAAATCTTGGATAAAAATTTTGAAAAAATGCAGCAATAACTATTTTTTGAATCTTAATAAAATTCTGGGTTGGCCCATTAAAAAATCCAAAAAAAATAAGACCCACCCTAGTGGGTAGTCGTAAAGAACCGTAGAGACGTATAGGAGTCCCAATTCACAAACATATAGTTGATTTAATAATTATGTTAACATTCAAATTGCAAATATGTACATTATTTTTGGACAGAAAATATTAAAAAATTCGCAAACGTTACAACACATTCTGGCCAACATTTTTTTACTAATAACAATAATAATGTAAAGCAATAGTTGCCAAAGACACAATGTATGTATAGTAATCTTGTGAATATATTATAATTATGTGTAAACATATGCCAAATTTTAATTTTTCAGCGTGAATATAATGAAAACCGGCTGCAATAGAAGAACGATGTTTACATACATATAATCTATTCTCTTCCATCTATTAGTACAATAATTCGAATAAGTTTAATTCAAATCGGAAACAAAATATTTTTGTGTGGTTGCGTTTGACGTGTTTCGACCATATATCGTTAGCTGAAATCCAATCAGCCCTAATTAATACAAAAATCCGAAATGTAACTAACTGCCGCAAAAACCAAAACGGGGTTTGTTTGATTACACGGTGATACAAAAAACAAATGTTTTTATACTTGAAAAGCGACCTAGTGTATGTTATAGACCTTATTGAGTAGATCAAAAATCAGTTTTAAATATTTCAGAAACACCCTCAAAATTCAGAGTTATTGTGAAAAACCCGTTTGCGGAGGGGTTGTACTACAAATGCAAGCATAACTCAGTTAACTTTTAACCGATTTTATTTTTTTAACGGTTTGTGAAAGAAGAAGAATATGTCTTTATATATTGTGGTATGTTCATAAAATATTGGTAGTAACTTTCCCATGAACATCTAAAAAAAATTTTCAGTTTACAGATTATTTTGATATTGACTACTTTTCATTATGAATTTTTGTAAGGAAATTTATGTATTTGTATTTTAATATCTAAGGACGATTTTATTATGAACAAACAGCGCTTTAAATTTTTAAAATCGGAAAAAATATGTAAAAGTTGTTCGACTTTAATTCAAGACTTTTCGCTAGCACTTGATAGCCCCAAGCGGAATAAATTAATTGAGATGACTTTTTATATCTATAATAATCATTAAGTAAGCAGATAAATTGAGTACTTTTATGGCCAGTTTTTCAGTCAGTGGTGATCTTCGTTTCTTAGTTAAATTGTGGTTAAACGTTGAATTGTGTTTTTTAGTCATTGTTTAACTATGATTTAACTACCCAATGTTGGTTGGTTAACTTATAGTCAGAACCATATTATTTTGACAATCAAATTACTGACTGTCAAAGTGAGAAATGAAGATTGTACACATACGTTGAGTCTAGATGGTTAAATGATTGCGCCTATATAGTTTTTTACACATTTTTGTTAAAATGACTTCGATTTTATGCATCTATTTCTTATTTTACATAATTCCATTTTATTTGTTCCCCTTTGTTGTTTTGGTATTTATCCCAAAACACACGTTTTTTGCAATAAGTATACAAGGGTTGCCATATTAGTTGACAATATGGCGACGTACATTAACTCACCACTGAAAAACAAAATGCAAAGTTAACCTCTAATTAATTTAGAATTAAGATTAAGTAATCCGATAGTTAACTACCCACTTAAAAACTGGCCATTAGTAAGTTACAATGTTGTTAATGTTTTTGTTGTAATACTGCCGTTAGTTATTTTGACATTTACCAGCTGGTATTCGGAATTTGATAGAGAGCAGAGTGGAGAATGAGCAATAAGCAAATAGAAACAAAATATAGGAAATTAAATTAAAATTGTGTTTTTGTGATTTCATTAACAAAGTGTTGCTGTTTTTTATTTAAATTTGTTATAAGTAAATTTCTACTAAAAACTTTCAATTAAAAAAGTAAGTTTGTGAGATTTTGTGACTATATTAAAATTATAAAGTGGATTTTTACTTATTTTGCAGTGTGTGATAAGCGCAAACATTTTTACTTTATCTGTGGTTTATTCGCTGACAAGAAATATCGCTTATAGCTTATTCACATTTACCGCGTTTCAGCAGAGTCGCCGGCGTTTCGCTCTCTTGAGATCATTGGGAAACCATGGTGTTCACATTGTGTTTTTTTTAACTACTGTGGTTTCATGTGACATTTCTCATTTCTGTTTTGTGTTTTCTGTATTGACTGCAAACAACACAAACGCACATTTGTGAATAAAGAAATATAAAATAATATCAAAAAATAAATTTAATTTTTATATTATTAGAATTTATATCATTGTATGATAAAGCAATGAATGCATTCAAAGATATAAATGATTATTTTACTAATACGGTGGAATTGTATCATAAATCACATCGCAGTAAGTTCTTATTACCACCACAAAGCAAACTAGAAATATAAACAAACAGATTTGTTTTCCCCCATTTTTCTGACATTTGCTTTGAACCAGCAATGGAAATATTTTCATTTTACTCCTTTTTTTAACTACTATTGGAGTACAACACTGTGCTCTCTCTCATTTTTACTGTGGTTCAAACAACCTACAGAAAAAAGAGCATAATGTTTGCGTTTCTTTTTGTATGGAAATAAGTGCCAACTAAAGTGTGTTTGACTGAATTCATCGAAAGAGAGCGAAACGACGGCGTCTCAGCTGAAACGCGGTAAATGTGAATAAGCTATTAGACTTTAAAAATAATAAAGCTTTGGTTAATTCTTTCAATGCTTTTTTTAATCGTTCATATTTTTGTGGTAAATGATATGAACCCGAATGTGTTTGCGTAACCTGCACTATTGGACTTAATCAATGTAAATCTAGAAAATTTAGGAAGCGAAGCAACTGTTGCCATTCTTCTTCCCTATGGTTTGGCATCGACAAATTTTTCATAAGCGGGATAATTGTTACTTCTGCTAAACAAAAATCGTTGGTTATCAATTCTAAAACCGCTATCGTATTAATTATGCTAATGTGTTTTACTGTGTCTAAACCGGTAATAGAAACAAGTGAAGATGGTGAAACTTCAAGTGAGGAATACTTCGAATCCGGCGATGAAAAGTTTGATGAGGTGGAATGCGACCAGACATTTGTACCACAATCGGCGGAAGTTCATTTAGTGACAAATGAAGATTTGCACGAGCTTGTGCGAGATTCGCAGCTATCGTGGAGGCAAATAGAGATGTTGGCGTCGCGACTAAAACAGTGGAAAATCACGGAAAGTGACTTAAAAGTAACATTTGCACGAGACAACCGTCAAATGTGTTTTGAACATATTTTTAAATCTAACGATGATGATAATAATCTTGTATATGGCTCAGATATAGATGATTTGTTTCCTTGCTTGAATCACCAGCATCAACCCAACGATTAGAGAGTATTTTTGGATGGCTCGTGTAGAAGTTAGTATTAATTTTATGTTAATTCACAAACAGTTAAAAAAAATTTTGTAGGTCTCAAAGCTGTTTTATTAGTAACTTACTTACTTATCCGGTCACGAACAACCCCGAGGGGTCAGGGACCTTACAAAACGAAGATAAGAAGATATTTCGCCAACCAGTTCTATTCATTATTACACAATAAAAATCAGTTACCTTAAATGGCAATCTTTCAATGTAATAATATGAAAGAGTCGTATGCAACAATGGAAAAGATACTTGATATGTTAAAAAAATTCAGAACTTTCAGATCTGAAAGTTTTAACAATCTTATTTAGAATGCAAGGAGGTTATACAAAATTTCCCTGCTATCTTTGCGAATCGGACAGCCGGGCGAAAGACCAATTCAAATGTAAAAATTGGCCTTCGAGGAGATCTTTCGTAATAGGTCAGAAAAACGTCGTAAATATTCCTACGTTACACGAGTTTTAATTTTGATTAGGTAGGGTTTTCTTTTATTTTCATTAGTGAGCACCAATAAAATTATCTTGCCACCATTACACCTTAAGTTGGGCTACATGAAGCAATTCGTTAAACGACTGGATGAAGGAAGCGATGAGTTTTTACATTTAAAATCAGTTTTCTCAAGAATAAGTGAAGGCAAAATAAAAGAAGGTACGAAATATATGTTATTCTGATATAGATTACTGTGTTTGCAGTCTTTTTTATTTTTACGTATTTTTGTTGGACCGCAAATCCGAAAAATTATGCTCGATGAAGATTTTCCGAAGAAGCTGAATGGGGTTTCCATATGTCACTATTTTTTTGGGAAACATAAAATGTGACAATTAAGTCGAAGTAATGAAGCAATTCCTTGATGCACACACAGAGAAGAGATTCGTTGTCACAACTTTGTTGTACTACGTTGTACTTATATTTACAGCCAACTAAAATTTGGCGGTTCATTGGACTATCACATTATTCTGTTGTGATTACCAATAATTGTGTTCAGTATCACTCACCAAATGTTGTACATATAAATTGATTTGTAATTCAGTTTTGGTTGCAAGAACTGAAATATTTAGTTGAAGCCCACAGCAACAAGAAATAAACGTGATCTGTCAATCGAATTTTAGTTCTAGCAATCAAATTATCCTGTAGTGGTGGTGAATATTCTATTAGTTGGATGAACAAAAAATTTAAAAACTAATTCGGTTGTACCAAATAATATATTGGTATGCTAAACTAATGTAATTACTTGAATTTGATGGCTGTAACAACCATTTGGTGATACTTTAACCCCTTATGAATTTTATAGGGGAAAAAAAAAAAAATAACTTTTTATTAAAATTGTGTATTTTATATTTAAATATAAACAAAATTATTATTATTTATAACCAGGGTTCGTATTTCGTACCCATTTCTTTATCGAAAATATGAAGCAATTTCTATATCTCGACAACGGAGCGTCCGAAACGAAAAACAAATACAGACAATCTTTCTAAATTTTTCATATTTGCGATCAGAAATGGGGATGGGTTACCCTGGGTATCATTTGTATGTTTAAGTTAATAGGTGTCATCCACAATAATAGCTCCTCCAGCCAAGTGTCCACAATTGTCTGCATGTATTTGTGAAGGCGTCAATAGTGGTGTCATATTCAACGATTATATTTTAATCTCTCACTTCACCTCAATTTATGATAATATGTATTCTTCGCTGGCTGATATCTATACACTTTATTGTTTTTTCACAACTTTGTTTATCACTTTCTGTTCAAAATATTTGTTTTTCTGTAAAGTCCTCGTGTAACATTCCAATATACGTAGTCTCTCTTTAAAAACAAAGCCTCTTGTGAAAATACGAATACATACTCGAAACTTTGCAACAAGTGTTTTTGTAACAGAAACTAAATTATGATTACAGTAACTAATAATTGAACACGAATTCTAATATTGTACTTTTTATTAGTTGTATCTTCCATTTCAGATGAATGAGGTTTTTAGAAATACTCAAATTGTTTAATACAACCTAAGTTCGGTAGTAGTAACTTGTATTTAGTAAGACCTATTTTTAATCTATCAATAACATCGACAAATGATTCTGATGTTTGACAGTTATGAATTCTAATCAAAAAATAGACTTTATCATGGAATTTCCAATGCCTGAAATGATTTCCAACTAATGTTTTCCCTGTGTGCATATGCTGAAATGGGATGCAGAATGTCCATAAAAAATCCATTTTCTGCAAGCACGTTTAGATTTTTTCCCAGAAAACCTACGACAATTTAGCGATGAGCAAGGTGAACGACTCCACCAAGAAATTGTCGAAATAGAAAAGTGTTTCGAAGGGAAGTGCCATGTAAGAATGATCGGAAATTACTGCTGGTCACTTAAACGAGAAACAGACGACTTATTGTACAACCGAAAAAGGCATACTAAGCATTTTTAGCCATATAATTTGATGTTGTATTTTAATGCATTTTTATGTTATTTAAAAGTTAATATTAAACAAATTATACTATTTAAGAACTTTAGAAAACTGTTATGGGATATAAAAATTTGATGTTTCATAGTACCGACATTAGTCTCAATTAATTTTCTCCGCTTGGGGGTATCAAGTGCAAGCGAAAGGTCTTGAATTAAAGTCGAATAACTTTTACAAATTGTATCTGAGTTTAAAAATTTAAAGCGTTGTTTATTTAGAATAAAATTGTCCTTAAATATTAAAATACAAATACATATATTTCCATACAAAAATGCATAATGAAAAGTACTCAAAGTTAAAAAAAACTGAAAACTGAACAAGTTTTTTATATGTTCATAGGAAATTCACTAGCAATATTTTATGAACATACCACAATATATATTTTGAGAGAAAGACAGATTCTTCTTCTTTCATCAACCGTTAAAAAATAAAAATCGGTTAAAAGTTAACTGAGTTACGCTTGCATTTGTAGTACAACCCCTCCGAAAACAGTTTTTCAGAATAACTCTGAATTTTGAGGGTGTTTCCGAAATTTTTAAAACTGATTTCTGATCTACTCGACAAGGTCTATAACCTACACTAGGTCGCTTTTCAAGTATATTTTCACTGTAGCACCGTGATAGTATGTATTTGATCAAACTACATGTCCATACAATATTTTTGAGATATATGATCCACATTTGAGATTCTAATAACGAAACTCACAAGAAAGTTCATTTGATTAAACAGACTTTAACTCTTCCTGCAAAGTAATAATAATTTTAGTTAGAACGGTTCATATTTCAGATAACTATATATAAGTGCAAACACTAATTTAATTGTTAGTTAAAATACTTATGCACACCACTGTAAGTTGCTGCTACATTTTACTTACGCTTCATTCAAATCAAATAAGTAATGCATTTCACTCCTAACATTTATGACATCTTGCTTTTTTCTCTTTTCGTTCTTCACAACATAAATATTGATTTTATGTCACAGACATTCGTTCACATACAACATCCTTTCAGATTTGTTCGATATCAAACCAACCGATCGTAATAATACAGACACGATACATCCGTACATACATATACACAACATAAACAGGAAAAGAATGAAAGCAACAAAAAAAAAGTTGGAGAAAAAAAAACTTTTGCATGTTCTGACTTAACAAACACTCAAACTTAAACAACAACCCCACCCATAACTCTCAAGAATCTCATCTAAATATGTACAATGAAGTCCTGGACGAAAGTGAACTGAAAAAAGGGAAGTCTGCCTGCATACGTACAATAGTTCCACATGACACGACCATGTCTACGGCGAGTAGTGTTAGTGTTACTGCAACAAACCCTGGGTTTGAGTGCTAGACATAGAACTCCTGCCACGTTCATGAGCAGAGTGTGATTTTGTTGGATTGTTGGTTGTATGTATGTACGAGTATAAGTATTGCGTCTAATAGCTGGTTGGTAAAAATGAAGTTCACATAGCAAAATCACGTACATAAATGTCTGCCCGAAGTTTGGCAGAGATGCCACCATCATCACCACATTAGTTGTCTGTTATGAGTTTGGGTAAAATATTTATGTGAAATTATTAAGATATATTTACATGACTTAAAGTATTAATTTCCCATTTCATGGAGATTGTTTGTCGAGTTTCGGCGCGGGGAATATTGTTGGCACGAGTAGCCCAACTTCCTTGAAATATACCGACATACACTTACAGTTCGATCTGACGCTAGTGAAACTCATTTTGTATTCCTTCTTCTGCATCTTATTATGCAAATACTCAGTCATATTTTTAGTTTAGTTTTTATGATACAACGAGTCAGAGACATAAATCTAAATTTTCATAAATAAAAGTTAAGCAAAATACAAATGGAAACCAAGGAAACAAAAGAGAATGGAGTGGAACATTAAGTGGAAGATATATTGTGTCCCAACAATTAAGGCTAGAAGGATACTCTATACCAGGAAACTTTTAAGGGATTTTCAGTTTGACTTTTAATACGTAACAAAAAAATTGTTTTCCCACTACGTCTCATGAACGGATTGGGTAGAGCCTCTCACAGCCAGTAATCTGAGACCTTTCTAGTTTTATACTCATTGATTGGAACCTACAGTTTTACAGCGGTTCCGAACGGTATTTTGGGAAGCATTCCGGGAAGTGACATCCTTCAAAATAAATTTAAGGTGGTGAGAGCAGAGCCAACCCACGATCTCATGGACAAGAGCCGTGCACAATACCATTGCACCACAGACGGCCACAAATTGGTCATTTGGTCAACTCAAAAACGTTTGGTTTATAGAGTACACGCCGAAAAATGTGTCTTTTTGTTGTTTGGATGCAAATATAACGTGTTTGTAGCTTGTCGCAAATATACTATCCTTGTGCCCAAACACATTGTGTTTGCTATTCAATATAACATGTTTGAGCCACGATGATTAATAGACTATAATTTATACTTTTGAGACCTAAATGTGGGTTTTTTATTGTTGAAAACCGCTAAAAGCATGTACGAGACAGGCAACAAAGAAACAATAAAGCAGCAGATCTTCAATTCATGAAAACAGTGCTTGTAACCATGTACATGTTTCCTGCAATATGTTGCTGGGGCCAATATTTTTCAGCGGGTAATAACGGGGTTTCGGTTAATTGGAAAAATCACTTGTGTGAAAACTGGTTTTCAATTTCACAGAAAGAACCGGTGAAACAGGATAAATTTCGGGTTTATATGCGGTTATAAGTGGAAAAAGTATTTAATAATTTTTATCGAAAAATTAATTCAAAAGAGGTCAAAATATTTCTTTCTTATTCAACTGAATTGAATTAAGTTGCACCGAATCGAATTGAATTAAATTGAATTTGAATTGAATTGTATTGAAATGAATTGCAGTGAACTGAACTGAATCGGATTGAATTGAATTGATGTGAATTGAATTTGAATTGAATTGAGTTGAATTGAATTGAATTGAATTGAATTGATTTGAATGGAATTGCATTGAATTGAATTGAATTGATGTGAATTGAATTGAATTGAATAGAATATAATTGAATTGATTTGAATGGAATTGAATTGAATTGCATTGGATTGAATGGAATTGAAATGTACTGAATTAAATTGAGTTGTATTGAATTGAAATGAAATGAATTGAATTGATTTGAATTGTATCGAATCAACTTCATTTGAATTGAATTAAATTGAATCGAATTGGATAAAACTGAATTGAGTTGCATTGAATTGAATTGAATTGAATTGAATTGAAATGATTTGAATTGAATGGATTTGAATTGAATCGAATTAAATCGAATTAAATTGAATTGAATTGATTTAAATTAAATTGAATTGAAGCGAATTGAATTGAATGGAATGCAATGGAATGTAATGAAATTGAATTGAATTGAAGTGAATGGAACGGAACGGCATGGATTGTATGGGATTGGATAGGATTGGATTGGACTGGATTGGTTGAATTGAATTGAACTGCATTGAATTTAATTGAATTGAAATGTATTGAATTGAGTGGCATTGAATTGAATTGGATTGAAATGAATGGCAGTGAACTGAACTGAATTGGATTGAATTGAATTAATTGAATTGAATTGAATTGCATTGAATTGAATTGAATTGAATTGAATTGAATTGAATTGAATTGAATTGAATTGAATTGAATTGAATTGAATTGAATTGAATTGAATAGAATAGAATTGAATTGAATTGAATTGAATTGAATTGAATTGAATTGAATTGAATTGAATTGAATTGAATTGAATTGAATTGAATTGAATTGATGTGAATTGAATTGAATTGAATAGAATAGAATATAATATAATTGAATTGAATTGAATTGAATTGAATTGAATTGAATTGAATTGAATTGAATTGAATTGAATAGAATAGAATTGAATTGAATTGAATTGAATTGAATTGATGTGAATTGAATTGAATTGAATTGAATAGAATAGAATAGACTAGAATATAATTGAATTGAATTAAATTGAATTGAATTGAATTGAATTGAATTGAATTGCATTGAATTGAATTGAATTGAATTGAATTGATGTGACTTGAATTGAATAGAATATAATTGAATTGATTTGAATGGAATTGAATTGAATTGAATTGAATTGAATTGCATTGAATTGAATGGAATTGAAATGTACTGAATTAAATTGAGTTGTATTGAATTGAATTGAATAGCATTGAATTGAATTGAAATGTATTGAATTGAATTGCATTGAATTGAAATGAAATGAATTGAATTGATTTGAATTGTATCGAATCAACTTCATTTGAATTGAATTAAATTGAATCGAATTGGATTAAACTGAATTGAGTTGCATTGAATTGAATTGAATTGAATTGAAATGATTTGAATTGATTTAAATTAAATTGAATTGAAGCGAATTGAATTGAATTGAATGGAATGCAATGGAATGGAATGAAATTGAACTGAATTCAAGTGAATGGAACGGAACGGTATGGGTTGGATGGTATTGAATTAGATTGGATTGGGTTGGGTTGGATTGGATTGGATTGGATTGGATTGGATTGGATTGGATTGGATTGGATTGGATTGGATTGGATTGGATTGGATTGGATTGGATTGGATTGGATTGGATTGGATTGGATTGGATTGGATTGGATTGGATTGGATTGGATTGGATTGGATTGGATTGGATTGGATTGGAGAGGAATGGAATGCAATTGATCTCAATTGAATTGAATGGAATTACAATGTTTTCGTTGTAAAAAAATGGAAATATTTAATGGCATTGAAAATTCGATTTTTGAGCACGAAGCCGGACGTGGAAAACGGAATTTGCATCCTTTGGTGCATTTGCCAGAAACTTCGGTCATTCATTTCAAGCATTCTTCTAAATTTACATACACTTCATAAAGTTTACAAAAAATTAAGAGAAATTCTTTGTGGTTCTTCTTAACATTAAGTTCATAAATGTTTATGAATTCGTTACAGAAACGAATGCAAGAAAGTAGAAGAACATGGCACTTTTAAACATTACTGCGTTCTTTCGTCTGCCCAAAAAATGCAACAGCTTTTAGGAACGGGGGCAACACTTTTAAAATACGGGCTCATGCAAGTATACAATTGTTTTTAGAATCGAAATCACCATTGGATATGACTTTTAAATAATATGTAGGTGGCGGTCCCAAAACTAGCCGCTCTGACGTGTAGATGGTGCCAGTAGTTTGAAAAAAGAAAATATTTGGGTGAAAAGTGGCAACCTCATAAAACTTATGTTTTAAATTACAAGGCTCCACGTATTTTTATTTGAGCCATCAAAAGTAAACGATCTCAGTGAATTTGTAAACATGGAATTAGTGGGTCACCGTTATGTAATTCAATTTTTCCATTTAAAAGGTGTTTCTACTTTCTACTTCTACTCTGGGGGAGTCTGCTCCTTCGTTTACGACTGTAAAATACTGGATAGCTGAGCTGAAACGAGGCTGTACGAGCTGCCAAGACGAACGCCGTAGTTGTCGACCAATTGAGGTATTCCCGCCAGACACGGTTAAGAAAATCCACAAATCGTATTGGATAATCGTCGGCTATCGTTCAATATTTCCATTTGAAAGGTTTCAGTCCAATCAATATATAAGCCGTGCTAGATTCTACTCTGGGGGAGTCTGGTCCTTCGTTTACGACTGTAAAATATATTGGGTCGCATATCTTAAACGAGGCTGTACGAGATGCCAAGACGAACACCGTAGTGGTCGACCAATTGAAGTGTCCACGCCAGACACGGTTATGAAAATCCCCAAAATTCTATTGGATGATCTCGGCTGAAGGTGCGTGAGCTAGCTGAAATGATAGGCACTTCAAAAAGTGCTATACATCAGGAGGGGCTAACCTGCGGCTCTTTGAAGTATTAATAGTGGCTCTCGATAAATGCACCCGGTTTCGCTTTTCATTTTTTTGCTATTATATTTTAAAAAATTATTATAGTTCCGTATGTGTTTCAAAATGTCTTTTAAATTGTAACAAATTTGATTTCCGTTAAGAATTATATGACTCATCGAAAATGCGTGAACGAATATAAACAATGGCGTAATCGTTCGTAATAGACCGACTGGCATTCCCTTTTACTTCTCTCCGTTTTCTGTTCAACTTAAGAGTAACATACGAACTCGATGAAATAACCTCGTCGCCATCAAACATATGTAAAGAGATGGATAAAGACTGGTATACTGGTAATATTTGTAAATTTATAAAGCTACCAATTTACGTCGACATTATGAAATCAGTATCCACCAAATTCCAAATTAAGATCAGATAAACTTGCTTCAGTAAATTCAAATTTAAATAAAGTAAATTTTGATGATCTTTAGCAATCAAGCTAATAATAGTTGTGATTTGGTTACAAGCAAGCGATTATCGCTTGCTTGCTTGCTTAATTTTAGCGAGAAGTAATTTTTTCCCAAAAAAATGAGAAATGGTTAAAAACGGTAAAAGATGTAACAATTTTGTTTTTTAAACTTAGCGAAAATGCATCGCGTCGCTCAGTGCTTCATACAAAACTAGCAAAAATATAAGCAAGCGGTGTAACCAAAACACGATTAATGTGGCTGACGCCAGTTTTGTTACTGCCTGTAATATAGGTCGTGGAAAACGCTTGGAAAAAACTTGGAATTAGAAAAAACTTGGAATATGTACTTAAAGTTGTAGATCTAAAAACTGCATCAATGCACAACCGAACGACGCATAACTACAATTAATACAATACAATAATTAACATACTTACATAAGTCAAGGTGAGTTTTCCATTTCCAACATAATTATGACCCAAAAACATCTGGAGAATTCGAATTCGAAGATCTCCAATTAAAATATAAGTCGACGTCGATTACTAAATTTTAGAAATTTGTACCAGAGACGAAGTTTCCCGAATTACAAAAGGCTGCTTGTCGAATTATTTCAATATTCGGAACACCGAACTCATGTGAATCATTTTATTCCACTTTAAAATTCGTGAAATCCAAACACCGATCAGTGTTAGCTAACTAGCATCTAGAAGAATTACTGAGAACTGCTGTCACCAATCCTTCACCAAATTTTAAAGAATTATCAAAAGAAGTAAAACTAATGTGTTTAATTTTTAATATTTAAAATTTTTATTTATATGTTTTCAATCGATATAAATTGTATAAACAATTTTTCTTAATACCTTTTTTGCATACCTTTTAAATTCGTATTTAATTGCGGCTCATGAAAAATTTCAAATTTTGAAAAATGGCTCGGACTGTCAAAGAGCTTAGCCACCCTTGCTATACATCGTATATTGACCGAAGATTTAAAGATGAGAAAGCTGTGCGCAAGATGGGTGCCGCGCTTGCTTTCAATACAGCAAAAACAGCGTCGTGAAGATGTTTTAGTAGAGTGTTTGGCGATGTTTCACCGCAATAACGCCGAATGGATGAGACATGAGTCCACCACTTCACACCTGAGACAAAGGAACATTCAAAGCAGTGGACTGGAATGGGAGAATCGTGCCCAAAGAAGGTGACTACGGTTCCATCTGCAGGCAAGATTCTGTTTTCTGGCATAATTTTTATTGATTATCTTCAGAAAGGAAAAACCATCAGCGGCGAATATTATGCTAACTTATTGCAGCGTTAGTGATGAAATACTTGGGAAAAGGCCGCATTTGGCGAAAAAGCAAGTGTTGTTTCATCAAGACAATGCTCCAGTTCCCACATCCACTTTTGTGACGGCCAAAATTAATGAATTAAAGTGCGAATTGCTCCACTACGCACCTTATTCGCCAGATTTAGCTCACTCGGATTATTTTATATTTCCAAACTTGAAAAACTGGTTCGGTGGTAAAAGATTTGTCAACACTGAAGACGTCGAGTCTGCAATTGATGGATATTTTAAGGAGTTGAATAGTTCTTAATACAAACAGGATATCGAAGCTATTGGATATCGCTGGAAAAGATGTATCGAGCTAAAAGCAAATTATGTTAAAAAATAAAGACAATTTTTCCCAGCTATTTTGTGACCCTTTCGGCTAGTTTTATTATAGTACTAAATATTATAGCCCTCTATTATAGTACTATTAATAATATGTTTCTTCGATAATTTCTTATTATGATCTAATAAATGATTTTTTAACATGTGTTATCAATAAAAAAAAAATTATTGAACGATTTTTGGAACGAAGTTCCTTATCACAGGTTGCGGGATGGGTGCTAAAAGAAAAAAAAATAAACAACTTTTTTTTAACACTATTATGCTATGTACATCCCAGTATTATAAACTAAAGGGTGTTTTTTCAAGCCCGATAGAACTTCAAATTGTAAAAACTAACACAAAAAATTAAATTTTAATAAAAAAATTTCTATTATTTGTTTCAGTATACTCTGGCAAATCATCACGAATAGACTCACGCTTGAACAACGCTGCCAAATTATCCAAATTTACTTTGAAACTCAGTTGGAAACTGACCCGTTGTTTTATCGCCAAATTGTGTTCAGCCATGAGGCTCATTTTTGGCTCAACGGGTTTGTTAGTAGCAAAATTGCCGTATATGGAGTGAGACCAATCCACAAGAGACCCTCCAGACTCCATTACATCCAGAAAAATGCACCGTTTGGTGCGGCTTACACGCTGGTGGCATCATCGGACCTTATTTCTTTAAAAATGAGGCCGGAGTTCGAGTTACGGTCAATGGAGATCGTTACCGCACCATGATCAATGATTTTCTCTTTGAAAATATGGATTACATTGATCCAGACGAGATGTGGTTTCAACAGGATGGCGCTACGTGCCATACGGCGATCGCAACCATCGACTTATTGAAATCAAAATTTGGCGATAAGTTGATTTCGAGAAATGGACCTGTCAATTGGCCTCCAAGGTCGTGCGATTTGACACCTCTCGATTATTTCCTGTTGGGCTACGTGAGGGCACTGGTTTATGCTGATAAACTAGCAACAATTGACGCCTTGGAGGCCAACATTGTTCGTGTTCTTCGTGACATACGGCCAGCAGTGCTCGAAAAAGTGGCCAAAAATTGGACGTCCAGAATGCGCTTCGTCAAGAACAACCGCGGCTGTTATGCCCGAAATCACAAAGGGAGAGAAGTTTAAAAAAAGAACATTTTCTTAAAGAAGAGCCTTGTCTTAAAAAAGGTAAATTTTCTCAAAAAAAAAACCTATTCATATGCTTAAACAAAGTACATTTTCTTAAAAAATTCCTCATCTCATATTGCTTAAAAAAGTATATTTTCTTACAAAAAGTACCTTTTCTTAAAAAACGACCTTTTTTTTAAAGATTACCTTTTTTGTGTAATAAAATAGCTTTTCTTGAGATAAGTAAAAAAAATTTAACTATTCTTGAAAAAATACCAATTATAAAAAAATCCAATTTCTTAAAAAAAAACCTCTTCTTCAAATAAATACCTTCTCTTAAATAAATACTTTTTCTTACAAAAATTCGCATTCTTTAAAGGACCTTTTCTTAAAAATAGAATAATACCTTGTCTTTTCTTTTTCTTGAGAAAACTAGCCTTTATAAAAATTAGTACATTTTCATAAAAAACTTTTTCCTCAAACGAGTAGCACTTCTTTAAAAAGAACTTGTTCTTAAAAAAAGTACTTTTTTGTAAAAAAAATGCATACTCTTTCTACTTAATATATAGCGAAAGGAACTTCGTTCCAACCGGGTGTTCCCTCACAACTGATGCAATTTTTTTGTTCCAAATTATATTGATTGGATTAAAAACAATAAAAATTGTTTTCCATTTCATACCATGAATGAATTGGGAAGAGCTGTGTCCTCTTTAGTTGTATACTCACTGATTGGGTCCTACAGTTTTACATCGAATTTGAACGGTTGTTTGAGCGGCTTTTTCATGGCTAAATATTCGGTAGTGCCGCCGTCACTAACCGACGTGACTGCCGTCGACAGAAATGTAAGGTGGTCAGAACAGGGATCGAACCCACGTTGTCATGTACAAGCGCCGCGTACACTAACCACTGCACCAGCGACGGCCATTTACTATGTAAATGACAATTATTTCAGCCAACTGGGGCTGTTACAACCTCACATAAATTTTGGTTTGGTAGTGAGAAAAGAAACTATGATTGTGGCAGCCGCAAAATTCGGTTGTGATAACCTTTATATTCGGTTGTGACAACCTCAAAATTTGATTGTGATAACCTCAACAGTCGGGTGTGACACCCTCAAAAATTCTGTCGGTTGTGACAACATTAAAATTTGATTGTGACAACCTCAAAAGATGGTTGTGATAACCTCAAAATTGTCACATATAACACAACAACATATAAACTTGGTTGTAACATCCGTAAAATTCGGTTGTGACAGCCTCTAAATTCGGTTGTGATAATCTCAAAAGTCGGTTGTGACAACATCAAAAATTTGATCGTAATAACCTCAAAAGTTGGTTGTGACAACCTCAAAATTCGGTTGCGATAACATCTAAACTTCGTTGTGATAACCAGAAAATTCGGTTGTGACAGCCTCTAAATTCGGGTGTGATAATCTCAAAAGTCGGTTGTGACAACATCAAAATTTGATCGTAACAACCCCAAAAGTTGGTTGTGACAACCTAAAAATTCGGTTGTGATAATCTCAAAAGTCGGTTGTGACAACATCAAAGTTTGATCATAACAACCTCAAAAGTTAGTTGTGACAACCTCAAAATTCGGTTGCGATAACATCTTAAATTGTTTGTGGCAATCTCAACAGTCGGTTATGACACCCTCAAAATTCGGTTGTGGCAATCTCAAAAGTCGGATGTGACAACATCAAAATTTGATCGTAACAACCTCAAAATTCGGTTGCTACAACATCTAAACGTGGTTGAGACAACCACAAAATTCGGTTGTGACAGCCTGCAAATTCGGTTTCGGCTGATTTTGTTACCTCAAGCGATTTCTTCTGTGAGTGTACAGCGTGCACTGTACATCGTTTTTGAAATACTCTAAAATTTCAAAGGAGGAACTTGATCGCCAATTTTATTCTACTACTTTGACGCCTGCAAACATGTCGATTCGGTAAATGTTCCTCAACCAGTATAGGGTACACAAACTAATTTATATTCACACTTAAATCACAGGGTAAGGGTTGTTGTACCTCCCATCCACTACCGCTCAGGGACAACTCCAAGAGTTCTCTGCTCTTACATTTTTATCCTACCTTTGCATATATTCGCAACAAAATATCCCTGCTGTACGAGTATCCTACTCGTACAACTACAGCATCAGCATTTACTACACCGTCGACTATAACTTCTCGATTCTCCTGGATTCCACAGGAAATAAAAACTAAACGCAAAACATTATGTAGATGTAAAGAAGAAGAAGCAAAAAAAAAACTTTTTATACTCCTCTGTCAGATAATGAATCATATTTAGAGAGCTTAAATTATACATATGTAGTAGTATATAGTAAATCCAACAATTTCTTTCTTTGTGTTTTCCATATTTCTTACATTCTTTACCGCTGTTTGGTATGGGCGCTGTTCTTCTTCTTTCTTTTGCCAACTAAGTTAAAGTGGTAACCATACCAGAGATGTGAAAGACGACAAACATAAAGTCATTTGCCTTATAGGATTTGCTGGTGGCTCTGGAGAAGAACGACTCGTGTAGAAAGTTTTGCAATGTTCTGTGTTTGTATGCCGGTATTACTTAAGCATAAATTAAGAGAAATGACCAAAAACAGGCAGAAGTAGCAGAAATATGACTAAATTTGAATTTATTTATGAGATTTATGTTGCTCTCTACGTCCAGGATATATATACAATGCAGGATCTAAAAAGGACATAAATATGATTTTGTACAGTTGAAATGCTAATATTGTAATTATTTTGATTGGTAATTGGCAGTGGTGGCCATTTTAATGGTTATTTTTCTATTTTGTCTTCTAAGTGGACTTTTGTATACCAGATGATTTTCACAAAATTTATGTGGATTATGCATATTACAGTCAAATTAGGAAGAAATATGGGCAAAAATGTTTACGACTTCAAAGTCATAAAATACAAAGAAAACCATTACATGAAATTCAGCCGATAAAATCAACTTATGCATGAAATCAACCTACAAACTTTTGGTGCTCTTTATTGGTTTTGGTTTGGCAATACATAACTCCATCTGAAAACGCGTCAAAAATAATTTCATTATGTTATTTTCATTTGATTGGAAAGTGGTTGTAGCTACTGATTTACCATAACTGAACTGAGGTTGCCGCAACTGAATTCAGTCGCTACAACTAAACTTGAAACATTATACGAGTATATGCCATACAATTGCGGCAACCGAAATTCCTATTACACTATGCAACGAAATTAATGATTGTGTTTTTGGATAAATATATAGATATATACAGCCCAATTCTGAATAGCAATTCCCGGGGAGTTTTTTTCCTATTCCCTTTTCCCTTATTCTAAACGAACTTCGAAAAAGGGAAATTTTTCCCCGGGAAAAAGTAGGTATTCTAAATCTCAATAAAACGGAGAATGCGAAAACAACTTCTGGGAGTAATTCCGCCACAAAATTGCTAGTGAGTGCTGCGCAAAAATGTACGTATTTAATATTTTCTATCAAAAATTAAATAATTACTTTTATTTTAATCATTATTATGGAATTATTCTTACGGAATAAATTTACATTAGCACCAACTCTCTGATCTACACCAAAATGTCACCACCGAGAAAAGCGTCTGCACTGAGTTCAAATGTTTTAAAAGTGGTTATCAAAGTTAGTAGAAAAGGCTATCATTACAAGCAGGGAGTTCCACGGGAGGGTTGAGACTCCACCTTATGGGACAGAGTGTTCAGAGCCAGACCGAACCAAAGACGGAGTCATCTCAACCTCACCATTACCACCAACTTAACGGTGACGGATTTCGAACGTACTACAAGATTTGCCTAGTTTTAAAGAGGCTGAGACGAACGGTACCTTAACCACGAGCCATTTCGACAAAGTGTCACCTCTGCCTACTCAAGTCGCAGAGCACAGGACCTGTCGTCGTGAGTCGTGAGCAGAAAATCAAATAGTTACGAAAATCGTGAACCAGGGTCGTAGCATAGTCTGTGCCAAAGAGGAAGAAGAGGCAATCTTCACTGCAACAAAGGTCTTTCTAAATTCTATAATTCATAATTCACCTTGAAGAGGCAACAATCTTCACTGCAACAAAGGTCTTTCTAAATTCTATAAATCTGTGTATAAACATATTTATTTTTATTAATTCAATTTTTATTTCAAAAAATTTCCTGATTGTAAAGGGTTTTTCAACAGAGATGCTACAAAAGTAAATCGATAGGGACAGCAAACGACGCCATATTTTTCCCGCTCTTTTGACATTTCTCTTCAGTAAGGTTTGGCATTTCATCATGGAAAGATATACGAGCCAACAACGAGTCGAAATTATTAAAATTTACTACCGAAATTTGGAGTCAGTGGCCTCAACTTTAAGAGCGCTACGTCCAATTTATGGTCGGCTCATTTCTGGCTGAATGGCTTCGTCAATGAGAAAAATATGCGTTATTGGTCAGACAGCAATCCACACGTAATCCATGAGTCATCATTGCATCCCGAAAAAATTACGGTTTGGTGCGGTTTATGGGCCGGCAGCGTCATTGGGCCGTACTTCTTCCATGATGATCAAGACCGGCACATTACTGTGAATGCGAATCGCTACCGTTCAATGATAACCGAATATTTTTGGCCCCAATTTGATAATATGGACTTGGAGGGCATGTGGTTCCAACAGGACGGCGCCACAGGCCACACAGCGAGTGCCACAATCAATTTATTGGAAACCAAGTTTGGTGAACGTGTTATCTCAAGAAATGGCCCAGTCGATTGGCCGCCTCGGTCGTGCGATTTGACGCCGTTAGATTATTTCCTGTGGGGCTACGTCAAGTCTATGGTCTATGCCAACAAGCCAGCGACGATTGATGAACTTCGTATGAATATCGAACGTGAAATTGCAGCAGTATCGGTCGATTTATGCTTGAAAACCGTCGAAAATTGGGTTC
Organism: Phaonia tiefii; assembly: GCA_963931995.1. NCBI lineage: Eukaryota > Metazoa > Arthropoda > Insecta > Diptera > Muscidae > Phaonia > Phaonia tiefii. Next base: position 297,713,877 of record OZ008368.1, read on the forward strand.
AGCGTCTGGACTTCGGCAAGCGTGCCCGTGGTGGCCATGCAAAAGAAATCGAGCTCCATTCATAATGGCATCGAACGTACTTTCACAGGAATAAAGAATTTCATTGGTATCTAAAACCGGGTTTGTTTTATTTAAAAAACTTTTATAGCGCTCTTATTGAAAAACCAGACACTTATTTTTTGGTAGACACCGATAATAGACAAGATTTTAGCCTTTTTTTAATGTATAATTCTCACTAATAACCCTTAAAAGACCGGAGACATTTAAGTTGAAAGTTTTGAAAAACATTTGCCATTTTTTTCACCAAAATTAAAAAATTATTTATAAAAAATCGCGCGGTTTAATACAAAAATACTATGCTAAAGCCACGATGCGGGAGTTGGACTCGCACCAGACGAGAAAATTCCTAAGCCACGCAGAAAGCTTTATAACACAAACATACTATGAACTTTAATTTTGAACGTTAACATCTCCGGTATTTAAAGGGTTATAGGTGAATATTATACCATAAAAAAACAGATAAGATCTTGTCTATTATCAGAACCTACCAAAAAATAAATATAATAGCGCTTTTTTTTAAGAAAATTAATTTTTATCAAAAAAGTGAGGTTAAAAAATTTTTTGTTTTAATTTGTTCCCCAATTGGTTAATATAAATAAAATTGTTTATACACAGATTTATAGAGTTTAGAAATACCTTTGTAATGGTACCGATTCTGACTAGATCCAATAATAAATGGCTGACTTATGCCCGATTATATATTCAAGCTTTGGAGGTACATATTTCGGATAATATAGACCAGCGCACTTTTCTTTATCTTTTTTTACCACCGTTGCAAAAAAAACCAAAAAAAGATAGGGCATTTGGTGCTAAAGTGAATATGTTCCTTATTGTACTTACAAAGTTTGCGGCAGCTCAAGTGAATTCGTCGCATCGCGTAACTGTCTCCTTGCAAAAGTTTGTTGTTGCTTCTCCTGCTCCCGGTCGTTCTTCTGTTGCCATTCTAAAGGCTATGGTGTACATTTTCACTTATTACTTTAAAAATAATAAAGCGCCTTTATTCAACTGAACCAAAAAAATAGCACATTTTTTGATTTTTTTTTATAAATTGCTCAAAAAAGTTGTTTAGTTAAGAAACCACTATTGTCATGATTTTGTTTATATCTCAAGATGTCTAGCTTCCATTTCCATTTTAAAATTCTGCAATCGGTTACAAACTGCAAAATATAAAAGCAACTCAATTTCGATGAAATGGCCTACTACCTCGTGGTCATCAAGAGAGCGTGAAGGGCGGGATATCGGCTCTTTTTTATTTCTCTATGTTTAATCTACATGAAATGCTACATATTTTTTAAAATAAACTTTAGCTTCTTTCAAACATCGATTAGCAGTCTTTACCTATTTAAATCATATTTTTCCACACAAAAGCCGACACTTCCATTCGAAGAACTTGTTTTTTTAGTTAAATGCCGATTCACTTGAGTTCGCTGCTCGAGCTAAACTATAATTTTCACAACATTTTCATAAGCTTTGTTTGTCTAATGAACACATTAAGAACTAAGTTAATTTCAATACTAATCATAGGCTTTTTGGTCAATTAACATGGCGAAAAGCCATTAAATTGTACATCAGTCCGTGTGTCTGTCCAGTGAGATGATGATCAGGAAACACGATGTTGATGTTGCTGCTTGCACTTGATGATATGAAATGGGACGGTGGCGATGGCGATGGTTGGGGAATTGGATGAAAAAATAACATGTTATTAAACATAATAAATAAGTAATCCAGGGCGTTTTCAGAAACTACAAAGTTAAATGGATTCAAAACAAGAAACATCAGAATCAGAAACCAACTACTTACTCCCTTCCTACTGCATGTGGCCGTGCCCGTTTTGTGTGGCATGTGATGTGATCAGTGACTAAACTGAACACTCCAACCGCGTAGTAAAAATGATGTTAATAATTTGCTACAACTAACACTGAATTCATGTACATATTTATTAATAATGCATTAATTAAACATTCGGAGAAGTGAATACGAGTATTGTAATATCCCTCGACGTCTGTCGTCCATGACACACAATGGATGTGATGGCTTATCAACATTGTTTGATGCACTTCAAGTAATCATAATCGAAAGCGGCAAGTGAGTGCCAGCACCAGTACCAGTTCCAGTGCAACATGCAACATCTGCACCACACAAAAGTGGGTGGAGTTTGGCAATAGTTCTTCTGACGAAAGCGCTCGCTCATGCTCTATGAAATTAACATTTTTTCATTTAAATTAGATATGATAATTTTACGTTCATTATTGTATTTTCTTTTGCAGATTTCAAAACCAATGTGAAGTGCCCTGGCACCTTATCCACGCCCACTTTTATGGTGCAATTGCATTGTTTTTCTTCGAGTTTTTTTTTTAAATTTTCAAATAAGTGGAAATTAACAACAAATTTGACTGACATGTGGTCATAAATCATTCGGCAAATTGATGGTAAATGTTGGAAGCGCAAGAAGTTGAAAGGTATTTGTCTACTAGAATTAAATCGTGATTCAAAATAATAAGGCAAAGATTTGATGAAGTCTAGTATTTGAACTTGACAAGAAATTACAATAGTTTTAAATTATTTTTCCCCAAGTTTGTTGTTGGCACTGGAAGCACATTCTCCTGTGGTAAATACATATTTGGACAAAGGTTGCAAGCTGTAGACTTTTTACTTTTATTGACTATTTTATAACCTCATAATGTCAGATGTCTTACACGTATTAATTAAAAAAATTTCAACATATCCCTCCAACTGGTTCTATCCTTCGTCTTTTCTCGACAGTTGGTAACATCAAGGAAACGGAGAGAATCTTCTGCCTGGTCTTTCCAGCAGAGTCTTGGTCGTCCTCTTTTCCTGCTTCCATCGGGTACGTTATCGAAAACTTTGCGCCGTGGTTCATCTTCATCCATTCTGATAACATGGCCTAGCCAACGCCAGAATATTAATTATATAGCTCTTGGTTCCAGCCACGTCGGTACTCGCCGTTTTCTCTAATAGGACCATATATTTTACGGAGAATTTTTCTCTTTGTTTTTCATCCGCTTACGATATGACCCAAGTTTCGGAACCATATGTAAAGACATGTAAAATGGGAGACTGATATAGCTGGAGTTTTGTCCGTCCAGAGAGGGCTTTGTACCTAAACTGCTTTCGGAGCCCAAAATACCATCAATTTTGCAATTACAGTTCACCTATTTATCTCCATGCTGACGTTGTTGTCCATCTTCTCGGCGGATCTAAGGTAGACAAATTCAAAATTAAATCAGTTGTCAACGCTCAAATGCGGCTTAAATCGAGAGGTTTCTCTAGTCGTTGACACCATCAATTTTGTCTTGCCTTCATTAACATTAAGACCCACCTTCGACGATTCTTTTTCGATTCTTGAAAACACTTGAGTAACCTCTCGCAAATTTCGCCCAATGATGTCTATGTCGTCAACAAACGCCAGCAACATATGGTTTTTCGTGATAATGGTCTTGTTCGTATTTATTATATTTATCCTCGCTTGGTACAGAATGGTTCAGTGAGATCTTTCACCATTTTCACAGCTGATTTGGTGTTGGTCAGCGTCATTCTACAGAGGTCGGTCAGTTTTGCCGGAATACCAAGTTCAGACGTAGCTTCGTACAGTTTTTCCCGTATGGAGCTATCGAAAGCAGCGTTGTATTCGACAAAAATATGGTATGTATCCATTTGCCTTTCTACACTATCTTCCACAATCATTACCTCCTGATCTTCAGTGAAAGAATCTGAGTGGAGTAGTGCTGAAAGTGGTCTCTCCACATTTTAAGCAGACGCTGCTTATCAGTCACCAGATTTCGATTTAAAAGGGGTAAGGGTTACCCTGGATAACCCATCACTCATTGCCGTAGGTGATGGGTAAAATTCTTGTGGGTAATGGGTAATTCCCCTTACCGTGGGTAGCTACCAATTATTTTCCCCATACCCTGTGGGTAATAGGAATACGTTCATTACCCACTCCCCAAGGCGTTGTGTACGGGTTACACATGTGGTGGGGGCGGGGGGGTTTGTAAATGCAAACTATGGTGGATTTTAAGCTAATAAGGGAGTGATCTTATTTGCGTAGTCTATAACTACCTCAGGTAACTGCAAATTTCCAATGTCTAGGTTTTACTGTGATTGGTTCCGCACATTTTTCGTTTTGCTTAATATTGTGAGTACTTTCGCTGCAGCCAGGCAATGATCCGAGTCGGTAATAGCGCCATATGCCATACTGCTGCCGAGAATGTTATCACCAGAATCGGAACTGTTAACTTGCCTCCAAGATGATGCTATATCTCCTAGAACCATCATTGGAATTTGTGCTGAGTAAGTTTGTTCTATCAATATTTCCATGTGAAGTGCTCCTCTGAGACACATGTCTTCATACCAGAGGTTAGTATTTGGTTAGCATAACAATCCGGTTATCCGGAGAGTCATGTCAGTTAGATATAACTTGACCAGTAGATTGGATGACACATCCGGGGTTTATGGTCCTTTTCCCGCGAAAACTAAACTGAGTAAAATTAATATGATTAACGCAAGAGTGTAAATGGGCTGGTCTTATAGGCATTTAAATTTACTGTAAGAATATAGAATATATAGTCCTAAGACGTTGGGAAAGAAGATAATATTATCTAGAATTAACTGAAGAAAACTTTGTAAACAAATATATGGACAATAAATATTTAAATTCCAAAAAAAATAAAAAAAAAAATTCTGGTTGACACATTACACAGAGAATTCGTTTTTCAGCCGATCAGTGCCTATGTGGACTCAGCTTCCGGATAATGTATTTCCCAATACTTATGATACCTGCATGTTTAAAGCAAACATTATCTTTCCACCAACTCCTTTGCCTATTTCGGTAGTTCAATGTAATGCATTGAATTTACAAGGCTGAAAATATGTATAGACTATCAGCAGGACGAAACTCCTAAAAGTATTTGAAAACTGGGCTCGAATTTTTATGGTCTTTAGAAGTTTGACTATTTTTTTGTAGCGTTTTTCAATGACAGATGAAAACTACATGTACTAATGATTATTTAATTCAATCAAAAACATAATGTCACGTATTTTGTAATCACTGAAAATATTTTACAATAAGAAACCACTCTGAAAAAAGTCATGAAGTCTGGAAGCAAGCCATTATACTTTAGCTGGACTTTAACGACTAACTAAGAGTTTTTAAACTCTCTTTCCAGTTATTTAGTTTCTAGTAAAATTTTCATTACAACAATTTCATTACACTAATTAAAGATGCTTATCTCACAAGCTATCGACATTGTTAAAAATTTCAAGATATTTACAAAGGATTTTCATTTTATTCAAGACAGGATGGATGGATTGTAATCAGAATTCCATCAATCGAAAAAATGTGCAATATCTTGTAAGAAAGAAAATTTGAAAGTTTTCAACACAAGTATCTCTGGCATATCCACATTAGCACTTAAGAGGCTTAGCATTTAAAACAAATCTGGAAACTCTCCCCTTAAGGTATGCTATACAATTGTGTGAAGCGACAATGCCTAAATGTAGACAATGCGTGCGAGTGGAAAGACATCTAAACACATTCTCAATTTTATGGAATTTTACTATTAACAAAATTACACATCTTTCATGTTTCGATTTTTATTTGAAAAGAAATGTTACTGTTTTAAGGATATAAAGGATCATCGAAGTTTAAAAAGTAACAAACACAATGAGAATTGAGAATGTTTTGTAAGTTCTGGGGGACAAGAAGATATACTGACAAGTTTGACGGTTAAGAGGGTTTGAAATGAGGACCTAAAGTTTTCTTTTTGTAAATAAGTACGGATTTGTGAGATTTTTAAAATATTTGGTGTTAAAGAAGACCGAAGATGGTGTTTAAATGGGAATTAAAATTTGAACAGCTGGTGATGTGTGTGGATGGGTGTTTTGGGAAGGGATGTAAGAAAACTTTTAAATCCGATTGTTTTCTAAAGCTATAAAATACGGATGTTCGAATATTTCGAAAAATAATAGAAAAACTCTTTCAGATATGTACCTTAGCGATTTTCTTATTCATTTTCTTATAAAGTGTAGAACGAACTGCTATGCTGAAAATTAGAGAGAATGCGGTCAAATCCCAAATTGTACTCAATTATATTTTTCCCGCCACAGTGCATCCAAAAATGTGGGTTCCCGCGGATTTTTACGATACATTGTGAAATTTTTAAACCAGATTTTTGAAATTTGAGAATATTCAAATACTATTAACTCGTTCAGCATCAAGGTCCAAGGCCACTTTTAAGGAGATTCTATATTTCAATCTAGAAATAGCTTTGGAATATTTGGAGATTAATTATCATCAAAAACATATTTCGTTGTAAGTACGTTTTGGAACGAAGATCCTTATCGCTCGGTGCGGGATGGGAGCTAAATGAAAAAAAAAAAACTTTTTTTAATACTATTATGCTACAACACATCACCGACTCTCATACGTCTATTGTTATACTTATTTTCTCTCTCTGTCTTTCATTGTATGCCAGTATTGTCAAAGGGCAGTTTATATTTTACTCTAGTACGCGGCGGTCGTTCATGCGCATAATTATAAAATTGAATGTTTTGTATTCTTTCAATAAATTAAATTCCTTATTTAACCGAACGTTAATTTTGTTTTCATACGAAAGGCATAGAGACTTAAAATAAGAATTCATGACAGTGGTAATTCATGGAAGGCACTCATCCAGTGTACTGGACGTACGAGTGATCAGAGGAGCTATCATTGACTCTGATCACTACGTGGTAGAAGCAAAGGTTCGTACAAGATTAAGTAGAGCGAAAATCGTTCGAAACCAGACGCAGAGAAAGGTGGACATCGGAAAGCTGCATTTACCAGCGGTAGCCTACTCAGGGAAGCTCTTGCAACTTTTGTCACAGAAACCACCCCACGCGATGACGATCCTGAAGCGCAGTGGAAACACATTTCCGACTCTATAAAAACTGCCCCAGCTGCCGTAATTGGTTTCGAAAAACAGCTTCAGAATAAACCATGGTACGATGCAACCATGGTACAAATTATGAACAGAACGCTGCACGTATGCCAATGCTTCAGTCAATTGCAACGCGAGCTGCTACTGAGCAGTATAAGGAACAAAAGAAATGGCAGTGGAGAAAGCAGTAGAGTGAAAAAATTGAGACATACAGAGGGAGGAACGAAGCCCGAAATTTTTACCAAAAAGTCAAAAACGGCACTAATGGACATGGTTCGGGGCCCCCTTCTGTAAAGACAATTACGGATATCTCATCGCAGATGTGCAGAGCATGTTGAGAATATGGCTACTGGTACCTGAGATATCCAATGACGATAGGACAAGCGATCACAATTTGGCTTATCGGTGGAGCTATTTAAGGCCGGTGACGATGAGCTGATAAGGTGCATACATCAGCTCATTAGCAATGTCTGAGCGTGGTATTCCTGCAAAAGCCATACGCCTTGGCAGGATGACCTTGACGAACTTCAAATCAGCAGTGGGAGTTGGTAAGGATCTTACCGAACATCTTAATAGAGATTGTTCTGAGAAAAGCTGCTGTCAACATGAATAAAACCATCAGCAGCAAAAGTCACATACTGCTCGCATATGCTGACGATATAGATATCATTGGACGCTCAATGATAGAAGTTACTGCGGTGTTTTCGAGAATTGGAGTAGGCAAAAGTGAGTTTGGAGGTAAATGAAGATAGGACAAAATTAATTGTTTCAACGAACAGGGTCTCCACGCTATTATACCAAAACATGAACGTTGATAACCGTTACAATTTCGAGGTAGTGGACGAATTTATATACCTCGGATCTGCCGTAAACAAAAACAACAACGTCAGCCTTGAGATCAAGCGGAGAGTTGTGCTTGCGAATAGATGTTTTTTTGGGCTACGCAAGCACTTTAGAGATAAAGCCATCTCTCGAGTAACAAAAGTTCAGCTGTACTAGACTCTCATACAACCTGTCTTGCTGTATGGCTTATGGCGCAGAATACTTGGTCTTATCGCAAGCAGACGAAACATCTCTAGGAGTCTTCGAGGGAAAAATACTCCGAAAAATGTGTGGCCGTATAGTGCACAACGGCTAGTATCGGAAACACATGAACCATGAGCTCTACGTGTTATATCCCGACATTGACATAGTTCAGCAGATCAAAATAACGCGATTGCGCTGTCTAGGCCATATCAGTAGAATGGATAAAGAAGAACCAGCACTAAGGTTTTTCGAAAACGAACTCGAAGGAAGACGAAAAATAGGAATACCAAGAAAGACACCGCTGGACGGATCAGGTTGGCGAATCCGTGGGTACACTTGGTATTAAAAACTGGAGAGATTAAGTAAAAGATCGAACTGGTTGGCGAAATATGCTATCTTCGTTTTATACGGTCCTTGAGCCCGAGGTGTTGTTCGAGTCCAGATAAGTAAGTACGCCGCGATTCAAAGTATATCAGTATTGACATTTAGATAAGTTATGGGTGTTTTCTTTGTCCTTTGGAAACAGTGTTATGAATTTCAACTTGTTGCTCCACTGAAGGCCACTGCCCTTTTTTATTTGTAAGTATAACAGAGGCATTTTTCATTTACGGCAATACTGTATTTGCTTTCGAATTTCAAACAAAATTCCCCACTGTGATACAAACACTAAGTCTCACTTTAATCAATAACTACTTTCACTGCTTCTACTTATAGCTTCCTTTCATATATAGCTATGTCCTTAGTCCTATTACTGGTAGTACTTTTTAGTATTTACTGCAAAACAAAAAGAGTGTGAATGTTTTTCGATAGATAAGCATAAATATCACATACCCCCTTGGACAATTCAATAAAAGAGTCCTTTTTCGTCTTTCAAAAGGGGAAGTTATTTCGGTGAAGGATAATACGAAGTAAATAAGTTTTGTCTTACAAAATATATTTGCACTTGTGTACATACGTCCTTTCGTCTCTTTATCACTGACTTGCCATAAGAGTAAGATATTGAGAGGGAGAGATTGTCATGTGATGTATTTCCTATATTTTATTTCCTTTTTTATATTCAAAAGTGTTTTCTAGTGGCATATGAATCCTATGATGATGATGCCTCTTGTTATAAAAATTGCAAAAAGGACATCATCTCTCTCATGTACATATGAATATGTATGTACATTATGTCGAGAAGACATATAAAATCGTTATTTTTTATGATATTTAAGACTCTCCAATGACGTTCTGAGGATATTTCGTCACTTTGTTGTTTGGATGTGTCTTATGTTCCTAGACGGCTACACTGTCTAAATGTTAATTCAACATTTGATTTTCTATGCTTTTCCCATTTTTCGTTTGTATTGCTCATAAAGTCCTGGGGTTGTTTTAGTTTTTGTTTATATTTTTGCATCCGTTTAATGTTCCATGGCATTAGGTTGATGATGAGTTCGTTTTTTTTTGGTTATCTGACGGAAATTCACTTGTCACACGTCCATCTACATTAGAGAGTGCTTTGCTGTTAACGAGGGTTAAGAGGGGTTGTTGTGCTATGTTTTTGGACATCGAAATTGGGTTTTAGCTGCATGTGAATGCGAGTCATACGATATAGAATTACATACAACAATAACAAAAATATTTCTGAATAATCACTGAAATATTATGTTAGAAAATAAAGGCCGTTGATTTTCTGAAATTAACACAAACCAAATCAAAATTTCCTGTACATCCCATAACAGGATTGCGAAGAACTTCTCACAGTTATTGATCTATACTATGCATTCTATTTCTACGCTCACTTATCTGGGTCTATAGATTTACACCAGTTTGTTTGTGGCGCAGTAGAAACCTCTGGCTGTATAATTTCTGATTTCCAATGATTCCTATTCCTTAGCTATAGTGTATCAGAACAAACCAGAAAAGTCGATAGATATCTCATGGCTATACTACATGCCCCGGGAAAATTGTTTATGTTTGCATCAAAAGTATTCCGTTTGCAACGAATACTCTTCATTTGCTACAAACGTTGAAGCTTTACCCCAAAAAAGAAAGCTTTTATCACAAAATTCACTTCTATTGTTATAAGTTTTAAGTTACTCAAAGTTATGGCAATTTACTTTTACGACGAGTACAAAAAACGTTTGTGAACATGTGTAACACCTATTCGCATACCCCCAAAATGTATTTCTCCCAAAAAATAAAAAACATACCAACAAATCAAAATGTTGAGGTGCTGTTCGTCCTCGGGTAATGCTAGCGATAGCTCGGTGGATAGAAGTGCTGACTTGCAGTCATGGTGCCAAGGTTCAACTCCAATTCAGAGAAAGTGTAAGTACGGCATAAAAAATTTAAAAAAACAACTTCTATTCTGCTCAATTTTCATAAAAATTTTTTTCTTCTAACCCATATCAAACACCACCTATACAATTAAAAACAACATTTTTGACAGTACATTTTGACATTTTGAAATGAGAAATTTCGTTTGCCGCAAATACATTACTCATTTCTTCTGGGGAACGAACATTTTCTGTACGTGATGGAGGAAAGACTGTAGCAAAGAAGAGTTAAACATAGTTGCAGATTTTGCTACGGGAAGTTTCAATATGTGGGGAGTTTTTGCGGAATGCATATTCATTCTTAAGAATCATTTATAGAATAAGTTGGAATGTGGTGGAGAGGGTGAAAAAGTCGTCTGTTGCTTTTTACTGCTGTAAAGGAGCGATAGGAAAGCGCTAGGGACTGTCTCCTAAGATCACCATGTGGATTTATACGGCAATAGTCAGACCAACACTTCTCTATGGCACCGTAGTTTGGTGGGGGTCCCTCCAGAATAAATATATTCTGAATTCCTTGATGAAAATTCAAAGATCAGCACTGGTTAGCGTTAGTGGGGCAATAGGAACGACGTCCGATACTACACTTAGTGCTATCCTGAACATCTGTACTCCTGATATCATGACCGAATCAGCAGCCGCTACATCCATGTCGCAGTATCGCATGAGATGAGATCGGGGCATTCCGGACACGCTGAATTACTACACCGGATCAAATCTGTTCCCTTAAAAACGGACTACTGTATCCCCTACCTTCTACCAGCGACAAATCTAGGGACTTTTGTTCCGAACAGGAATACCTGGTAAAAGTCACTGGAGGGTGATACCAGTAGTATCAGATTTTTCACGGATGGATGAAAGTTTGACAAGCAAGTAGGCTATGGGGTCCATTCACCGGACCTAAATGTAAACATCTCCTTCAAGCTGCGTGATCACTATAGTATATTTCAGGCGGAAATTACCGCCATACTTGAGGTTGCTGAACTACTGAAAAGTAGTGAATATGTGACAGCCGGGCTGCCATAAAATCCCTGGAAGCCACGTTTGCCACCTCCCTGACGGTGAAAGAATGCCACTCATCACATAAGGTGATGGCAGAGTATTTTGACATCAGGCTCATCTGGGTACCGGGACACAGCGACATTCCAGGCAATTGCGTAGGGGATGCGTTAGCAAAACAGGGCACTACGGCACAGGTTCTTCCGGCAAAAGAAAGTGTTAGTATGCCAATCTCTATCTGCCGTTTGCAGATCAGGCAGTGGGACGATAATATGCTCAAGAACAAGTGGAGACTTACTTCAACTTGAAAACAAGCCATGGTCCTCTGGCCACAGGTGGGCAGGAAGAGGAATAGACAACTACTTAACTTGCCAAGAGGCAGGTTATCCACAATGATAGGAACACTTACGGGACATTGTCATAGAAACTCTACTCTCTGTAGATACTGCATGGAAGAGGACGAGGAAACGACGAAACACCTGCTCTTGGATTGGCCTGCTCTGGCAGGACTGAGAAGTAGGATATTCGGAACACATTTAGTTACCACCGAATCCCTACAGGATATTCCTGTAGGTCTCACAGACAAATTTATTGAAAGGGCAAATTGGCTAGACGACCAGTCAATAGATGCTATGGAGGAAACTGCAGGTATCACAATGGGCTTCTTTAGCCTAAGTGTGCTAGACAGCGTGCTGTATTGCCGCCTTTTCAACCAACCAACCAACCAAAGGTTTTTCATAAAGTGGTCCAACTAATATGGACGGTTTTTTAAAATCGCCAAAACTGAGAAAATTGCTAAAAAAAAAAATAATAGATATAACGCGGAGACGGTGCGGCCAAACGCAAAATCCCTCTATAAGAGGCTTTAACCAAAGGATGCCTATCATACGGCATCACTTTTTTAAAATCCGTTAACCTAGTGTTTTTGGAATAAAAAATCGCTAAAACACACATACGTACATACACATACATTTCTTTAAAGATAAGTGGTGCCGTATTAAAGACATCCAGTAGTTAAAGCTACCGAAGGAGATAACAAAGTTATTAGTGCGAGTGATAGACGTTTTTGTTGTAGCGATTTTCTTATTTTGACGATTTTTTTTTAAAAAATTGTCTTCCATACGATTAATACACTTTATGAAAAACCCTTAGAAACCCGAAAACATTAGTTATTTTTCTATTCGACGCTCCGTTTCCGAGATTTTGGCATAAGGGAGTTTTAAAGATTTTTGATTCAATAAATTTTAGTTTTAGCGATTTTCGTAAAAATTCAAGACATCCATAGATTAAAAAAAAAATTTTAAAAATTTTATTTTAGCGTTTTCTTGATTTTGGCGACCACTTTATGAAAAACCGGTAAAAATTAGTTAGTTTTTCGATACTTTTCCGTTTCCGAGATGGTGGCATAAGGGAGTTTTAGCGATTAATGATTCGATAAATTTTAGTTTTTGGCGATTTTTTTTTAAATAAAGGTGAAACCGTATTTTGTACATCTGTAGGTTAAAGCCTCCGAAGGAAGTTGAAAGTTTATTATTTTTGCGATTGGACGCATTGTTTCCGTGTTATACCCATCATTTTGTTAACCCTGCTGTTAGGTTAGGACCATTTGGTACAAATATTTTCTGTTTTCCCTTGTAACTTTGGAACGGTGATATATACTGATTAAATTTTTCTGCTAATGGGGTCTTTTAATAAAACAATGTAATGTGCGAAAAGTAAATTTTCTAACTTTATTCAGGACTGAGAAAAATACAAAATGACGAATCTTAGGTTAGAGGACCATTTGGTCCATAGTACATTTTTATTGATTTTATTTTAAAAAAGCAAAAATTTATTAGTTGGTTTGAATATATTTTACATTGCAAGATGAGCACAATGTTTTTCGGTTAGTTTTGCAAATAAAGTTGCTGCAAATGGAACATTTTATATAAGACTTCGACTTGCAGCAACTACAAATTCCACGCTTTCTAGTCCTTGAAAGAGAAGTTGGATTATTTGAGGAAGCCTCTGAAACTGTGCATGTTGTACGAATTTCTGTCAATAATTGTGCTTGATTACCCATGTTGCGGTAATCTAGTCCGTTACATCATATGAGCCTTAGCTAAAGAAAGTGCTAGTTGCTGCAAAAACTCAGGCCTCTTTCGATTCCGATCAGTTGGAGCCCATGAAACATCGATTTCAGAAAACATTATGTACGCATTCAAAGCGGATATGTCAAGTATGTTTGCAAATGCAACGGTTGGCCATCGATTTGTTTTGCGTTTTGTGGAGTAGGAGCCAATCACTTGATCAGCAGTATCCACACCACCTAAAAGAAGCAAACCATTAGAAATTATAGGCGATCAAAAACTAGCATACCATTTGTTGAATTATAATAAGAAGCAATCTCTGGTTTTCTCTTAAATCCAATTTCATCAACTGCATCATCTTTGTGCATTGTACTAATCAATATCGCTGCTTTCTTTTTATGACTAATGTATGATACTAATGTCGCAATATTATTGAATGCAAATGTCGACTTGTACAAAGGGAGTTTTTTGACAGTTAGTGATTTTGGAGGTATGAAAGTTTTATTTTTGCGCACGGTTCCCACATATGTTAGCTTTCTTTCAAGAAGTTTTATTTGCCAGCTCAAATGTGGGAAAAAATTTATGGCCTGTTATATTTTGCCCTTTCAAGCGCTCTGTCAAGTCCAATACGACGCGTTCGCCTTGGGTTTTTTCAGGCATGCCATTTCGAGGTTTACCAAGATATGGCTGTATTTTCCATACGTAGCCTGACTTTGAGTCTACCAATAACCAAAACTTCAAACCATACCTTGCTGGCTTTGATGGCATAAACTGTCGAAAAGAGCATCTCCCTCTATATGCAACAAGCTGCTCATCAACGGTAACATTTTCGTGAGAATTGTAAAACATTGGAAGGAGTTGTTGCCAATAGTCCCACAGTGCACGAATAGGAGCAAATTTATCGCTTTGCCGTCGACTCGAAACATCATCGAAACGGAGAGCACTTGTAATCATATGAAATTTATCTTCAGACATAATCGATCGGAAAATAGGGCGACTAAATTTTTCATCAAATAAACCGTGGACATCCTCATTTTTTCCGCTGTCATTGATAAATTTGATATATTACAGAAATAAGTAAAACATGAATGTACATACCGATAAACTCCAGCAAGAGACAGCACAGCAATATATGTGCGCAGTGCAGTGCGTCTTCAGCAATATCTGTCCATTTGGCACCAAACTTGATCCTGCCGTGCTTATTAGTATTTTCAATGACAATTCTTTCTATTGGAGGCGGAAAAAACAACAAAATGCAGACAGCATATCATCGCATCTAGACACTGCAAATCGAGTTGGCCCTGCTTGTGTTGTGATAATATTCTCAGCCCCAGTTCTAATAGACTGAGGTAATGGAGTCGCACTCCATTCCATGATGTTTTTAGCAAAAAAAGACGATCAACAGAGCTAGCTTCAACTAATATGGTTTCCTTTTCACTTTCTGTTTCAGATTAACATTCCAAAATTAAATGCATCTCCGAATGAGAAATATCAGAATCACTTTCTCCATTGAGAATTTCGCGTATCTCTTCTTCGTTCAACTGCGCCATTTCGTAATAAAAACACTTCCGGACTATTCAAAGAGACTTTCAAACTGAAAGAAGTACTGCACGTATCGGTGCTTCTTAACGACAAAAAGCAAAAACGGGGAATCCCAAAATAATTTTTGACATTACCAAAGCACCAAGCATAGTACAACAAACAAGTAGTCGCAGTAGAACATATGATTTCAATTTTTTCTTTTCGTTTCAGCGCCACTTCTGTCTGATTCATACGTTTTGCTTTTGTACTTTTTGTGTTTACGTTTATTGTTGGTGTGTTGAATTTGAAATGAGAAGAGCCGAAACAAAAACGAAATGCCTGTGGTTGTTGCTCACAATTGTTGTTGTATCTACTGCGACTACTTGACTATTTTACTATGGCACCAACTGAATGTAAATTCATGTCAAAAACGGGGAATCCCAAAATATTTTTTTACATTACTAAAGCAACAAGTGAATGTAAATTCATTACAAAAATGGGGAATCCGAAAATAATTTTTTCATTACCAAGCAAATGTAAATTCATGTCAAATATTTAGAGGATGTTTTTGATATGTCAAATACTTGCTTTAGAAATTATTGAACCAAAATTGTTACAAAGAAAAAGATAAAATTATTATTTTGCATGAAAATTGCAGTATGGACCAAATGGTCCCTTAACCTAAGATTCGTAAGTTTTTTCTAACCTAACATCAGGGTTAAGCGTTTTTCTAATTTTGACGATTTTTTGAAAAACCCGTAAAAATGAGTTATTTTTTCGATTGGACGCTCCGTTTCCAAGATATTGGCATAACGTTTATATATTGCATTTTGGCGATTTTTGATTCGAGAAATTTTAGTTTTAGCGATTTTTTTAAAATAAAAGTGATGCCATATTCAAGACTTCCATAGGTTAAAGCCTACAACGGAGGTAAAAAAATCATTATTTTTGCGATTGGACGCACGGTTTCCGAGTTATAGCCATGTTTTTACCGATTTCCTTAATTTTGTGATTTTTTGAAAAATTGTTCCGTTCGAGTTGGACCACTATTTGAAAAACCCTTCGAAATATCCAAAAATACTTTATTTTTCGACTGGAAGTTCAGTTTCGGGGATATAGGAATTTTTTCTAAATTTTTCACATTTTCGATCATAACTAGGGATGGGATACCCTGGGTATACTTATACTTACCCTGGGTATATAAATTACTACTTACCATAATCTTCGGTGAATAATACACTTTATTGTGTTGTCACAAATTTATTTGTCTTACTTTCTGTTTGAAATAATTGGTTTTCTGAAAAGTCCTCATGTAACATTCAAATATAGTTTATCCCATCGAGCAAAGCTTCGTATTACAACACGAATACATAACTTTGTAACAAGTGTGTTTGTAACAGAATCTGAATTATGATTACGGTGACTAATACTTGAGTACGAATTCTAATATTGTACTTTTTATGAGTTGTATCTTCCATTTCAGATAAATGAGTTTTTAGAAATACTGAAATTGGTTACTACAACTTAATTTCTGTAGTAACAACTTGTATTAACAAGAACTAATTTCAATTTATCAATAACATCGACAAATAATTCTGCTGTATGATAATTATGGATTCTAATCAAAATATAGATTTTTTTCCAATGCCAGAATTTCTTTAAAACTAATCTTTTCGATGTGTGTAGGAAAGCAGGTTCTTCAAGGCCAAGAAAGACTATGACACCCGGTTGGAACGAAGTTCTTTACGCTATATTATGTACTAGTTAGTTCCAACGCGCCTGTTGAAAAATACTATAATTTAAATGGATCTTTAAGAAAAGATACTTTTTGTAAAATGATTAACTTTTTTTAAGAAATTTTTTATTTATTGAATGTTTTTTTTTAAAAAAAAGTATATTTTTAGGTCCTTTTTGTAAGAATATGTATCATATTTTCCAGAAAAGGGCATTTCTTTAATGAGAGGTACTTCTTTTATTAAAAGCTAATAGTTTTTTAAGAAAAGGTATAATTTTTAATAAGTAGTACTTTCTGTAAGAAAAAGCCTAAAAGTATGAATTTTTTACAGATATGTACTTTTGTAAGAACGGGTACTTTTTAGGAAAAGGTTATTTTTTACGAAAATTTACTTATTTTCAGAAATCTTCAAGAAAAAAAAGGTAACATTTTATTTTTAAGAAAATGTACTTTGAAGAAAAGGAATGTTTGTAAGAAAAGTTTTTTTTAAAGAAGGTATTTTTTTTTTGAAGAAAAGGGTTTTTTAAGAAATGGGGTTTTTTTTTAAAGAATTGGTCGTTTTTTCAAGAAAGTGTTATCTCAAGAAAAGTTATTTTGTTTTACATAAAAGGTACTCTTTAAAGAAAATGTAGTTTTTTAAGAAAGGCAATTTGTTGTAAAATAATGTACTTTTTTAAGATAATTACCTTTTTTAAGAAAATTTACTTTTTACTTTATTTTACTACTTCTTTTATTAAAAGCTAATAGTTTTTTAAGAAAAGGTATAATTTTTAATAAGTAGTACTTTCAGTAAGAAAAAGCCTAAGAGTATGAATTTTTTTTTACAGATATGTACTTTTGTAAGAACGGGTACTTTTTAAAGAAGTAGTACTCTGTTTAGGAAATGGTTATTTTTTAAGAAAATTTACTTATTTCCAGAAATCTTTCAAGAAAAAAAAGGTAACATTTTATTTTTAAGAAAAGGTACTTTGAAGAAAAGGAATGTTTGTAAGAAAAGATTTTTTTTAAAGAAGGTATTTTTTTTGAAGAAAGGGGGTTTTTTAAGAAATGGGTTTTTTTTTTAAAGAATTGGTCGTTTTTTCAAGAAAGTGTTATCTCAAGAAAAGTCATTTTGTTTTACATAAAAGGTACTCTTTAAAGAAAAGGTAGTTTTTTAAGAAAAGGCAATTTGTTGTAAAATAATGTACTTTTTTAAGAAAATTACCTTTTTTAAGAAAATTTACTTTTTTAAGCAAAGGTACTTCTTTAAGATATGGTATTTTTTTTAAGAAATGTACTCTGTTTAAGAATATGAGTAGGTATTTTTTTTTGAGAAAATTTACTTTTTTTAAGAAAACGTAAATATTTAAAAAATATTTATTTCTTTAAACTTCTTTCACTTTGGCTTTTCTAAGTTTACTTTTTATTCGGTTCAAAACCACAATATGTAATACACAGGCTCCACCTGGGAAATTTCCCATTAAACAACAAATTTCGCCTCATATGTTAGTCTAGACACAAACCAAACCAAAAATAAGAGTGTAAGAGTAAGTGTGTTGCCCAATATAATTCCATGCTCAGGGTTGTATTTCATGGATTTGCCAGTCTTGCACTTTGGCTTTTCTAAATTTACTTTTTATTTGGTTGAAAACTACATCTAATCTATATATATAAAATACAATGTTTGTATGTTTGTCCTCTATAGACTCTAAAACTATCCAACTGATTTGGCCCAAACCGGTTTCATTTGAAAGGGTATAGTCCAAATTAGGTTTTCGGCTATATATATTTTTGATATTTCAAATGGGCGTGGCCCCTCCCACATAAATTGAATAACATCATATATCTTGACTGATTTGGTCCAAACCGGTTTCAAAAAAATGTTTTGGGCAAAACGAAGTTTGCGTCGGGTCATATATATAAAATACAATGTTTGTATGTTTGTTCTCTATAGACTCTAAAACTATCCAACCGATTTGGCCCAAACCGGTTTCATTTGAAAGGTTATAGTCCAAATTAGTTTTTCGGCTATATATCTTTTTCATATTTCAAGTGGGCGTGGCCCCTCCCACATAAATTGAATATCATCATATATCTTGACTGATTTGGCCCAAACCGGTTTCAAAAAAATGTTTTGGGCAAAACGAAGTTTGCGTCGGGTCAACTATATGTTATAAACAGGCTCGACCTAAAAAACTTCCCGTTAAATCAAACCAAATCAAAAGTACCAAATATAGTGCATAATAATGGGTTGTAATAAAGTAGATAAAAAAAGTTGTTTAAAATTTTTTCATTTAGCTCCTATCCCGCAACGTGCGATAAGGAACTTCGTTCCAACAAATAGAACAAGGATACGCAAAGTTTGGCACAGCTATAACCTTTTCAATTCCCTTTCCAAACTAAAATTAATTTTGTAATAAATTCCCTAAATTTATTCTAGCAAGTACGACTGTCAGTGTGTCATAGTACATGTTTCTCAGAAAGTTAATTTTTAATTTTTTTGCACTACATCATTGTGCATTAATGTAAATTTACTTAAGTGTGAATTACTGCTAATTAATGCTGTATACGTATTCCAGTGTAATTCAATGCAAAACACCTTTGACTAGATCAACACACCGCATAGATGTTCAAGTTAAAATTCTTTGAATTTCTCTATTTAAAAATCCATTTAAATTTCAGCATAAGTTGTGCCGTTTGGCACTTTTAAAGTCTGTTCTCTCTCTATGTTCTTGTTCGCTGACTAAAAAGAGGCGATAAGAAATAATTTAACACGTTTTTTCCCTACACTAGCAACTGCAGAAACTTCATGGGTTCTTGTTTGCATTACTTGCCTGCAAAGGAAGTTTCTGAACTGCAACCCAATTTGAAGCACCAGCGATGACGATTTGTATTTCGCATATACAAGGTGGCGCAAAAGTAAACTTCCGATGTTTTTTGGCTGTAATTTAAAAAAATATGAAAACTTTGATTCATCTTGTGGATTATTTTTATTTGGTCTTTTAGTTTTTTTTACATCAAGTCGAGAATATGATGTCGTGTAAATGGCCGCCGCCACAGTTGATTGTCATTTGAGCCCTTTTTATGCCATTTTCCATCACTTTGGCCAAAACTTCCGGCGATAGGTCCTCACATTCTTGACGGATATTGTCTTTAAGAGCTGCAAGAGTCTGAGGCTTGTTGACATAAACCCGCGACTTTAAAAAGCCCCACAAGAAGACGTCTGGAGCGGTCAAATCAGGCGATCTTGCTGGCCAGTGCAAATCGCCAAAACGGGAGATTAGGCGCCCGGGAAATGCATACTTCAGCATATCGGTTGTGGCGAGTGCAGTGTGTGCCGTTGCAGCGTCCTGTTGGAACGACATGTTTTCCAATCCCAATTCATCAAGTTGCGGCAAAAAGAACTCGTTGATCATTGCTCTGTAGCGTGGCACGTCGTCTGGTCAATGTCGACGGCGCTTCCATGACATCCTCGGCTACAGCAGCAATATTCTCTGCAGAACGGCTACTCCGGGGTCTGCCACGCCTGGCAGCATCTCGTGTTGTGCCAGTCTCTTCGAGGCGAGCGGCTAAACGTCGCAGTGTTTCACCAGTAGGCGTTGGACGGCCAGGAAATCTGCGACGAAATTCACGTTGTGCCAAAGTCACCGACCGATTATTGGTCAAATAAATAGTCAGCAATATTCAGCGTTCTGGAGCAGTGTAGCGTAACATTGTTTATTAACGTGTATTTCGCATGTGTTTACTACACAAATGTCAAAACAGAACTGACATTAGGGGCCAATCGCAAAATTTATAGCATTTTCTGATAGAAGGATTACTTTTGCGCCACCTTGTAGTAGTAACAACTGATGTGTCTAGCATCGCTAGCGTTTCTCATTGTGTTTAATACCCCAAGTGATTGTAGCCACTGCTCGTGCATAATTATCACCATCTTCAGTGGTGGGTGAAAATAAAAATAATTTACATTGCCGCACGCCACGGTTTTCATTCACTCCATCGCCAGCAAGAAAAACGTTCGAATAGGCCAACATTACATAGATTTTAATGGCTAAAATAAAAATGTGCGATTTAAGCTAAACCACAACAAACCCGGCGATGCGATGAATAAATATCTTATGATGAATGAATGATTTGAATATAAACTATAAAACTAACATAAAAATTACTCTAAAATATAAATTATGAATACGTGCAGGCTGGGTAGCAGCAACATATTGCTACAAAACACACATGAATCTAATATAAACTTAGGATATTTATTGCAATTTCTTGGTAATTTTGACTTGCAACACCAACAGCAACAGCAGCAACAACATGTCGGAGAAATGCTGCTGTAAATCGTAGGATTTATTTGATATTCATATGAAATTGTAGCATTTCGTTGTCTAAGCCTTTTCTAAAAAAGGGAATTGCTGCTGGTTTACAAAAGCTCTTTCCCAGATTAATTTCAGATTTATATGTTTGTATTTATTAACAATATAATAATATGGCTAATAGTCATGATAAAACTCTTGCCGAATGAGAAAATTGTTAGGTGTAATGTAATAAATAAGAAATTTTAGACATCATCTAGCGGGAAACTATTCCTAGAACATAATCCTCTTAAGCGTTTTTATTATAATGCTTTGAGCATTTGAAATATTATGGAATTGCATTTGAATCTGGAATTGGATAGTACAACGAATTGAGAGAAGTTCTATAAAAAGTTCTTCAGATTGGTCGACGAACTTTTGGTATTATGTACAATAAATGTATGGAGTATGGAAAGCCACATCTTTTCCATATAAAATTTGAAGATTGGCGATTTTGAAATATTTTTTAAAAATGACTAAACAGAATAAATCGTCGCTGCGCCAACGAAAACAGCTATGTGTTTTTTATTAACATTTCAGGACAATTATTGTTGGGACATTTGTTCTACAACTCTGTCTTTCTCAGTACCAGAAACTTCGAAGCTGATGCAAATATCAAGAAACAGCTGCGTGAGCGTATGTGTAAATACAGGGTGGAGCGCGGTAATTTGCTTATTTGGGAATGAAATAAACAAATTATGAACCTTAGAAACATTTAATTTATATTTTAATTATATTGAACAGTAAGGGAATTTTTAAATTACATGATTTTAAATAGTGTATCTGGCAAATGTCGACCTTCGCTATCCACACAGTGCTGCATACGTTTTCTGAACGTAAACGAAAAGCACGCTGCGATGCAATGATCGAGTGCGCATTTGAAAAATACCCTTCAACTCAAAATGACCTCTCCTCACGTGTCCAATGCATGATGGCAACTGCAAGGCAGACGAATACAATTCTCCCGTCAGGCACTGAAAGCCACGCATACTCTCCACTGTCTTCGACCAACAGTGCCACTAGAGCCTGCAGTGCAAATTACCGCGCTCCACCCTGTACAAATGGTTTTCGATTGTGCAATAAAATTTTTTTCATAAAATTATCTTTTAATACAGAGTTACGCTCATCGCTGACTCACTGATTAACTGACTCTGTCACACTTTTTGAACACTTCTATATATATTCACACAAAATAAACGAAAAATAAACGCAAAAACGAAAAAAAACGAAAAAAAACCAAAAATTCGAAATAAATAAAAAACGAAAAAAAAAACAAAAAATGGCATAGATTGTTGTGCCACTTTTAGTTGGAAGATCCATTTTCCATTTGCTATGCTATACATACATATATTCACTATACATAATTCACTATTCATACACTTGCAAGTCAAGTGAAGGTGTATATTGAATCGAACCCACAGCTGGGAAGATTATTGAATGACCAGAGACAGTTCACACGTAACGTAGTTTTCAAAGAAGTTCTTCTTTAAATTTTCTTCAAAAAAAAATCTTAATAAAGTACCTTGTTTTAAAAGAAAAATTATATTCTCTTTAATTTTCTTTAAAAATGTAAAATTTTCTTTAAAAAAATGATTCTTCTTAACAAAAAAGAATCTTTTCTAAACAAAAAGACATCTTACACTATTACCTTTTATTAAAAATCGATTAAAATTAAAGCGTGTTCGACGGGCGCCATAGGCGCGTTCCAATCCACTAGTACATAACCATTTTCGTTGGCGCAGCGACGAAGTACAGATTAATATGCAAAGTTCTCCTCTTTGCCACACTTGACTTTCATAATGTAACTAAATGGTGTTTTTTCTTTGCTTATATAGTACTTACAATAGAGTTAACTGCAAACGAGCTGTCATACTGGCTCACTTTTTGACGCTTATGATCAGTATACTCTGGCAAATTATCGTGCATAAATTTGGGCTTGAACAAAGCTACATAACACAGTGACACAAATGAAAGGCCTCAACCAAACCAAAAAATTGCGAAAGTACTTGGACGTGGTATCACAAACCCCTGCTCGGTTTTGCCCCTATACGTAAAAAGTTTTTTTTTACAGGCCGAAGAAAATTTTGGATATGGGTCAGGGCCCTGTTTTAGATTTTACTTCAATAAAGATTAAATAGCTTGAAATAGTGGATTACAACCTTTGAAAATATTGTAGCTATTTTCCCATTTCGCAATTCCCTCTAATATATTTCTAAGGAAAAGAACACTATTAATTGATTATTTCACGAAACGTCATGAAAAATTGCATATATTTTATATGTTTTGACATTTCTTGCCTAACGGTAAATAAATTGCGGTAGCTGTCTTCAAAAGAATTATAGCTTATAAATTTCTTGGTAACTTTTCCAAATACACTAATCAACAAAAATTATATTTAGAACTCCATAATTAATGTAGAAATGCTGCTTTTAACCATATTCTTTAAATTTTCACCTATATGTATTCAATATTATACACATTACAGATTGATATCTTCTACAAAGTTGAACAAGACGCAACCCTGCTCCCAAGCTTAATTCAGCAATAATTTCCTTATCGCCGAAGTTTTCTTTAACAGCAACCCCTTTGACCTCTCTTTTGGCGCTGCCGCTGATCAATGGTGTCCTTCCTGGTCGTTTTGTGTTTCAATATTGGCCACCCTATTTTATAAAATTGTCAATGACACAGCGATATGTTTTCAATCGCCTCGAAATTTCCCGATTGGACAGCCCTTCGTCATGATAATCTTAAATTTTTCCCCTTTCTTCTTTACTTGGGTACTTTCCTCCAGGTATTCTTTATAAATTATTTTTTTTTTAATTTGACCTACTTTAATTTTAAAACAATAAAATATCAACCAAATACAACTCACTTCTGTTTAAATTCCTATTTACTACTGTTCGAATTCGGGTTCTTTTCCATGTTGCCTTTATATATATTTCGCACCAGAAATATAAAAAACAACGTCACTTTTCATTTAACATGTAAAAGAGATGGAATGGTTACATTCTCTGACATAATATACCTAATGACACATATATGCATTAAAATTTTACACCAAAAACCCAGTGCATTGAGAGTACCGAGAAAAAATATATTGCCTTTATAATTATTTCGCTGAGTGTATACATGCTGAAAAATCTGTCGTTTTTTGTTGTTTGAATACAAATATAACGTGTATTTGGAGCTTATACTTGTGCCCAAACACACTGTGTTTGCTATTCAATATTCCATGTTTGAGACACAATGATTAATATGTTATAGTATATGTGTTTGCGACCCAAATATATCTTTGTTTGTGATACAAATACAGATGTGTTTGTTGCACTATTTATGCTCTCCCGAGTGCAAGAGAATTAAAGAGGGACAACGAGACAGCCTATTTTGTAATTGTGTGTTGGCATTATTCTCGTGGCCGTCGGTGGTGCAATGGTTAGTGTGCGCGGCTCTTGTACATGAGATCCTGGGTTCGAACCCTGCTCTGACCTCCTAAAATTTCTTTCGGCGACGGTCACCTCGCATAGTGACGGCGACACTATCGAGTATATAGCCATGAAAAAAGCTTCTCAAAAATACCGTTCGGAATCGGTGTAAAACTGTAGGTCCCAATCAGTGAGTGAAAACTGGAAAGCGCACAGCTCAGTGATTGTGAGAAGTTCTCCCCGGTCCCTTCATGGGATGTAATCGGAAACCATTTATTTTTTATTATTCTCTCAGTCAGTGATTCATCAACATTCCTGAATGGTCGTGTAAATTCCAGATGAAGTCAGTGTTTCTTCTTTTGGATGATGTATTGCGTTGTAGTTTTATGTATTCAGTCGTCAATGGTTCATCGGACTGAGGATATCAAAAGCTTGATTCGTGAAAAAGGAATAAACAAAGGGTCGAATGGTTAAATGGTTTGTGATATTACTTTGGTTTTTGTGTATGTGTTTCGTATATATGTATGTGAGTGTGCCACCAAAGTGAGAAACGATTTTGTGGAATGAAACTGGAAGCCCTTTTACTGACCGACCCTGAAAACCGAAAGGAAAATCGGAATCGGTGAAATATAATCAAAAAAATTCACATGTATTGATTACATGAACTTGGTTTGTATAAAAGTATATTGTTTATGTACCACCGTATAGTGATAAATAGCGCATAGTTGAAACCTTCTGAAAACAAAAACGTGAGAGACAACAAAGCAGATTTTCATTTAATGAAATAAAAACCAAATTTTGCCTTCAATGCAAGTAAATCTAAAAGGGCCCGTTTCAAATCTTCTAATTTGTTGTATTAATTATTTATAAATGTGGATTTATATTAATAAAATTAATTCCAATAATCAATAAAAATATTTATATTCAAATCAAAGAATAATTCGTCTAAATATTATTACGTTTGGGAGGAAATACGCATATGTTTCCGCGTAAGTATATGGACGCTTCCACGTAAGTCTATGCATGTTTGGGATTAACAATGCATATGTGTTCACGTAAATGCATTCATGTTTGCCAGTGAACATGCCACTGTTTGCATTTAAATACAAGTGAGTTTGGGACTCGCAAACATGTGAATGTTTGAAGTATGTTCCAAACTCATATGTGGTTCCTGCAGCATATGTTTGGAAGAATATGTTACAGGGGCAGTTTTTTCAGCCTGTACTGTTGCTTTACCGCCATGAAAGAGAAATATCAAAATGCCCCCTGAAATTCCAATTAGTGACTCTTATGCTACCCCTCTGAAGCATCGTAATATGTGACTTGTGTCCCAGGGTCGTAAGTCATTGTATAAAACACGAATTATATTATAGACGACTTCGTGATTTTTATGGTGCACGTATTCGTCCATCCGAGCAAGGTATCCGGCGAAATGTGGATATTTTTCATACAGTGTTGCCACTTTCTGGAGAAATTGCATTACTGCTTGGTTATTTAATGAATAAAAATAAATAAAATGGAACAATTTCAAACTTATTGAATAATTTTTGGATAGTGATATCTGTGGACGTTTGACAAAACAACCTCTTTCTAAAACAGCAATTTTAAAGGAGAGCGAAAAAGCTTTTTAAATACCTCAAAACTATTTTTAAAAAATTATTGGTAAAAATGTAATATTAAAATGGAATTAATTTTTGCCAGTTATTTTTTAAAAATAGCTGTGTGGTATTTAAAAAGCTTTATCGTTCCTCTTTAAAATTGCTGTTTTAGAAAGAGGTTGTTTTGTCAAAAGTCCACAGATATTTTTGTACAATTTTTGTGTAATTTTACTTGTCAGAACATGTCATGTGTTGACACATTTAAATTTCCATTTCCATAACACTTTTGATAACTCCGTCATAAGCCCGGTATTCCGATTTTGTGAAATTCTTGTTTCCATGTTTCATGAACCGAAAGTTTCGATAATTTTCATTTAATTTATACTCAGCTCTACGAAAATTTCCTAGGCAAAATCAATTACAGGGCTGTTACGCCAAAGTTATTTCGTACAAAAACAATTGGTTGTGACCGGAATTTTGTACATTTCGATTATTTTAACAAACAAAAGTAATACCACATGCGGTCAAAATAAAATGGAGTGGTAGAGGACTAATCAATGAAAAATTTGGAAGGTAGATAAGATAGGTGATAACTCTCCGCAACCAAAATTTTACGTTTAGAGATAAATGACAAAACTGCTTACGAATATTTTGCATGAACAGAAGATGGGGATATAATATCTCCGTTTGCAGGGAAACATATACAGATCTGTTTTAGGTTGACCAGAAACATGCCAATTTTACTTACTGTATTTAAAATGTTGTTCGATGAATACTGATGGTATTTCTTAGTGTGTTCTTGTGGGAAATTTTCGCCGTCATATATATTTCATTTTATTGGTCTCGAAATATAGGATATATAACAATGTGGAACACAAACAAAAAATTACATGAGGTATCAGGGGACGCCCGGTTGGAATGATGCTCCTTCCGCTATATATTATGTACTAGTTACTTCCAACACGCCTAAGGTGCCCGTTGAAAAAGACGACAATTTACATGGATCTTTAAGAAAATATACTTTTTGTAAATGATAAAATTTTTAAGAAAAGTTTTTGTTATACAATGTACTTTTTAAAAAAAATGTATATTTTTAGGTTTTTTTAAAGAATATGTATTATATTTTCCCGAAAAGGTAAATTTTTAAAGAGATATACTTCTTTTATTAAAAGCTAATGTTTTTTTTAAGAAAAGGTACTATTTTTAAGAAGAAGTACTTTCTGGAAGAAATTGTCATAAGAGAATGCATTTTTCTTTTTACAAAGAAGGTCTTTTTTGAGAACAGGTACTTTTTAAAGAAGTGCTACAATTTTTAGGAAAAGTGTATTTTTTAAGAAAATGTTCTTATTTTAATAAAGGTTACTTATCTCAAGAAAAGAAATGGTATTATTTTATATTTAAGAAAAAGTACTTTTTAAGAAAGGACATTTTTGTAAGAAAAGGTATTTTTTTAAGAGAAGGTATTTTTTTGAAGAAAAGTTATTTTTTTTAAGAAATGGGATTTTTTTTACAATTGGTCCTTTTTTCAAGAATAGGTAAATTTTTAAGAGTAGGTGCTTATCTCAAGGAAAGTTATTTTGTTTCACAAAGAAGGTGCTCTTTAAAGAAAATGTAGATTTTTAAGAAAAGGCAATTTGTTTCAAGAAAATTTACATTTTTTAAGAAAAGATACTTATTTAAAAAAAATTACTCTTTTTTTTAGAAAAGGTACATTTGTAAGAAAATTTACTTTTTTTAAGCAGAGGTACTTCTTTAAGATAAGGTATTTTGTGTTTAAGAAAATGGACTTTGTTTAAGGAAATGGACTTTATGTGTATTTTTTTTTTTATAAAATTTCCTGTTTTTTAAGGAAAGGCCCTTATTTACGAAATTTTCTTTTTTTAAACTTGTTTCGTTTTTCCTTTCTAAATTTACATTTTATTAGGTTCACAACTGCAAGATATACTAAATTTGGGTTACAGGCTCCACCTAGAAAACTACCCATTAAACAAGAAATTTCCCAACATATGTTAGTCTAGACAGAAACCAAAGTAAAAGTACCTAATATACAGGGTGGGCCAAATAAGACTACAAATATAAAATACGTATAACTCTTGTAATAATATTTTTTTATTACTTTTTTTTATATATTAAATACATTTCGTGGAAATTTATGGGGAGACTATGTTGAAATATGACATCAGGGAAAAGTCCATAGTTTCCCTCGATATAAACATAGGCTCTTTTAAGCACGTTTTCCGCAACACCACGAAATGTTTCTGGCTGCAGGCTCAGTATTTCGTCTCGAATATTCCGCTTTAGCTGTCCAATTGTCTCTGGCTTATTGACATACACTTTAGTGACTCTTATGCTACCCCTCTGAAGCATCGTAATATGTGACTTGTGTCCCAGGGTCGTAAGTCATTGTATAAAACACGAATTATATTATAGACGACTTCGTGATTTTTATGGTGCACGTATTCGTCCATCCGAGCAAGGTATCCGGCGAAATGTGGATATTTTTCATACAGTGTTGCCACTTTCTGGAGAAATTGCATTACTGCTTGGTTATTTAATGAATAAAAATAAATAAAATGGAACAATTTCAAACTTATTGAATAATTTTTGGATAGTGATATCTGTGGACGTTTGACAAAACAACCTCTTTCTAAAACAGCAATTTTAAAGGAGAGCGAAAAAGCTTTTTAAATACCTCAAAACTATTTTTAAAAAATTATTGGTAAAAATGTAATATTAAAATGGAATTAATTTTTGCCAGTTATTTTTTAAAAATAGCTGTGTGGTATTTAAAAAGCTTTATCGTTCCTCTTTAAAATTGCTGTTTTAGAAAGAGGTTGTTTTGTCAAAAGTCCACAGATATTTTTGTACAATTTTTGTGTAATTTTACTTGTCAGAACATGTCATGTGTTGACACATTTAAATTTCCATTTCCATAACACTTTTGATAACTCCGTCATAAGCCCGGTATTCCGATTTTGTGAAATTCTTGTTTCCATGTTTCATGAACCGAAAGTTTCGATAATTTTCATTTAATTTATACTCAGCTCTACGAAAATTTCCTAGGCAAAATCAATTACAGGGCTGTTACGCCAAAGTTATTTCGTACAAAAACAATTGGTTGTGACCGGAATTTTGTACATTTCGATTATTTTAACAAACAAAAGTAATACCACATGCGGTCAAAATAAAATGGAGTGGTAGAGGACTAATCAATGAAAAATTTGGAAGGTAGATAAGATAGGTGATAACTCTCCGCAACCAAAATTTTACGTTTAGAGATAAATGACAAAACTGCTTACGAATATTTTGCATGAACAGAAGATGGGGATATAATATCTCCGTTTGCAGGGAAACATATACAGATCTGTTTTAGGTTGACCAGAAACATGCCAATTTTACTTACTGTATTTAAAATGTTGTTCGATGAATACTGATGGTATTTCTTAGTGTGTTCTTGTGGGAAATTTTCGCCGTCATATATATTTCATTTTATTGGTCTCGAAATATAGGATATATAACAATGTGGAACACAAACAAAAAATTACATGAGGTATCAGGGGACGCCCGGTTGGAATGATGCTCCTTCCGCTATATATTATGTACTAGTTACTTCCAACACGCCTAAGGTGCCCGTTGAAAAAGACGACAATTTACATGGATCTTTAAGAAAATATACTTTTTGTAAATGATAAAATTTTTAAGAAAAGTTTTTGTTATACAATGTACTTTTTAAAAAAAATGTATATTTTTAGGTTTTTTTAAAGAATATGTATTATATTTTCCCGAAAAGGTAAATTTTTAAAGAGATATACTTCTTTTATTAAAAGCTAATGTTTTTTTTAAGAAAAGGTACTATTTTTAAGAAGAAGTACTTTCTGGAAGAAATTGTCATAAGAGAATGCATTTTTCTTTTTACAAAGAAGGTCTTTTTTGAGAACAGGTACTTTTTAAAGAAGTGCTACAATTTTTAGGAAAAGTGTATTTTTTAAGAAAATGTTCTTATTTTAATAAAGGTTACTTATCTCAAGAAAAGAAATGGTATTATTTTATATTTAAGAAAAAGTACTTTTTAAGAAAGGACATTTTTGTAAGAAAAGGTATTTTTTTAAGAGAAGGTATTTTTTTGAAGAAAAGTTATTTTTTTTAAGAAATGGGATTTTTTTTACAATTGGTCCTTTTTTCAAGAATAGGTAAATTTTTAAGAGTAGGTGCTTATCTCAAGGAAAGTTATTTTGTTTCACAAAGAAGGTGCTCTTTAAAGAAAATGTAGATTTTTAAGAAAAGGCAATTTGTTTCAAGAAAATTTACATTTTTTAAGAAAAGATACTTATTTAAAAAAAATTACTCTTTTTTTTAGAAAAGGTACATTTGTAAGAAAATTTACTTTTTTTAAGCAGAGGTACTTCTTTAAGATAAGGTATTTTGTGTTTAAGAAAATGGACTTTGTTTAAGGAAATGGACTTTATGTGTATTTTTTTTTTATAAAATTTCCTGTTTTTTAAGGAAAGGCCCTTATTTACGAAATTTTCTTTTTTTAAACTTGTTTCGTTTTTCCTTTCTAAATTTACATTTTATTAGGTTCACAACTGCAAGATATACTAAATTTGGGTTACAGGCTCCACCTAGAAAACTACCCATTAAACAAGAAATTTCCCAACATATGTTAGTCTAGACAGAAACCAAAGTAAAAGTACCTAATATACAGGGTGGGCCAAATAAGACTACAAATATAAAATACGTATAACTCTTGTAATAATATTTTTTTATTACTTTTTTTTATATATTAAATACATTTCGTGGAAATTTATGGGGAGACTATGTTGAAATATGACATCAGGGAAAAGTCCATAGTTTCCCTCGATATAAACATAGGCTCTTTTAAGCACGTTTTCCGCAACACCACGAAATGTTTCTGGCTGCAGGCTCAGTATTTCGTCTCGAATATTCCGCTTTAGCTGTCCAATTGTCTCTGGCTTATTGACATACACTTTGTCTTTTAAATATCCCCATAAAAAAAAAGTCGGACTCAGTTAAATCTGGCGAACTAGGTGGCCAAGGGAAATCAGAATTTTTTGAAATCAAAGGTTCGCCAAAAATAGCGTATTGCAGTCGTTGTTGGTGGTCCTGCGGAAGCACAGCTTGCACAATTTAAATTTTGTAGGGATGCATCTTAAGATTTAACTTTAAAATTCTCCGCAATGTTGATCGGGAAATGCCCAACTGGCTGGAATGACGACGAGTTGAGACAGATGAATCATTTGCAGCACTTTGCCGCACAGTTACCACATTGTCTTCAGTACGAATATATCGATGGCGACCTCTTCCAGGACAGTCGGCCACTGAACCCAGTTCCTCAAAACGGCTGATCAAATTCTTTATCATGAGGGCTGTGGGAGCTAATCTTAAATTAAAATGTTGACGATACCTTCGCTGCGTCATAACTATTGACCTTTGAATAGAATAAAAAAAAAACGATAATTTTAACACGTTGTTGTGTGCTTGTGTGCAAAGAAAAAAACACAATTATGTTAGAAAACAAAAAAGGGATTCGGGTTTAACATTGGTAGGTCTTATTTGGCCCACCCTGTAGTTGATAATACTGGGTTGTAGCATAATAGTGTAAAAACAAAGTTCATTCATTTTTTCCCATTTAGCCCCCATCCCACAACTTCGTTCCAAAAATAATAGGGTTCTGACAGCGGATTCTTGTCGACCGGATAAAAAAACATACGTTTATCGTCATTTTGGAAGTTTACGTCTGTGTTTTTTTAAGAGGAGGGGGTGAAATTTATCCCTTTTGCACACTCTTATGATGAATCGGCATAGGAAACCATGTTATCGTTATGTTTTAGTTATAGGTGGTGTTCAGGAGTTTTATGTAGAAATTTAGGAGAAACATTTTTTGGAACACTTTAATTACATACCTCCTCATTATATGGGTCTTTTTGTTCTTTTTGTGTAAAAGGGTAAAAAAGACACCTGAAATAGGGGTATAATGGGTTAAAATGTACTACAAAAATGTTCCTCATAAAATTCTACTATAAGTTTCTTACACCAACGCTCAAAATTCAACTTGAATGTCAAAAATAGGTCAAAAATTAAAATCCATTTAAGGGTTAATTTCGTACTAATGCCGTGTTATCCCACAAAACTGCGTTTTAGTGCGTTGGTCTGTACGGAAAAAATAGTACACCTTAAATGTAAGGATAACATGGTTTCCTATGCCGATTCATCATAAGAGTGTGCAAAAGGGATAAATTTTAACCCCCCCTTAATGTGCAAAAGGGGGAAAATTTCACACCCCCCCCCCTTAAAAAAACTCAGACATAAAGTTTCAAAAAGCCGATATGTGTATTTTTGTGTATACCAGAATCCGTTGTCAGAACGTACTGTGTAATTTGTTTTTGTAAAGTTTTTACGATTTTTCATTAATTTTAGTTTTGCGAGAAAATTACTTAAAAATTAAATAAACTAATAATTATATGTTTTTCTCTGATTTTGGGAAAGAATGTTGCTAATAAACAACTAAAATGTTTAAACTAAATTTAGTATAAATTATGTTACACCGGCTCTGTCTACAACACCATAAATAATAGGCAACAACTTCCAATGTCTGCAATGAAACTCTGGAGTAAAGTTTGCGTGTAAATTAAGAATTTCATGTACAAAATTATTAAAAACAATTCATTAAACTTATACATTTTATAATACAAATTTATATTAAATAGACGGACATATGTATATGTGTGCATTAGGGTGTTCCATTTTATAAGTTGTGTCAGAAATTTCTTCACAGAAGGCTAAGCTATACGTAAGCTAAACGTAATGATACTGTTTTTTTCAATTACACTGTACAAAAGTGGGTTTCGGGCCTCTACCAAACCAAAAAATTGTGAAAGTACTTGGACGTGGTATGACAAAACACTGCTCGGTTTTGCCCCTATACGTAACAATTTGTTTGGCGTAGAATACGTCTTACCTTACGGTATAGGGAGTCATGTCAGATTGTTATTGTTGTAATCTTTATTTCATTGATTATGAGGAAACGGCGAGATAACTTTTTTTAAAAATTTTTTTGTAGGTAAATGAAGATGTTATCTTTCGCTTGATATACATTTCATATTGGTTGATATCTCCCTAATATTTAAATTTCTCAAATGAAAATTGTTTAAACACATACACTCAAACATATGTGTGGTGTTTGGTTGAGTGTTTGAGTTTGTAGCGTGAACACAAACTATGCTGCTGTTTCAGTGTGGACACAAACCTTCGGCTGTTGTTTTGATTGATGAAATATTGAAATTTCGTATATTTACTTATGTATTTAAGTGAAACAAAATGTTAAATGTGAATTTGAATTAACATGGATATATAATTATAAAAAATATAAATCAAATTGATTTGCGTCTGTTATTTATCATTTATCCTTACTCTTTTAATTTAAAAACATATTTATCCTATTTTTTCTACCATAAGCTAATGTATATTATCAAAAGTAACTATCAAATAAATAAATTAATTTGCTTATGTTATTTATCATTTATTGTTATATATGTTTTCTGTCTTATCGGATGGCGTATTCTACGTTAAACTTAATGGCCGTGTCTCTGACACAGCCTGCAGGGACAGTCCGTGGCCGAAGGCCTCGGACAACTGTCTGCTGTATTTTTTTTCAAGGCCGAAGAAAATTTTGGATTTACTTCAATAAATCCTAAACAGCTTGAAATAGTGCATTACAACCTTTGACAATATTGTAGCTATTTTCGCATTTCACAACTCCCTCTAATATATAGTTGTATAACTTTGGAGAACAGTATTACATTCCTGTGTCAATAGTATAGAAATTATAAGCGAAAATTTTAAATTTCTGAATTGGTACAATTATTTTGGAACCCAATATGTCAGCTTTGTGCATTAGTGTATTCAACAGTATTGTTAAGTATATTAAGCACTACAACTTTGTAGAAGATATCAATTTGTAATTTGTTTACTATTGAATACATATAGGTCAATATTTAAAGAATATGATTAAACGCAGCATTTCTACATCAATTATGGAGCTATAAATATAGTTTTTGTTGATTAGTGTATTTAGAAAAGTTATCAAGAAATTTATAAGCTACAATTCTTTTGAAGACAGCTACCGCTACTTATTTAACGTTAGGCAAGAAATTTCAAAACATATAAAATATCTGAAATTTTTTATGATGTTTCGTGAAATAATCGATTAACCGTGTACTTTTCCTTAGACATATATTAGAGGGAATTGTGAAATGAGAAAATAGCTACAATAATGTCAAACGTTGTAATGCAATATTTCAAGCTGTTTAGGATTTATTGAAGTAAAATCTGATATAGGGCCTTGACGCACATCCAAAATTTTCTTCGACCTGTAAAAAAATTGTTACGTATAGGGACAAAACGGAGCGGGGTTTTGTGATACCACATCCAAGTACTTTCACAATTTTTTGGTTTGGTTGAGGCCCGAAACAAATTCCTTTCATTTGTGTCATAGAGTTACCCACAAGCTGAAAAATTTGTATTCTTTTGTTGTTTGTATGCAAATATAACGTGTATGTAGCTTGTATCAAATATAGTATACTTGTGTCCAAACACATTTTGTTTGTTATTCAACATTACATTTTGGAAACACAATGACTAATAGTTTGGAATACATATTTTCGTGACCAAATTGAGGCTTTGTTTAGTGATATTTGCTGAAAACAAAAACGTTGTAGACAACAAAGAAACAAAAAAGCAGCAGATCTTCAATTCATGAAAACCATACTTGCCAACCTGTACATGGTTCCTGCAATATGTTACTGGGACCGTCTTTGCCGTCAGGCATACAGCGTAGAACCTTTGGTATACAAATTGACAATAGGTAAAACCTGCAGGATATTTTGTTATAATATTAAGAATTTTCTTTCTATATTTAGCACCGATTGGGGCTGATTTTACCTGAAGCATAGCCACCATATTCAGTGAGAAGTGATAAGTTATAACCTTATATTGTAGAGATACTGCCATTTCTGACACACTTGGGTCTCGACAATAAATATATTATTTTATATAAATTCAAAATATCGAAATTGGCCTCAGGCCAGCGACTATTATAAATTGGATCAATGATTCCAATGAGTAAATATACGTTTACTCAATTTAAAAAAAAAAACAAGAATTACAAGCACCCTATTGAGAATACATATAACTACAATGTTTAATGGTATGTAAAGTCGTCATGCATATAGAAATGTTGTTTTGTATTGCCAGAAATATTTTTGCTAAAGAGTCTACCATAAAAAGTTGCAACAAACAAACTGCCAAATGTAATTAACAAATTTGTTAAAGTCACAGGCATGAAAATACAATTTATTATTGTAAAATTGTTAAAATGTTGTGGCTAAGCCTAAATATTGTATTCAAAGCAAATCAAATAGATGTGAATGATACTGATACCGAGTCGGGAATTTCAAGTGTAACAGAAACTCATTATTTTTCTACACTGAACAAAAAAAAAATGTAGGAGGCGAACTTTAAAATATTTTCGTGTTACTTCAATTTTTAAGCGGATTAAGCACGAAAGACAATACGACCAGAAGAAAAAAAAATATTCCAAAAATTGGTTCACTACATCTTCTAAAGGGTGTCTCGGTACGAATGCAGTGTTTTTCATTTAAACAAAACACGCGTATTTTGTGAGATAGCTACTCTTTTCATGAAATTTTCCATGACTTTTTAACATGTGGCTGTATCTCACCGATGACGTGTTGGATCTCAGATTTGTGTTCAGGAATTGTTTCTGGTTTTCACAAAACCCCAAAGAAAGAAATCGCACGGCGTTAAATCGCATGATCTTGGTGGCCAGTTGACATCAGAATGTCTTGAGATAATTTGTTCTGGAAATCGTTGCTGCAATAAATCGATTGTTTCATGCGCGGTGTGGCAGGTGGCGCCGTCTTACTGAAACCACGTATCGTCAAAATCCATGCCGTGTACTTGAGAAAAGAGCAGCTATCCCTCTCTCCACGTTCTCTTGATGACGACGAGGTAGTAGGCCATTTCATGGAGTTAGAGTTGCTTTTGTAATTTACTCTTTGGTTGGACATAATATGGACAGAAATAAAAGAGAATGCGTATTTTCGTTCGATGAAAACAACATAAAATATAATTTAGCTGTCATTAGTATCAATCAGACACTATTAAAACTTAGTTTACTGCATTGTCTAACATATCTATGTCTTCTTTGGTCTCTCTTTCTACATCATTTCCCTAGTACATTTTGGATCGGCTGTGCCATAGAAAACCCCATGGTTCAGGCAACAAGAACTCGGTTATCATGTTCCTGTAACGAGTGTCGTTTACAGTCTCATCTTCAAAAATGTAAGGCCCAATCTGCAGGCAATCTTCCTACTGGTCGAAATCTTGGTCGTTCTATTTTTTGATGTTGTTCGAGTACGTCATCTAATACGGTTCGCACTGATTCATTCTGATCCAATCTACTAACATGTCCTAGCCAGCAAACACGCGCTATTGGAAGGAAGTTCTTTATCGCACGATGCGGGATGGAGGCGAAAAAAATTAACTATATTGGTACTTTTGCTTTGGTTTGTTACTAGACGAACATATGTTGGGAATTTCTTGATTAATGGGAAGTTTTCTAGATGGAGTCTGTAACCAATATTTAGGATATATTGTAGTTTTGAACCCAATAAAAAGTAAATTTAGAAAAGCCAAAGTGAAAGAAGTTTAAAATAAGAAAATTTTCTTAAATAAGTGCCTTTTCTTAAAAAATGTAAATTTTCTCAAAAAAAATACCCATCCAATTTCTTAAAAAAATATCTTAAAGAAGTTCCTTTGCTAAACATAAAGGAAATTTTCAAACAAAAAGTACCTTTTCTTAAAGAAAGTAATTTTTTTAAATACGTAGCTTTTCTTAAAAAAGTAGTTATTTAAAACAAATTTCCTTTTCTTAAAAAAATACATTTTCTTTAAAGATTACGTTTTTTGTGAAACAAAATAACTTTTCTTGAGATAAAAGTACCTACTCTTAAAATTATACGTATTCTTGAAATACCCATTTCTTAAAAAAATTCTTCAAAAAAATACCTTCTCAGGATCAAAAGGATCAGAAGTAAAGAAATAAAAATCCCATTTCGACAAACTGCATTTAGGTAAGTGTCTGATCCATAATGGACGGCTGAAGGTAAAATGCAAATCTACGGTGGACTGGGCTTGCTTTCTGCCACCGGTATGTTGACAATGGAAATGTGAAATGGGAATGGGAAATATAAAACACCCTATTTGTTGACTACCCCCAAACGTTATAAGGACCACAATTTACGGACATGCACGTTGAATGTTATAACACTATACAGATCCGATGCCACTATCCAACTGGCAGAGGTCGTCGAGAATTATAAGGCTGACATTACTGCCATCTGGGAGATGCGATGTACAGGTCATCGGATATGTAGTTGGCAAACGACAGCGACATCTAACGCCTAGGTTCCACCCCGTGAGTGATCGGCTAGCCACCAGCCGTACAAAAGCAAAATACGTTAACATATCGCTAATATGTGTAGATGTCCCGACAGAAGAAAAGACGATAACCCCAAGGGCATGTTCTCTAAGCGCCTAGAAGAAATATACGACCGCTGGTCTGGTCATGACATAAAGTTTGCCCTATGTGATTTTAATGATAAAGCGGTCAGGGAAGATTTATTATTTTATTCCGATATCAGATTGAGACTGCTAGATTTTGACGCGGTCAAAGCATGGTTGTCAGTAGTACGAGATTCCAACATAAATACATCCCCAAGGCTGCTTGGATATCCCCAGATCAACACAGTGAGAACCAGATTGATCACATGGTAATTGATGGAAGGCACTCTGCTAGTACGTGTTATTCGAGAGAGATAGCCGCGGCCTATGCAAAGAGGCTGAATCAGCTACTGGCGTGGAGCGAACCCCGCCTCATGATCCTGTAGCGATGTGGAAGTACATTTCCCACTCTACAAAAACTGCTGCGGAGACCGTACTTGTTTATGAAACCCGCTTAAAGACAATGGTAAGTGATGAAAAGAACGCTGTACTTTTGACAATGACTAAGCCAGATGCAACGCGAGCTGCGGCGGAGCGATGTACGGAGAAGGGTAGAGAAGAAACCGGTTTATTCAGAAGAAATGACGGATGTGGGAAAAGCTCAAGAGTCAGCGAATTAAATCTTACAGAACAAAGATTAAGGTCCGTAAATTCTACCGAAAAGTACAAAGCCAAACCAACGGCCACAGGTCAGGGGCCCCCTATTGGATATGAAGATATCAAATCCATGCTTCACTTTTCTCATTATTTTGTTTTTAGGCTTGTTGGAAAGGTCTTTGGGAGACCTTTCAGAATATTAAAAAAAATCAAAAATTTAAAAGTGAAAAAGTGATTCTGAAAGGTCTCCCGACCACTGGTTCAGAAATTAGCAATTTTACCGTAGTACCTTCCGACCTCCAATTCGAAAATTTTCAAACCGCTGCCATTTCGCCCCCATGCAGTCTACTACTGCAGTCTTCTCGAGAATCAAGAAGGAATCAGACAAAGTTAATGGTTTCGACATGAAGAACCAAATAAATATTTTTTGCGATGGTTGGTTGGTTGAAAAAAGGCTGCAAGACAGCACGGTGTCTAGCACACTTAGGCTAGAGAAGCGCATTGTGATGCCAGCAGTTTCTTCCATAGCAACTATTGACTAGTCGTCCACCCAATTTGCCCTTTCAATAAATTTGTCTATATGACATACAGGAATATCCTGTAGGGCTACGGTGCTCACTAAATATGTTCCGAATATCCTACTTCTCAGTCCTGCCAGAGCAGGGAAATCCAAGAGAAGGTGTTTCGTCGTTTCCTCGTCCTCTTCCATGCAGCATCTACAGAGAGTGGAGTTTCTATGTCCCAATCTTAGGGCGTGTTTTCCTACAACACAATGTCCCGTAACTGTTCCTATCATTGTGGATAACCTGCCTCTCGGCAAGTTAAGTAGTTGCCTAGTCCTCTTCCTGACCCTGGCTTGTTTGCAAGTTGAAGTAAGTCTCCACTTGTCCTTGAACATATTATCGGCCCACTGCCTGATCTGCAAACTGCAGGTAGAGATTGGCAAACTAACCTGTGCCGTAGTGCCCAGTCTAGCTAACGCATCCGATACACAATTGCCTGGAATGTCGCTGTGTCCCGGTACCTAGATTATCCTGATGTCAAAATACTCTGCCATCACCTTAAGTGATGAGTGGCATTCTTTCACCGCCAGGGAGGTGGCAGACATGGCTTCCAGGGATTTTATGGCAGCCTGGCTGGCTGTCTGTGTAGATACATATTCTCCGGAGGGTTGTGACACTACTTTTCAGTAGTTCAGCAACCTCCAGTATGGCGGTAATTTCCGCCTGAAATATACTACAGTGATCAGGCAGCTTGAAGGAGATATTTATATTTAGGTCCGGTGAATAGCCTACTTGCTCGTCCAACTTTGATCCATCCGTGAAAAATCGGATACTACTCGTATCCCCTTACAGTGACTTTACCCAGGTATTCCTGTTCGGAATAGAAATCCTTAGATTTGTCGCTGGTAGAAGGTAGGGGATACAGTAGTCCGTTTTACGGGAATGGAGTTGATCCGATGTAGTAATTCAGCGTGTCCGGAATACCCCGATATCAAATCGCCACAATCTCTGATTGTCACCAGGGATGTAGCGGCTGCCGATTCGGCCATGATATCAGGAGTACAGATGTTCAGGATAGCACTAAGTGCAGTACCTTACGTCGTGCCCATTGCCCCACTAACGCTAATCAGTGCTGATCTTCAGAATATATTTCTTTTGGAGGCACCTCCACCAACCTACGATGCCATGGAGAAGTAGTGGTCTGACTATTGCCGTATAAATCCACATGGTGGTCTTAGGAGACAGTCCCCAGCGCTTTGCTATCGCCCCTGTACAACAGTAAAGAGCTACAGACGCCTTTTCACCCTCTCCTCCACATTCGGTTTCCAAGACAGTTTTCTGTCGAGAATTATTCCCAGATACTTGACCTTTTCCGTCAACTGTAATGGCACCCAATTAACGGCAGTTCAAATGCGGCTATTTTATATTTCCGAGACA
The DNA here is from genome assembly GCA_963931995.1 of Phaonia tiefii. NCBI lineage: Eukaryota > Metazoa > Arthropoda > Insecta > Diptera > Muscidae > Phaonia > Phaonia tiefii. The sequence continues at coordinate 297,754,035 of OZ008368.1, forward strand.
ACAAGATAAGCTCGATTTTAAGTGATAGTCCGTTGTTAGCGGTCCAGTTCGAAATTAGACTAAGTAGGCTGGTTGTACGAATGCTAAGTAAATTGAGGTTTCTACCCGTACAGATGATAGCAATATCATCGTCATAGGCAAAGACCTGGCATTCGGCCCTGTCCAATTCAAGAAGCAGTTCATTGACAGAAGTTAACCATAATCGTGGAGACAGAACTCCCCCCTGCTGTGTCCCCCTGTTAACGTTCCTAGCAATTGTAACACCACCCCATTCAGTTTTGACGGATCTATCCACCAGAAGCTTCCCAATTAGGCGTGTCACTAAGCTGTCGACTCCTAGATTCTGTAACGACCTAATAATCGCCGAAGGTTGAATGTTATTGAAGGCTCCCTCGATGTCAAGGAAGGTCCCTAGAGCGAAGACCTTATTCTCAAGAGAGTTTTCTATTATGCTGACTCAAGGGTGGAGAGCCGTCTCGGTTGACCTGTCCTTGATATAGGCATGCTGAGAACACGATAGTAGATTCTGTGGAAGATTACTTCGAAAGTGCATGTCCGGTAACCTTTCAAATGTCTTAAGAACAAAGGATGATAGACTGATTGGTCTAAAGTCCTTTGGTTTGACATGACAGGATTTGCCCGCTTTCGGGACGAAAACCACTTTGGTTTGCTTCCAAATGCTAGGAATGACTCCCAGCATAAGGCATCCCCTGAAGATTGACTCCAACCATCTACAAGATTACCACCATAAAAAATATATTAATATTTTTTTTTTTGGGGATATTTTATTGTGCAGTGAATTTAGCTTGTTTTTGAGTATATTTGCGAAAAGCGGGCGCATTAAAAATCACATTTGTGAATGAAATTACGTTTTCCGGGTGTATTTAGGTAGAACCCTGACAGTATAAAAATTATTGAAAGCCTTTCAAAAATATCTCGTGTAATGTTTTATTTTCCAAGCAGTAAAACACACATGGAGTGTACCTAAGTCTGCCTCTACACGCTGCATTAAATTGCCTAAATGTTATTCGGTACACTCAACTTAAACTGAGCCAAAATAATTGATTGTTAAATCGTGGTAATTACACAAAAAAGGCGTCACAAAAATATTTTCAACAAAATGTTCTAATGCATATTTTATTAAACAAAAGACTTAAACTGGAGCACAAGAAAAATAAACTACTCTTTAAATAAGTAATAACCGAAACTTAAGTTAAACCCCCTAAACCAGGCAAGTCGAATAACCTGACAGCAGTTAGTAAACTAGAAACACAATGAACGATTTATCATAGATATATTTGCACTATAGATTCTTATCTACATAAGTTTAATCAAGAAGCAATTTAGACAAGTCAAAACAAATGACTTAAGAAGCGAACGCGATTTTAGATACAACACATCACCCATGTGTGGTGGTGGCAGTGGGACAAGCGGAGCTGTACTTGCCACGGGGCAACGAAAACATATTTGTTAATTAAATAACAGCAACAACTACAATAAATGTGTAAAGAAATTGCAAATTGCAAATTGCGTTTAAAGGAAAATGGAAAAATTAGCAATAAACAATATAAATTATGATTTTAACTACTGTTTAATGATTTAAAATATTTTAAAGAAATAAAAAATAAACTAACAAATTTTATTTAAACTCAATTTGGTTGGTTGCATTTTGCGTACCCACAAAAAAACCAAACAAATAAAACAAAAATAAAGTGCTTGAAATGTTAGTCTTAGTCTAGCAATTCCAATGATAGTCATAGTCATAGTAACGATCATAAAGATGATAATGATTATGGCAAAAAAATCCATTAGTTAATGGAAACATCCAGTCTTTATGTTTATTGCCAAAAAACAAACACACAAGTTATAAATATGTATTTAATTTGTATTTTCTTTACTTGAGTTGTTTAATATTACCTGGTTATAGCAAGTTTAACCAAACATACTTCTGAGATTAATTACCTTAATTAGCCGCAATAGCAGCTACAAACAAACAACAACAAAAAAAACCTAAAACTTTTACTAAATTGCAAACAAAATGTTAATTTTGTTGATTTTTAGCATTATATATCTTATAATCCATCCAACCAAGAAAACTACTCCAGTGGTATTAAATATCACTCACTATTCATACAGACAAACATAAATATTTAATTAAAATGGCTTGGAAATATGTGTGCTAAAATTAGTACATACACACATACATACGTACCTACGTACAACCCCCACACTAGATAATACTTGCCACTTCATGTGGCGACGTTGCGCTACGAAACAATGGCAATTAAGAGCTTTGTTGCTCGTTGCAATGAAATGCATATGCAACCAACGTATTACAATTATTATGACTTTTTACTGTTTGTACCTTCTTTTTTTTTTGTTTTTAGTTAAAAAATTTCATTTTTTTTTTGTTGGTTTTGGATTGTGATATCATGCATTTGCCACTCTGTTTGTATCACACAATCTTTCAATCTCAATGATATCTGAATACGAATGACACGCAAATTTTTGTGCTGCAGGAAAATCGTCGACGCGCATTAAATTTTCTTTTTTCGTTTACAAACCTGAAAGCATTAATATATAACATTATAATATTTTTTCCTGGTAAAAGAGTATTATTATTCTAAAATCAGGGATGTGCAATAGTAGTTAAATTGAGGGGGCCCTCCAAATAAAATATATGTTTCATCATATCCCTTGCGGGAGTTTTAGTCAGCCTGTTTTTTTTTTAAATTCAAACTCAAGACCATTTTAATATGACGCCCATTTATTAGATTCCTATTATTGTCAACAAAGTCAAATACAAAAAATTGCTGCAATTTTAACCAGTTTGAATCTTCCCAAGATCTTTATCAGCAGACGATTTTGGTTTGATTTTTGCTGAATTAATCACGAAATGGTGCAATGGTTAGTGTGCGCGCCTCTTGTACATGAGATCCTGGGTTCGATCCCTGCTCTGACCACCTTAAATTTCTTTCGAAGGCGGTCACCTTGCATAGTGACGGCGACACTATCGAGTATGTAGCCATGAAAAAGCTACTCTGATTGGTCCCAATCAGTGAGTATACAACTAAAAAGCGCACAGCTCACTGGTTGTGAGAAGCTCTCCCCAATTCCTTCATGGGATGTAATGGGAAACCATTTATTTTTTTTAATCAAAACTATATGTATATAAATACTCGTTATATTAATGAGAACTTTTACACCCAGAGAACTAATTGATTGAAAAGAGGTTGTAGTAACCGTAAATTCAGCGGTTACCACAGAATCGTGTATGTCATAACCGAATTTAGGTTGCCACAATTGAATTTAGTCGTCACAACTGAAATTCGGTTGAAGCAACCTCGTTTCATAATTGATTCCATTGTGACAACTGAATCTTGAACTCTTTTCGTTTTGCCAATTAAATTTTCTAAAATTTCGGTTAGAACAACCGAATTTGGAATTAATTCGGATGCAAGGACCGAAATTGGTACCAAATTCTGTTGTAGTAATCGAATGTGGCATCAGTTCAGGTGCAGCAATCGAATTTAGCATCAATGCAGTTGTCACTACCGAATTTGGTATCAATTCTGTTGTAACTACTGAATTTGGTATCAAACCGTATTGACACTTAAGTCGGTTGCAACGACCGAATTCGTTGCCAATTCGGTTGCTGTAACTGAATTTCTCATGAATTCTGTAGGTACAACCAAATTTGCGGTTACCAAGTTAAAGAATGTATAATAGTTCCCGTCGCGGCGACTTCAATATTTGCTTTCGTGGTTATTAAGAAAGGTAAGTAAAAATATTGTAATTATGGGTTTTGTTTTAAATCGTCTTATTTGGCTGAGAATGTCCAAGCAGATGTCAAAAGTTTTGAAGCTTTTCAAGGTCGGTCGTTTATGATATGCTACAACCATCTGTGTACGAAACGGTTTGGACTTACATCAACAAATACAACACGCCAAAATTGGTGCGCTGACCTATGATTGCCGGGACTTCAAAAAAGGTCGGTATTGGCATGTAAACTAACTGTGTTACCCTAAAGATTGCCATACATAAATGACTTAATTTTCTCGCTTTCTAATATTTTTTATAAGAATACTGGAAAATAAATCATTAGTTAATAATAAAACATGTCAAAATTTATTTGTGACACTATCTAAATTTGGTTGTGACAACGTCTAATGAGGTTGTGTCAACCTCTAATGAGGCTATGTCAATCTCTTATGAGGTCGTGTCAACCTGCAAGAGCTTGCGTCAACCTCGAATGAGGTTGTGTCAACCTCGAATGAGGTTGTGTCAACCTTGAATGAGGTTATGTCAACCTCTAATGAGGTTGTGTCAACCTCTAATGAGGTTGTGTCAACCTCTAATGAGGTTGTGTCAACCTCTAATGAAGATGTGTCGATCTCTACCTCTAATGATGTTGTGTCAACCACTAAATTCGGTTACGGCTAATGCGTCTGTCTAAACCCAGTTTTTCTGTGAGTGTATATACATACCTTCGAAAAATGCCAAGCATAAATATTGGAAACACTTCACACAAGTCTTTTGCCTCATGCCGAAAAACCCATGATTTCAAACAGACACGCATTGTTTTGTCATTTCCAAAACGACAAAACAGAGGCTTTTCATCCAGGTTTCATTATTCTCGGTTTGTATTTTTCGATTTGACTCTCCATTTTTGAGGTATAGACTTAAGGGTTTTTAGCGAATTTTTATTCGAAAAATGTTAGTTTTAGCGATTTTTAAATAAAAACTGGATGCCATATTAAAAATATCCTGGGGTTAAAACCTCCTATGGAGGTAAACAAATTATTATTTTTGAGATTGGACGCACCGCTTCCCAGTTATAGAAATTTGTTTATTTTAACAGTCTTGTTATTTTGCCGACTTTTTGAAATAGAAACTCTTCCGTACGCATTGGACTACTTTATGAATACCCCTAAGAAAGCCCCAAAAATAGTTATTTTTTCGATTCCACACTTCGTTTCCGAGATATAGACATAACCGCGTTTAAGCAATGTTTTATTTGGCAAATTTGGAGTTTTAGCGATTATTTTTAAAGTGATGCCCTATTAAAGACATGCTTTGGATAAAGCCTCTCGCGTTTCCGTTTCCGTTTCCCCGACCAAAAGTAAAATTATTTTTTTTTAAATTTATCCTTGCAAAACTTTTGAATCAATTTTTACATTTTTACAAATGTAAAAATTACGGTAAATTTGTGCAATGTTTACTCTTTGGAATGTTTCATTTAAAAAGCCTACATGCTGATTGGCTGTGCCATACAATGTGGCCATTCCTGTAATTTCGTGCCCACGGAAATTTGAACGTGTGCTCAAAATCGTCTTCACTACTTCAATAAAACAAAAACAACAAACACAAAACAACATATTAAATCCGTTAACAAGATTGGGTCGTTTTATTCTGGGTTTTGCCATGCAATTTCTCAGTTTGTATTATAATTTTGTGGGTTGAGTTATTTGCAACAGCACCACCAAATCCACCATTCATTACCAGCTCCTCCAGTCAGCCACAGTCATGGTGGCACTATTTTATTTGCGATGGCAAAACAAAAAAAAAAATTAGTAGGAAATACTGAAACTGAAACACTTGAGATATATCACTCTGCTTTAGCATTTGCTGTTTTCGAAGTAATTAAATCTTCTACTTCATATTTTTGCTGCTCCCAGGTTTCGTGCGTGGGTGTAATTTAAATTTTGTTTTAATTTTATTATATTTTTCATGAAAAGTGTTGTAGCCGGTCGTTTGCCGGTCTTGTTCGTTTTTGTTGTTGTTTGACTTCCATTGCATTTAAATCATAAAAACTCAACACAAAATTGTATTGTAACCAACCAAGAGAAATTAGAAGAAGAAGAAGGAGAGTAAAAAAGTTAATCCTAGAAAATTTATTAAGCGTACTTTTAATAGCCTTCAAAACCCAGGTCTCTGTGAATTTCTCTGCCCAGTAATTGAATTTAAAATTTTTGACTTTCAAGAAAGTTCCATATACGGGATCATAATTCGAACGAGCGCCAGCGTTACTCCCAATGAAAACTGTGAAACAAAACTTTCGAGATAAAACTAACAAAATGTATTATCAAAAAGTAATAAATTTTTTGGGTTAGACCAGCTGACAACCGGTGTGAGCAGCAGTGAAATGATTAAGATGGCATGGTAAAACAAATTAGCGGTGGTTCACTATTTAGCGCGAGATAGAACGGGGATGAATTCACGATAGCGCCGAATACTGTTGAAACGAAGTTACTTCTTTATGTTGTACATCTTTTTCTCATAGTTGGGGAAAACATTTTCTTGATTTAAAAAAAAGACGTTACTCCGAATGATTGCCAATACAATTCAAAATCTGGTAATTTGGGATGTTTTAATTTTCTCAGGTCCCGAAACACCTCACGAAACTGAAGCCATTTTGTAAGATTCAAAAACATAGAGATATCAAACCAATCATGAGCAGTATGTAAAATACTTCGCCACCAACATGATTTGATTGAAAGTGTTCCAAAGGAACCAGATCTAAAACCATCCATTGTGATTGTGGGTAAATACAGGAATATAGACGTACACGCTGAAAAAAACGGCTTCTGAAACATATTCTCCCAAACATATTCTGCAGGAACCATGTATATGTTTGGAACACACTTCAAACATTTATATGTTTCAAAGTCCCACACTCAGGTGTGTTTAAATGCAAACATTAGCATATTTACTGACAAATATGTATGCTTTTACGTGGAAACATATGCGTGCTTCATCAAAAACATCCATATACATACGTGGAAGCATTCGCGTGTTTCTGCCAAACCTCCATATACTTACGTGGAAATATATGCGTATATTTTCCCAAATATAATAATATTTAGCAACGAATTATTCTTTCTTTCTATATTTATTATAATTAATTTTATCAATATATATCTGCATTTATAAATAATTAATACAAAAAATTAAAATATTTACATTTTACATTTACTTGCATTGAATGCATTATTTTTTATGAAATGAGAATCTACTGCTCTTTTCCTTCTCCTTTCTTTGATGTCTCTCATGTTTTTCTTTTCAGAAGGTTTCAACTATGCCTTTGTTATCACTATGCGTTGGTACACAAACAATATACTTATATGCAAATCTAGTTCATGCGAGAAAAGCGTGTATTAATTAGCTGTGTTTTTTTTATATTCCACAAATCGTCCGCCATTCCAATTTTTTCAGTAGAGCCTCGGGCAGAAAAAGGGATTCACGTTGTTGCCCTCTCCAGTTTCTTTCCTCAAAATCGTTTCTCACTTTGGTAGCACACATAAATATATGCGAAACAAATACACAAAAACCAAAGCAACATCACAAACCTATTCGCCGTCCGATAGTTTTTTTTATTCTTTTTTCAGTGATCAAGCGCTTTTGATATCCTCTGTCCGATGAACCATTGACGACTGAATACATGAAATTAAAACGCAATAGATCAGCCAAAATAAGAAACACTGACTTCATCTGAAATTTACACGCATATTCAGGAATAATTACACAGTGCAACACGAAAAAATATAACCATATACGGACACCACTACGTGATAAAATACCAAAAAAAAATGACCCCTGTCTCCCAGTTTTGCCCAAAGTCCTCCAGGTTTTTTTTATGGGCCCCCAAAGAAGTGGGGCCTCGGTGTCAGTGATAATTTTCTCAAGCTCATATCTTGAAACCGTTCGGAATTTTGTAAACATATAAAATCAATAAAAACTTCATCCTCAAGGTCAAAATCGCGAAAAACTTAAAAAAATTAGCGAAAAAACGCCCAAAAAGCGTTTTTTTATTTTCCGCTTTTACGAACGAATTTACATTATGAAAAATGCGCCAATTTTCTTTGGCCTGGTAGGGCTTACAGCGCTGATTAAAACCCGAAAGTTTTTTTTGAGGAGGCCGATCCAACTTCTTGAGATATAGGCCTTTATAGCTTGAGTATATAATCGCTTATATCTCACCCATTTCTTATCCGATCTGGTTGAGATGGGTATCATTGAGAAGACCTTTGAAAACGCTATAAATCTGTTAATATGTTAATTTTTATTAACTCATTGGGGCAAATTAAAAAAAAAAAGATTTTTTAACCTCACTTGTTTAATAAAAATCTGGTTTTCTCAAAAAATGGCCCTAGTAAACTTAGTTCTTCCTAGACTCAGTAAAAGACAACACTTCAAGCTTTTTTGTAAGGTATAATACTCCGCATTAACCCTTCTAAGACCGGAGATAGTGAGGTTTTTCTAACAAAAGTACTTTCTGGGAGCCAAAATTTCGCTTAAAAACAATTGAAGTGTAAGAAAATAAGCGATTTCTTAAAAAAAATTTTGATTTCCAAACCTATTGTAATTGTCAGTGAGGAGGCCGAGTGTGTGAGTGTACTGTACCTTCACTGATAGTAAGTGCATAAAGAAAAAACAAATGAAATTAAAAAATTTTCGGCAAATTTTTCACTTTTGCGGCTTTCTAAGGGCTTCATAAACGGTCTTAAGAATCATTCCTAGGAACTTCATATGTTCCAGAAAGTTGTTTATTGATATCTTAGGATCATTCTTGTAGTTGAAAGTTTTCTTGAATTTTTAACGGTTTGCTACCTATGGACCTGAACAAGGGAAAAAAGGTAAAAAAATTGAATTTTTTAAAGTTTCTTGCGATTTTGACTTTGAAGATGAAGTTTTTTTGATTTTTTTAAGAGCTACAACTGTGCCTCAGAGAGTTACTCAAAATTCCGAACGGTTTGCAAGATATGAGCTTGAGAAAATAATCACTTTTTTGCAAAAATGACACCGAGGCCCCACTTCTTTGGGGGCCCATTAAAAAAAAACCTGGAGGACTTTGGGCAAAACTGGGAGACAGGGGTCTTTTTTTTTTGGTCTTTTATCACGTAGTGGTGTCCGTATATGGTTATTTTGCTATGACTTAAAAAATTGCACACTGTGTTATGTATCACTCACTGAGAGAAATAATGCAAAAATACAGATAAACACTTACAAGATATACTCACTCGTTGCCAGTCTTTTGTTCTCTTGCTCTCGAGTGAGCATAAACAGTGCAACAAATACGGCTCTATTTGTATCACAAACCCAGATATATTTAGGTCGCAAACACATATGTTATAACATTAATTTTTGCGTCTCAAACATGTAATATTGAATAGTAAACATAATGCATTTGGGGCACAAATATATTATATTTGCGACAAGCTCCAAACACATATTATATTTCGCTCAAACGGTGAAAAGGAAGTATTGCCCGCAATTTTTGAAATAAGACCCACATTTTCTGTTAGATATTTCATACCAAATTTGGGCTGTGGGAATAATCGCCCAAGGGAAAATCGCCCAAAACGCAAAAATTAACAACCGGCAAAAAAAAATAATAATTGGGCGATCGGTTACCGACTTGGGGCTATTTAATATTAAAATTTTACATAAATATCGAATCGCCCAGCGAACTCGAAGGCGCGCTGTATATAGTGTCCAAACCCGTAACCGATAAACAGGGAAAACCGGTTAACCTGCCTTTTTTGCTATTAACCGTGTGCCGATTTTTTAAAAAACCTAATTTTCGAACAAACTGGAAACCGGTTATTTAATGTCGTTGTGTGTTAATATCCTTAAAAAAATTAATAATAAATGATATATTTTCGAATTTTAGTGAAATTTTGGAATTAAGAAACATGATTTCCATTTTGAAATATGATATAAATGACATATCCAAACAATTTTTTTTCCAAAAAATGATTTTACTATTTGAATTAGAATTAATTAAAAATTAATTAAGAATTAATTAAGCTTATCAAACATTTTTGTTTTTATCAAATTTCAAAATTAAAATTATTTGCTAACTAAATGTTTTAAACTTAATAAGATTTTCATACATGAAAATCTTTTTAAAATTTGAATATTATTTTCGATTTTAAATCAGGTTAAAGCGAATTTGAACAAACCTTTAAATTTTATATTAACACCCGTTCCAAATTGGAACATGATATTTATTTTTTAAAATGTGATGATTTATTCGACCTTTCGTATTATATCTGTAGTCACAAACAATAACAGCCTAACTCGAGTTAGGACAAAATTTAAAAAACTTTTTTGAGAAGTCACCGTTCTCAAATAAGCAACTTTTTTTTGTTAAGAAGTAAGTAAAAGAAGTCGTTTCCTTGTTATCTGTAACAAAGTTATCACAAAAACTCCGACTCTTGATTTCCAGTAAATATATTAAACTGTAAACTGCTGTCCCTGAAAAATTTTAGAATCGACTTAGGCTGTTATTGTTTGTGACCACAGATATAAGTAGGTATTTAAAATTAAAATGTTCGAGCGTTAAGAGTTTTTTAAATTATTTCATTCTTCAATATTTCGCTACCCATTGGGTAGCATCGTCAGGAAAATAAGTACAATTCCTTATTTTTTTCATTTAATTTTTAATTGATAATTATGTTTATATACCCGATGATGCTACCCAATGGTTAGCGAAATTTTGAAGAATAAAATAATTTAAAATACACCTAACGCTCGAACAGTTTAATTTTAAATATATAGTTTTTATTTAAAATTAAAACGTAATTAATTAATTACATTTGTGAAATTTTGAGTTTACAACATGAATAAGAATATAAATCGTCGTTAAACAAATATTTTATAAGTTCTACATGTGTAATTTAATTTAAAGCAAAAAACCGAAATAACCGGTTCCACCGGTTTATGCCAAAATGAAAAACCGAAAACCGGTTTCTTGAAAAATTGATTTGTCGAACAAACCGAAATCCGGTTTTTTGAAAAATTGATTTTTCGAACAAAGCGAAAACCGGTTTCCAAAAAATGTCGGTTTTATGGACACTCTAGCTGTATTGCATTTTGTTCGTCGTCTGGGGCGTTTGTCCACTTTTTCTGATTTTTGATTAAAAAGGGATTTTTGCCCAAAGTTTAACTTGCTCAAAGTTTAACTACTTCATTTGTGAAAACCGTGGCAGAAATTTATTCAGTTTGCAAATTATTTTTACGCAATTTTTTGTAAATTTATTATTTACTAGCTGACCCGGCAGACGTTGTCCTGCAAATTTTGTTCAAATATGGGAGGTATGGGAGGTATGGGAGGTACCACGCCTCTTTGTCCAATTTTACCGAATAGTAAATCTAAACCACCCAAACGCATACAAAAAAAATTTATGCAAATCGGTCCAGAAGTTTAGGAGGAGTTCAGTCACAAACACACGTGCAGTAGAATTATATATATAAAGATAACCAAATTTTTGTTAAAACTAATGAAAAACTCCATTTTTGTTTTAATTGTTGCATTAAGCGAGGCTAAACTGTATAAAATTTGTTTATTGCCTTTCGCCAATAGGATTAGAACAGTTATTTCTTCGTTCTAGTTTTAATTTTAAATTTGTTAATTTTTTGAATTTGTTAAAGCCATTGAAGAAGAACAGTTCCTCTAAAGCAGCCAATTTCAGATGCTTATTGAGGGCGGTGTAGTTATTGGCGGAGAGCTGCGAAAGCTTTCATCTATACAAAAGCAAAAAAAAAAATATTTCAAACTCCAGAGCTGCTGGCAACCGGTGCGATTACAGCAATGAGGTTCTTAGATAGAATGGTACACTCCGGTTCACTTATTTAAAGGCAGTAAAAATTTCATATTTAGCAGCCTGTATCTTTGCAATTTGTAACCGATTGCAGAATTGTAAAGCTAGACATCTTGAGATGTAAAAAAGTCATGATAATAGTGGTTTCTTAACTGAAAAACTTTTTTGAGCAATTTATAAAAAATGTCCAAAAATGTGCTATTTTTTTGGTTCACTTGAATAAAGGCACTTTAACTAATTTTAATGAAAATCAGTTGTTCTTGTTTTTTTAACTTATTTTACTTTATTTAAGAACTATTAGTAATGGGTGTAACCCCCTTTATTTTTAATAACTCCAAACATACGGGTTTTCATTGAGAGATAAAGAGAATTTATGTAATCCAACCAAATTTGATTTCAAGTTTCCTCAATGGCCTGGATTAATGACAGCTTGTCATCAAATTGTCTACCTTACGAGATAACCCACCCCAGACATTTTCCATAATGTTGAGATCTGGCGAATAGGGTGGCCAGTCAAGAATATTAACATTTTGGCTTGCAATGAGCTCCTTTACTACTCTGGCATTGTGTATAGGGGCATTATCCAGTTGCAATATCCAAGGTATGGGACCAAATAGTTCACTGAACTTCGGAAAAGCCGGTTCCAATAACGTTTCATAACTTGCACCAGTCATTTTTGTGGTGCCATAGTACGTAATAGCACCCCACCATAGAGCCGCCCTCAAGGCTGTGATGTCGGGTCAAAAAACGCATTTCTTTGCGCAGATAATGGAAATAATAGTTGTAGCCAGTAGCCCCATCCACATTAAACTTCTCATCCGTAAGTTTGGCTGCACATCCCATACCATGTAGTCTCTTGCGAATTGAAGCCGCTTTTCCTTACGAGGAGCATTAAGTGGCAGCTTTTTTTTGTAATTTCAGGTATTTAAAGTAATCACAGCTCTTAATTACCCTGCGTACTGATGACTTGCTCGCTTCCACTCCAGCCTGAGCTGTTATTTTTGATAAGGATAAGGCAGAATTAGAAGCAATTCTGTTGATTTTTCTTTTCTCATACGTAGATAAAGACAATGAAACCCTTCCTTTAACATTTTTCCATACCCTTCGGGGTCCATGATGTAATTGTCGACAACTGTTGGGCTCCGTCCAATTTTATTTATCTATTGCGCGGTTAGAATATCCTTCAGAACGGCAAACATCGATTTTAGTTTTTCCGATAGATTTCAAATTTTATGTTTTGCCATTTTGACTCGTAAAATGATTAAGATGTAATAAATTGTAAGAAACAAATGCTCCCTACAAAAAGTCAACTCTTACTTTAAAAATAATAAAAAAAATAATAAAGTGCCTTTATTCAAGTTGCACATTTTTTGTTTTTTTTTTTATAAATTGCTCAAAAAAGGTTCTTTAGTGCTCAAGATGTCTACCTTCCATTTGCATTTAAAAATTCTGCAATCGGTTACAAAACGCAAAAGATACAGGCTGCTGAATATGGAATTTTTAGTGCCTTTAAATAAGTGAACCGGAGTGTATATACAAAGAACGATATATGTACGGATATGGAGCAGTATGAGCACATTTTCGAGGAATTTCCAGATGAAGAATTTGCAGAAGAGTCATGAGAAATGAAAACTCATGAACAGCAGAAACAGCCACAGAGAAATGTCTGCATAATTTGCTGCAGATATTATTTTGAAAAAGCTTCTCAAAATGCCGTTCGGAATCAGTGTAAAAACTGTAGTTCCCAATCAGTGAGTATTAAACTAGAAAGCGCACAGCTCATTGGTTGTGAGAAGCTCTCCCCAATTCCTTCATGGGATGTAATGGGAAACCATTTTTTTTTTATTGATTTGCTTCCATGCAGACACCTTCAAATTTACAGTGAACGCAACTTAAAGTTGAAGGCCCAAAGTGTTGCTGACGGTAGAAAAAACTACACTTGTCCAATTTGCCGGAAAGAAGTTGAAGATTCCATGCAAATTGTTTCCAATATGTAAAGAAATATAACATAATATATTATAATATTTCATTCTGAATAATTGGCTGAAATTAATTTGGATAATTGTTCACCGAAGTTTTGACTAATTTTTCCTTATGAACAATCGCCCAATAATTTTGGGCGGTTGTTCACAAAATTTAAATGAATGTTGGGCGATTATTCATTGTGGTTTTGGGCCTTTTTTGGGTCTTTTTTCTTAATGAAAAATCGCTCAACTTTTTTGGGCGATTATTCATTTTGCGTTTAGGGCGATTTTTTTTTGGGCAATTATTCGTACAGCCTCTCATTTGTATGGGATTTTTGTGGCAATTTTTCATAAAATTTTTTGGGCGATTTCGTTTGGGCAATTTTTTGTTGCCCTTAGCCGACATAAGTTCGCCACTTGGCAGATATCACCTTCAAAAATTAATAACAACAAATTTAAAGATCCAGATAAACAGTTAAAACAACAAATTCAATTGTGTCGTTCAATTTTAAAGGTAAACCAAGAGCAGCGCTTATTCCCATTGGACCACCATTCGGTTAGTGCAACCGAATTAACGCCAAATTTGGTCGTTGCAACCCACTCAATACCAAAATCGGTCACTGCAACCGAATTGTAACCAAATTCGCTCACTGTGGCTGAATTGAAACCAAATTCGATGCTTCCAACCGAATTGATTCCAAATTTGTTTGTTGCACCTGAATTGATATCAGATTCGGTTGCAGTAACCGAATTTGCTGCCAATTCTGGTCGTTGTATCCGAAATAACTTCAAATTCGGTTATTGCCACCGAAGTTATAAAAAAATTTAGTTTACAGAACGAATATAATTGAAGATTCAGTAGTTGCAACCAAATCAAATATGAAACTGGTTTTCGTCAGTCTAACTTCAGTTGTGGGATTACAGTCGTGTCAACCTCAGTTACGGTTGCGACAACCTCTTTGACCGTCGGTGGTGCAATGGTTAGTGTGCGCGGCTCTTGTACATGAGATCCTGGGTTCGAACCCTGCTCTGACCACCTTCAAATTTCTTTCGGCGGCGGTCACCTCGCATAGTGACGGCGACACTATCGAGTATATAGCCATGAAAAAGCTTCTCAAAATACCGTTCGGAATCGGTGTAAAAATGTAGGTCCCAATCAGTGAGTGAAAACTGGAAAGCGAACAGCTCAGTGGTTGTGAGAAGTTCTCCCCGGTCCCTGCATGGGATGTAATGGGAATTTATTTATAACCTCTTTTCGAACAATCAGTTCTCTGAGTGTGCAGTTCATTGTGTACTGAGAATCAAAAGCAGTTGAAAAAAATGTAATTCTTTTAAATTATTTAAAAACTAAATGCAACAAATTATAATCTTGATCAAGGTGCGAGCACTTGATATAAGTTCATCGTAAATCATAAATAGTACATTGGCTTATATCACATTTCTACAAAATATTATGTTCCTTTTATTCCAATGATTTGAAGTAAAACCATTTTGCCAGTGACTGTCTTCTATCCACCGGCATTGTGTTCATTGGGCACTTCATCTTCATCAAGTTCCAGTGCATTTTAATGTGTTCTTCCATTGTATTACGAAATTTACATTCATTTACGTCAACCATAATTACTCTATTTTTCCAGATCTTTTTTTTTTTAAATTTGCAATTTTACACAACATTAAATCATTTTACTCACATAATTATTTATATACATTTGCTTGCAACTTATTACCATAATTATAATAAAACCTTTAAGTGTTCCGGGGCTGGTCCCCTCCCTCTGTGATGTAGGTTTAAACTAGCAGACATAAAATGAGTAGAGAATTCACCGCTTAAAGGCGCTTATGTCAAAATATATTTGCATAATTTTTATGAGTTGATATGTGAATTGCTCTAATTAGTCAATTACGAATACGGCGGAAATATAAAATAATGTTTGTTTTAAAAAGCGGCTTTTTATTAGTTCAATGAACATATTTTTATTCTAAAGTTTCTTAAAGGAGCAACCAAACATACGAACTAAAGGAGGGCGTTTGTTGAGAACATAGTGACAATGGATAATTTTTATGTATATTAAAATAAAAAGGTACCAAGAAAAAGGCCGAATAAATAAATAAAAATTATTCCCGACCATGGATCACTTTATCTGGCATTCCCCCCACTAAGGACTAAGACTCGATGCACCTCTCATATGATACGATGGTCAGTTTGGAGCATCTTAGGAGGGCGGATTGGAGAACACTGACAAAATGTGTAAACAGTACAATATACTTATGAAAATATGAGGCTATCACGGTGCTACGAAAAGCGTACAACATGCCTACCAACTGGCTTACTCGTAGGTGTATGGTCATAAGTGGCATGGGGCAAACCAATTGCTTCGACTCCATTTCCCCTTTCAAACCTAACCTACCTACCATAATGCGCGAAGCCCAAATTTAAATTTTTTTGCTTTTCTCAACTTTTATTCTTAAGGTTTATTCAGTAGGTAACACGGTGCGACAGTCCAAAATACCTGCAAAGTGATGGAAAGAATCTGCTTGTGAAATTTCTCAAACACCCACAAAATCTTGGAAACCAAAAAAAAAAAAACGGTTTTGCGTACCTTTGCGCACTTATAAGCTTGCAGGTTAGTAGATTACACTGTGATAGTTTTTTACCCGAAAAAATGAACTTTGATGAATCCTTTTCAAACTATTAGAGGGGAGTCCCCTGAGTGCGAAAGTACATTTGGAAGTGTCAGATTGGCTCCAGTTTTTGAGAAATCGGTATATATGGATATAGCTAAGTCTGCGCTATTTAAATAAATTTTTTAACCTCACTTTTTTGCTAAAAATCTGACTTTCTCAAAAAACAGCCCTAGAAAACCTAAACCTAGACTTTCAACACTTCAGGCTTTGTTTTAAGGTATAATACTTCGCATTAGCCCTTCTTAGACCGGAGATATTTATGTTCAAAGTTTGAAATACAAGATAAATACAAAGATATTTTATTAAAGTTGATTAATTATAATTAATTAACTTAAAAAAAAAACGAACAAAATATATAAAAGTCCAATATTTTGATTTTGAAGCTTAACAAGCTTAAAATAGGTTTACTAGGGCTGTTTTTTGAGAAAATCAGATTTTTAGCAAACAAGTGAGGTTAAAAAATCGTATTTTTTAAATTTGTCCCCAATGGGTTAATAAAATGTAATATATTTATATGCAGATTTAAAGAGTTTTTAATGGTCTTTGTAATGATATTCACCGGAACCAGATCGGACCATAAATATGTGAGATATGGCCAATTATATACTCAAGCTTTAAACGCCCATATCTCAAGAAGTTGGACCGAGCGCAAACATTTGTTTTTTCTAGTTTAATAAGATTTTTAAGCCCTTTTAGGCCAAATTTGTTTAAATAGCGCAGACTTAGCTATATCCATATATTTATACCGATTTCTCAAAAACTGGAGCCAATCTGACACTTCCAAATGTACTTTCGCACTCAGGGGACTCCCCCCTAATCGTTCGAAAAGGATTCATCGAAGTTCATTTTTTCGACAGTCACAGTGTTATCAATAGATTTTCATTTTCTCACCGGATATAAAAAGAAGAAACTTAGGCCTGTCAAATGATATACACTCCGGTTCACTTATTTAAAGGCACTAAAAATCTTTTGTAATTTGTAACCGATTGCAGAACTTCAAAATGGATGGAAGCTATACATCTTGAGATATAAAAAAATCATGACAATAGTGGTTTCTTAACTAAAGCATTTTTTTTGGCTAATTTATAAAAAAAAAGTCCAAAAATGTTTTTTTGGTTTACTTGTATAAAAGCACTTTATTATTTTTTTTTTATTAGGATAGAGCGTTTGTTTATTACAATTTATTACATCTTAATCATTTTACGAGTCAAAATGGGAAAACAAAAAATTTTAAATCTATCGGAAAAAACTAAAATCGATGTTTATCGCTCTGAAGGATATGCTAACCGCGCAATAGCTAAAAAAATTGGACGGAGCCCAACAGTTGTCGACAATTACATCAAGGACCCCGAGGGGTATGGACAAATTTTAAAGGAAGTGTTTCAATGTCTTTATCTACGTATGCGAAAAAAATCATCAGAATTGCTTCTAATTCTGCCCTATCCTTGTCAAAAATAAGAGCTCCAGCTGGAGTGGAAGCGAGCAAGTAATCAGTACGCAGGGTAATTAAGAGCTGTGAGTATCTTAAATACCTGAAATTACAAAAAAAGCCGCCACTTAATGCTCCTCGTAAGGAAAAGCGGCTTGAATTCGCAAGAGACTACATGGTATGGGATGTGCTGCAAACAGGTCATGTAAATAACTGGAGAACCGTGGTATTTACGGATGAGAAGAACTTTAATTTGGATGGGCGTGATGGCTACAACTATTATTTCCATGATCTGCGCAAAGAAAAGCGTTTTTTGGCCCGACATCACAGCCGAGAGGGCGGCGTTATGGTGTGGGGTGCTGTTACGTACTATGGCACCATCGATCCTAAATTTCAAAGTGAAAAAATTACAGGTACAAGCTATAAAGCGTTATTCGAATCGGCTTTTCCGAAGTTCAGTGAACTATTTGGTCCAACATCTTGGGTATTGCAACAGGATAATGCCCCTATACGCAACGCCAGAGTAGTAAAGGAGTTCATTGCAAGCCAAAATGTTAATATTTATGACTGGCCACCCTATTCGCCACATCTTAACATTATCGAAAATGTCTGAGGTTGGTTATCTCGTAAGGTCTATAAAGGGGGTAGACAATTTGATGACAAGCAGTCACTAATTCAGGCCATTAAGGATACTTGATATCAAATTTGGTTGGATTACATAAATTCTCTTTATCTCTCAATGAAATCCCGTAAATTTGAAGTCAGTAAAACCAAAGGGGGTTGTACCCATTACTAAGAGTTCTTAAATAAAGTAAAATAAATTAAAAAAACAAGAAAAACTGTTTTTCATTAAAATTAGTTAAAGTGCCTTTATTCAAGTAAACCAAAAAAAATAGCACATTTTTGGAATTTTTTTTAAAAATTGCCCAAAATAAGATCCTTAGTTAAGAAACCACTATTGTCATGATTTGTTTTATATCTCAAGATGTCTAGCTTCCATTTCCATTTTAAAATTCTGCAATCGGTTACAAATTGCAGAAGATACAGGCTGGTGAATATGGAATTTTTAGTGCCTTTAAATAAGTGAACCGGAAAGTGTGTCATTTTGTCAAGAATTGTATTATTCATCATATGCAACCAAAACCAAAAATTACAATTCTTGACAAATTGGGATACCTTCACTAAATTGTGAATAAGAGCGCAACGCCTCCATCGATTTTTATGGTCCATATCTCATTTTGTTCACAGATCATGTGACTTTAGGATAAAATATGAAAACTTTACACTTTTTGCCGTTTCCTATGTTTCTTGTTTTTTAATAATAAAAATTTTAATTTTGTAAGCAAAAAAATATGTTTTGTCACCATTCTTTTTGGATAACTGCGAATCTGTTGATTACATTGTAGATGAAAGGTTTTGTAAATCCAAAGATTTATGAATATATACCTCGTTCTCGAGTTATGAAGAAATACACATGCATTCAACGTTTTTAAGTTACAACCCAGCGGCGGAAATCGCAAGGCCTTCCACAAATAAGGCATGCTTTTTTAATGCCTCCCTAAAATAAGGCCTGCGGAATGCATGAATTTTTTCATCAGATATAACCAAGAAGAAAATTTTTACAGTTTTGAGAAATTTCTTTTCCGTTCTTTTTAACCGTAATTTAATTGGAAAATTGCATACAAATTTTAAAATTATATTTTTTTGTTTAATATTTTTCAGGGTATTTTTGAAATTTTGAATTTGAAGTTGGGCGTGGTACAACTTTCTAAGGTAGATACATACATATTTATAAATAAATATGTAGAAGTGGATAATGATTTTGTGATAAAATAAAAAATAAATTAAAGTAAATGCCTTCTACGGCCTTCCTCTTTGCATTCTTGCTAAGGACTTCTTTAAGCAATGGGCAAGGAAGTTCTTGCCTCCCAATCTCACGCAATGTTAAAAAGAAATGACGAGGTAATATGTAGGGAAGACCTTCCGTATTTTAAAGAAGGCCTGTTTGGTCATGATTTGAGGCCTTCCAGGTTATGACTTCCTCCGCTGGGAAAGTGGTATTTACGAGCCATTTCTGAGGACTAGACAAGTTCAGATTGTATTAGTATGTTCACAAAAGTCTAGAATTTTGCCTAATATTGTGAGTGAAGAATTTGGAGCCCCTTGAAGTTATGCTTAAAAACAGCAAACCGTAAAAAACATAATTTTCGACTATAAATTCTTTATGACCACGCCCGAGCAGGAAAGTCTGGGAATTGGTAATAATATATTTTTTAAAAAATTTGATGTTCTACAGACATTTCATGGTTACCGAGCAACTCAGTAGACTTGTCTCTAACCGATAAAATTTACTAGAACTTTGATATAGTTTTCGATTACAGCAGTGTAATACGCCCACAAATGTTCCAAAAAGAGTTTGCAAATATGACATTCAAGACGCAGTTCCGTAGATGGGCCCGTGGTTGTCTTATGCCCGAATTTAATTTATAATAACAATTTAATTTTTCAGTGTTAAGTTTTTGCCAGTTCACGCGGGATTCGTGACATGTGTTAAAATCAAATATGTCCCGTTTGCTTTACAATTACGTCATGAATAGACTTACAAACGAACAAGGCTTATAAATCATTGAGCCATGTTATCAAAATACGTGCTCTGTGGAAACTGTGTTTCGCAGGTTACGTTCATTTTATGGTTGTCATAATCGGCCCACCGAGCAAGCTATTCAGGTGGTTGTGACCTAATTTCGAACCAGTTCCACTCTATTGGACATCAATCCACCAACCCGTATCCGTAGAGTGCGTACCACGAAGAATATTGCTGCTGTATCTGCCAGATCGCGCTAAGTCCATCCGTCGCCGATCACACCACTTAAAAAAAATGGTGTCCCATAACATCCCATGAAGGGATTGGGAGAGCTTCTCACAATCAGTGAGATGTTTTCTTTCTTGCTTTACACTCACAGATTGGGACCTACAGTGTTACACCGGTTCCGTCGTCGAAATAAATGTAAGGTGATCAGAGCAGGGATCGAACGCATGTTCTCATATACAACAGCCGCGCACCATTGCACCGCCGATGGCTACAAGTGGGTTTGTGTTATTCGACCACATGGAAGATTTTACGTAAGGACCTCGGCCTAAATCCACATAAAATGGAGCTGGCCAGGCGACACATCGTCTTTTCGGAAAATCGGCCGTAGATAAGTCATTTGTCTATCGAAAAATTGTCTTCCGTGACGAGGCTTATTTTGGGCTCAAAGGGTACAGGATAACAAGAATTGCCGAATTTGCTCCGAAGACCACTTCAAGAGCTGACAATTCAACCTTGCCAAATGCACTGTTTTGTGTTGATTTATGAGCTGGCGCAATCATTGGACCATGCTTTTTCAAAGACGAGGATGGCCGCAACGTTAAGGTGACTAAAGCAAGGTACCTTTCGAATATAATGGACATTTCTTCCCCAAAATGGAAGAATTGAACTTGGTTGACATGAGGTTTGACCAAAACTTAGTTAAGCTGGAGGGATATCACATTTATTTTATCGAAAATCTGTCTTCAGCGACGAGGCTCATTTTTGGTCAATGGGTACGTTAATCAACAGAATTTCTGAATTCTGTACGAAGAGCAGCTAGAGGCTGTTCAAGAGCTGGCAATGCACCCTGAAAATGCACCTTTTGGTGCAGTTTAAGTTATGGCGGCATTATCTGAACGTACTTCGTCAACGACTATGATCATTGCAGCGTTAGGTTCAATGGAGCAATGTACCGTTCCATGATCCCTGGCTTTTTTGTTTAAAAATTGATGAATTGGACTTGATTGACATGTGGTTTCAACAGGACGGTGCCACATTTCACACTACATGTGATAAACCAATTGGGAGGTGAGTTTGGTGAGGAATTAATCTCAAATTATGGAGCTGTCAATTGGACACATCGTTCATGCGATTTGACCCAACTAGATTATTTTTTGTGGGGGTACGTGAAGAGTCTCGATTATAGGGACAAACCAACCACGATTACTGCCTTGGAAGATAACATGACACGTGTCATTGGTGAGATAGCGGCCGAAATGTTGGAAAAAGTGTTGCCAAAATTTGACTTTTAGAATGGACCACGTGAAGCGTAGCTGTAGGCAACATGTGCAAGAAATCATCTTTAAGAAGTTAATGCAAGGCATTGATTTATCCATCCAAATAAACCAAATAGCAAAAAATTCACCCTCTATATGAAATGGAGCGATTTAAGATTGCACAACATTTCGAACTATTGAAACTTATTTCCAGACTGTGTATATCGTTGATGAGAAAGTGTGAATTTTGATACCATTTGTCAACGTTCTGGAGCACTCCGCTCATTCTAGGTAATGTATGTTCCCGTCCAAATATGTTCCTGAACTCGTTACAGTTCTCATCAACTAAAAGTTAGCCGCACTCTGCTGGTACGAATTCTGCATAAAGTTTTCGAATATTTTGTTTTAAAATTGCCAACGGCTCTTCTAAGTTGACGTCGTTATTTCTTTTTTCTTGCTTGGAAACAGCTGGAAATTTGCGACGATTTTGGGCAAAAAACAGAGGTGTAAAATTTGTATCTTAGGGGCTATGCTAATAAACAAAACTGGTCTATTTGAGGCTCGGAAATAAATCACAAATACTGATGACACATGTGATTTTTTGCTTTAGTTTTGAACTTCAACATTGGACTGGCAGTATTGCCTGCAGCCCATGCAGTGAAGACAACGATAATTTATTCCGAAAATAATCGCAAACTTTACTGTATCCAATAAACTGATAAAATATTGTACAGTATTTATTTGCGAACAATTTTCAAAATAATCCAACCAACTCCAACTCCAACTTTATAAAGGATTAAAGCTTTGATTTCGAAAAGCAGTTCGTCGATATAACACAAATTTCGAAATTCCTTCAACCGCCCTATAATGAAGTTAGATTAACTTGATGACGGTCTTTTGACACCGGTCAAAAACGAATACAAATAAAATAATGATGATTTTCCTGTATATCTAAGACTCGAATGTGTGTAATCCGAGATTATCCGACTTTGTTAATCCACGTGAAAGCAGTTAAGGTAATCCATTAGCAAAGAATAATGAAATCAGCTACTCCATGTATAAGTAATCCTAAGGTAATCCAAAAATATGTATATCCTTGCGGTGTAGAGTAACGAAACGTTTTAAACTTCTCCGCGTTTGAGACCGTAATGATTCGTCAACTCCAGCCCAATCGCCTTTTTATACCATTCCACCACATTCCCATCATATGCAAATGAGGGGAAATGAAAAATTCCAATGATTTCCAGTGGTTTTAAAATTTGAATATGCGCAACTCAACTCTCGGCAAGTTTTATGAAGGGAGTTTTATGAAGGATATTGTAAATGTGGAAAGAAATTGTTGAGGTAAATCATGGGGTAGTTAACGAAATGTATTTAAAGAAATCGTTTTCTCAACCCCTTTTTACCATTTATATTGCAATATGATTTAACCCTTTGATGGGTGTTTTTTAGAACTGGAAGTGGTGATAAAAAGTGACTAGAAGGGGTAGATTTATTTCAATTCAGTGTTGTTCAGAGAAAGATAGTGAGCACATTTTGTTTATTTCAGTATTGGAAAAAAATGACTGTGTTGCCAGTCGGAATTTCGAGGGAAATACAACAGAGTTGCAGTTGACTAAATAAATTTAGTGGATAGTAGTTTTAAGAAAGTATATATAACTATTTTGTAGTCATGTTTTACATTGGTAATTGGGTCTTCAAGGAGTTTTTGATCTTATAATGACATGTTTACCATTGATTATATAAGGAACTGTTTGGAGTCATAGTACACTCTATATAACTTTTGGCCATATATCTGTGGATTAAGATGGTACAGAGATCGCACGATATCGTGTCGTCTTGCCTGAGGATTCGTTTAGTTTCGAAAGGTTCGGTAAGAAAATTACCAACTTTCACTGTGGATAGGGGGTTCCTCAAGGTCATCCTGCAAAGGCGTATTGGTTTTGCTGGACAAACTCAGACATTGCTTTGTAGAGTTTCTGCCATATCGGGCTATCAAAGGCGGCTCTATAATCGACAAATAGATGATAGGTGTCGATTTTTTTTCGTCGGTCTTCTCCAGGATTTGGCGTAGCGTCAAAATCTGGTCAGTTGTCGATTTTCCAGGAGTAAAGCCACACTGGTATGGTCCAATCAGGTCAGCGATAATTGGTTTTAGTCTTTCGCACATTATACTTGATAGAACCTTATACAATATGAACAAAAGGATATTTCAACGGTAGTTGGCACAGAGACTCGGGTCATCTTTTTTATATATTGGACATAGTACACTGAGACTCCAATCGCCGGGCATGCATTCATCTAACCAAATTTTGCTAATGAACTGATGCATGCACCTTATCAGCCCATCGCCGCCAACTTTAAACAAATCCGCCGGTAATACATCGGCTCCTGCGGCTTTCGTATTCTTAAGCCGGGCAATAGCTGTTCTGACCTCGTCTTGGTTAAACCCCGTATTCAGTTCTTGCGGAATTTTCGTAAAAAATTTTGTCATTTATCTCTAAAAGTAAAATGTTGTTACAGAGAGTTACCACATATCTCCGATTATCTTGCAAATATTTCATTAATTATTCATGTTTGCACCCCATTTTATGGTTAACGCGTGTGTTATTACCAGAGTTCGTATTTACCCGCCATGTGTTACCCATACACATAGTCGTGGGGAATGTGTAATGAACGTTTACCCATTACCCACGGAGTATGGGGGAAATAATGGGTAGCTGCCCACGCGAATGAGGAATTACCTACCCATCACGATTACCCATTAACCTCAGGGCAATGGGGAAAATAATGGGTAGCTATCCACGACGATGGGTAATGGGTTACCCAGGGTAACCCATCCCCAATTTGGTCGAAAGTATGAAAACAATTAGGAAAAATGTCTATATCTCGGAAACGGAGCGTCCAATCGAAAAAATAACCAATTTTTGCGGATTTCTAAGGGGTTTTCATAAAGTGGTACAATTCGTATGGAAGAATTTTTTTCCAAAAATCGCCAAAATAAGAAAATCGCTAAAATAAAAAAGTGGCTATAACTCGAAGACGGTGGTCCAATCGAAAAAATAATAAAAATTTTACCTCCGTTGGAGACCCACGAAATTACCCACCACGAAATAAGAACCCTGGTTATTAATGTTGTTTACTAAAGTAATCGAAGTGCCTAAATTCCGGTCCCAAACAATTACACTGTGCGACACCAAAAAAAAAATGAAGGGGTTCTGTCAACGGATTCTGGTAGAATGGTCTAAAAAAAAAAAATACACGTGTATCGGCGTGTTGCCAGATCTGATCAGAATTTTTTTTTGGGCGGGTCAAAGTTTCCGCCCCACGGAACTTTCCTGCAACATATCGGCATGAAAAACTGTGTGTTCTTTACTTCTGAGGTACAAAGTATGTTCAGAAGATTTATAGAAAAGATTCAGATAAACATTTTTGTAGAACAAGTTAACCCTCTAACTGTCACGTATAACCATAATTTTTACTTTTTTTTTGAAAACTCTCAAAACACTGCTCGAAAATGACGGGGGGCATGGTCAAAATGTTCTACAAAAAAGAACGCCATAAAATTTCACTATATGTGTCCGAACACTTCAAAACACAAATCTTAGCCCAAGTAGTAGATAATAAGCAAACACTAACCGCCTTCTAAGGGTTAATAATGAATTTTGTCATTTTGCTGTTTCCATTAAAAATAGTCCACAGAATATAATGAATTTTGTCACATTTCATCTTATATCTAGCACTTGGGCTAAGATTTGTGTTTTGGAGTGTTCGGACACATGTAGTGAAATTTTATGGCGTTTTTTTTTGTAGAACATTTTGACCACGCCCACCGTCATTTTCGAGCAGTTTTTTGAGAGTTTTAAAAAAAAAAAAGTAAAAATTATGGATAATTATGGTAATAAATTATGGGCCCTGAACCATGTCTATTAGTTCTGTTTTGACTTTTTGCTTCACTTTTCGGGCTTCGTTCATCCTTTCGTATTTCCCAATTTTCTCACATTCGCGCTTTTTCCACTCATTCGCCTAAAGAGACGGTTTACCTCCGGTTTTTCCCTATTGCGCTGAGTCGCACCTCGCCTTGCAATTGACTGAAGCATTTCCGTACCATGGTTTGATGCGAAGCGATTTTTCAAAATCATGTACGGTTGTTGCGGCAGTTTTTTGTAGAGTCGGAAATGGTTTTCCACAGCGAACAAGATCGTCCTCGGGAGGGTGTGGAATTTATGCCAAAAGTTGCGAGAGCTGTCCTTGAGTAGGCTGGAAATCTGTGGAAATTGCATCTTTACCATGTCCAGCTTTCTCTGCCTCTGGTTTATATGGAGTCGTTTTTATAGGATCAGTCAGTTTTTGTAGAGTCGGAGTCGGTTTCCACAGCGCTTCAAGATCGTCCTCCGGAGGGGTTGGGTTCTGTTTCCACAGCGCTTCAGGATCGTCCTCCGGAGGGGTTGGGTACTGTTGAGTAGGCTGTGGCTATCTCTGGAAATTGCATCTTTTCGGTGTCTAGTGTTATCTGCGTCTGGTTCATATTGAGTCGTTTTTATAGTCAGTCAGCTTTTTTTTGGGAGGGTGTGGGATGTGTGCCAAAAGATGCGAGAGCTTCCTTGAGTAGGATGTAGCTATCTCTGGAAATTGCATCTTTCCGATGTCTAGCTTTCTCTGTGTCTGGTTTCGTACGATGTTTGCTCTACTTAATTTTGTGTGGACCTTTGCTGCTACCGGGTAATGATTAGAATCGATGTTAGCTCCTCTGATCACTAGTACGTCCATTACACTGGATGAGTGCGTTGCATCAATTACCACGTCATCAATTTGGTTCTTAGTTCTTTGATCAGGGGATACCCAAGTAGTCTTGTGGATTTCTTTATGCTGGAATCTTGAACCATGTTTTTTGCCGCGGCAAAGTCAATCAGTCTCATGCCGTTGGCGGAACTGTCAGCATGTTCACGGAAATCAGCATATCGATTTCAGGAATAAGAAATAGATAATTTTGAATAAAAATTGTATATTTTTAAAAGTTTCGTGTTGGAGGTGAAAATATCATATTTTCAACTTAAAACCGTCATAAGAAGATGTTTAAGATTCATTGTAATTTAGAAAACAGGGTTACCTCTGTATTTATATCAATTATATAAAAAATAATCTTTTAGCAACAAAATCTCTATAGAATATTTATATTAGAATTAAGTTTCTCTGTAATTCAGACGAAACCGCATGAACTGTCATTTTAAGACACGTCATTTGCTGTTGATTGATTGATTTATATTTGCGATTCTGTTTACAAAGAATTTGTCATGATTTTCTCGCTCATCGATTTGATGGCAATGATAAATATATTTAAAATTTTCCTTTTTAAATAAATAATTGTCATCTTATTTGTGTTTAAACTAAATTTCCATATACATTTTTGTTTTCAATAAAAACTTGTTTTTCACGTATTGCGATTTTTTCATACGATTATTATTATTATATTTAGTTTTATTGAATAATTAATACAGACCTCGTAATATTTTCAAAATAGTCAAGATACATTGAGTAAAACTGAATACTGAAGACAGCAATAAACTATAGATTGTTTACTTCTACCTAATTTGTTTGATTTTTATACATATTTAGCTGTGTGACTTCTCAGTATTAACTGACACCTGTCTGTCAGTGTGACATTTTGACTAAAATGTCAAATTGACATTAAGTGCCAGAGTGGTAAGCAACTTTTTCAACACTTGCACCGAGAGATGTTGGGAAAAAAAAGTATTACAATTAATTGTTGACAATTTTACTGTGGCAGCATGCAACAACACTTTGTAGTTGTTGGTGTTGTTGTTATTGTTGCAAGCGGCGAAAGAGCAAGGAGAGAGATCGACCGATCGATCGATCCATGATGCAAAAACGACTTTGCTAAATTCTGTTTCTGTTCAGAATCTCAACAACATGAAATGTTGCAAAGGAATTTTATCTTGGATGTTTATGTTGATGCTGCTGCTGCTGCTGTTCGCATAAAAAATGTTGAATAATGTAAATTTTGAAAATGTTAAGAGAATTTAAATTTAATTTGTTTTTTTTCTAGAGATCGCGCTGAAGGGGTCTGAGATGTTGATCTGATGATGCATTCGTATAATGAATGATTGATGCTTTTGTGATTTGAGATTGTGGTGACACAATGTCATTTGCATTTTGATTGACAGCCTGCAGGGGGTAAAGTGTTGGTATTCAAAAATGTGGAAAAAACCACATATTTATACGGAGAATGTTGGAGCTGAAAATATTTTCAAGATATTTTCCATAGAATGAAAGACATATTTAAAGCGATATAAACTTGAAAACAGTCAGTCATTATTTGAAAAAATAAACAGAAATCAAAACGATGAGACGCTCATTCTTTATGAAGTTGCAATTTTGGAAAATTTACAATGTGAGTAGCTAAGATGTTGATTGTGCAGTATAATTTAACCAAGACATGGAAGCATCAAATCTTCCTAAATACCAAAAAAGTTTCAATTGAAGGGAGACAATATATGTTCCCTGTTGTAGCAAGAAATAAGTTTAACCCTAACAATCACCTAGTTTTTGATTCGCTATAACTTTCCATTGCATTTAATCTACAACTTATCATGCCATCATCGTATCATATTATATTGTCAATATTTTTTTTCATTTTGATTTCACAATCACTTACAGATCGAGTTTCGGCTTTCCTTCCCGCACTACTAAATCTTAAATAAACTTGAAAAATGTTAATTGCCTTAATTCTATTAGGAACAACAATATCGATTTGAACAATTTTCATTCGCAATTGCACAATTATGGTCATTTCCATACAGACTAGTAATCATTAATATTTTATAATTTTGCGTTTGTTTTTCGTCGAATACATTCAAACAGAAATCCCCACTTTTCAACTTTCAAATTTTTGCCTTTTTGTATGCGGTCAATATCGTAATATCGTAGCACTTTACCTGGCTCATTTGTGATTTGTGACAATTGCAACTGAGCGTTGTTTGTTTGTTGTCTTAGTCGATTCGTTGTTGTCAAATGCATTTCAAAATACAAAAAAAAACTTGAATTTATATTTAAATGGTATTGAAATTACCCAAAGGAATTTGAAATTGTAAAATAATTAGTTTGTCCATAAAAGTCAAACAAAGCGCAAAATTTTATGAATTTTTATGCAAATGTCAAAACGCTGTATGGCCGTTGAATCATATGTGATCTAGTGAGATTTGATTGAATTTGTTTAAATCTGATCGATCGATCTCATTGTGAAATTGTTATTTGATGTAATGTGATATCTAATTAGTGTCACTTAAACGTAGAATTATAATTTCAAATGTTATTATTAAGATATATAAGTATAATTAAATTCAATTAACTAATGTTCAATTTAGTTTCAACTCACAACAATTCTATAAGTCAATTTAAATAAGCTGCCACCATTAATTAAGTTAATTGGGTTAATTTCATTAATTTTTCAATAAATCAGCACCGCCTTTTAATTTGGCTAAGGCAAAAACACAATCAGCACCGTCTTCTAATGGGGTTAAGGCAAACAAACGTCACAAAAGACATTCTGTTTTAATAGAAAACGGTTCGTCCAAGAGACGAAACATGATCCTTAGTGTTCCTTACATTGCTGCTATGAAAACCTTCGATTTTGTTGTTGCTGTAATAAAATATATCATAAAATAGCTTTTGACCCTTTTTGGAACGAAGCTCCTTATCGCACGTAGCGGGATGGGGGGCTAAATGAACTAAAATTAAACAACTTTTGTTTTAACACTATTATGCTACAGCCCAGTATTATCAACTATATTGTATACTTGTGTTTTGGTTTGTGTCTAGACTAACTAGATATCTCACATATGTTGGGAAATTTCTTGTTTAATGTGAAGTTTTCTAGGTGGAGCCTGTAATCAATATTTAGTATACAGGGTGTCACGACTAGACAAATTTCACCAGCGTATTCCTTGGCTCATTTTATGAAATGTGTTGGAAAAGCCTTTAAGAGACTTTCAGAATCATTAAAAAAGTGAATTCACAGAGATACGGAGCATTCAAAAAAAAAAAAAAAAAATTTGGAAAAAAGACATAAGAACGTGCACATAACCTCAATGTTCAATTTCTCTTAAAAAATAGTCCTACCTCTTACTGTTCCAAAGTTATGACTATTTCATTGAAATACAAAATTTTTTTTTGGGAAGGGAAATAACTGCACAAATTTATTTATTTTATCCTAGTACCCGCCGACCACCAATCCGAAGATTTTCAAACCGCTGCCATTTGGCCCCCAGGCATTTTGGGGGATGGTCGTAGACGGACATATTTTCATGAAGTGAGCCAAGGAATACGCTTGGGAAATTTGTCCAGTCGTGACTGAACCACTCTGTATATTGTAGTTTTGAACCCAATAAAATGCAAATTTAGAAAAGCCAAAGTGAAAGAAGTTTAAAAAAATAACATTTTCTTATATTATAAGTGTCTTTTCTTAAACAAAATAAGTTTTCTCAAAAAAAAAAAATACCTATTCATATTCTTAAACAAACTAAATTTTCTTTAAAAAAAATACCTTACCTTAAAGAAGTACCGTTGCTTTAAAAAAGTAAATTTTCTTACAAAATGTACCTTTTCTTAAAGAGACTAAGTTTTTTTAAATAAGTACCTTTTCTTAAAAAAGTACATTTTCTTACAACAAATTGCATTTTCTTAAAAAACTACATTCTCTTTAAAGATTACCTTTTTTGTGAAACAAAATAACTTTTCTTGAGATACGTACTTACTCTTAAATATGATACCTATCCTTAAAAAAAGCACCAATTCTAAAAAAAATCCCATTTCTTTAAAAAACCTTTTCTGCAAAAAAATACCTTCTCTAAAAAATACATTTTCTTACAAAAATTAATTTTCTTAAAAATATATTTTCTCAAAAATAAAATAATTCCTTTTCTTTTTTTCTTTTCTTGAGATAAGTAGCCCCTTTTGAAAATAAGTAAATTTTCTTAAAAAAATAACCTTTTCCGAAAGAGAGTACCAGTCCTTTAAAAAGTACCTGTTCTTAAAAAATGTACTTCTTTATAAAAAACAAAATCATACTCTTCTCTTGTGGAGAAGGGAGCTGATGATATGCCTTGGTGGGCAATGAAATAGCTATATTCCCAACCATCAAACATAATTATCAATTTTACAAATTTCTTTTTAATATTTCTATTAAAATATACTTTTTAATAGTTATTGATCTTGAACTGTACAATTATTAGAAACATAAAAATATTTTCTTATTTTTATTTTTGTTTTTTACAAAAAGTATATTTTCTTAAAGATCCATTTAAATTATCGTATTTTTCAACGGGCGACTAAGGCGTGTAGGAACTAACTAGTACATAATATCTAGCGAAAGGAACTTCGTTCCAACCGGGTGTCCCTTGACACCTCATGTACTTTTTTTTAAATTTGAACTATTGTTAGTTCAACAACTGGCGTGTTTATCTCAAATTCAAAGTTCACTAAACAAAATCAATCGTTTACGAAGCTATCGTGACAAAACTAATTTGCATGAAATTGTTGCTACTTTTGTTTGCAACTATGCACAAACCGTTGGACACTAAATTGACACAAACTCATGGACATTAAATTGTTGTTGCTGTAATAAAACATGTCATGTGTCGTTTTCGTGAGATTTAAACTATTGTTAATTTGTTTATTTCACAGCCTTCTCAATATGTATTTAAGTTTTTTATTTCGGTATTTTGTCTGAAATTCGTAGATTACGAAATGAATTTGTTACCTTAACGAAGCCGTCGTTTATGTGACGTGTCAGATTTTTATGAAATTGCTGCTACTTTTATTTGCAGCTATGCACAAACGCATAGACATTAAATTGACATAAACACCTTGACAATAAATTGTTTTCCCTAAAGTTAAATACGGCCCAATGTGCACAAAAACCTATGCGCCTGTTACTAGTCCGTAAAAATATAAAATTGCGAACCAATGAAATTGTAATTTGACGGATCCGTTTCGAACCCATTACACGCCCGCAGAAACATTAAAAAATCAAATTAGTGAAATTGCGATTTGGCACATCCGTTTCGAACCCGCTACGAGTCCGTAAAAGCAGAGAAAGTGAATCAGCGAAATTACGATTTGAAGTATTCGTTGCGAGCCCGTGAGTCCGCAAAAATATAAAAACGTGAATGAGAAAAGCGAATGAGTGAAATTGCGATTTGGCGGATTCGTTTCGAATCAGTAACAAGTCTGTAAAAAATTTAAAATCAGAAATACGAGTTTGAAGAAGATAATTTGAAATTGCAAACATCTCGTAAGGGAACATAGCTCGAAACGTCCCTTTTGAATAAATTCAAGAGTATTATGGATTCATTATAAAATAATGAGAAACAAATGCACCCAAATGCACCCGGAACATGTCTTCCTTACAATCTAATAAAAAAATCCCAACTATCTCAAAAAATACGTGTTTTATTTTTAAATTAAAAAGTGCATTCTTACTGAGACACTATTTTAAAAATTGACTTTCGGGTTGTGGAAAATATCACGAAAGCAGTAATGGCCTGGCATGAGACCCATGTGGGCCATTTGACGATTATTTTATTCCATACTTAATCGGAACATGTCTTCTTTACCATCCAATAAAAAATCGAAACAATCTCAAAAAAAACGTGTTTTTTTAAATGAAAAAGTATATTCTTACTGAGACACCATTACAATTTACACAATTGAATTTCGGGTTGTGCTGTCCTTCAAGCAATAATAAAAAATCAATGAGTGTTCGAACTCACGGACGATGTGTTAACACCTTTTTGTTACACGGTACCTGATCGATTTCTATCAACACATTAGTAAATGTTACATTGGAAAATAAGAAAAGAATAGTTTTTGTGCTGAAAGCTCCTTTGGTATTGCACTCTCTTTTTTCTTACATCTTCTTTATCATTAGATGTAATATTGTTAAAATAAATAAAGCAATATTTAGCTCGCTGAAATAATTGTTTTTGTTTTGTCATAAACAGAGCGACGACGACCTGCTTGTTTGAATGCTGGCATACAACTGAATAAAAAGCAATATTTAGCGCACTAAAATAATTGTTTTTGTTTTGTCATAAACAGAGCGACGACAAAAAGTATTGAATAGCATAGAGAACTTATTGCACTCCATTTCAGCTCTCATGTAGAGAGTCTGAGTAAAAGAGCATAAAGCAGAGTAAAAGAGCATATTCTATATAGAATGTTTCAATATATGTGCAATATTTCAACAATTTTATTACATAAAATAATATAAAAAGGATAAATGTTTCAAAAGGCATCAATGTTTCACATCAATATTATGAATGGACCAAATTATTAAAAAAAGCGAGTAATACGTTTTTAATCATTCGCCAGATGTCGCCATTGCTTTTGAGTTATACAATTCGTTCTCTTTGGCGACGAGACCTACTTGTTTGTTCGCTGCCGCTACATTAATACCATCGTACTAATTTTCAAGCAGAGAATATTGTTGTACAACAACCACGTATGTGATGCTAACGCTGTGTGTTTTTTGCATGTGTTCACTTAGATAGATTGCCCTACCCGTGCCAGTAGATATTAGCTATAAAAAAAATACTTTATCTTAAAGAAGTACCTTTGCTTAAAAAATGTAAATTTCTTACAAAAGTATATTTTCTTAAAGAAAGATTTATTTTAAAATAAGTAATAAAAAAGTAAATTTTCTTACAACAAATTACCTTTTTTTACAAAATTATTTTTTTCTTTAAAGAGTACCTCTCTTGAGAATTAGGTCTTAGTTCTGGGGACCTTCCTGGACATCGAGGGTGCCCTCAATAACATTCAACCTTTCGGAGATTTGCAGGCCGTTACAGAATCTAGGAGTCGACAGCTTAGTGACACGCCTAATTGGGAAGCTTCTGGTGGATAGATCCGTCAAAGCTGAATGGGGTGGTGTTACAATTGCTAGGAACGTTAACAAGGGAACACCGCAGTGGGGAGTTCTGTCTCCACTATTATGGTTAACTTCTGTCAATGAACTGCTTCTTGAATTGCACAGAGCCGAATGCCAGGTCTATCATCTGTACTGGTGAAAACCTCAATTTACTTAGCATTCGTACAACCAGCCTACTTAATCTGATTTCGAACTGGACCGCTAACAACGGACTATCACTTAACTCACTTAAAACCGAGCTTATCTTGTTGTCTCGGAAATATAAAATACTCGCATTTTAACTGCCGTCAGTTAATGGGGTACAATTGCAGTTGACGGAAAGGGTCAAGTATCTGGGTATAATTCTCGACAGAAAACTGTCTTGGAAACCGAATGTGGAGGAGACGGTGAAAAAGGCGTCTGTTACTCTTTCCTGCTGTAGAGGCGCGATAGAAAAGCGCTGGGGACTGTCTCCTAAGATCACCACGTGGATTTATACGGCAATAGTCAGATCAATACTTCTCTATGGCATCGTAGTTTGGTGGAGGTCCCTCCAAAAGAAATATATTCCGAAATCCTTGATGAAAATTCAAAGATCAGCACTGATTACAGTTAGTGGGGCAATGGGCACGACGTCAGGCACTGCACTTAGTGCTATCCTGAACATCTGTACTCCTGATATCATGGCGGAATCGGCAGCCGCTACATCCCTCAGAGATTGTGGCATTGGATGAGATGAGATGGGGGCATTCCGGACACGATGAATTACTACACCGGATCAACTCTATTCCCGTAAAAACGGACTACTGTATCCCCTACCTTCGACCAGCGCCAATCTAAGGACTTCTATGCCGAACAGGAATACCTGGGAAAAGTCACTGGAAGGGGACACCAATAGTATCAGATTTTTCACGGATGGATCAAAGTTGGACGAGCAAGTAGGCTGTAGGGTCAATTCACCGGACCTAAATGTAAATATCTCCTTCAAGCTGCCTGATCACTGTAGTGTATTTCAGGCGGAAATTACGGCCATACTGGAGGTTGCTGGACTACTGAAAAGTAGTGTCACAACCCTCCGGATAATATGTATCTACACAGACAGCCAGGCTGCCATAAAATCCCTGGAAGCCATGTTTGCTATGTCCCTGACGGTGAAAGAATGCCACTCATCACTTCGGGTGATGGCAGAGTATTTTGTCATCAGGCTCATCTGGGTACCGGGACACAGCGACATTTCAGGCATTTGCTTAGCGGATGCGTTAGCTAGACAGGGCACTACGGCACAGGTGGACAGGAAGAGGACTAGCCAACTACTTAACTTGCCGAGAGGCAGGTTATCCACAATGATAAGAACACTTACGGGATATTGTCTTGTAGGAAAACACGCCCTAAGATTGGGATATAGAAACTCCACTCTCTGTAGATGCTGCATGGAAGAGGACGAGGAAACGACGAAACAACTTTCTTGGATTGTCCTGCTCTGGCAGGACTGAGAAGTAGGATATTCGGAACACCTTTAGTTAGTACCGTAGCCCTGCAGTATATTCCAGTAGGTCTTATAGACAAATTCATTGAAAGGGCAAATTGGCTAGATGACTAGTCAATAGTTGCTATAGAGGAAACACCAGGTATCACAATGGGCTTCTTTAGCCTAAGTGTGCTAGACAGAGTGCTGTCTTGCAGCCTTTTCAGCCAACCAACATTTTTTGTGAAGCAAAATAAATTTTCTTGAGATAAGTACGCTTACTCTTAAAAATGTACCTATTCTTGAAAAAAGACCAATTCTAAAAAAAATTCTCATTTCTTAAACAAATTCCTTTCCTAAAAGTACCTTTTCTTAAAAATAAAATAATACCTTTTCTTTTCTTGAGATAAGTAGACTTTCTGAAAATAAGTAAATTTTCTTAAAAAAATATAATTTTCCTAAAAAAAGTACGACTTCTTCAAAAAGTACCTGTAACGCTTTTTCTTACAGAAGGTACTTCTTCTTAAAATAGAAGCTTTTCTTTAAAAAAACATTAGCTTTTAATAAAAGAAGTACCTCTCTTTAAAAAAAGGACGGTTTCAGGAAAATATAATAAATATTCTTACAAAAAGGACCTAAAAATATACTTTTTTTTAAAAATACATTCTATAAAAAAATAAGTTTTTTCTTAAAAAAAATCAAATGAGTGTTCGAACTCACGGGCGATGTGTTAACACCTTTTTGCTACACGGTACCTGTTCGATTTCTATGAACACATTTGTAAATGTTACATTGGAAAATAAAAAACAGCGTTCAATCATATGATGACGTTACAGTTAAATAATACTTAAAATTATTTAAAGACCCAGTGCAAGCACATGTGTCATTATTTTCTTGCTCAATACTTTTTTTTATTCCCACAAAAGTCAAAGAATGCAAAGCAACAGACACTTGTACATACATACATACATACATTGTTATATTCGTACGATATAACCGAAGATCAACATAAAATACTTTTTTAATATTACTCCAAATTAATACTCCAAATTAAAACACTTCAATCTCGGCTCGCCGATATCGGATCGCCTTAATTTTTGGCCTAAATTAATAAAATCGGATATGAATTTCCGGAGAAAATCGCGTGGGAAAATTATATGAAAATCGCCCAATAATCACTTTCAATACCGACTGCCAAGCAACGAACAAACAAACGATGATTTACTCTCACAAACCTAACACTTGCGTATGTATTAAATTTATAGTTTACTGCCCTAGAGGCGCGCGTATAGATGTTAACACATCAAAAATCATATCTAATGGGAACCGATGGTTCTCTAGAGACGGAAAGAAGTTTTTTCGAATGCATTCTTTTGTGTTTTGTTTGTGTTTTCAAACACTTGCGTAGTGGGGAATTTTCAATTAAAATGACAACTAAATGCAAACGATAAGCATTTAGTTTGATGAATTTTTCAATTGCGTTTCGGGTTTAATTTTTAAGCTCGCGATTGAAAATAATTCCAATCTTGAGCGAGTGGTGAATTGCAATCGCACAAAAAATTAAAAAAATACTTTGGAGGGCGATTGGGAATGAGCGCTCTCCGTAATCTGGTAATAATTCAAGTCAAAATATTACTAATGAGTAAGGACTGCCTAACAAACTGTAATATGACAATCTCAGTATTTTTAATTAATAATCTTTAGACTATATTGATTGGATCATGTATTACTTATATTTGTCCTCCGCCAGCCAACGAACATAAAAAAAATGTATCACCATATCCCCAAGTATTCAATTAAAAATTTGTCTCTTATTACTTTAACACTATCAGCAAAAACTATCACAACAATAGTCCCAAAAGTATTCACCATTTTTTTTTTCATTTTGTTACAGAAAATCAGACCAGATGATAACTGAACTGAACTCCATACGAAGAACCACAACAAGAAGGTGAGATGGATTGTCGCCAACAGCAGCAGCAGCAGTTGCTGGTAGCAGATAAAGTGTTGCATTTTACTCGATCATACTCTATGTGAACGACACTTATAAAAGAAGTGGAATCACCACCACAAGCATCATATATCTCG
Source organism: Phaonia tiefii (assembly GCA_963931995.1). Classification (NCBI taxonomy): domain Eukaryota; kingdom Metazoa; phylum Arthropoda; class Insecta; order Diptera; family Muscidae; genus Phaonia; species Phaonia tiefii. The sequence continues at coordinate 297,791,269 of OZ008368.1, forward strand.
TACAACGAGGAAGAAAAAACAAACAACATAGATTGTAAATTGTTGATAAATTATGAAAACATTAAAATAATTTACAAATTACATAAACATTAATAAAGTGCAAGAAGTATCCGAAGAGGATCCCTCTCTGCTAGTCAGAAATCTCCACATGCGGATGGAAACAAACACACACACACACACAGTCTCAATGTAAATTGTAATTCATAGAACAGGAGATGGAAAAAGAAAAACCTTCATTTCATATTATAATATCTGTTTAACACAATTCCAAGAACTTCTAACTAAAAGTTGGAATAGAATATATAGAAGCGGAGAAAAAGGCAGTCAAACACAAAAAAAAGAGAGAAAGATAACTTGGTCATGATCTCAGCTCATTGAGGTTTGTGTTGCAAATGAAATGCTTGCCAATCATTCAAACTGTGTGGTTAAACGAGGTGTTTATACAAATTCGGGATGTTATTAAAAAATTGACGTAGTAGAACATATGATTATGAAATATGGCACATAGTTTTACTGATTTCTGGTACAGTGATATTATAAGCATCATTAGTTTTGTTATATTGTCAATAGGTTCCGAGATAATGCAATGCAATTTTGGTAAAACAGGACGGTCATTATGAGCCTCACCAAATTTGAATATAAACTTTCAACTGAAATTTTACTAATCGTTACTTTTTTCAATTAGTACATTAGCACATATATTTTGCTGAAAATATGGTACTATATTAATCGATTACCATGTGCAATCTTTTGGCGCCATCTTTGCGACATATAATATTCGCCCTTATTCCCGTTGTCGTTGTCGTCGTCGACGTCAATACAATATCGACACCATTTTTATTGGCGACTTGAAGGCATTTGGAAAAAAAAAATTTTTGCATAATGTTTTAAGAGGGTTGGTTTTGGATCATAGACATCAAAAACTTTGTTGTTGTCGATGTGACAGTACATTTATAACGTTCTAAAGTTGACAAAAATCTGATGACGACGTCGACGACGACAACGGGAATAAGGCCGATTGAAAAGAATAGAATATTGACAGAATAGAATATTGACTTTAAATATCTTGAAATTTGAACTTCTAGTCGCAAAGTATTTCAAATTTAAAGCTCTTGGCTAAGATGCACCTGGGCGGTCAATTGAAAATTTTGTAAGAATTCATTTTTATATTCACGTTTTCTCCATAATAGGGACCACTGAATAATAAATAATCATTTAAACATGTTGAATGTATTTTTTGAGGTGGAGTTGGAGTTTGAGTAGAAGTCAGAGTTCTGATTTTTTAAATTTGCAGAGTTTTCAGCATTCTAGGATAACCAACTCCTCTTCTTCCCACCACCAATTGGAACAAAACTTGCACTAAAATATGTATGTTCAAATACCTGACGAGTGAACTCTTCTATTGTACATGATAATCTACGGTAAATCTAGCCCTAATTCGAACCCCGTTTAGTGCGGATAATCATCTAAGGTCGGTACTAAGTTCAACATTTCGCACGATATTTTACAAAGCTCTACACCCAGAGATTTAGCACGCCTTGAAGACCCATGCGGTCGATTGCTGTTTTGTTTCGGGCTCATATGCATAGATCCATGATTTGTCACGTGAGTTACATAGAAACATATTTATTAGTAACTAAACTATTACATACATTGTTTCATTATGCATTCTATTTATCACTGTCATTATATTACTTGTTACTCATCTTATCACTCATTGTCATCAACTCTTTTAAGTATACTGTATCACATATTCTATTTTCTAATTTTATTTCATATATTCACTCAATCACTCAGTTCTCCCAATTTAGATCATCCGTTAAAAAATGGAGAGATCATTTCTCCGCGCTACAAGTACCTGAGATATCCAATGACGATGGGACAATCGATCACAATATGAACGACAACGTCGATTGCACCCCTCCTAACCAAGACGAGGTCAGAACAGCTATTGACCGGCTTAAGAACAACAAAGCCGCAGGAGTCGATGGATTACCGGTGGAGCTGTTTAAGGCTGGCGGCGAAGAGCTGATAAGGTGCATGCATCAGCTCATTAGCAAAATTTGGTTAGATGATTGCATGCCCGGCGATTGGATTCTTAGTGTACTATGTCCCATATTTAAATGCGGCGACCCGAGTCTCTGTGCCAATTTCAGTGGAATAAGCCTTTTATCCATAGCATATAAGGTTCTATCAAGCATAATATGCGAAAGACTAAAACCGATTATCGCTGACCTGATTGGACCATACCAGTGTGGCTTTAGGCTTGGAAAATCGACAACCGACCAGATTTTCACGCTACGCCAAATCCTGGAGAAGACCGACGAAAAACAAATCGCCACCTATCATCTATTTATCGATTATAAGGCGGCCTTCGATAGTGCGATACGGGAGAAACTGTATGAAGCAATTTCTGGGCTTGGTATTCCTGCAAAACTCATACGCCTTTGCAGGATGACCTTGACGAACACAAAATCCGCAGTGAAAGTTTGTAAGGATCTTACCGAACTTTTTGAAACTAAGCGAGGCCTCAAGCAAGGCGACACCCTATCGTGCGATCTCTTTAACATCTTAATGGAGATCATTATGAGAAAAGCTGCAGTCAACATGAATAAAACCATCAGCAGCAAAAGTCACATGCTGCCCGCGTATGCTGATGATATAGATATCATTGGGCGACAATTAGAGAAGTTACTGCGGTTTTTTTGAGAATTGAGAAGGAGTCAGCAAAAGTGGGTCTGACGGTAAATGAGGACAAGACAAAATTAATGGTTTCAACAGGCAAGGCCTCCACTCGTTTAGACCAAAGCGTGAAAGTTGATAACCGTTATAATTTCGAGGTGGTGGATGAATTTATATTCCTCGGATCTGCCGTAAACAAAAACAACAACTTCAGCCTTGAGATCAAGCGGAGAATTGTGCTTGCTAATATATGTTATTTTGGGCTAAGCAAGCACTTTAGAGATAAAAGTCCAGCTGTACCAGACTCTCATTCAACCTGTCTTGCTTTATGGCGCAGAATACTGGGTCCTATCGCAAGAAGACGAAACATCTGTAGGAGTCTTCGAGAGAAAAATACTCCCAAAAATGTATGGTCCTATAGTGCACAACGGCGAGTATCGGCGACGCATGCATCATGAACTGTATGAGCTTTATCCTGACATTGATATAGTTAAGCGGATCAAGATAACGCGATGGCGCTGGCTAGGCCATGTCAGTAGAATGGATGAAGACGAACCAGCACGAAGGGTTTTCGAAACCGAACTTGAAGGAAGGCGAAAAATAGGAAGACCAAGGCTCCGCTGGAGGGATCAGGTTGACGAATCCCTGCGTACACTTGGTATTGCCAACTGGAGAAATAAAGCAAAAGATCGCACTGGTTGGCGAAATATGTTATCTTCTATTCGCTACGAGCCTTTTATTTTGAGCATTCATCAAATTCTGTGAGATCCAACGAGAACAAATCTTTTTCACGGCCAAAAGAACATGTAATATACTAATGTCCCAGGATGCCTCAATTTCACGGTATGTCACATGTCGGTTTTGCTTTCTCAATTCACGCACAGCATCGATGGTTTTCGGTAAAACGACTGACGTTGAACGACCTTCATGAAATTCATCGTGGAGCGTCCGGCGTGCGGGACTGAACTCTTGGTACCAGCGATTTACAATGGCTTGTGATGGTGCTTCTTCGCCAAAAGTCGAAAAAAAAGTTGATTGACTCTTGTCTCGACAGTCTACGCCGAAAATCGTAAAAAATCATCCCACGAAAATGTTCACGGGTTAATTCCATTTTTTGACCGAGATGCATTTTTCAAACCACTGTAAATACAACAAATATTGTCCGAAATTCAAAATATTCCATGTATGTTTATGCTAAAAAAAATGTCAAACTTTCCAATGGAAGTTCCAGTTTGCATCTGGCAACACTAGCATTGCCAGAACCCGATATATAAATTGCAACCCTTATGTACTCATCAACATTGCTGGTCAATTTCACAGCGGAACAAATTGATGTTGCTCAAAGTTGTTCGTGTGAACGAATGATTTGCCATTAGCTTTACTCTAAATAAAACTGTTCGGCATAAATATAAAACTCTGGCTTCTGATTTGTAATTCCAGAAAAGGGAAAGGATTACTGAGCAGCCTGTCCAAAACTCTACTTCATATACAAGAACAAACAGATTCTTTTCAGTCTTATCCTTATCACACCAACCCTCGCTGTACATGTTTGTCAAGTTGACAAACTGATATTAAACACACACGTTCAGCTCTCGTTGTCATAAATTACTGCTGCTGCTGCTGCTTTCGTTTAAATGTTTAAATGCAGAATAAAATGCATCACATCATTGAGAATGTAAAGTGCAAAAAAAAACGCGATGCAACAACAAAAAAATACACTTTAAAAGTATTTAATGTCATCCTGTTGAATTCATTGAACAGAAAAAAGGAAATTATCATCAGTTTTTCTTAACTGGCTGCTAAACATACATATCTTCATTTCAGGGGAAACGTTTTGTTGTTTCGTCTCATCACATCACATCATATCACATCTCATCCCGTAGCGTCTCGTGTTTCATTCAGAATATGCATTGGAAATATTTGCATTACATTTTGTATAACAACTGTTTGTAAATATTCAATAATGATGTCCAATAATACTCGTACTCATGGAAGATGAGATCAGTTGCTGCTGTTGTGGTTTGTCATTATATTAATTATTTACTGCAAACGAAAAAGAGCAGAACAACCTACTATAGTATTGACATCCTGTTATATTCTTAATTAATGACAAGAAAATGTTAAATCATGTACATTGTATGCGAAAGGAAATGCCTGACGTTTCTGATGCTAATACTTTAAAGGTTAATGAGGCGAAAAAAGAATAAATCATCGATTGTTCGAAAAAATAAAAATTGAATCGAATCACGGTTGTTACTTTGGTATAGAATTCTAGCGCAGAAATAAGATTGTTGTTCCGTTTTGTAGTGATTTTACTATTCAGCTTAACATCCTGTTATTTTGCTTAATAACACTGTGTGTAATTTTTTATGTTATGGAAATATAACCATATACAGTTTTGCCTAACGTCATAGATTCTGTTTTATGGGCTCCCAAAAATTTGGGTGTCATTATTGCAAAAAAGTGATCACTTTTTCAGGCTCATATCTTGCAAATCTTTCGGAATTTTGATTTACTCTCTGACGGAAGGTTGTAGCTCTTGTCACAAAGAACAAAAATTGTGAACATATAAAATCAAAAAAAACTTCATCTTCAAGGTCAAAATCGCAACAAACTTAAAAAAACTCGATTCTATTCGAATCATTCCTAGGAAGTACATATGGGCTTTTTCAAAAATTATCGACATTTTGATATTGGATGACACGAATGACGCTTTGATCAAGTGAAGGGTAATACCAAAACAGTTCGCGTTAATCATTTATTGCAAACGGCGCGAAAGTTATGGAGTTTTTAATTATATAAGAATTATTTTTGAGGTTAGAATTTTTTTTTATCTGTAAAATTTAAAATCATGAAAATTTTTTAATGCCTATTCGGTTTTATTATCAAGCTTAAAAAACCTTTCATTTGGTGTCAATCGCGGCGGAATCTATACATAACTGCAGATGTCACAAAGCAAAATGTGTTTGAAGAAAAATGCCGCTGTACCCGCTATATACACCGAATTGAACCATATTTATATATGATCTTTAGTTTACCGCCCCACTTCATTTCCAATACTTTACATTGATTTTAAACTACGGATTAATTAAAAAAAACGCGAAACAAAATCATCAAATTTGGCAAAATTTGTATTTTCTTTATAAAATTTTTGCGTTTCAAAATATTTTAACGCCTTCTTGACGTTGAGGTGCCATTTACTAAGAAGTTTAGATCACGCAATACATAAACCAGTTTTAAATAATATTGCAAATGTCAGGCGCGAAAAACTGTAATTTTTGACAAATTTACGCCAATTCTATAAAAGTTTGAGGTCATCGTTCTCAGCAACTAGCAGCCTGACATCGACGTGATATGGCGCAAATATTAGCAAGTTACACCATCTATTAAATACTGTTGAAGAAATGCAATTTTCTTGAGCGGCGCAAAAACGCAATAAAAAAAACTGCGAAAATTGAAAAATCGGAAAATTTTGGTTTCAAAAATGAACCGCTGTACAAATTTTTTTACAAATAGTAGTATGGGCATAACTTTTATAGTGTAAATATCTACTAAGTCTAGTGACTTTATTTTATATCAGTGGGCATCGGAAGTTTGAAACTAAAAGTAGAAAAGTGATGAAATATGAAAAAACTCTTGTAAATTTCAAGCCTTTTTTTTTGAGTTTTTCCATATTTGAGTGCCCATAACTTTTAGATATAAAGAACTGATGATGTGAAATTTTGAATTTCCGAGTTTTCTAGTGTGCCCTACCATTCCCTTTTTACCGTTTTGGTCAATTCGAAAAACTGGAGAAATAATAAGCATCTGAACTCAGTTTCAACAAATGTTGAAAATTATTCAAATAGCCCATATGTTCTAGAAAGTTATTTATTGAGATCTTAGGTACATTTTTGTAGTTGATTGTTTCCTTGAATTTTGAACGGTTTGCTACCTATGGACCTGAACAGGGGGGAAAAAGATAAAAAAAAATTGTATTTAAAATTAATTGCGATTTTGACCTTGAAGATGAAGTTTTTTTGTTCACAATTTTTGTTGTTTATGACAAGAGCTACAACTTTCCCACTGAAAGTAAATCAAAATTCCGAACGGTTTGCAAGATACGAGTCTGACAAAATTATCACTTTTTTGCAAAAATGACACCGAGGCCCATAACAAATAAGTGAATGACTTTGGGCCTTTATCACGTAGTGGTGCCCGTATATGGTTATATTTTTTCGTGTTGCACTGTGTAATCGCATGCAGATAATTTTCTGATTCAAAGTAATGAAGCAAAACGCCACGTTGTATTACCCAAGGATATACGGTAATATAGCTCATAATGTTATGGCTGCACCCACTAACTAATTACTTTACTGGCCGTACGTAATGCAAGGAATGGGAATTCAGTGACATTGTCGTTGGGGCTGGCGGAGAAACCCTTGCCGAAAACATGGTTATAATTAGCAAACCTTAACGGCAGGATTATGACGAAGACCCAGTTTACAGAATCATTGAGCTAAACGTGTTAAGTGTTTTTAGGCAGAGTTGCTATTCGTTCGCGAGCAAGCTAATTCCCAGTCGATAACTGGCGAGCTGACAGCTGCCGCCAGATTCAATTTTGGCTCCCGTCGCGGAAAAGAAATTGTCGCGTGACTGTCCCAAAAAATAATTTAATAGCCAATTATTATTGTTTTATTTTTATTCAAGCTCAAGACCATTCTATATCTCTATTAATAGAGATATAGTTTTCAAAAATAGAAGTTTTGCAAAGTGAATCCTTATGATTCCTGGCAATTGAAAAATTCATCAAACTAAATGCAAACGGAAACTCATTTCAATTGAGAATTTCCACCAATGCAAATGTTCGAAAAACATCGCAAGCAAAACACACACGAAAACATTTGTAAAAATTTCTTTCCATCTCCAGAGAACCATCAATTCCCATTAGACATGATTTTTGTTTTTGCCCGAAATACAGCACAATTCATACAGGCAATGACAATTGCCTGCAGTTTCGCCGTGCTCTACGTGCAAATTCGTCAGGGATAATTTTTATTTATTCCGTCTTCTTGTGGATACTTTTTTTACTAGAGATGTAGTTCTAAAGTTTTTGAAAATGTTTTCGTATGTGCTTTGCTTGCGATATTTTTCAAACACGTCCATAGTGGCAAATTCTCAAGTAAAAAAAAATTCGTTCACATCTAGTTTGATGAATTTTTCAATAGCATAATTCAAAACAACCGTTGAAGAAGATCTGGGGCTGGAATCATAAGGATGCACTTTGCAAAACTTCTCTTTTTGAAAATTATATTTATTCTATTAATAGAGACATAGAATGGACTTGAACTTGAATAATAAATAAAAAAGTACCAATAAAAGACCGAATAAATAAAAATCATGCCTGATGATTAATTATTATTAATAATTTATTTCGGAAACAAATTATCCTTACCCAAGTTACAAACATATATGTATTTTAGGCACATTTTCGTTCTAGCGATTTATATTTTTGATTTTTAAATTGGATGCACTCTAATGGTCATATTTGTGTTTTAGTAATTTAGATAGTTTGACGATTTTTTCAAAAAAGTTTGGCATGATGCCACAGGCACCACTTTATCAAAACGCCCTAGTCACCCCCAACGATTCTGTTATTTTCGCAATAGAACGCATCATTTCTAAGATATTTGTCTCTTTTGAGTTTGATCAAATCCAACAATTTCCAAAAGTAAAAACGCCAAAATGAAAATAGGAATTATTAAATTTGTTTAATTTTAAAATTTTAGAGGTAGTTTCAAATTTTTCCGACATTTTTCCTATTGATATTGTTAATGTTCAATCTTTTTTGTTTGAACTAACTCGCGAGCCGTAATCCTGGAACCAAAGTTTAATATGGCAACACTCGGCCAGCCGACAAGTCAAATTAGCGAGCCCGCTCTCGTGCCTGGAGCCGACACGTTGAAGTTTGGCTGCCGGCTAATTTTGTGTAAACGTACACAGAAACAAATCACAGGTTGGAACGAAGTTCCTTTCGCTATATATTATGTACTAGTTACTTCCAACACGCCTAAGGTGCCCGTTGAAAAATACAATAATTTCAATGGATCTTTAAGAAAAGATACTTTTTGTAAAATGATAAACTTTTTTTAAACAAAATTATTTTTTATAGAATGCATTTTTTGAAGCAAATTATAAAGTAGGTCCTTTTTGTAAGAATATGTATTATATATTCCCGATAAGGTCCTTTTTAAAAGAGAGGTACTTCTTTTATTAAAAGATAATTTTTTTTAAAAAAGGTACTATTTTTGAGAAGAAGTACTTTCTGTACGGAAAGCCATAAGAGTACTTTTTTTTTAACAACAGGTAGTTTTTAAAGAAGTGGTACTCATTTTAGGAAAATGTTATTTTTTTAAGAAAATGTACTTATTTTCAGAAAGGCTACTTATATCAAGAAATTAAAAGAAAGGTATTATTTTATTTTTAAAAAAAGAAAATTTTGTAAGAGAAGGTATTTTTTTGAAGAAAAGTTTTTTTTTTAAGAAATGGGAATTTTTTTTGGAATTGGTAATTTTTTCAAGAATAGGTAAATTTTTAAGAGTAGGTACTTATCTCAAGAAAAGTTATTTTGTTTCACAAAAAATTTACTCTTTAAAGGAAAGGTAGTTTTTTTAGAAAAGGCAATTTGTTGTAAGACAGTTTACATTTTTAAAAAGGTACTCATTTTAAAAAATATGCATTTTTAAGAAAATGTACTTTTTGTAAGAAAGTTTACTTTTTTTAAGCAAAGGCACTTCTTTAAGACAAGGTTTTTTTTTTTTAAGAAAAGTTAAGTTGTTTAGAAATATGAATAGGTATTTTTTTTTGAGAAAATTAACTTTTTTTAAGAAAAACACTTATTTAAGAAATGTTCTTTTTTTAAACTTCTTTCACTTTGGCTTTTCTAAATTTACTTTTTATTGTTTTCGAAACTACAATATATACTAAAAATTGGTTACAGGCTCCACCTAGAAAACTCCCGTTAACCAAGAAATTTCCCAACATATGTTAATATAGACACAAACCAAAACAAAAGTACCCAATATAGTTAATAATACTGGGTGTAATACTGGGTAAAAGCAGAGGTGGACTCAATGGATTTACACTAATTCGGGTCCTACGAATCGGACTCCTTCAGTAGTTTATTGCCCTATAATGATACTTTTATAAAATTGTTTCCATGCACAATTTAAATTTTTTTAAGTCAAAATTAATATTTTTTCTTCATAAATTTATTTATAACTGCGAAACTGTTGCTTTTCTTGGGAAATAGTTAAGGTATTGATTAAAGACATTATGCTTGCTAATTTGTCTAAATTTGTTTAAAAAAATCGGTTGAGGTGTTCTCGAGAAATGGTGATATATGTATAAACTTGTCTCGAGAATTGAGCTATATATCGCAGCCTCTGAGCAAGAAATAAAAAAATATTCTGTGTGAAACCATCATTATAGTCCAAAAAACTAATGATGTAGTTCGATTCGTTAGTGTAAATCCGTTGAGTCCGCATATGTTTTCCAAATTTTTTTTTCCAAAAACTTCCACAGTTTTATTATGGAAACAAATTAACTGTTCCCAAGATATAGTCGTAAACATATTTGGATTTTTGCCACATTTTCATTCTAGCAATTTTTGATTTTTGAAATATTTCGTTCCAAAATGTAATTATTTTTGTCGGTTGGATGCCCGTTATGGTTATATTTGTATTTTAGTGGTGTTTTTATTTTGGTGATATTTGTCAAAAAAGTTGCCACAATGTTGGAGGCAGCGCTTTATCCAAACCCCTTCGACACCCCCGAAAATAAGGTTATTTGCCCATTCGGACACATAATTTCCAAGATATTTGTCTGTTAATTCTGATCATATCCGAAAATTTCCAAAAGTCTCTGAAACTGGTAAAAACGCGAAAATGAAAATAAAAATGAATAATCTTGTTTAATTTTCAAATTTTGGAGGTAGTTTACAATTTTCCCGATTGTTTTCATGTTATTGTAAATTTTCAATCTTTTTAGTTTGAAGTGATTCGAGAGCAGCAAACGGGGAAACAAAGTTGAATGCGGCGGCTCCCTGCCAGCCGACGAGATAAGTTGAATTAAATTAATTCACAAAATCAAGCAAAATATTAATCGCCGTTGGTGATGCAGTGGCTCTTGTACGTGAATACTTGGGTTCGAAAACTGCTCAGACCACCTTATATTTGTTTGGGATGGCGGTCACCACGCTTAGAGGTGGCGACAGTATCGAGTATTTAGCCATGATAAAGCTTCTCAAAAATACGGTTCGGAATCTATGTAAAACTGTAGGTCCGAATCAGTGAGTGTAAAAGTAGAACGCATACAGCTTAATGAGAAGCTCTCCCTAATCCCTTCATGGGATGTAATGGGAAACCATTAATTTGGTTATCTCACGAAACATTGAGGTCAATTGGCCGCCGTCGATACGCGCATCTTGGTTTGCCAAAGGTGTCGTGATTGGCATTTAACGGAACCCCGCAAGGAAAAGTTTAATGGGGTCAAATGGCAGCTCCGAGGCTGCCAATTGGCATCACCAAGACAGCTGATAACACGATTACCCAACTTAGTGCTTTTTGATGAGCTGTGTGACATGGTGCGACGTCCAGCTGAAACCAAAGAGTATTTAAGTTCATATCTTCCATTTCGGAAAAATGTGCCAAAATCAACACCAAACTGCCACTCTCTGCGTATGTATTCCTTCTGTGCATCAATTTTGGTTGTTGACATAGCCGCCGATATGTTCATTTCGAACTTTGGCCCAATCTGAGAAGCAGTAACGATTGATTGCCTTCAATGGCTGAGTCAATTGGACTTTTTAAACGAGTTCGAGACAGTTGCGCAAAATTCTTATTATGCTGGTGCGTGAAATAAAGAGATGCTGAGATCGATGACAAGTTGATATTATTTGATTGACCTGCACACTTTCAGTCACAGCAGCGATATTATCGTCGGTATACGCTGAAAAAAATGGTTCCAGAAACATACTGCACACACTAAACAATTTGTCTTTTTTCGTTGTTTCGATGCAAATATAACGTGTTTGTAGCTTGTTGTAAATATAGTAGACTTGTGTGGAATTACATTGTATTTGCTATTCAATATAACATGGTTGTGACTCAATGATTAATATGTTGAAATATATGTATTTGCATCCCAAATGTGTATTTGTTTGTTGAAAACTATTGAAATCAAAACGTGACATACAGTAAAGAAACAAGCAGCAGCAGATTCACGAGAACAATACTTGCAAACATGTAGATGGTTCCTGTAATATGTAGCTGGGGCCGATATTTTTCAGCGTGCATGACACATGTGCATGTTAGTTATCATTGTTTTCATAAATTGAGGATCTGCTCATTTATTGATTGTTTATGGTCTGAGACGTTTTTGTTTTCAGAAGGTTGCAACAAACAAAGCAACATTTGGGTCACAAAAAAAAACACTTATTATAACCTATTTATCATTGTATCTCCAACATGTAATATTGAATAGCAAACACGATGTGTTTGAACACAAGAACACTCTATTTGCGACAAGCTGCAAACTCGTTGCATTTGCATCCAATCAACTGATTTTACATCGTTTACGCACAGTGCGACGACGATGATCATGCACGCTGAAAAACCGGTATTTTTTTGTTATTTGAATGCAAATATAAAGCGTGTTCGGAGCTTGTCGTAAATATAATATAATTGTGTCCAAACACATTGTGTTTGCTACTCAATATTACATGTTTGGGACACAAAGATTAATATGTTATAATATAGTATGTGTTTGTGACCCACATATATTTATGTTTGTGATACAAATATAGCTGTGTTTGTTGGACTGTCTATGCTCACTCGAGAGTAAGAGAATAAAAGAGGGACATCGAGAGAATCTATCTTGTAAGTGTGTATCTGTATTTTTTCATTATTCTCTCTGCCAGTGAGTCATAAATATTCCTGAATGCGCGTGTAAATTGCAGATGTAGTGTTTCTTATTTTGTCTGATGTATTGCGTTTTAAATAGTTTCATGTATTCAGTCGTCAATGGTTCATCGGACAGAGGATATCAAAAGCGCTTGATCAGTGGAAAAATAATATACGAAGGCTCGGGCGGTTAAATGCTTTGTGATGTTACTTTGGTTTTTGTGTATGTATTTCGTATATATGTATGTGTGCTACCAAAGTGAGAAACGATTTTGAGGAAAGAAATTGGAAAGAGCAACATCGTGAAGCCCATTGTCTGTCCAAGCCTTTACTGAGAAAATCGGAACTGCGGAGCATTTGTGAAATAAGTGTAATAAAAAAACACAAGTAATTAATCCACTCTTGGCTTGCATGAACTTGATTTGTATATAAATATTTTGTTTGTGTACCAACGCATAGTGATAGCCAACACATAGTTGAAACCTTCTGAAAACAAAAACGTGAGAGACAACAAAGACAGGAGAAGTAAAAGAGCAGCAGATTCTCATTTTATGAAATAAAAAACAAATAATGCATTCAATGTAAATAAATGTATAATGGGCCGTTTTAAATCTATTAATTGTTTGTATTAATTATTTATAAATTTGGATTTATATTGTTAAAATTAATTACAATAAATAATACATATATATTGAAATCGAAGAATAATTCGTTTTTAAATACTATTATATTTGGGAGGAAATTCGCATATGTTTCCACGTAAGTATATGTAGGTTTGAGGGAAACACGCGAATGCTTCCACGTAAGTATATGGATGTTTGGGATGAAGAACGCATATTTTTCCACCTAAACGCATACATGTTTGTCAGTAAACATAATACTGTTTGCATTTAAATACAAGTAAATTTGGCACTTGCAAACATTGGATTGCTTGAAGTGTGATCCTAACATATACATGGTTCCTCCAGAATATGTTTGGGGAAATATGTTAGTGAGGCCGTTATTTGTCAGTGTGTGAGTGTTATCCACTAACAAACCAGTTTCGAAAACTCTTTGTACAGACTGGGGTACAGCACGCGCGGTGGGTGGTTCATTTCGGTAAAAACTTTTATTCAACAGACTCACAGTTTGGGGAACAAATCACTGACTTTGGAAATAAGGTTGCAGTATGTCCTAACGTTTTCAAGCGCAGAGTGATCCATTTTGATCCGCGGAGGTATGATGCTGACTGATCGGCAGTATTTCAAACAGAAACCATTCATCAGTGGCAAAATAACATACGATTTAAAAAGACAACCCATTAACTGTCCTATATTTCTTTCTAAGATATGCGGCAAAGGTAATTTCTGCCAATGGGGAAGGATTAAGACACATGATAATTGACTTTTTGTGGCCAGAAATAATGGATATTACCCTGGAAGAGGTTTAGATTCAGCGATATGGCTCGACATGCTACACAATCTGATCTTTTATGCACTCAGTTTGGTAATCGGTTAAATATTCGTTTAATGGTGGGATTTTTGTTTGGATGACATACCAGTGAAACCAGTGTTCTGTTCGAAATAACGACTGTCCTCGGACAGAATGAGTCGCTTATGTCATATCAGTGAAACTACACGCTGAAAATTTTTATTTTTTTGTTGTTTGGATACAAATATAACGCGTTTGTTGCTTGCCGCAAATATAGTATACTCGTGTCGAAACACATTGTGTTTACTATTCAATATAACGTGTTTGGGACACAATGATTAATTGGTTAAAATATGTGTATTTGTGACATAAATGTGGATTTGTTTGTTGAAAACTTCTGAGAACAGACAATAAAGAAACAAACAATAAATAAGCAAAAAACATCAGATCTTCGATTTATGAAAACAGTACTTATAAACATGTACATGGTTCCAGCAATATGTTGATGGGGCCGTTATTTGAGCTGGGGGAATCTATGCCCGACCATCGGAGTCTCAGTGTATTATGTCCTGTATTCAAAAAGGGTGATCCGTGTGTCTGTTCCAACTATCGCGGTATCAGTCTTTCATCCATCGCGTATAAGGTCTTGTCGAGCGTATTATGTGAAAGACTAAAGCCAATTATTGAACACCTGCTTGGACCTTATCAGTGTGGGTTTAGACCATGAAAGTCCACGACTGGCCAAATATTCACGCTCTGCCAAATCCTGGAAAAGACTCACGAAAAGCAAATCTATACATACCAAAATTTTGTCGATTACAAAGCTGCTTTCGATAGCCCCATACGGGGGAAACAGTACGAAGCAATGTCTGAACTTGGGATTCCGACAAAACTGATCCGCCTCTGTAGAATGACGCTGACCACCACCAAGTCAGCAGCGAAATTGGGGAAAGACCTCACTGAACCATTCTGTACCAAGCGAGGACTTAGATAAGGCGACACACTTTCGTGCAATCTCTGCAACATCTTAATGGAGATAATAATGAGAAAGGCGGCAGTAAATACGCACAAGACCATTAACACGAAAAGCCATATGTTGCTGGCGTATGCTGACAACATAGACATCATTGGGCGAAATTTGTGGGTCTTGCTATTAATGAGGGCAAAACAAAACTGATGGTGTCAAGGACTAGAGAAACCTCTCGACGTGGTCCGCACTTGAACGTTGACAACCGATTTAATTTATTTTGAATTTTTGTCCTTATTTTATGATTTTCAATTAATGTTATATTATATTTGAATTTCGAACATAAATTTTGGATTTAGATACACATTTATCACTTTAATATGGGCGACATCTGTACGTTTTGCACTGAACTATTACGTTTTTTTAGTATTCAAATCACTATTACCCCTTTTATTGGAATACAACTGAAAAAAACCTACCCCTGAATAACCGTCACATTTTTCTCCCCTGTACTAAAGTCTTGTAAAAAAGGGTTGCATTAGTTTTTAGCGAATTGGGGTTGATAAAAAATGAGAATGCAACAAAGTCTCATTTGATAGACATATCTCACAAAAGCAACAACATAAAAGAATTATGAAAACTAAAATATTAGAAATATTCAGAAAATCATCATACTTATTGTTGCCAGACATGGAAATAATATCGCAACATTTGAAACAAAGAGGCAAGCAGCAGAGTAAAACCAACCAAACAAGCGGAAGTGAATTACTCATCAAAAAGATGCAAGAAGTTGCAGGATATCTCCACTCATATACAGCATAAAACGGACCAATGTGTTTTTTTTTCATATCATTTACATCCTGTTACCTTGATCGAATGTAAAGCTAATTACAGTTTATTTTTTGAATTACAGATTCATTTCGAAACATCATGAGGTGACAGAAAATAACCTGATGTTTTTAGATGGACAGAAAAAAACCACAACAAATCCGGGGAAGAAAAATCTAAACTAATCAAATAATGACACGCTTTAAAGGTAAATAAAAACAAAACAAAGTGTAGAATTTAACAAAAAGTAAATACTAAGGTTAAAACCCATGACATCATTTCCGTGCCGGATTTTAAATTATACAAATGATGACAATCGCCAACAATGACAGACAAATCATTGACATTTTCCACTCGCAAATGGAGCATTGAATTTGAAATTTATAGGGCCTTAATGTAGACAAATCCCAAGTTCATCCGTGTGTGTGTGTAAGACCGTAACCTAATTAGTCAAACAACCTTAAAGAAAAGAAAAAACAGATGAAAAACCTCCAAGTCAGTCTTGAAATCGTGTTACATGTTCAAACGCTGATGCTGATGACGAATGTGGAGATGTAAAATATGTGACTGCTGCGACTGGTAGTAGGATTGATTCCAATATTTGACATTATTGTTGACAGACAATTTAATGCATTTAAGACCATTTTATGCAGCATCATGCCAAAGAAAAATATTGACGTTTGAATAACACGCACATGCGTAAACGAAACGGTAGCCAACACAAAAAACCGGTAGCGACAAACAATGACAAAGTAGTAGGTTAGCAACTCTCGGCTTACAAACAGTCAACAAACCCATCACTAATTAGAATAGGCCTTGTTTTCATGAGGCTTATGACCACACTCACCGAACTAATTGTTTGAAAAAGAGGTTGTAGCAACCGCAAATCCAGCTGATGCCACCGAATTGCGGTTGCCACAGCCGAAGTGAGGTTGCCACGACTGCATTTAGTCCCCACAACTGAAATGCGGTTGAAGCAACTTCTAATAAAGGGGTTTTCAATAAGAGCGCTACAAAAGTTTTTTCAAATAAAACAAAACCGGTTTTAGATACCAATGAAATTCTTTATTCCTGTGAAAGTACGTTCGATGCCATTATGTATGGAACTCGATTTCTTTTGCATGGCCACCACGGGCACGCTTGCAGAAGTACAGACGCTGAACCCAATTTTTGACGGTTTTCAAGCATAAATCGGCCGATACTGCTGCAAGTTCACGTTCGATATTCGTACGAAGTTCATCAATCGTCGCTGGCTTGTTGGCAGAGACCATAGACTTGACGTAGCCCCACAGGAAATAATCTAACGGCGTCAAATCGCACGACCGAGGCGGCCAATCGACTGGGCCATTTCGTGAGATAACACGTTCACCAAACTTGGTTTCCAATAAATTAATTGTGGCATTCGCTGTGTGGCTTGTGGCGCCGTCCTGTTGGAACCACATGTCCTCCAAGTCCATATTATCCAATTGGTTATCATTGAACGGTAGCGATTCGTATTCACAATAGTGTGCCGGTCTTGATCATCACGGAAGAAGTACGGCCCAATGCCGCCGCCGGCCCATAGACCGCACCAAACCGTAATTTTGACTCATGGATTACGTGATGACTCATGGATTACGTGTGGACTACTGTCATATTTTGCTTATTTACGTAGCCATTCAGCCAGAAATGAGCCTCATCGCTGATTGTTGAGGCCTCTTAAAGTTGAGGCCACTGACTCCAAATTTCGGTAGTAAATTTTAATAATTTCGACTCGTTGTTGGCTCGTATATCTTTCCACGATGAAATGGCAAACCTTACTGAAAAGAAATGTCAAAAGAGGGGGAAAAAATATGGTGTCGTTTGCTGTCCCTATCGATTTACTTTTGTAGCGTCTCTGTTGAAAAACCCTTTATATTTTGACATCCTCTAGTGCGGCTGTGACAACGTCTAATGCATTTGTGGCAATCTTTTATACAGGTGTGATCACATCTACTGTGGTTGTGACAACCTCTAAATATGATTACGGCTAATTCGGTTATGTTTCCTGTTAATGCATAATCTTATGGTATATCGGAAGATCAATCTGGAGGTTTTTTTTTAAATAAAAAAAAATAGAAAATTTCAAATCAAGTATGGAATCTTTATTTTTCATTCGAAATGATATTTTATGCCATTTATTTTTTGAATATAATTTCCTTCAAATGTAGGCCGCAACTACGCCTCAAGCTGTCCATTCTGAGGGTCCAATTTTGGATAACTCGCTCGAGCATTTCGACCGGTATGGCGTTAATGACACGCGTAATGTTGGCTTCGAAAATCGTAGATGGTTTGTCAGCATAAACTTTGGACTTTATGTAGCCCCAAAGAAAAAATCTAAAGGTGTGATATCACACGCTCTAGGCGGTTTCAATGTTGGCGATGGTAATAGTGCGTTCGGCAGGCCGATTATGTCGACCATAAAAAGGTCTCTCTGATTGTGTCCCCCCTGGTAGTCATAACTTTTCCATTTATGCCTTTATTAAAAGGGTATAATTGACAACACCATCCCTCATCTTTATTGCATTCTCCTTTGAAGTGAAGTCGTTTCTTGATATCCTCAACATTCTCTGTGCAGCTTTAACTAGACTTCTATCTTTATGTTTACTGAAGGCCCCCCTGCACAGTTCTAACTTAAATCTAACATCTACTTATACTATATATAGAATTATGTACAATAAAAGCAAACATAGAAAGAACCCTGACCCATGGCCGTTAAATTTGCCTTTTAACTTTTGGTGGAATTTTCGATCTACTTTCTTACATCTGTACATTTAAATAGGCGGGATTGGTCTACTATTTTCTCCTTATCAAATCTCGCGTTGCATCTGACTAAAGCATTGCCATACGGAGATATTATCAGGAAGATAATTTGGTGCAGCCTCTTCTCCTAATGCCGTCCGGCCAAAGCTCGCGTTGCATCTGCCTAAATCATTGCCATACTGATGTACTATCATACGTCACTATTTTGGTTAAAGAAAGGCAGATGCTTTGGTGGAGCCTACTGGAAAAGATCTGACAAGCTCTGTGATAACATTTTCGTGAGGGCTTTATTAAACTGAAATACTTAAGTCAAACGTTTGACCTTCTGTGTACAAAGTGGTAGTGAACGCGGTAGCTAGCCCCACTCTGACAACCGTAATTCTATTCGGCAACGATCACGCCACTTAGAGTCAGCAGCATTTCCGTTTGGAATCGATCCCCAATCTCTAACCTCCGTATTCATAACGAATAGTTAGCCACCGACTATGATCTGACAAATGATTTCTAATTTATAATACTTCTATTAAACTGTGGCCAACGAGTGTCTGCGAAGCAAACGAATATATGCTAACTTCTGACGAACAGATGTCGTTTT
This sequence comes from Phaonia tiefii, assembly GCA_963931995.1. Taxonomy (NCBI): domain Eukaryota; kingdom Metazoa; phylum Arthropoda; class Insecta; order Diptera; family Muscidae; genus Phaonia; species Phaonia tiefii. Next base: position 297,810,473 of record OZ008368.1, read on the forward strand.
TTTTAACACCAATCATGACTATCAGCGTTGAATTTGGCTAAAACATTCACGTTCATATTAGAGTTACACACTAGATTGGAAACTGTTAAGAATCAACTCTTGACTATTGAGTAACTAATTTTAAAAGGCATTATAGGGCAATCGTTGTACACTCCGTACATCAAGAAACTAATTTTTCGTTATGAATACGGGAGCAAGTTTTTAAGTTTAGACCTACAGGCACTAACGGTCATCGAATCGCATATAGTTTGGTAGTAATAACTGTAAGAAATGACAAGTAGTTGAATGCTGATCAGAAAATGGAAAGGGTTTTCGCCTATGAGTGTAAAATCGTAGGGTTTCGACCCACATTTCTGTGATGACGACGCTGGTGAGTCATTGACCATAAAACGCCTATTTTATGATGTGATTGTCAGCCAGAACCGGTGTAAAACTATTGTTCCCGTTCAGCGTCTCTGTAATGAACAATTGAAGAAAGGGATGGAAGTTCTCTCTGGTCTTTAAACTCTCACCCGTAAGAGCTATAAGGGTTGAAGGAAATGTGCAACACATGTGCTGGCCTTTAGTGCCTATTAAACCTCTGCAATGAATGTTTAAATGGCATATCAAGACATTTTCCAGCATTGTTCGTTCTGTGTACGACGAAATGCCGATCGTGCTCTGCTCATGGTATATTTTCTGTATTCTTGTACATTTGAATTCATTTGATAAATTCAACTGTTTTGGTATACTCGCTGTATTCTTGTAACTAGATTCCAAAACATTTTAATACATCAAAACATTTCAATAAGAGAAGTAAACATTGTACATAATTCATTTCGAAATAGTTAGGGGTGTACTGTGTTTGGATTTCTTTTTAGAATATTCATTCCTCTATCATTCAGTTGCAAAAACTACTACGTTATATTATAAAATAAATGTCTTGCTACAGACCTTTAGTACCTGTGAACAAACTTAATTATATGAAGTTTTGAACCGTTTCAGTTATTTGCGTTAATTAAATTAATTAAAATGTGTTGTACCTATTTTCAAAAATGAAAAAATAGAAAACTCCGGGGTCCACTGCGACATCTTGAGCCACAGCCGCGATATTCACACCTGAACGGCTGTTGGTTGCCTGGTCAGATCTGACAGCATATTGTGTTGTCCCATACTCTTCAAGGCGAGCGGATAAACGCCAAAACCGACGAATTATTTATAACAAATTTAGACATTTATGCTGCGTTCTGGCGGAGTAGTGCGTTCCATGTCTAGTTGACGTGTATTTTGTATCTGTTTTCTTCACAAATATTAAAGCAGAATTGATATTTACCGCCATATGCAACAATTATAGCATCTTTTTTTTTTGTTGTTAACCAACACTCAGAGGACGCCCCCTACAAATGCAGTGCATTGTGTTGGTAAATGAAAATTGTGGAAGTGGAGGGCGGAAAGAGGAGTAGTGTCTGTTGACAGTTGTTCTGTTCAATTGGTGGGAAATACACTAGCCGGAAGTTTATTCCACAAACGAACTGTACAACTGAAGAACGAATTGCCTCTATAGTGTGTAGTGCGGTCAACCGGCCACTCGATAAAAAACGGGTGAGAATTCCTGGAAAGCTGCGTACTTCGGCTAAATATCCTCACGTCTGGCATAACTTGACGGATGTCCGAAGAATACATACCGTGGAAGTATCAATAGAACAACGACACTCAACCCATATTTCAACGATGCTCAAAGGAGGCAATAGAGTTGGATACCCTACTGTCCTCTATCAATACCGATGCTCTCCTTTGGGCACGGTCGAGAAGCTCCAAAGATCTCCTAGGTGGCCAAGCCCGTATATAAGAGTTATTGAGTTATTGATCACTATCCACACCCTCCATAGACAATGACGACACGTACGCCTAGGTCAGCAATACGCTTGTGCGACAACAAACACTGGGTCTTATCCGCATTAAAATCTACTCTATTCATTAGACCCCATTCAACAATGGACACTAAATCCCGGTTTAGTGTTTCATCCATCGTCCATCGTCCGGCGTTTGACTTCAATCTCTTGGGGACTTGGTCTACGGTCGAAAGAGAAGTTTGTATTCACAGTTTTATGCACGTCAGATGAAATCCCATCTACAATATAGTGATAGTGCGATCTCTGAGAAAACTCAACCTTCCAACACGCCGGGAAAACTCCCACACGGTAACCCTTTCGCGGACAGCGACGTGCCTAGACGTCCAACAACTGTTTTCTAGTGGGACATGACGTGTATAGACGTCCAAATTTGTTGTTCACAAAATGTCAAGCCGTGCATAGCCGTCCGTTTTTGTATGGGTTTATATTGTTTGTGTGTGGTTCGTGTCCCACAAGAACTAAAATTTATTGTTGTAGTGTGTACGAAACTATGAAAAAACCCGTTTTTTTGCAGTTACTAATTTCGCTACTTTGGGGATTTCCCAGAATCGCTCGACGTGCATGAACGTCATGTTCTTGTCCAAATTGACTCACTCCGAAAAAATGGTGTCCGCGAAAGGGGTAAGCAAGGTTGAAAAGGTTGCGCAGTGGACGTGCCAGCGTCGAAGAGCACCTACTCAAGACCAGTTCAGATATGCTATCCGGGCCCAGGGATTTATTTGCGACGAGATTCGCAAGAACCTTTTTAACTCCTCGTGTTCGAAAAAATATCTTGGGCATGGAACACGATACGTAATTGATCATGGGGAGTTGTTGATTGCTATCCGGCAAGGAAGAGTTCCTTGCAAACATTTCAGCAAGGAGGCTAGCTTCATTAACCGGTTCAGTGAATGTTACGTCATCTTTAACAAGAGTTGGGATAGGATGACAACTTTTGTGTCACCTTGTATAACGGGGTTTTTACAGAGCTCAAACATGATTACTTCACCAAATGTCATTGAGTTTTGGGCGATGGAAATCGATTCTGAACCATTTCGTTGCGATAAGAAGAAATATGGGCCAACAATTCCACCATCCAGTTAACCACACTAAACCGTTGGGTGAATGCACAAAAGTGATAATGATATTAGAACTTCTAAACTTTTACTCTGAGTTTCCGAGAACGTACTAGGAAATTTTAGGGGAGGAGTTGGACTTTCAGAACGTTAATGTATTTAGAGGCACCCTGTTTAAACTTACATTGTGCTACAGGGTGTCAAAGAACTCATGGCCTGCAACTTCTAAACCTGTAAACCGATTAAAAAAAATTGTTGTTTGTTGTTGTATAAGAAAATTTATTGCGAATCTACTGAGAAGAATGCCCAGTTGGGTGTGCTATCTCTAACCATTTCAAAGATATTTGGAATAAAAAAATTTAAAATGTGAATGCTTGCACCGACTTGGTTTACTTTTTTGACAATACCTGAATGATTTTGAGTAAACATCTTGTTCAAAAGCATAGCTATATTGGAATAATAAAACTACACCATTTTCAATTGAAATTTGAAAAAAATCAATTGAAATTAAATATCCTATTTGAAATACGTCAATTGAAATTAAATAAACATCAATTGCAATTTAAAAAACATCAATTCAAATTTGAAACACATCAATTGAAATTTAAAACACATAAATTGAAATTTAAATCACATCAATTGAAATTTAAAATACATCAATTGAAATTTAAAATACATCAATTCAAATTTAAAACACGTCAATTGAAATTTAAAAGGCGCCAATTGAAATTTAAAAATCTAATTCATAATATTTAAATTCCAAGTGACGAATTTGAAATTTCAATTGATGACTTAAATTTCAGTTGACGTCTTTCAAATTTCAATTCATATTTTTTAAATTTCAATTGATGTATTTCAAATAGAACATTTAAATTTCAATTGATATTTTTCAAAAATTAAATTTATGGTTTTTGACGTAGAATACGTCTTACCTTACGGTATGAGGAGTCATGTCAGGTTTTTATTGTTGTAATCTTTATTTCATTGAATTTGAGGAAACAGCTAGATGAATTTTTTTAAAATTTTTTTTGTAGTTAAATGAAGATGTTATCTTTCGTTTGATATACGTTTCATATTGGTTGATATATTTCTAGTATTTTAATTTCTCAAATGAAAATTGTTTAAACACATACACTCAAACATATGTGTGGTGTTTGGTTGAGTGTTTTTGGTTGCTCCACATTGCTTAGGAACATGTATCTAGTAAAAAGTGAAACGAACAGCAAGCTAATGTTGCTTGGCAACATGTATCTAGTAAAAAGTGAAACAAACAGTAAGCTAACGTAATAAAGCTTTTTTGCGAAAGCTTCAATAAAGCTGTTGTAACATTAATTTTGAATTGTAAAGCGTAAAGCTTTCACACAACTCTCGAATGCTAATGCGAAGACTCCATAAGGTAAACCTTTTTTAATATTAGGGCGGCCCTCTCAACATTCGCAGAACTTATTTCAATAAAAATATTAATTAAAATACATAAATTAAATTAAGTTCAAAAAAATTGAACATAATATTTGTTTTTTCAAACGGACTTGAATCAAATGCCGTTGGTAAATATATAAATTACAGCAGACAGTTGTCCGAGGCCTTCGGCCACGGACTGTCCCTGCAGGCTGTGTCAGAGACACGGCCATTAAGTTTAACGTAGAATACGCCATCCGATAAGACAGAAAACATATATAACAATAAATGATAAATAATATAAGCAAATGAATTTATTGTTATATATGTTTTCTGTCTTATCGGATGGCGTATTCTACGTTAAACTTAATGGCCGTGTCTCTGACACAGCCTGCAGGGACAGTCCGTGGCCGAAGGCCTCGGACAACTGTCTGCTGTAATTTTTTAAATTTCAGTTGGAAATGGAGTAGAGTTTGGAATCAAATATATTTGCATTAGTATTTATGTATCGGATACAAAAGTGACCAAACAGATAGAAAGTCAGTAGGTCAAGTTTTTGAAAGGACAACTGTATTATTGAAAAAAAAAATTGTTTTTATAAAAGCTCTACAATTTTTATGGCCCACCTAGGTGAGCGCAGGATCTATTTGAAGCTATTCAACAGCACAAAGTCTGAAAAGTTGCCGGGCTAGGTATTTCCATGATGAAACGTCAGGCAATACTGCACAAAACAAAATTACAATGACAGTTTGAAAGTTTGCTCTGTCATTAAATCTCTACTGGATAAAGGTCCCTTCAAATAAATCTGTACTAAAAGTTCGAATAACGATGGCGGAAAAAATTTGCAATGCACAAAATCACATTGATTACAATTAAGTGATAAATTTGGAATAATTTTTGTGGCTAACTATGTAAAAAAATTCAAATTTATTAAATATATTTGAGACTTCTTAATGTGATCTTTTACGAATTCGCATTCACTATTCACGGGTTCAATCACAGATAACAGGAAATAGAATGATGTCTATGCTTGATGGCGCTTTGATGGGAAAGTATAATAATAATTTTTTTAAAGGAAATATCAGTTTGAACTAAATTTTCCAAACCATTGTACACATCTGGCAAACATTTTTGATTACAATTTTTTATTCTATGTTTAACTCAAAATATTAGTTATATCCTTCCTCATTTCAACCACCACTTGTTTTCCAGCAATAATACATCATTAATAAAATATCTAAAATTTGTCCAACAACTGCGAAAATGATCACACAATGCAATTTGTATGAAATTTTGGCAAAACTATGTTAGACAACATATAATTTTTTCTTAATTTAACGCATTAAGATTTACAAGTTTTAACCAAATTCTTATTCTAATGCAACCAGTTTTGTCCTGCCCCATAAGCCAATTAAATGCAACCAAAACCGAAATAAAATCGAAACACACAATTCACATAACTTACGATTAGCATTTATAATAAGATATATAATTGAGAAATACTAGAAAACAACGTTAAACTTAAATCACAATGACGCCTTAAGTACTCTACAGAGAGCGATGGAGAAAATGTATTCTCAAACCTTAGACTACTCAGAAAATTCTTCACCCCAACGTAAGTATTCATCGAATTAATATACAATTTCACATATTCGATGCCTCTTGTAGCTGTTTCAGTGAATATTTACATTGTAATTATGAGATGTATATTTGTATTAATTTATCATCACAATGTAAATATTCACTGAAGCACCGACAACAATCACCGGACTTATGAAAGTGTACGTTGCTTCAATGAATGTTGAAGTGGTCAATTTTCTTTATAAGCTGGATTTAAAAAAAATTTTTCATTTTAGATATATGTGACTTATTTTTGAAATCTTCTCCATTAGACTAAACATTAGATTACCATCAACTTTTATTCTACACAACTTTCAGTAGGGTATTGCATCTGGTTTTTAATCACACTGCCTAACTACCTCACAGACATTTCAATTAAAGAAACTTACCAATTTGGTCAAAGTAAACCCCAACACATTGACGATCCATCCGTTGTGTTCACAAGGCCTGAAATCACAAATTAAAATAATTCCAATTAGATGAAATAGCAAACGAAATAAAATGAAACAAAATCACTTTAAAAGCTTTTTAACATAAATTATAGAAAATGCAAAAAACCTTCAGACAACACAGACACACATACGTACTCTAAATAAGACACTCGACTTGAGTTGAATGATTTAATGAATTTTATTGCATAAAAATCACTAGTGAAAAACTGAAACACGTACATTAATATTCAACTTAATACCAAATTGGTAATATTTAATCTTTACTACACATATAGGCAGTTCAGAGGCATTTTATTTAACATTTAACACATGAAAATACGAATTCGAGGTGGGTGTAATGAGAATGGGAAGAGATGGAAACAGGATAAATACCCATATATGCTGGCTTGTACGTGGGGTGTGGATTGTCTGGGGGGCACCACGACCTTATTTCCTTAAGTGGTGATTTTGGAATGTAGTGCTAGATATCAAACTATTTTTTTTTAAATTATAATTGATGATTGGAATAAAAAGGAGCGATGCTTTTTCAAAAATTAAAACAAATCATTATAAATATTGACTCTAGTATTTTTTTTTCGAAGTGATTCTCACTGTTATATATTAATGTTTGGACCATAAAAATGTAATTTAAATATAACATATATCTATTTAACAGTTTGATTTGCTGAAGCTTATAAATGCATTGGCATAAATAGGACAAAATATGAGAACTTTTTCAAACGATTGTCCCCTACCCCGTCTTTTAAGGTAAAAATGGCTAAGCCAACATAATTTGAATTAACAGTCACAATTTCTTACTTAAGGATAATAATATGAGAACATAAGCTTTCTTAATACCAGCAGAACCTATTCGAAAAAATTACGAAGAAAGAAAAGTCTAAATGCTATACAAGCAATATGATCATATAATTTTACGAAAATCATTTGATCCAAAAATCGATTGAAATAATAAAGATAGAAACTGTAACTCTTTTCAAATCGACGAAAATCATTTTCATATTTTTCAAATGTTGAGAAGGTATATTTTGAATGACCCTGTTCTCAGTGAAATAGTTAAAATACATATTTGATTTTTTGGCTTCGGATAAGCAATATGGTCGAGCAGTTGTATAAAAATTAATTGAACCAAAAATCGATTGAAATAAGAAATTTGCAAACGTTCAGACTTAGAATATCTACTGAGAATGTACATTTTGATTCACCCTGTTTCCTGTGGAGATATTTAACACAAACCCTGTTTCCGAATTGTGTATGACTAACCTGACCAACTGGTTGTTACCAAAAAGGGGGACACAATGGGTAAAAAGATTTTTTGGATTTTAAATAAAAATTTAAATAAAAATATAATAAATTTAATAATAATATTGTTAAAACAAACAAAATAAAAAATTTAGCTCACTGAAATAATTGCTTTTGTTTTGACCTAAACAGAGCGACGACAAAAAGTATTGAATAGTATAGACGGGGGTTTCTATAACACAGCTGATCTAAAAGGTACTAGGGAAATGATGTAGGTTGAGAGACCAAAGAAGACATGCAGATTATAGACCATTGTTAAATGAATATTAGTATTATTAATACATACTATGTTGGTAACCCTATATATAAGTTGTAGGGTAACAGCAGCAACCTAAGTTTAAAAGTGATTGATTGATACTAATCACAGCTATATTATGTTTTATTTTGTGTGAATTGAACGCAGAAATGCATTCCCTTTTATCTCTGTCCAATCAAAGAATAAATTCCAAAAGCAACTCGATGAACTCGATGAAATGGCCTCCTACCACGAAGAACACGAAGAGAGACATAGCGGCTCTTTTCTATTTCTATATGATAAAATGGTCTACTACCTCGTCGTCATTAAGAGAATACGAAGAGAGGCATAGAAGCTCTTTTCTATTACTCTGTGATACTATTCAATACTCTTTGGCGACGACGACCTGCTTGGTTGTTCGCTGTCGCTTCATCAATACCATCATACTTATTTTCAGGCAGAAACTATTGTTGTACAGCAACCACGTATGTGATGCTAACGCTGTGTGTTGTTTGTATGTGTTCACTTTGATAGATTGCCCTACCCGTGCCTGTAGACGTTAACAAATCAATAATACTTATAGTATTTATTTTCTACACAATCAGTATTTTGGTTATTATTGGTTGAAGTTTGGTGTCTCCCAAAAGGCGTGAAAATCCCACAAAAAGTGGGGCAATTCCGTCAAGGGCGGGATGGTTGGTCAAGTTGTGTATGACGCCAATCGCCTAAATCAGTGGTCACCAACCCCCGGTCCGAGCGGATCAAATGGTACCGGGTCGCGCAAAAGATAATAATTATAGTAAAAAATAATTATTCTGTTTTTACGCTAAGTAGCCGCCGACACCATACCTTTGAAGTAAAAAAAAAACACCGCACGACTATATACATGAAATTATTAAAATTATCAAACGTTGACCGGTCCGCGGCGACAATAAGGTTGGGGACCACTGGTCTAAATGATATAGTTATGCCGATAATGCTGTCTCATATTATACAAACAATTACTGCAATCTTAAACTGCACGTTAAACTGTACTACCGAGAAAGCGATAATAAATACGATGTCGTTATATAATTCTAAATTTAGCCTACTGTATGTTTGACTCCTGCGGTTCTATATTATAAGCTTTACCACAATTTAAAACCGGTGGTCACGAAATATATTAGTTTATGCCAAATTTCCAAGAACGAGCCACTGTGCGCAATACGAGCATTATTACCTCTGAAATTATTCAATACAATAAAATGAATTGGACTTCGTTTAGCGTTGATCCTTTTACTATAAAAATTGTATTAAAACTCAAAATGTGTCTCTGCTAAGCCGCGAGAAAGGTGTCTCCGCTAAGCCGCAGCAGAAGATGTGTCTGAGGAACGACCACGTGGGCATCGTTCTATTGAAAGAGTCGTAGGGATGGTAGCATAAATTTTGGGCTCTACAATTGAGATTGTGAAAACTCTCCCCTATCCATCCATTGGATGTAATGGGAAATTAAATAAGTAAAAGGTGTATTATTTTGAGTTACAGAACTTTAATTTAAAGCAAAAAAAATAATTTTAATACCCGTTAACCTGGCTTGATTGGACAGAAAATTGTATGCTATTAATGTTTAAACTTGATTTCGGCCATGTGGACGCCACGGCTGGCGCGTACATGACGCAATGTGGAACTCCAAAGTTCACACAATTTTCGCAATAACTCGTCCAATGTTGTTCACTTGTCTCTGGTTTATTGACGTAGACTAGTGACTTTACATAACCCTAAAGAAAATAATCCAATCGGGTTAACCAACTCACATGACCTTGGTGGACAATTAATAGGAACATTACGTGAAATCATTCGTGCATCAAAATTTTCTTTGAGCAATTTAACTGTAGCGTACTAGGTGTGGCATGTGGCTCCGTCCTGACGGAACCACGTGTCAGGAAGATTATTACCGGCTAATTGAGGTACGAAAAACTTGTAATATTTCTCTATACCGTTCACCGTTAACAGTAACATACTGCCCATCATCGTTTTGAAGACATATAGACCAATGACTCCGTCGGCCCATAAACTGCACCAATCAGTTATGTTCTCCGGATGTAATGATGTTTGGGCAAGTACCTTTTTGTACCCATTCAACCAAAAATAATCTTCATCGCTGTACAACATTTTGCATGGAAAATTTAAATCAATATCAATTTGTGCTTCAGCCCATTTTGCTGAATTGGCGGCGCATACATAGGATGCTCGTTTGGCTTTATTTCTTGCATAATTTCGATCTTGAAAGTTCGTCAACCACGATCCTTTCGTAAAATCTTTAATACAGAAGATGGATACATTCCCATCTGCTGAGAACGGCGATTAAATGATTGATAAGGGTCTGCTTCAATGATTTGCTTTACAACAACTACAGCTATCTCGGTGCGCACTCTTTGGCGTAAGACCAGAGTTCGTATTTACCCATACACATCGCCGTGGGGAATGTGTTATGAACGTTTACCCATTATGGGGAAAATAATGGGTAGCTTACCCACGAAAATGGGGAATTACATATCTTGATTACCCATTACCCACAGGGTAATGGGGAAAATAATAGATAGCTATCCTCAAAAATGGAAATTACTCTGTGGGTAATGCGGAAAATAATGCGTAGTTACCCATGAAGTTGGGAAATAGGTTACGGAAATATTAATTAATATAAATTAATATAATATAATTCATATAAATTAGAAAACAGTCTGTGTCTCGGAAGCAGAGCTTCGAATCGAAATATAACTAATTGTTGAGGGTGGCTAGGGGTTTTTCGTAAAATGGTCCAATTTGTATGGAAGAATAGTTTCAAAAAAAATCACCAAATAAAGAAAATCGCTTAAATTAGAAAGTGGCTATAACTCGGAAACGATTTTTTGAAAAGAAAAAATTAATGTGAGTCCGATCACAGGTGAGATGTGTAAACATCTAGTAATGAAGTTGGAAGTACTTATGCTTTTAGTATATTTTTTTAATTAATCAATTAAAAGTATCAAAACTTTCAATATTGTAAATACATAGGAATTTGCTGGTTTTTGTTTGTTTTATTTAACTTATTTGGTTATTAAATGGGCACACTTCAGTATATATCTCCTGCATTAAAAATTACAGTAAGCAGTAAATTTACTGATTACTGAAAAAGTTCAGTAAATTTTTACTGATAATGAAATTTAATTTGCATTACTAGTCAAATCATAGGGCCGTATTCATAATAATCAGTAATCGGGCATTACTGATTACTGAAAATTCAATGCACCTCATCATAACCATGTAGGCACTTTATAAAAATTGTTGAAAAAAATTTTAGTAATCAGTAAAAATTTATTTACTGATATTTTTACTGAAATTGTAGTATTACTGCAAAGTGTCCATCTATGGTAAATGCCTTAAGTACAAATAGTTAATATTGGCTTATGGTAACTAAAATAAGATATATAAATTTTTGATTCGATTGTATTTAAAAATCTATGGAAAACTGCATCTATAGTAGTGGAATTGTTAGTTGTGGGGGTTTGTGGAGAATTGCTCATATGCAAGTGGAAAACGTGAAATTTATTTATTTTTTTTTTTTTTTGATGTCGTTTATTTAGTTCATAATTTTTTACAATTTCATTTCTATAAATAAACAAATTAGATTAGATACACTTTATTTTCTATACATAGCCCTATACTCGGGAACTCAGTATGTTTTATAACTACACTAAACTTATGAATAATTTAATTTCATTTATAGTCTTTACGTAATATATATAAGTGTAGTTACGATTCATTATATATTAGTTTGTAATGAAAAATTCAAAAAAATACCACTTATTTTTCAATGGAAAACGTCAAATATAAATTTTGATAAAGCTTGCGACTGTGGGTTTGCACAATTTGTATTAAAATCTCCACCCATAATAATTGGCATGAGATGGAGATTGTTACCCAATTGTCGTGCACCAGTTTCAGTGTAAGGCAACAGTACGTAATGAAGATATGTTATAATCTTAATTTATATTGGAATCTAATAGAATTTTTATTAGAATTAACATTACCTCCATTCAGCTTTGATACACTTTGTGTTGTTTTATGTTCTGAGTTATAATTTTTTTGGTGTTTTGTAAAATATTTTATTATTTTGTATTTGTTGCGGTTGACAAGTTATTAATCAGCTGTTTCCTGAAATCTAATGTTATTTTACAGCAATGGTTTTCGAAAATTAGTAGCTAATATTGCACACTAGATGGTGCTTATATGCAGCTGTTATGTATGAATGACAATCTCAAAGATGAAGAAAACTTTTAGTTTTTAGTTTTCCTTATATTTGACAAGTTTAGTTTATAGTTTTCCTTATTTTTCTTTGTTTTAGTAAATTTTTTATTAAAAGTGCAAAAAATCTTTTTAAAAGTTATTAAAATGAAATGTTTTTGTATTCATTTTATTTATTTGTTTTCATTTGCCTACAATAACATAATGTACGACAATTAGTGAAAATTAGTCGCTACTATTGCACACTAGATGGTGTTGAGTATATTGTATGCAGCGTATGAGTACACTAATACACTCATACATAGCTCACACCGATTTGATAACGCTTTACGATTGGTTAACGATTACATCGCACATCTTACTCTAAATTTGTGATTGTATTGTGAAAAAGATTTTTACCCCCAGCGTATAGATGTTTACACATCAAAAATTCTTCCATACGAATTGGATCTTTTTTAGCAATGGATGTCTTCAATATTATTTTTTTAAAAAATCGCTAAAACTAAAATCTTTGGAATAAAAGATCGCTAAAAGGCTTACATGTGTTAGCTTTTTTCTAAAAAACTGTGATAGCGTATTGAAAACATCCATGGCTTAAAGAGGTTCAATTCGTATGGAAGAATCTTTTTTCAAAAAATCGTTTCCGAGTTACATTCAGAGAGATTTGTGCTTTAAAGTTTTATGCTCAACGATTGCGACCTATTTACACCGATTCAGAATATTTTACACCGATTTACAAAGATTCCGAATATTTTTTTAAGAAGCTTTTTCATGGCTAAACACTCGATAGAATTGCCGTGGTAGAGAGAAGTGTAGGGTGGTCAGAGCAGGGATGTTCCAATTTCCAAGAATCGTGCATACTAACCACAGCACCACGTTGACTGTAATACCCTTTTTACATTTACCGCGTTTCAGTTGAAACGCCGGCGTTTCGCTCTCTTTCGATGATTTCAGCGAAACACACTTTAATTGGCACTTATTTCCATACAAAAAAAAACCCAAACATTATGCTCTTTTTACTGTAGTTTGTTTGATACCACAGTAAAAATGAGAGAGATCACAGTGTTGTACTCCAATAGTAGTTAAAAAAAGGAGTAAAATGAAAAAATTTCCATTGCTGGTTCAAAGCAAATGTCAGACAAATGAGGGAAAACAAATCTGTTTGTTTACATTATGTATGTATCAATGTTATTTTATATTTCTTTATTCACAAATGTGCGTTTGTGTTGTTTACAGTCAATACAGAAAACACAAAACAGAAATGAGAAATGTCACATGAAACCACAGTAGTTAAAAAAAGTACAATGTGAACACCATGGTTTCGAAATGATCTCAAGAGAGCGAAACAGCTGAAACGCGGTAAATGTGAAAAGGGTATAAGTTTAATATATTCAGGGTTTGGCAAAATATCCATTAAATAATTCTGCTCCCAATTAAGAATGATTTGTGTAAGAATATTTATTAATTAGTAGGTTAAAAATAATTTGTATGTTTAGGTATTTCTTCATAATTTGTGTTTGGTTTATTTCTCGAGTTTGAGTCGGAGTGTTAGTGGGAGTTTGGGTTTGGTAGGAAACACACGAATCCTTCCACGTAAGTATATGGATGGTTGGGATGAAACACGCATATGGCTCCATGTATGTAGGCATCTTTGCAGGTAAACATGGTAATGTTTGCAGCTAAATGTAAATCAGTTTAGGACTTGCTATTATGTGAATATTTGTAGTGTGTACCAAATATATACATTCCCGAAGAATGCGTTTGAGGGAATATGTTACAGAGGCCGTTTTTTTTTAGCGTGCAGTGGGTGTACAATTTAGCAAGCGCACACCTCCCTGGTTGTCAGGAACTCTCTATTGTCAATAGGAGAATATTTATTTCTTTATTTATAAAGTACGACCATTATATTTTGAATGGTTTTTGCATTTTATAATAAAAAAGATCATTATTTTCTGAAGCAAAGCCTTTCAGTTCTTGTCACAACATTACCATTTCCTTATGAATAAGAATTTATTTCTCACTTACGTTTATTACATATCATATCACATCACCCTCGACTCTACACTACTGTGATCATTGAGATTTTTGCCATCTCGGATGCTGCTAAAAACAAAACGAAACAACAAAAAACCGAAACACTAAAACATCTAACATACATACTTCTAATATCTCCAAGTTCCACCACAACTTGGTGAGTTTCAATAATTGTGTATGTTGTCATGTAACTTGTAACATTTCAGACACATTATGATGTTTCGATATAAAACCTGACAGAGACAGAAATAAAAAAAGCCTCCACAGTTAGTAACAACTCAAAATCCAACGAAATGATTAAAAACTTTATGATGGCGATGACTGACGGCGATGATGCCGATTCCGATGATGATGACGACGATGGCGTTGTCGACCACGACGACGACTTTCCCCCTTTTTTAGTAATGACAAACGCCATGAAATCTATCATTTTCCCACGATCCCATAGAGTGTTCGATTAGCTCAAATATAAATCATATTGTTTCTCGACTCGATATAAAAAAGGTGCGTAAAACGAGTAAAAACTTAAGTGCAAAAAACACAAAACTCAAAGCAAATGCCATTACAACAACATTAATCATCAGATAAAACGAAAAGTTATGTAAAAATGTCTCAAGTTTTTTCCGTGCTATCCGTTTGTCCGGCTCCTTCCCATCTGCCTTTGCCAGCTAATGATGGCGCTGATGATGATGATTATAGTCATAATCATGTGGCAAGGAATATGTAAAACTAACCATATTTGGCGCTTAAGATAGCTGGCAAATGTGTTGCAGGATTTATCAGAAATTATAATTGACCATAAGAGGACATGTGAGGGAAAATTTCAAATTAATATTTAAAAGTAGAGTTATGTCTCCCATTATTTCGCAGGAAAAACTCTATTCAAAATGTGAGAAATGTGTGTGAAGACATTTTTAAGAGAAAAACACAGGCATATTTTCTTCTGGGGTATAAGTCGAACTTTTGGAGTACAAATTTGGAAATTAAATACGAGGCGGATTTATAAGTCAGTGACTTTTTGAATAAAACACCTTTTTTTTTGCAACACAAACAAATTTATTTTTCAACATAATCTCCTTTTAGCACAATACACTTAGTCCAACGTTTCTCCAATTTTTGTATGCCTTCCAAAAATCGGATTTTTCGAGGTCCATAAAATAGGCATTTGTTTGATCAATAATTTCATCGTTGGAGCTAAATCTCTTTTCACCGAGCCATTTCTTCAGGTTTGGAAATAGGAAAAGTGACTATTTCCTATCTCTGCGGCTGCAGCCGCAGAATATGGCGGATGAGGTACCAATTCGTAACCCAATTCATGGAATTTTGCCATTGAGTGTACACACGTGTGCCCCCAAGCATTATATTGATGAAAAATAAATTTTTTCTTGGCAATATGGGCCCGTTTTTTGACGTAGAATACGTCTTACCTTACGGTATGAGGAGTCATGTCAGGTTTTTATTGTTGTAATCTTTATTTCATTGAATTTGAGGAAACGGCTAGATGAATTTTTTTAAAATTTTTTTTGTAGGTAAATGAAGATGTTATCTTTCGTTTGATATACATTTCATATTGGTTGATATATTTCTAGTATTTTAATTTCTCAAATGAAAATTGTTTAAACACATACACTCAAACATATGTGTGGTGTTTGGTTGAGTGTTTTTGGTTGCTCAACCTTGTTTAGGCACATGTATCTAGTAAAAAGTGAAACGAACAGCAAGCTAATGTTGCTTGGCAACATGTATCTAGTAAAAAGTGAAACAAACAGTAAGCTAACGTAATAAAGCTTTTTTGCGAAAGCTTCAATAAAGCTGTTGTAACATTAATTTTGAATTGTAAAGCGTAAAGCTTTCACACAACGCTCGAATGCTAATGCGAAGACTCGATAAGGTAAACCTTTTTTTAATATTAGGGCGGCCCTCTCAACATTCGCAGAACTTATTTCAATAAAAATATTAATTAAAATACATAAATTAAATTAAGTTTAAAAAAATTTAACATAATATTTTGATGTGTTAACATCTATACGCGCGCCTCTAGGGTAGTAAACTATAAATTTAATACATACGCAAGTGTTAGGTTTGTAAGAGTAAATCATCGTTTGTTTGTTCGTTGCTTGGCAGTCGGTATTGAAAGTGATTATTGGGCGATTTTCATATAATTTTCCCACGCAATTTTCTCCGGAAATTCATAGCCGATTTTACTAATTTTTGGATTAAAAAGCTAGTGCGGGTTTCGACGGAGAGTTTAGGCCAAAAATTAAGGCGATCCGATATCGGCGAGCCGAGATTTAAGTGTTTTAATTTGGAGTATTAATTTGGAGTAATATTAAAAAAGTGTTTTATGTTGATCTTCGGTTTTGTCTTATCATCGTTTGTCTGTTCGTTGCTTGGCAGTCGGTATTGAAAGTAATTATTGGGCGATTTTCATATAATTTTCCCACGCGATTTTCACCGGAAATTCATAGCCGATTTTATTAATTTTTGGATTAAAAAGCTAGTGCGGGTTTCGACGAAGAGTTTAGGCCAAAAATTAAGGCGATCCGATATCGGCGAGCCGAGATTGAAGTGTTTTAATTTGGAGTAATATTAAAAAAGTATTTTATGTTGATCTTCGGTTATATCGTACGAATATAACAATGTATGTATGTACATATGTACAAGTGTCTGTTGCTTTGCATTCTTTGACTTTTGTGGGAATAAAACAAAAAGTATTGAGCAAGAAAATAATGACACATGTGCTTGCACTGGGTCTTTAAATAATTTTAAGTATTAATATTATTTAAATGAAACGTCATCATATGATTGAACGCTGTTTTTTATTTTCCAATGTAACATTTACGAATGTGTTCATAGAAATCGAACAGGTACCGTGTAGCAACAAGGTGTTAACACATCGCCCGTGAGTTCGAACACTCATTGGATTTTTTTTTTTAAACGGACTTGAATCAAATGCCGTTGGTAAATATAAAAATTACAGGAGACAGTTGTCCGAGGCCTTCGGCCACGGGCTGTCCCTGCAGGCTGTGTCAGAGACACGGCCATTAAGTTTAACGTAGAATACGCCATCCGATAAGACAGAAAACATATATAACAATAAATGATAAATAATATAAGCAAATGATAAATAATATAAGCAAATGAATTTATTGTTATATATGTTTTCTGTCTTATCGGATGGCGTATTCTACGTTAAACTTAATGGCCGTGTCTCTGACACAGCCTGCAGGGACAGTCCGTGGCCGAAGGCCTCAGACAACTGTCTGCTGTAATTTGTTTAAATCCTCGTTAAATCGGTCCAATAAGTTGGCATAATATTCGCCGATTATTGTTTTCCCTTTTGAAGGTAATCGATGTGAATTATCCCGCGTGCTTTCCGAAAAACTGTTGCCATCACCTCCTTGGCCATCAAGCTTTCCTTGGCCTTCTTCGGAGACGGTTCACCCGAAGAAATCCATTGTTTAAACTGCTGCTTAGTCTCCGGAGTGTTGTAGTGTATCCATGTTTCACCCACAGCTACAAAACGCCGGAAAAACTCCTTCGAATTGCGTTTTATCAACTCCAAACAATCCTCTGAAGTTATCACACGATTACGTTTATGGCCAGTTGAGAGCAAACGCGGCATCCATCTTGCAGACAGCTTTCTTAAACCTAACTGTTCATTTAAAATCGAAACCACACTGCCATATGAAATGCCTATGGCATCAACAATCTCACGCACTTTTAACTCTTCGATCGGGCAACACCATATCGTGGATTTTTTCGACATTTTCTGGTGTAGTGGCCGTCGGTGGTGCAATGGCTAGTGTGCGCGCCTCTTGTACATGAGATCCTGGGTTCAAACCTTAAACCTTAAAATTTCTTTCGGCGGCGGTCACCTCGCATAGTGACGGCGACACTATCGAGTATTTAGCCATGAAAAAGCTTCACAAAATACCGTTCGGAATCGGTGTAAAACTGTAGGTCCCAGTCAGTGAGTGAAAACTGGAAAGCGCACAGCTCAGTGACTGTGAGAAGCTCTCCCCTGTCCCTCCATGGGATGTAATGGTAAACCATTTATTTATTTATTTTTTATTGACCTCCAAAACGTTCAGCGTCATTTGTACTTGTGCGACCACAACGAAAGTCAGTAAACCAATTTTTAACCATTGAAATCGATGGTGCAGAGTCCCCATAGTATTTATCAAGCTTTTCCTTGGTTTGATTGACGGTTTTTTTTCGCAAAAAATAACGTCTAATGAGTACTCGAAATTCACTTTTCCATTTTTAAATTTTTCCAAATTTTTAAAAACTTCAGGTTGTATGTTTTGAACAGCTGTTAAAGGCAAAGTAAATGACGGAACATGCTCAAAATTTGACAGCAGTCTATTAACAGGTGGTACTTGATGGGAGCTGTGATGCATTTAATATAAGTTCGAAAACTCACGGACTTATTGATCCGCCCTCTAGAAATTTCCAAATCAATTCTGTGCAACTTTCTTAAAAAAATACTTATTGGAGCTTAGTTGAGGATGACATTATATAATATGTCTAATCTGACCAACCGTCCGATTTTTGCTGGATAGTCCCGCGTTTTGGTGTCCCGTCTTGACCTGATTCGAAAATTATTCGAAGTTAAATGATTTCAAAATTATAATATTATTGATAAGGCCCATTATTGAACTTTGTGAATGAACTACATGATCGATCAATTGGCTTCCACGATTTGCTTTACAGTACCTTATAAGCTCTACCCCATATTTCAATCCATTTTCGATTTTTCTGGCCTCTATTTCGTGAACTACAGCGTCGAATTCGTATTTTAATACCTCAATAGACTCGGGATTGTTTACGTAATACTTGTCGTTCACGGTGCCACGGAGATAATAGTCTAACGAACTCAAATCGCAGCTACGAGGCGGCCAATGACCTTCGGAGTTTCGGCTGATTACAATACGTTACACACATTCTGTCCTATGAACCAAATATACTTTTTCGGAAAGAGGGGAAACAATAAAAATATACGTGTATCGTCGATTTTCATGTACACGTCAGAATTTGTTTATGTTTAAAGTTCTCAGGTGCCACCCAGTGAAATGGCTCCATATCTATGTGAGGAAAAAAAGAATGAGTGGTTGGAATATAATGAAATTTAATTTCTAAAAGTATAATGATAAGCCGGTTTCAAAATGGGTATCGGTTTGGGGTATCGGTTTCAGTTCGTTAAAAAACCGAATTTTTTTTATTAATTTTGTTATTATTTGAGAGATAAAAAAATAAATAAATGGTTTCCCGTTACATCCCACGAGGGGATTAGGGAGAGCTTCTCACAACCAGTGAGCTGTGCGTGTTCTATTTTAACACTCACTGATTGGGACCTACAGTTTTACACCGGTTCCGAACGGTATGTTGAGAAGCTTTTTCATGGCTAAGTACTCGATAGTGTCGCCGTTACTAAGCGAGGTGACCGCCGTCGAAAGAAATTTAAGGTGGTCAGAGGATCGAACCCACGTCCTCATGCACAAGAGCCGCGCACACTACCATTGCACAACCGACTTGCACCACCGACGCGAACGTTAAAAATATCAATGCTTTTAAAGAAACTTAGGCCTTTTATTTTGGGCGTTTGTAAGTATTTGTCACAGTATCGCGACAAATACACCAGCATTATTCCCCAAGCATATGGGTAGTGCCTTGTCCTTTAAAGCGCTTTTTAATAGTCGCAATGTCCTGGTGGAACCTTTCGCTATCCTCATCGCTACAAGCTGCTAAATCATCAGGGAAAAAGTCTAAATGATTGTGAAGGAAGTGTATCTTTAGCGACATTAAAATGCCCATTTCGCCATATCCCGAAGTCATTTCTGCAACAATATTTTTGTAATTGGCAGCTCGTTTGTTACCACGAAACTGCTCAATAACGGCAACTGTGCCTTTCCATGCATTAAATTTTGAGGAAAATTCATAACTTGCCATTAGTTTTGATCTGTTAACATCTATAGGCGCGGGTAGGGACTAAACTCACAAAGTGAACACATCCAAACCCTGTTAGTCCGACTGCGATCACAAATTGTTTGGCGTTAAACTCCTCCGAAACGGCTGGACCGATTTGTGTGAAATTTTGTGTGCATATCGGGTAGGTCTCAGAATCGACCAACATATATTTTTCATACCCCTAAATAATAAGGGTGACCCACCCCTATATAAAACACAGATTGTCACTCTGCGCAAAAAATACACACTGATGTAGCGGCAGCGAATAGTTGCCTTGTGTGGGTGCGGAGCTCTCTCAGAGCAAAGAGAATAATGACGTGGCTATAAAAAAATGAGATAGCAAGAGATAAACGAACTTGTTTAGCGTATGTATGAACACAACAATGCATATATGTACGTGTGTCCGTTTGCTTTGCATTCTCTTTGTTTTTTGTGGGAAAAAAACAAAAAGTATTAAGCAAGAAAATACTGCTACATGTGCTTGCACTGGTCTTTAAATAATTTAAAGTATTAATATTATTTAAATGTAACGTCATCATATGATTGAACGCTGATTTTTCATTTTCCAATGTAACATTTACTAATGTGTTCATAGAAATCGAACAGGTACCGTGTAAAAAAAAGGTGTTAACATATCGCCACTGAGTTCGAACACTCATTGGATTCTTTTTTTTCTGCAGACCATTGAAAACACCTTAAATCATACACATCATTCAAAAGAAATAAAGTTACTGAATGACTTCTGAAAAAAATACCTGAATGAATCATTGCACCGCTCAGTTTTTGAAAAATTTTGCGCAAACTCGCAATCGCCTCGCCCTCACGATCCAGTTTTTTTTATCATAAGTTGATACGACACCGAGCTTAATGTGTAGTGGTGGCAAAATTATTTAAGATGGCTGCACCAATGGTAGATGCTCTATACTTTCTACGCCTACTTTGTAGCATATGCGAGGCTTCCACTTAAATTCAGTGTAATAGTTATCACTTTTGCGACCATCCCATGGACATAAAAAGCACTGGTGGGTTGGACATCCACGCTTAACACCCACGAGTAATCCAATCACTTTCAGATCGCAGCATATTTTCCAATTGTGCTCTTGGTACTCTATCAGCTCTAATATTAATTCCATGCCGTCGTATATTTCTTTGAGGTTTGTGGAATACACGTATCCGATCGGAACAGATGGAAGTTTGTTACCGATATGAAGCAGCACGACTTTAATGCGGTTGACCGATGCATCGATGAAAAGTCGCCACTCCTCTGAAATATGAGGGTAACCGATTTTTGCAAACATCGAATCAATGTTATAAAAATAAGCCAAGTTTTTTTTCCCGATCGTCGTGCAATTTAAAAAAAATTGTCATATGGAATAGTACTACCTCGATCACGAGCGGCTGTTATTTTAAAATCAGCCGCCACTATATTTCACTGCTTAAAGTGCTATGCAGAGTTCCGCTGTTTTCCTCGACAAATTTCCGTCTCGTACAAGGTCGTTGAAGTTGGCTTGCGTTACTAAATGCGGCACTGCAGTCCCAAGATAACTGGGTCTTGGTTCAAATTCCGATACTTCTGGTCTCTCACCCCTCGCATTCGATGCAAGAAATGTTGATAGCAGACCTGGTACTACTGTTGGATCTCCTTCGCTTATATCGGGAACACCATCAAAAATCTCCACTGAAGCCGCTATATGTTCTTCTGATGAGTACAGAAGCGCTGGAATTACCGATTCTACATTAGCAGAACGAATTTTGTTGCGGCGAAAGTGTAACATTTGTGCAATAAAATGTTTTATCTGGCATACACGTTGTAAGTGTTGTAAAAGTCATGGACAGTTTACTATTGTTAAACTAAATTTCAGTTACTATTGTTAAACTAAATTTCATCATATTCCAACCACTCCTTTTTTTCCTCACAAATATAGGAAGCCCTGTGTGGCACCAAAGAACTTTAAAACTAAAAAAAAAATCTAAAGTGTACATGAATTCTGACGTGTACACGTGTATTTTTATTTTTCCCCTCTCTCCGAAAAGGTATATTTGGTTTATAGGACAGAACATAAGACAGTGGGCAAACCATCGATTATATCGTTGGCCTTGTGGCACGTAGCGCCGTCCTGTTGAAACCATATGTCGCACATATCATCCTCTTCAACTCGTGGGAATACAAAATGGCTGAGCATGACACGGTAACGCTCTTCGTTGACGGTAGCGGCGGCTCCTTGCCCATTTTCGAAGACAAGTGGGTCTATGATGCCGCCAATGCAAAACCCGCATCAAACAGTCACTCGTTGTGGATGCATCGATTAATGAACTCGCTTCACAAATTTATCCACAAAATGCGTTGATGCCACTCAATTCTTATAGAATTTATTTCGTAGTTTTTTGAGTTGAAGACACAGAACTTTGAAAGAAAGTTTTTGATATTTCCCTATTTTCTTTAATCGCAAAGCGACCCATTTCGTAAATTTCTAACCTTTAACTAATAATGTGTCACTTCACAAATGTCAAACTGGCCATCTGCTTCGAAATAACGTGGGGTTCAAATTCCAGATTTTATATGCAAAATTTACATATGCAAGTAGAAAGATTATGATTTGTCTTTAGTGCTCTTCGAGGACACAGGAAATAGTCAAGAGGTGTCAAATCGCACTACCTTGGAGATCAACTGACACGTATATTTCGCGAAATGAACTTATCGCCAATTTTTGATTTCAATAAATCAAGAAACAATAATTTCAATAAATCCTGTTGAAACCACATCACATCTCGCCCGCATCAATGCCATCCATATTTGCAAACAAAAAATCATTGATCCGGGTACGGTAACGATCTCCATTGAGGCAAGCGCCTGCTCCATTTTTGAATAAATAGGGTCCTGTGATGCCACCAGCGTACTAGCGTCCTATGATGCCACCAGCGTATTCTTGATGTAATGGAATCTGTGGGGTCTATTGTGGATTTGACTCACCCCATATGCGACAATTTTGTTTAATGACAAATCCGGTAAGCCAAATATAAGCTTCATCACTGAATACAATTTTGTGATACAAAATCGGGTCCAACTGCTCTAGGGTCCAATCGGCGAAAGAACGGCTTATACGATGGTCTAGTAGCTTTAATTCCTGCATCAGCTGGATCTGATACGGTTGTAGGCTAAGATCTTTGCGCAAAATTTTCCACGTTGTAGGCGGACAGATTCCCAATGCCTCGATTTGATTCCGAATCGATAGATGTGGATCTTCTTCCATACTTTCGTTTAACGCGGCGATATTTTCTTCAGTACGCATATTCCTTGAACGTGTTGGTGCCATTGCATCATTTAGAGAGTATGGGGTATGAAATCTATTCACAGTTCGACGGATGGCTTGCTCAGATGGTCGATTATCATAAAAATCTCAAAGTCGCCTATAAGTTACGCGACATGATGACTGATTTTCAAAGTAAATTTGGACAATTTTGCAACGTTGTTCAAGCGTGAATTTAGTCATGACGATTTGCTAGAGTATAAAAAGAAATAAATTGTTTCCCATTACATCCCAGGGGAGAGCTTCTCACAATCACTGAGCTGTGCGCTTTCCAGTTTTCACTCACTGATTGGGACCTACAGTTTTACTCCGATTCCGAACGGTATTTTGAGAAGCTTTTTCATGGCTAAATACTCGATAGTGTCGCCGTCACTATGCGAGGTGACCGCCGTCGAAAGAAATTTAAGGTGGTCAGAGCAGGGATCGAACCCAGGATCTCATGTACAAGAGGCGCGCACATTACCCATTGCACCATCGACTGCCACACATACACATACTGATCAGAAATGTCAAAAATTAAGCGCAGTATGACAGGTGGTTTGACAGCTAACCCTATCGCAAATTCTATCTAATCGAAAAAAATACCCATTATAGTTATAAGGTAGACGTTGTCATAAATCATATATTCTGTGGTGATTATTGAAGAGACCCCTGATAGATCGTTGTCGGCTTTTGATAAAGCGACTCACAAATTTTTAAGATTACTCGTAAAAAGAGCAAGACAATTTTCATCTAACGCAACCTGTCATTAAAAATATATTCACAGAAAATGCAACACTGTGTGTTATAGATTAAACTAACCTTAAAGTATTGCAATTCTCTGAGAATGTACGAGGAAAGAAGAACATGGAAGAAACAGCCTTCTGTTATTGGGTTGGAATAATTGACTTTCACTGTGAGTTGTTACTTAGGGATCTACGACCCATAATAATTCTCATATATAAATTGCATATAAGATATTTTTTTTACAATTTGTTTATTTACAATTGATGGTCTACGTGCCAATGATACCAATTCAGGTAAAGTAGTTGAACATCTTGTTACGGAGTTCGAAACTTTTCAATGAGAGTAATTCCCTGACTGGTTCATTATTCCAAAGAAAAACAGCCACCAGGTTTTGTAGTATGAAATTGTCAAATATTAACATGAGCCAGGATGCGTACAACAGGGGCAAATCTACGGAAACCGCCCTGTATACTCTAGTGAGCTTCATAGAGAAATCTAAAAGAGGGATATATAAACGGTGTCTCAGTAAGAATGCATATTTTAATTTTAAAATAAACCACGTATTTTTTGATATAGCTGTGACTTTTTTATTGTATTGTAAAGGACACATGTTCCGATTTAGTATGGAGTAAAAAACCGTATCTGATGAGCTCTTTTCATGAAATTTTCGATGAATTTTCCATTGCTCGCCGATGATATACACCCCCAAATTTGGATAGAGCTCAGGAATTGGTTCTGGTTTATTCGCATAATGGATTGTTTGCTTTAAAGGATTGTTTGGAGTTCTTTAACCGCAATTGGAAGGAGTTTTAGCGGCGTTTTGTAACTGTGGATGAAACATGGATCCATTACAACACTCCGGAAACTAAGCAGCAGTCGAAAAAATGGGTTTCTCCGGGTGCTGGTTTATCGGCCAATTTGGTATTGTCAAAAACAATAAACGGCGAATATTAATGCCAACTTATTGGACCGATTTAATGAGAATTTAAAAAAAACGACCCCATATGACCAAGAAAATGTTCTTTTTCATCAAGATAATGCACGGGTGCACACGTGTGTAGTCTCAATGGCAAAATTCTATGAATTGGGAAACGAATTGGTCCTTCATGCGCCATATTCTCCGGATTTAGCCCCCGGTGAATACTTCCTATTTCCAAACCCAAAGAAATGGCTCGGTGGAAAGAGATTTAGCTCTAACGATGAATTTATTGAACAAACAAATGCCTATTTTATGGACCTCGACAAATTCTATTTTTTGGTTACCTAATGATAAATTCAAAGATACATCAAACTGTTTTCGGTGAAATGTTCTACATTTTACTAATTAAATATCTATAAAATAAAAATAAAAGACTTTACTTTTATTTACTATTTCACAACCTCATCAGGTCGGACGTCTAACACATATAAATTAAACAAACAAATTTCAACATATTTTACCAACTGGCGAAGGATAGAGCCACCAAGGATAGGGAGGGATTATCTGCCTGGTCTGTCCAGCGGAATTGTGGTCGTCCTCTTTTCCTGCATCCATCGGGTACGTTATCGAAAACCTTTCGCGCTGTCTCATCCTCATTCATTCTGATAGCATGGCCTAGCCAACGAAATTGGCCTAATTTGACTTGCCTAGCTATGTCCACGTCAGAATACAGATTATATAGCTCTGGGTTCCAGCGACGACGGTACTTGCCGTTTTCCCTAACAGGATCATATATTTTACGGAGAATTTTTCTCTCGAAAAAATCCCAGGTTTTTTTCATCCGCTTGCGATATGACCCAAGTTTCGGAGCCATATGTTCAGATAGTTAAAAAGTGAGAGTCTGTTATAGCTGGCCCTTTGTTCGTCGAGAGACGGATTTGTTCCGCAACTGCTTGCTGAGCCCAAAATAGCACCTATTTGCAAGCACAATTCTCCTTTCTATCTCCAGGCTGACGTTGTTGTCCTTGTTCACGGCGGATCCAAGGTAGACAAATTCATCTACCACTTCAAAATTAAATCGGTTGTCAACGTTCAAGTGCGGACCAAGTCGAGAGGTTTATCTAGTCGTTCACACCATCAATTTTGTCTTGCCCTCATTAACAGCAAGACCCACCTTTGCTGATTCCCTTTCGATTCTTGAAAATACTGCAGTAACCTCTCGCAAATTTCGCACAATGATGTCTATTTCGTTAGCATACGCCAGCAACATATGGATTTTCGTGTTAATGGTCTTGTTCGTATTTACTGCAGCCTTTCTAAATATTATCTCCATAAAGATGTTGAAGAGGTTGCACGAAAGTGTGTCGCCTTGTCTCAGTCCTCGCTTGGTACAGAATGGTTCAGTGAGGTCTTTCCCCACTTTCACTGCTGATTATGTGTTGGTCAGCGTCATTCTACAGAGGCGGATAAGTTTTGCCGGAATACCAAGTTCAGACATAGCTTCGTACAGTTTTCCCCATATGGAGCTATCGGAAGCAGCTTTGTAATCGACAAAAAGTTGGTATGTATCGATTTGCTTTTCTTGGGTCTTTCCAGGATTTGGCGTAGTTGGAATATTTCGTCAGTCGTGGACTTGGCTGGTCTAAAACCACACTGACAAGGTCCAAGCAGGTTTTCAATAATTGGCTCTTTTTAGGAAAAGGTTATTTTATTAAGAAAATTTAGGCTAAAAAAATGCTACTTACCTCAAGAAACGGAAAGAAAAGGAATTATTTTATTTTTAAGAAAAGTTACTTTTAGGATAAGAAATTTTTGTAGGAAAGGTTTTTTTTTAAATGGGAATATTTTATACAGTTGGCCTTTTTTCAAGAATAGATAAATTTTTAAGAGTGGGAATATTTTTTACAATTGGTCCTTTTTTCAAGAATAGGTACATTTTCTCAGAAAAAGATATTTTTATTCACAAGAAAGGTACTCTTTAATGAAAAGGTAGCTTTTAAAGAAAAGGCAATTTGTTGTACGAAAATTTAGTTTTTTACGAGAAGGTACTTATTTTGAAAAATATACTTATTTTAAGAAAAGGTACTTTTTGCATGAAAATTTTAATTTTTTAAAAAATGCAATTTTTTTAAGAAACTGTCCTTTTTTGTGAAAAAATTTACTTTTTTTTAAGAAAAGGCCTTATTTCTTTCACTTTGGCTTTTCTAAATTTACTTTTTATTGGGTTCAAAACTACAGTTTATACACTGAAAGAAAAACGCTTCATATCATCAATGAATGGGTTACATTAATGGGTTTACATTGATGCAATGAAAAGTTTCTTTGGTGGTATGACTTCAATGTTTATTACTTCAATGAACTCCTTCATTGCTGCAGTATTTGAATTTGTGGACCGTCATTAATGCTAAGAAGCCTTTTACATTGATGGAATGAAATATGTTTTTCATGTAAATATGGGAAACTATAGAGAAAAATTGCAGACATTTTATCGACATTGTAAAGTAGAATCTACATATTACATAGGCCATCCTTTACATTACACACATTTTATTGAATTTTAAAATACGTTTTTCTAAAAAAGCAATAATGAGACATCTTTATTTAATATAATGTACAATTTCATTAATTTTGAACGATTCATTAATTTGGTAAAATCATAATATGTATGTAGGTACGCTTTGTATAAATGTATGTATTTATGTATTATTTATGTATGTACAGTAGTTGTGACACAATATATGAGCTCCAGTATGAGATAAGGAATAAATAAGAAATAAATAAAAGGCTGAAATGCAGAATCCCGCGCCCTTTAGAGAAACCCCGAAAATCGAGCAAAATAAGGGGATTTTAAAAACCAAACTTTTTTGCCGGCCGGACCTATGGGGACCCACAAGGTCCAAAAACGGGTCCACGCAGGGACACTTTTGTATTGGTAAATTTTCCCAAAAATCAAAAATTTTAGAAATATAAAATTTGCAACAGAGATATTCCTCTCCCTGGCCCGTCCCAGAAAACCTAATAGTCGAAAAAAAATCGTGCCACAAAAAGCCGGAACTTTGGAGGCCCATAACTCCTAAAATAGGGCTACATTTTTTGCTTAGAATCGTGTGTTCTACCCCCCCCCCCCCAAAATTTTTTTCGCTACAATCTGACCATACCAGCAATAAAATATCTTCATACTATCGATGAATTGTCTTCATAGTATCAATGAAGTCGGTTCATACCATTAATGAAACCCGTTCAAACCATCAATAAAATATGTTCATACCGTCAATGAAACGTGTTACACCATCAATGCAACATATTCATAACATCAATGAACCCGGTTCATACCATCAATGAAACCTGTTCATACCATCAATGAAACCTATTCATACCAACAATGAAACTTGTTCATACCACCTGTTCATACCGTCAATGAAGCGTGTTATACTATCAATGAAATATGTTCATACAATCAATGAAACATAATCAGACCTTCAATGAAACATGTTCAAACCATCAATGAAGCATGTTCATTGCATTAATGAAACATGCTCATAGCATCAATGAAACATATTCATAGCATCAATGTAACATTTTTATTACATCAATGAGTATGTTTCATTACATCAATGACTATGTTTATAATATCAATGTAACATATTTCTTTAATACAATGATAATGTTTCATTCCGGTTAGAAAGTTTACATTAATTTCAAGTCTATGATACATTTTTCGTTTAATGTAACATTATTCATAGCATTAATGAAGCCCGACATTGGCTCAAAAACAATGACACTTTTCACTGATGCAATGTAAGAATTCATTAATGGTATGAAGGTTTTTCTTTCAGTGTACTTAATATTGGTTACAGGCTGCACCTAGAAATCTTCTCATTAAACAAGAAATTTCCCAACGTACATATGTTAGTCTAGACACAAACCAAAGCAAAAGTACCCAATATAGTTGATAATACTGGGTTGTACCATAATAGTGTTAAAAAAATGTTGTTTAATTCTTTTTCATTTAGCCCCCATCCCGCAACGGGCGATAAGGAACTTAGTTGCAATAATTTAAAAAAAAACAACCAAACGCTCGAACATTTTATTTTTAAATCTGACATGAAAATTTTAATATTTCGTATCAATTCTATTTCGATTTAAATGCCATAGACATACGGCAACGGAATATAAACAGACTTGTATTTAGATATATTGACTTCTAACGTCTTAGAAAATTGCCTTAAGTCGACATATGTTGTTCTGTCTTAAGTCCACATATTTGTTATGTAGCAGAGTGGAAAAGTTTCGTTCCTCTTAATGAAAATTAACTACAAACATCTCGTCTCTGCTTCTGGAGCAAACCCCGTCATCTGGAGGAAATTACCTGACGGCAAATGAATGTTTTATAAACTGTATATCTACGTTTAAATACTGTGAAATACAAAAACTCCCCGCTAAAGTTTAGAATAGATATATTTTGATAGACGCTGAAAATAGTGGCAACATATTCAAGAATTTTTGTTTTCTTTGTTGTCTGTCATATTCTGTTTTCAACAGTTTCCAATAAACAAAGCCACATCAGGGTCACAAAATCTTATATTACAACCTATTAATCACATGCAATATTGAATAGCAAACACAAAGCGTTTGGACACACGTATAGTATAGTATATTTGCGACAACCTATAAACACGGTTATATTTGCATCCAAACATTAAAAAAATACAGATTTTTCAGCGTGTATATTTTATGGTCATCGTACTCTCAAGTCAGTGAAACGCCAATGTTCACCCTACAATAGATTCGAGTAAAGGAAATATATAAAATTGTACCCGGAAGTTGTTTAATAGCATTTAGGATATTTTTAGGATAAGTTGTTGCTCAAAAATGTTGTTTGAATTTAATGCATATTTTGAGTAGTCAAGTTAACTTCAAACCATACAGGTGTCGATTGCTTTTCTGAAAATTACTCTTCCTACAGTTTAACGATTTTATTACACAATTATTATGTAGGATCAGAAATGATTTAACCTTGATCCCTGTGCACTTTCCTTATGATTTTAGACTTTCAATTCAACGCCAGAAGAACGTGATGTCCCCCATGACATTGATGTCCTCTAGCCTTACAAACCCCAGGGTTATTATGCAGAACCAATTACTCGGCAATTGTCAAGGAATTAAATGAAAACCAATAATAACAAAAAAATATATAAATATAATCGTGTCGGATTGTACGAAGGGGGGCCGTACGCGTTAATCTTTAATGCCTTTAACAAGAACTTCGACAACAAGATATTCAAGTGCTTAAACAAAAACATTTACACTTTATGTATTTCTTTTCAATTTCATTGTTTCTTACAGCGCAGATCAGTCAGTGTACGAGTATCAGAATGAAATCCAAAAAAACAAGTTGATGAAATGTGAATGAGTGATGTTTATGTTGAAGGAGTCACAAACCGCGAGTGTTGCAAGGCCCATTACAAAACTAAATGTTGCAGCCATAGTTGGGATCAATTGAAATTCTAAATGGGTAGTAAAAGGCGGTAAGCCACAGCAACAACAACGGCAGCAGTACAGGAATAGCGACATGAGCTACTTGCACTACAGGAGCAGCACCAAAGGGAACGTACTGATTGTTCTACGGGGTTTGTCTGTTTGCTTATTGATTTTGATTTTTTTTTCTTGTTTTATTTACAACGACATCATCATGATCATGCCATGCATTTTATAAGGCCATAAGCAACACCACAACTTGCAACTTGACAAGAAGACGCAACAAAAAACAACAACAACTCATCAAAAGCCACAGCAACAATTGCTCTACTCCTTACAGTCTGTCTGTTGCACAAGGTATGGCCTTTTGGAATAACAGTGATTATTAAATATTAAAGTGGTTCGTTTATAACTTTTTCCTTTAGATTATATTTTGGACTCTTGGAAAGTTGGAGGAAGGAGCGACACGAATCAAAGAAAATCACCCTACTCGTCTGGCAATATCTTTAACTCGTTACTTACTTTTATTGACTCTTTTACAACCTCATAAGGTCAGACGTCGTACATATTAATATTAATTAAATAAACAAATTTCAACATATTTTTCCAACTGGCTGTTTCCTTCGCCTTTTCTCGCCAGTTGGTAACACCAAGCATACGGAGGGATTCTTCTGCCTGGTCTTTCCAGCTGAGTCTTGGTCGTCCCCTTTTCCTGCTTCCATCGGGTACTTTATCGAAAACCTTTCGCGCTGTCTCATCTTCATCCATTCTGATAACATGGCCTAGACAAAGCAAATGACCAATTTTCATTCGCCTAGCTATGTCCACGTCAGAATATAGAAAATATAGCTCTGTGTTCCATCGACATCGGTAGTCGCCGTTTTCTCTAACAGGACCATATATTTTACGGAGAATTTTTCTCTCGTATACTCCCAGATGTTTTTCATCCGCTTGCGATTTGACCCAAGTTTCGGAGCCATATTTCAAGACAGGTAAAATGAGAGTCTGATATAGCTGGAGTTTTCTCCGTTGAGAGAGGGCTTTGTTCCTAAGCCGCTTTTTAGGCAGCTTAGAACATCTTTAACCCTAATGCCTTTAAAATATGTTATATTGTCAATTTTGTTACAATGAGTTTGGAAAGCTTTGCTGATATATTCAATAAGGGCCATTTTTTGATCCTAAACAAAAGGGTGTTCCAATAAAAGTACATGAGCACAGGCTTTGTTGATGGTTCATTTGCATAGACCACCGATTTCACAAAACTCCAAGGAAAAAAATGGCACGACGTTATATCACACGATCTAAGTGGCCAGTTCGATAATTTGTTCAGTTGTTGCTAATTTCTTGGAAACATTTAAATGTTTCTCGATATGTGTACGATCTTGGCGGCCAGTTGATGTCGGATTTATCGGAAGATGATTCGGTCTGAAACTCTGTACTACAATAAATCAATTGTTTCATATGGCGTGTAGAAGGTGGCACCGTCCTTTTAAAATCGCATATTGTCCGGATCCGAACTTTCCAGTTGAGGCCACAAGAACTCCATTATCATATTCCTATAACAATGACATTTACAATCCTGCAGTTGTACTGGGACACCCATTAAACGAAAAACGCTATGTCGCTTGGATGAATATACTTGGCAATATTTTTAACACATGCGCCGCATGCCATATATCCCGATACCAATGCAATTACAGTTCAATCCTGCTTGGAATATGGGACAATCTTCGAAATTTTTGGCAAGCAGTTCCTTCTAGCTCGTTGCGGGATGGAGGCTAAATTAAAAAAATTTAAACAATATTTGTTTTAATACTATTATGCTACAACCCAGTATTAGCAACTATATTGTTTATTTTTGCTTTGGTTTGTGTCTAGACTAACTAGATGTCTCACATCTGTTGGGAAATTTCTTGTTTAATGGTAAGCTTTCTACGTGGAGCCTGTAATCAATAATTAGTATACATATATTGTAGTTTTGCACCCAATAAAAAGTAAATTTAGAAAAGCCAAAGTGAAAGAAGTTTAAACAAAATAACATTATCTTAAATAAGTACATTTTCTTTAAAAAATAAAAAAATTTAAAAAAAAATACCATTTCAAATTTTTGAACAAAGTAACTTTTCTTAAAAAATCCCTTATCTTAAAGAAGTACCTATGCTTAAAAAAACTACGTTTTCTTACAAAAAGTAACTTTTCGTAAAAAAAGTAATTTGTTTTAAAATAAGTACCTTTTCTTAAAAAGTATATTTTCTTACAACAAATTGCATTTTCTTAAAAATCTACATTTTCTTAAAGAGTACCTTTTTATGAAACAAAATAAGTTTTCTTGAGATAAGTACCCAGTCTTAAAAATATACCTATTCTTGAAAAAGGACCAATTCTAAGCAAATTCCCATTTCTTAAAAAAAGCATTTTCTTCAAAAAATACATACTCTTAAAAAAATAACTTTTCTTATAAGTACCGTTTCTTAAAAATAAATTTTTAAAAAAATAAAATTTTTTTCTTTTCTTGAGATAAGTAGCCTTTCTGAAAATAAATAAATTTTCTTAAAAAATAACCTATTCCTTAAAATAGTACAACTTCTTTAAAAAGTACCTGTTCTTAAAAAATGTACTTCTTTGTAAAAAAAAATCGTACTCTTAGGCTTTTTCTTACAGAAAGCACTTCTTATTAAACATGGTAGCTTTTCTTATAAAAAACATTAGCTTTTAATAAAAGAAGTACATCTCATTAAAGAGAGGACCTTTCTGGGATAATAATTTTTTTAAAAAAAAGTACATTCAATAAATAAAAAATTTTTTCATTTTACAAAAAGTATCTTTTCTTGACGATTCATTTAAATTACAGTATTTTTCAACAGGCGCCTTGCGCGTGTTTGAACTAACTAATGTCACACCTAAAATGGACATAAAGCCCATGGGCGTTATGTCGCACCTAAAATGGACATAAAGCCCATGACCGGTGTGACATAAAGCCCGTGGGCGATATGACCATTTTAGGTGCGACATAACGCCCATGGGCTTTATGTCCATTTTAGGTGTGACATAACGCCCATGGCGTTATGACGCGTCACCTAACTAATACATACATAATATATAGCGAAAGGAACTTCGTTCCAACCGGGTGTCCCCTGACACCCCATGTATTTTTTTTAGTTTGTTTGACGATATATGTATGTACGATCTTGGTGGCCAGTTGACATCGGAATTATCGGAAGATGATTCGATGTGAAAATCTGTACTCCAGTAAATCAATTGTTTCATATGCTGTGTGGCAGGTGGCACCGTCCTGCTAAAACCACATGTGGTCTGAATCCACACTGTCCAGTTGCGCGTACATTTATTTCAAGAACAATTTGGTAGGAACTTTATTTCCAGAAGATTACTCCTGGATTACTTTTTATGGGGCTATTGTAAGGCATTGGTTTATGCCGACACACCAGCAACTCTTGAAACATTGGAAGCCAATATTCAAGCCAGCATTGAATTATTTTAAAAACTAGTCAAAAATTGGACTGATCGAATGGACCATGTAACTCGTAGTCGCGGCTGACATATGCTGGAAATCATATTTAGAAAATAAATATCATAATATCATGCACCAGATTATGATAAAAATTTCATTCCAACAATATTTCAGTCTTGTATTATAATTTTAAGTTCTCATGCATCTAATAAAGCACCTGTGAGTTGACAAAACAATTTCGTTGCTTCAACGAACCAGTTTTTACTGCAACGAAAATAATTTTAATGAATATTAGAAAAGGAAAAGAGGCGAAAAATTAACGAACGTAAAATGCGGCCAGCTGGAGAAAATATATGAGTCGTCACGAAGTAAATTCATTGCAACCAGAAAAAAAATTCATTATAGCAACAACCACAACACTCATCAACATTCATAGTTATTAAACACAATAGAAATTGACAGCGAACAAAGAAAATGTACATCCACACAGAAGAGCCCTGAAAAACAAATGTTCGGCTTGGGGAAATTGGTCTCTTTTTGTCGAAGACTGAATGCAGTCCGATTATCGATTTTAGACCGAAGGCGGAAGCCGATTAATGAGTCGAGCTCTACAGTGTATAAATAAATAGTTTTGTAAATTATATATGTCAGTTTAAACAGGTAGATCTCGACATGTAAGTGATTAAAGCTGGTACTAAGTTCGTTCGCACGAAAAACATGAAGCAACATACATTTTCGACCCTTCAAATTTACTAGCAATAGCTCAGTATTGACGACTATGTATACACTAAATTTTTCTTGGGAACATTTGTATTTCGTTGTTCGACCTTTTCGTTACCAATAAATAATCTATAATTTCCGACCTTGAGGTCAGATTTGCTTTTCTTGTATTTATTTTTCTCGATATTTCGCTACTTCCAATTATTCATTAATTAATCATTCAATAAATCATTAATTGCACTGTGATAGTCGAAAAAATGAACTTCGATGAATCCTTTTCGAACTATTAGGGGGGAGTCCCCTGAGTGCGAAAGTACATTCGGAAGTGTCAGATTGGCTCCACTTTTTGAGAAATCGGTATATATGGATATAGCTAAGTCTGCGCTATTTAAACAAATTTTACCGGCCATAGGCCAATTTTTTTTTTGGCCTAAAAGGGCTTAAAAATCTTATTAAAATAGAAAAAACAACTGTTTGCGCTCGGTCCAACTTCTTGAGATATGGGCCTTTAAAGCTTGAGTATATAATTGGCTATATCTCACACATTTATGTTCCGATCTGGTTCCGGTGAATATCATTACAAAGACCATTAAAAACTCTTTAAATCTGCATATAAATATATTACATTTTATTAACCCATTGGGGACAAATTTAAAAAATACCATTTTTTAACCTCACTTGTTTGCTAAAAATCTGATTGTATCAAAAAACAGCCCTAGTAAACCTATTCTCTACCTAGACTCAGGTTGTAGGCAACACTTCAAGCTTTGTTTTAAGGTATAATACTTCGCATTAGCCCTTCTAAGACCGGAGATATTTATGTTCAAAATTTGAAATACAAGAAAAAATTAAAGTTTTTTTACTTTTTTCCAAAATTTTATTTATTTTCCTAGCATAGGCCTCTAGTTTAGCTTCAAAATCAAAATATTGGACTTTTATATATTTTTTTCGTTTTTTTTAAGTTAATTAATTATAATTAATCAACTTTAATAAAATATCTTTGTATTTATCTTGTATTTCAAATTTTGAACATAAATATCTCCGGTCTTAGAAGGGTTAATGCAAAGTATTATACCTTAGAACAAAGCCTGAAGTGTTGCCTACAACCTGAGTCTAGGTAGAAAATAGGTTTACTAGGGCTGTTTTTTGATACAATCAGATTTTTAGCATACAAGTGAGGTTAAAAAATCGTATTTTTTAAATTTGTCCACAATAGGTTAATAAAATGTAATATATTTATATGCAGATTTAAAGAGTTTTTAATGGTCTTTCTAATGATATTCACCGGAACCAGATCGGACCATAAATGTGTGAGATATAGCCAATTATATACTCAAGCTTTAAAGGCCCATATCTCAAGAAGTTGGACCGAGCGCAAACATTTGTTTTTTCTATTTTAATAAGCTTTTTAAGCCCTTTTAGGTAAAAAAAAAATTGGCCTATGGCCGGTAAAATTTGTTTAAATAGCGCAGACTTAGCTATATCCCTATATACCGATTTCTCAAAAACTGGAGCCAATCTGACACTTCCAAATGTACTTTCGCACTCAGGGGACTCCCCCCTAATAGTTCGAAAAGGATTCATCAAAGTTCATTTTTTTTCGGGTCAAAAACTATCACAGTGTTGTTTATATGTCCTGATGATGCTATACAACGGAGTAGCGAAATATCGAGAAAAATAAATTCAAGGAAAGCAAATCTGACCACAATCTCTGAAATATAGGTTATTTATTTTCTTGGAAACATCTTTTTTACACTAAACTTCAAAATTCTCTATTTTGAGAAATAGAATGAGAGCAGACAACATTGATAATTTTTCCTACCATTTGATTGGTCGTAGAAACATTTAAAAGTTGCCTGATACATGTTGCTGATATTTCGTGCGAACATCTAAGCATGTGAAGGGTTTTTCAATAAGAGCGCTACAAAAGTTTGTTTTAAATAAAACAAAACCGGTTTTAGGTACCAATGAAATTCTTTACTCCTGTGAAAGTTCGTTCGATGCCATTATGTATGGAACTCGATTTCTTTTGCATGGCCACCACGGGCACGCTTGCAGAAGTCCAGACGCTGAACCCAATTTTTGATGGTTTTCAAGCATAAATCGGCCGATACTGCTGCAATTTCACGTTCGATATTCGTACGAAGTTCATCAATCGTCGCTGGCTTGTTGGCATCGACCATAGACTTGAAGTAGCCCCACAGGAAATAATCTAACGGCGTCAAATCGCACGACCGAGGCGGCCAATCGACTGGGCTATTTCGTGAGATAACACGTTCACCAAACTTGGTTTCCAATAAATTGATTGTGGCATTCGCTGTGTGGCTTATGGCGCCGTCCTGTTGGAACAACATGTCCTCCAAGTCCATATTATCCAATTGGAGCCAAAAATATTCGGTTATCATTGAACGGTAGCGATTCGCATTCACAGTAATGTGCCGGTCTTGATCATCATGGAAGAAGTACGGCCCAATGACGCCGCCGGCCCATAAACCGCACCAAACCGTAATTTTTTCGGGATGCAATGATGACTCATGGATTACGTGTGGATTGCTGTCTGACCAATAACGCATATTTTGCTTATTGACGAAGCCATTCAGCCAGAAATGAGCCTCATCGCTGAAGATGATTTTCCGATGAAAATCCGAATCATTTTCAAGCTGTTGCTCAGCCCAATTCACGGAAAATTCAGGCCAAGATCTTTTCGCAAAATTCGCCACAACGACGTCACAGAACGACGTGTGAGAGACACATTTGGGCTTTCTTGAACTGAAGCCTCAGCGGCAGCAATCTTCTCGACACTACGGGCACTTCTTTGTCTCACTGGCACGGGAAAATTTTGTACTGTGCCTGTGGATTCAATTTTTTCCACTAGACGCTCAATTGTTGATCTGGTAGGATGATTATGACTCTTAAAGTTGAGGCCACTGACTCCAAATTTCGGTAGTAAATTTTAATAATTTCGACTCGTTGTTGGCTCATATATCTTTCCATGATGAAATGGCAAAGCTTACTGAAGATAAATGTCAAAAGAGCGGGAAGAAATATGGCGTCGTTTGCTGTCCCTATCGATTTACTTTTGTAGCATCTCTGTTGAAAACCCCGTTACTATACTGCCGAATTTTTGTCGTTGATATTGGGTAAGCATTTTTACTGTATGGGATTTTGTATTAGGTATTTTTGTTTGCATGGTATTACGCACTAGGTATATATTTTTTTCTATATATTTTCTATTAAAAAGAGTACATACCTGTATGTGGTATATTAGATTCTTAGATAAATTAAAGTGGAAAGCACAAAGTCAAACCCCATTGGCAATTACACAGAATTCAAAATCATTTTTGTGTTTTAACATCTTGAAGATATCGCCCAATTCGGTGAGATCCTCAATGAGAATCTAGTATAAGTTGGTACACCCAGAGAATTAATTGATTGAAAAGAGGTTGTAGCAACCGCAAATTTGGCTGATACCATCGAATTGCGGTTGCAACAACCGAATTCTCGACTGAATTTAGTCGCCACAACTGAAATTTGGTTGAAGCAACCTCGTTCATAAGTGATTCGGTTGTGACAACTGAATCTTGAATTATATTTGTCTTGTCAACCAAATTTTCTAAAGTTTCGGTTGGAACAACCGGATGCAGCAACCGAAATTGGTACCAAATTCGGTTGAAGTAACCGAATGTGGCATCAATTCAGATGCAACAACCGAATTTGGCATCAGTTCTGTCGCAATAACCGAACTAACCATTAAGTTGGTTGCAACGACCGAATTCTGCCTCAATTAGGCTGCTGTAACTGAATTTCTCATGAATTTTGTAGGCACAACCGAATTTCATTTTCAATTCGGTTACTACAACATAATTCTACGTATTTAAAACTTGACATTTAAAATTCTAAAAACAAATATTATATTAAAAGATGTTAACCGCGATATCAAGATTTTTTTTGTGGTTATTAAGAAAAGTAAGTATAAATATTATAATTATGGTTTTTGTATTAAATCGTCTTATTTTGCAAAGAATGTCCAAGCAGATATCAAGCGGTTTGAAGCTTTTAAAGGTCGGTCGTTTGAGATATGCTGCAATCATCCGTGTACGCAACTGTTTAGGACCTAAGTCCACAGATACAATACGCCAGAATTGGTGCGGTGACCAATGATGGCCGGGACTTCAAAAAAGTTCAGTAGTGAAAATAAATGTGGTATTCTACATATTATCCTATATAAATGACTTTATTGTCTCCCTTTCTAATATTTTTCATTAGAATACTGGCAAATGAATCATTAGTTAATAATAATAATTAATTTCAAAATTCCTTTATGACACTACCTAAATTCGGTTGTGAAAAATTTTAATAAGGTTGAATCAACCTCTAAATTCGGTTACGGCTAATTCGGCTGTCTGAACTGAATTTTCTGTGAGTGTAACATGCTCGGAAGCTTCTCAATTAACCAATGGCATTTTTAAGGAATGGTAGCACAACTCAATGATAATGAGTATATAATATTGAAGATATCCCATCCTGAGGTCACCATATTTGAAACCTTGTCTGCACGCTGAAAAATATGTCGCTTTATGTTGTTTGGATGCAAATATAACATGTGTTTGGAGCTTGTCGCCAATATAATATACTTGTGCCCAAACTCATTGTGCTTGCTATTCAATATTAAATATTTGAGACACAATGATTATGATATGTGTTTGCGACCCAAATATACCTGTGTTTGTGATTCAAATACAGCCGTGTTTGTTGCACTGTTTATGATCTCTCGAGGGAATAATTCGTTTCTAAATATTAGTACGTTTGGATCTCTGATGATCTCTCGAGGGAATAATTCGTTTGTAAATATTAGTACGTTTGGAAGAAAATACGCATATGTTTCCACGTAAGTATATGGAGGTTTGACGGAAACACGCGGATGCTTCCCCTTAAGTATAAAGATGTTTAGGATGAAGCACGCATATGTTTCCACGTAAAAGCATATATATTTGTCAGTAAACATGCTACTGTTTGCATTAAAATACACCTGAGTTTTGGACTTGCAAATATATAAATGTTTGAAGTGTGTTCCAAACATATACATGGTTCCTGCTGAATATGTTTGGGAGAATATGTTACAGAGGCCGTTGTTTTTCACCGTGTGGAATCAAGTGAAATTTTTTCAGATATTACTTTATTTTCAAGAAAAACTTACCAAATCGTGCCACTCTTTACTATACCATATTGTAATTGTCCAACTGCAGCAACACGACTAAAAACGCTTGACGTGATGAAATGCCACAAGTAGCCAGATGGACGGACTGCCAGACGAGTCTAAGAAAATGTCCCATCAACCAACGTAAATATTTAAGATAATTTTTATGTTTAATAACTTCTGATTGTATTTTCTTAACATTGTTGATTCAAATAACACTTAACCCTGACCAGATCGGCCAACAGGCTCCCATAATAATAGCACCCACTTAGGAATTTTGAAACAAAACTGCCATCATGATAAGCCAAAGCGTCATCATTATCTTCAAGAGCTTCATTATTATCTTCAGCATCACATGTCATTTAACAGTTTTTTTTCCTCATTTGCTTTAAATGCCTCTTTTTATATCTTCTAAATATTCCTCATTTTACCTTTTAAGGATTCCAAAGTGGACTGATTTCATTGCGCGCTTTTTTGTTGTTGTATTGCCTGCTTCAAGTGTTCTCTGGCCCATTATACTTGGTAGCAAGGTGGTAGCTGGTGGCGGCGGTGGTGCTACATTCAATATGCATTATTTGCTACAATTGCGCTTTGTAGCTCATTTGCCGCCTGTTTAAGCGATTGATTGATCTTCGGTTATGCCATTTTGTTAAATACTGATTTGCGACGAAAGGACTCTTTATATGGCGGGGCGTTTCGAAATGGCAAAGAAAGAGTTTTGCAGCCGCCAAAGCGCGTTATATAATGATTATCTTAATGATCATAACAGAAATAGAAAAGATTGTGGAGAAACAAAGAAATATGTAGGTAAATGGAATCTCATTAGGGCAGAGTTGTGATCTGATTAGTTGCGAGTTGATTTCTTTCTTCTTAAGAATAAACTATTTAGAAAGTTTCCCAGGCCAGTTGAGTAAGATGGTAGAGAATAACATGTCGTTATGAAAAAATGTGTAATTTCAAATTATATTGGAAAAGTCATAAAAAAAATGATCTCAATAAAACCATACTTGGGAACTTGTCGCGTTTTGTCTAATCAGAAATTTGCGTTAATTGTTTTGGATAAAAATTGTCATATTCCCAGGCCCGAAAGTAGAAGATGTTAGTAACATTTTATTTAAACCATCCGGTTTGTTGAAATTAATTTGTTTCGTTCGATTTGTAATTTTTGCCTAACTCCATGAACGTAAATTGCCATGAACTATAAGAATTTGGGTGCAAATTCAGTCGTACACATTGATATTTTTGAGACAGAATTTGGTGGCACTGGACGAGTTGTCGCCAGTAGATTGTTTGATTGTACACTGAAAAATCTGTTGTTTTTTGATTGTGTAGAGCGTCACAAAAATCGCATACCTCTGGCCAAACAAATTGTGTTTCAACAATGATTAGTTGGTTATAATATATGCTTGACGTACAGGCGGCGTGAGCTGGCCGCCGAAACCGTGCATTCTTTCTTGGTTAGACTTCTTCTTCTGCGTGTTTCTTAAGTCGAACATCTATGCCAGTAAGATTTAATTCTCTCGTAAGGCAAGGTTCATTCTTTGAACTAATTTGCCGTATTTGAAATATTTGTGCACTCGTTTTCAGGATTCATCAATAAACATATGGTAGCGGTAGTCTTTTTGGAAGATTTGTTTGGGATTAATCCATATCCATGACCATATGAACATATTCTAAATTTAACCATAATATATATGCAATGGTTCTAACAATGTTGCCGTCCAAGTTTCCGGTTTGTTCGCATAAAATAATGGCTTCACACGTAACCCCAGAGAAAAAAAACCACACTATGTCGGCGGCCAATTGTCTGGCCCATAAGTGATGCCGTATTAATACATCCATTGGTTAAAGCCTTTGACGGAGCTAACAACGTTAGTATTTTTGCGGTTGGACGCACCTTTTCCAAGTGACAGCAATTTTGTTATTCTAGCGATCTTCTTATTTTGGAGAATTAAAAAAAAATCGTCCATACGAATTGGACCACTTTATGAAAAACCCTTACAAATTCGGAATTTTTTTTTTGTATTTTGATTGAACGCTCCGTTTCGGAAGTGTAGACATAATGTGCCTTTCAACGATTTTTTATTCGACAAATTTAAATTTTAGTGGTTTGTTTAAAATAACAGTACACGGAGAAAACTGTTGTGCATTATTTATGCACAAGCTGTTCATAACTATAAAATGTTTAGGTACATTTTTGAATATGCAACTTTGCGCATAAATTATGCCTAATAATCATAAATTCTGCACAATCTATTAAAATTGCGCATAAGTTATACACAAAAAATGTGCACAGTTTGTGAACATTGTTCATAGCTTAATTATTTGAAAATTAAACACAATTGATCATAATATAGTATGAACATTGTGCATGAACGACTATTAACAGTTATTGTTCATGAGTTATGCCTACTTGTGCATAGATTTTGCCCAACATTTTGATATGTGTGTATCTTGTTCATAAGTTGTGCCCATTTATGCATTGATTATGAATAGTGCGTACACATATGGATAATGAGTATGCATAAATACATACATTGAAGTGGTAAATATGGAAAAATGGTTTCTACAAATTTAGAAGGTATGTATTAATTTATATATTAATTTAATTTGCTGTTATTTCTGCGATAGTTCAGTGTAATGCTTTGAGACTTTTTAAATCCTTTATATTAACTTCCGCAATTCCGCAATTGGAATAAAAATTTGCGCTAATTACAACGCAAACAATGAATTGGGTGCATCAGACAGAGAGACTTTGATGTCAAGTATAGTCAGAGATCATTTAGAGAAAGACGTGCCCATGAATAATGCTATGTTCGATAATATAACAGGAGACATAGTAAAACGATTTGCATCAGGAAAAAAGTACAAAACTAGTAAAAATACATATATCCTATTTGATTGCTTACAGGAATATTATTTTCAAAAGGAAGCGCGGAACTGAAAACTGTACAACAAATACCGTTCGATGTCTAGAGCCTTCAGAAAATCCGGTTTTTTTTAAAAATATCTCCGCGTAAGAACAAATGACAACCCCAAATTGGAAAGTCTAGAAGTAAATGCTATTTCGGTACCAGGAATCGATTCAGAAGATAACATTTGGCTAAAAACAAGAAATTCGCCTTGGGAGACGGTGGACTTGAAATGGAACTCCAGCTTTGCTCTTCGGCGCCAGGACATTAATATTCATCCGCTACAATTTATACTTTCTGACTGGCCATTATATGCGCATAGTAACGGATATCGTTTGGTACAAAATTAAAAAAAATTCCCATAGGGGAAATTATGAAAATTAAAATTTATATAATATATAACTAAAAAATTTATATTTTTGCATTTAGATCGATATTGACTTCCACAATTTGTACCCGGAAAAGTCAAACTTATTTCTTAACAACTGCAATTCACTGAAGGATAAAATCATAGCAGTATGCAAAAATATTGTTAAATTTGCAGCTGGTAAAAAAATTATAAATAATCTTCCAACAAACAAAGGTAAAAAAACAATTTAAACTTATGAAATAAAGAACTAATTTAATTATTATATTTGAATTTTCTTCCAGATTTAGAATTAATTGAAGTCTCGAAGGTGCTGGCAGCAATTTTTAAGCCTGTGGCAAGAAACACAATAGAGAAACGGACGTGGAAGAATTTCCTAAACCCTTTCAGCTTCATCCAATATTAAGCACTACACCAGGGATGAGTAACACGCGGCCCGCGGGCCGCTTGCGGCCCTTGAAACATTTTTAGGCGGCCCGCCAAGAATTTCTAAAATTGAATTTATTTTATCGACTTTCTCCCATAAACTTGAGCGTCATCATGTGTATGCAACAA
The DNA here is from genome assembly GCA_963931995.1 of Phaonia tiefii. Taxonomy (NCBI): domain Eukaryota; kingdom Metazoa; phylum Arthropoda; class Insecta; order Diptera; family Muscidae; genus Phaonia; species Phaonia tiefii. Next base: position 297,854,342 of record OZ008368.1, read on the forward strand.
AAACAACAACAACACCTGCTTTTATCGTCGTCGTATTTTATGCAGGATACAGAAAAAGACACACACTGAAATGAAATCACACAATGTAAAAAACACATCTCAAAGAAGTGATTGACATGCAGAATAATATTGATTTAAAAAATTTATTTTTCACAGTAAACATAGAAAATTTTTATAAATCTTATGTGAGCCCTGAGAAATTTCCGCTTTTGACGAAAAATGCAAAGCAAATGATGTCTCTGTTCGGAAGTACATATGTTTGCGAACAATTATTTTCAACCATGAAATTAATCAAAAATGACCACCGATCATCAATTCCAGCGGATATTGATCAGCTTATATCGAAAAAACAGTGTCAAATTTCTCATTAAAAATTTTAAATAAATTCGCTTTTCTGTTCTAGTTTGTTTTGCACTAAAATGTGTATATGAAATCTTTACTGTTTTTAAATTTTATATTTTTTTATTCTAATAAATAAAGTTTTGTAAAAAGAAAGCATAAATAAAGTTTTGTAAATTATTAATAAGTGGTACGTTATGTGCGGCCCGCCAAAAAAAATTTTAAATTTAAATTGGCCCGTTAATTATTAAGGTTGCTCACCCCTGCACTAGACTATGTTTTATGATAAGAATTTTATAGAAATGTAAAATAATTAATGACTTTATAAACTACATAATATAAACATATACTGAAGTATATGAAATGAAGACATTTGAAAATTAAATGAAATTTTGTTTCTTTAATATTAGCAGGAGGCGTAAAATGTTTCCTATTTGTTCACAATCTATGAAAATGTTGTTCATAACCTATGCCCAGTTGTTCATAACCTATGCACAGGTGTTCATAAACTATGCCCAATTGTTCATAAACTATGCCCAGTTGTTCATAGTCTTTTCCCAGTTGTTCAGAATCTATGAAAATGTTGTTTATAATCTATGCCCAGTTGTTCATAAAACATGCTCATAGTGCTGAACTTAAGTTATGAACAAGTGTGCATAAATTATGAACAACTGTTCTTAGTAATTTTTCGTGAACAATTTGTGCATAAGTTGCGCCCATAGCGCATAATTTCTGCACACAATTCTCACCGTGTAGCTAGTTACAGCCTCCTTTGGAGCTAAAAATTTTATATTTTTCCGATTGGACGCACCGTTTCCGAAATATAGGAATTTTTTTTTTATTTTAGCGATTTTATTATTTGGGAAATTTTTAAAATAAATCCATACGAATTGGACCACTTTATGGAAAACTCATAGAAACCCTCAAAAATAAGTCACTTTTTCGACTCGAGTCACGCTTTCCGAGATATAGAAATTTTTTCAATTTTTGTTATATTTTCGATAAACAATGGGTTTGGGTTACTTAGGGTATCCCATTGCCCACGAAATACGAATCTTGGTTACATATAATAATAATTGTGTTTATATTTAAATATAAAATACGCAATTTGTATAAAAAATTATATTTTTTTTTGTGTTTTTTCTATAAAATTTATAATGGGATATCGCATCAACAAATGGTTGTGTCAGCCATTAAATTCAAGTAATTAGTTCAGCATATCAATCACCCTTATTCTGTTTGGCGTCGGCAATAACAACGGCAATTTTAAGGCCACAGCAACTCAAATCAAAGACAACATCAATTCTATGTTAATTTGGTATTCTGTAAGAGTATTACGATGCCGTTGCCTGTTTATCGACAATGTTAATAAAATACAGCACACATATCTAATGTTAGAGTCAGCTGATTCATTTTGTTTCTTGTTTTTGAAACAATACAAGTTCTGTGCTATTTTTGTGGAAACTAAGTCTGTTTGTGAAAAAAATAAGTTTTAAAAAAACCTATTTATTCTTGCTGATTCGGACTCGTCGAGTGACGAAGAAAGCAAAACAAATTATATTGGAAAGAAGACTGCTTAGAGAGAAATCTTGCGTTTTTAATTTGTCGATGAGAAGTAGAGACATATTTAAAGTCATAATTTCCGAAGTAATGGATTTTTTTTCCTTTTTAAGATTTGAAAGTTATTTACGGCTGAATAATCCTTCTTTTAAATGTGTTGGAAATAATAGAGCCTCATTTAAAAAAAGGGACGAGATCAACGCTTGTTTCAAACACAATAAAATTGGCAGCTACATTGCTTTTTTAGCCCAGGGATCTTACCAGCTGAGCGTTGGAAATGATTTCAACCTGGGACTGGAATTTCAACCTGGGACTGCCACAGCCAGTAGTTTCGAGCATTTTTTCCGAGACTGTGGACGTCATGGAGATGGAAGTTTGCCCACCATGGCAAGAGTTCGTTACGACGGATGCTGAAAAAATGAGGCTAAATTGTATTTCGTTAAAAAAAAAGGATGTCCAGATGTGATTAGACCCACACATCAAAATTTTAGCCCCAAAAAAAGAAGACCAGCATTTCTACTTTAACCACAAGGGATATTTTACCTTAAATGCCATGATAGTAAATTTGTAATATATGCATTTTCTTTATATTTTATTAAGAATTAAAAAAAAATATTAAAAATTAAAGTCAACAATACATTTAACACAACACAACCCAAGGCAACACTAAAATGCCTGACGCCAAAATCAGAGGCAATTAAAGACAACGACGTCGCCAATTTTTCTTACCGAATACAAAACACAAGTTAACAGTCATCGAAATACGGTAATATTGGCAACGGGAATACGAAATTGAAAAAAACGGCGTTTTCTTCTGTTGACTGCGCCAAATAGAGTTAGGGTGAATACACTCGGGTCCACTTATTAAAAGGCACTAAAAATTTCAAATTCAGCAGCCTTATCTTGTGCAATTTGTAACCGATTGCAGAATTTTAAAATGGAAATGGAAGCTAGAAATCTTGAGATATAAAAAAAATCATGGTAACAGTGGTTTCTTAACTAAATAACTTTTTTTAACCAATTTATAAAAAAAAACTCCAAAACTGTGCTATTTTTTTGGTTCACTTGAATAATGGCAAAAGTATGCAAGTATTTTTTGTAGGTGGCGTTTGTTTATTACAATTTATTACATCTTAATCATTTTACGAGTCAAAATGGCAAAACAAAAAATTTTAAATCTATCGGGAAAAACTAAAATCGATGTTTACCGTTCTGAAGGATATTTTAATCGACGCAATAGCGTCGGTGGTGCAATGGTTAGTGTGCGCGGCTCTTGTACATGAGATCCTGGGTTCGAAACCCGGCTCTAACCACCTTCAAATTTTCTTTCGGCGGCGGTCACCTCGCATAGTGACGGCGACACTATCGAGTATCTAGCCATGAAAAAGCTTCTCAAATTACCGTTCGAAATCGGTGTAAAACTGTAGGTCCCAATCAGTGAGTGAAAAGTGGAAAGCGCACAGCTCAGTGATTGTGAGAAGTTCTCCCCAGTCCCTTCATGGGATGTAATGGGAAACCATTTATTTATTTAATAGCTAAAAAAAACTGTTGGGCTCCAGGTGTCGAAATTACATCAAGGACCCCGAGAGGTATGGAACAATTTTAAAGGAAGGGTTTCATTGCCTTTATCTACGTATGAGAAAAGAAAAATCATCAGAATTGCTTCTAATTCTGCTATATCGTTGTCAAAAATAAGAGCTCCAGCTGGAGTGGAAGCGAGCAAGTCATCAGTATGCAGAGTAATTAAGAGCTGTGAGTATCTTAAATACCTGAAATTACAAAAAAAGCCGCCACTTAATGCTCCTCGTAAGGAAAAGCGGCTTCAATTCGCAAGAGACTACATGGTATGGGATGTGCAGCCAAGAGGGCATGTAAATGACTGGAGAACCGTCGCATTTACGGATGAGAAGAAGTTTAATTGGATGGGCCTGATGGCTACAACTATTATTTCCATGATCTGCGCAAAGAAAGGCGTTTTGTGAACCGACATCACAGCCGAGAGGGAGGTGCAACGAGAGGGAGGTTACGTACTATGGCACCATCGATCTTGAATTTCAAAGTGCAAAAATTACTGGTGCAAGCTGTAAAAAGTTATTGGAATCGGCATTTCCGAAGTTTAGTGAACTACTTGGTCCCATAACTTGGATATTGCAACAGGATAATGCCCCTATACACAACGCTAGAGTATTAAAGGAGTTCATTGCAAGCCAAAAGGTTAATATTGTTGACTGGCCACCCTATTCGCCAGATCTCAACATTATCGAAAATGTCTGGGATTGGTTAACTCGTAAGGTCTATGACGGAGGTAGACAATTTGATGACAACCAGTCACTAATTCAGGCCATTAAGGATGCTTGGAATCAAATTTCGTTTGATTACATAAATTCTCTTTATCTCTCAATGAAAACCCGTATATTTGAAGATATATAAAGGGGGTTGTACCCATTACTAACTAGTAGTTCTTAAATAAAGTAAAATAAATTAAAAACCAAGAAAAACTGTTTTTCATTAAAATCAGTTAAAGTGTAATAAAATTTCACATTTTTTGGATTTTTTAAAAATTGCTCAAAAAAAAAAGGTCTTTAGTTAAGAAACCACTATTGTCATGATTTTTTTATATCTCAAGATTTCTGGCTTCCATTTCCATTTCAAAATTCTGCAATCGGTTACAAATTGCAAAAGATACAGGCCGCTGAATATGGTATTTTTAGTGCCTTTAAATATGTGTACCGGGGTGTATATTATGTGGTACAACCGAAATAGTTTTTCATTTTTCTTTGATTCAACCAATGGAATGTTCACCACTACTGGATCATTTGATTGCTAGAACTAAAACTCGATTGACTGATCACATTTATTTGTTTGTTGCGTTCGCTTCAACTAAATATTTCAGATCTTACAACCAAAACTGAATTGCAAATCAATTGATATGCACAACATTTGATGAACACAATTATTGATAATCACAACTGAACAATGTGATAATCCAAGAAACCACCAAATTTTAGTTGGATGTAAATATGGTTATGACAACGAATCTCTTCTCTGTGTGCAAGTGGGTATTTCAGAAAGAAGAAACTCGGATGTGAAACCAGAAACCAGATATTGCAGCTTATCTCTGCTCATGGAAGTAGTTAATCGATTTTATACTGCAATCGCTATTTGATAAATTACGTAAATTAAAATTAACATTTAGTCAGCCATTTTTTTTTTTTGCTCAAAGCCCATATGCCACCCATGTTTAATTCATGTTAACCAACTACAAATCCAACAAAAAATATTCCATTAGCAATCCAGATATTTACAAATATACATGTGTCTGCCACATATCTTGAATACCAATTAGCATATGATCAGAGTAAAAAGAAGAAGAATGTAGTTGGAATGAAATAAAAATACAAGCAGCAGTTTTACTCTTTCTTACCGAGTTAGTTAGTATACATAGTTAAGATTAAGCTAAGCTTATAAACCAGCAGCCGTAACAAATAAAAAACAACAGCAAATACAACCAACTACAGAAACATTTAAAATATTGGTTTAACAAACTAAACACATTTCAAGTGAAACTCCGCCTTGTTTTAGTTATTTATTCAAGCATTTCAAGCATCTACGAATCCACTCAGATACAGATACTGCGGTTTTTTTTATATTTTTTTTTTTTATTAACTGACTGATCCGAGTACTGTTGCTACTGCAACTGCTACTACTACTACTACCACTGTAACATTGGCGGCAACATCGTCAGCAGCAGCAACAGCAGTTGAGTTTAGTAAGAATACTACAAATCCATATACAAATACCATTAATAATACTACAACAACACTGGCGAGTAGAGATTTAACAACATGTTGTTAACAGATACATGTGTATCTGCCACATGTAGCTGTCCGTCTTTTGGACTGACTGCTAGCCAGTATTTCGTTGGTTGTATTCCTCTCATAGTGTATTGCTGCCTCATATTGTTGCATAGCCGATGATGTGGTTGCTTTGCTTCTTTTTATACTTATGTGTGTAACTCGTCTTGCATCTGCATATGATTATAAAACAAGTTGAAGGTTTTTCTTGTGGCTGTTGCTGTTGCTACTGCTGCTGATGTAGCTGATATCTGTGAATACAAAATGACTGCTGCTCGTTGGCATAAGCATGTGCAGCATCTGTGTTCATTATGTTGCTCTCTGTTGGTACGAGTATTAGCATATTTATGAAAGTTAACATGGAGTTATGATGTAGAGTGAAACGTTGAAATCGTATACTCAAATTCATAATGGCTTCCAGTGGGGTTTGGCTTTTGCTGGGCGAGAAATTGTTTCGAATCTTCTTGAATGTAGTGTGAAGCATCACAAATATGTTAGGAATATCAGATTTAAAGCCCACCATTTTAAAATTATCTTGCTAATATAAAAAGATTAAACCAACAAAGAAAGCTAATACATAAATTACGAGTTGTTGTTTGGCAACAAAAAATTTCTATAATTTGAAACTATTCATCATATATGGTTTTCCATTTTCCTTAGCGTGAGAAACTCTTGTGTACGAGAACATGGGTTCGATTCCTACCCTTATCTTTTGACAGCGGTCACGTCGCATAGAGACGGCGACAATATTGAGTATATACGACCTTCTCAAAATACCGTTCCATACTGGCGAAAACTGTAGAGATATTGAGGTTTACTTTCCGAAACCTGCCAAAAGTCAAAACTTTTGTAAATTCAAATATAGGGTTTTCCAATTTGAGTGATATGATTTCTAAGTGACGTCTCGGCCATTTGTGGTGTCATGATATGTTTTTTTTTTCATAGTATTCAGTAATGTTTACAATATTATCATGGAGAGATATACGAAAACCCAACGTTAACAATTTCAATATTCAATTTTTTTATCAAAATATTCGTGCTCGCTATTCGTCGAATTGTTGCAAATTACGAGCGTACATTTTCTTTACATAATTTTCAACTGCTAATAAGACAAAGAACCGCTCCAAGTAATGAAAATATTGCTGCCGTTCAGGCAAGTGTAGCTGAAGACCGCAATTTATCGATTCCAAGGCGTTGTCAAAAATTGGGACTGCGCCCGTATAAAATTGTTATTACTCAAGAACTGAAGCCATTGGATCTATGCCATTGACCAGCGGCGGAATTTGCGAGGCCTTCCACGAATAAGGCATGCGGAATCATTCTTTGGTAATGCTTACTTTAATAATGCCTGCGAAATGCATGATTTTATAAGGCTTCCACAAGCCTGTTAAAAGAATGCCAGAAGACGCTATTGTTCATGAAACCCTGTCTTTCCACATGTTCGCAATTCGTCGTTGCAAAATCATAACATCCGATAGCCCAGTAGACAAAGCGTCCGATTGTAAGTTCTAAGGTCGTGTGTTCGATTCCTGTGGCTGCAGAATTTAAAAAAAATCATTTATAAGAATTACAATTGGTTAAAGTATAAATCTGAAATATGAAGCTAATTTCCATATATATATATTTTTTTATTTTTACGTAAGTCCTTCTAAATCGACTCTTTTTGCAGGCCTTCATAAGGCCTTCTAGGAGAGAGGGATGGAAGGCCTTGCCTCCCAATCTCACGGATTGTTAAAAAGAAAGGAGGAGGTAAAGTGTAGGGAAGGCCTGTCGTATTTTAAAGAAGGCCTGTTCGGTCATGATTTCATGCCTTCCTTTCTTAAACAAATTGCCTTTTCTTAAAGAACAACCTTCTATAAGATTTTATAAGATTATTCTGAATTTTGTTTTAAAAATGCATTTTTGGGATAACGATGCTCTCGAAATGGACCTCAATGATATTCATTTGTACCTGTGGTGACTTTCTTAGCTTCATAGTCTGACCTTTTTAATAGCCGTATTTTTATTGGTTTTCCCCAAAAAGTAATTTGCATCATATCAGTAGTATATGTACCGCACCTCACATTCCTACACTGTATCAAAAAATTGTCCGTACACCAGGCAGTTGTGAATATATTTCAATGTATCTCAAAAGATATATGGCCGATTTGATTCAAATATTTTTTTTTCAATATTTTTTTTTCAGTCATCGAACTTTAAAAAAATTGATTTAAAACGAATCGGCCATATATTTTTTAAGATATATTGAAATATGTTCTCAAGTGTCTGGTGTTCGGACAATTGTTTGATATAGTATTCTTTATGTAATAGTCAAATATTGACGTGTGTGGGCGCCACCTCGACCCTTTTGTCAACTTGCTTCCAAATAGCCCGTTCGTATCTGTAGACCAACTGTAATATACTGTGGAATTTTAGGAACGATCAAACTATTGTTATGACTGCTATAACGATTTATTTAAAAGGCGCGTGACACATCCCATTTCCACCGTGGCTGTAATTCGAACTATACGAACAACTTATTTACCAAATCTAATCTTCATACCTATGATAGTTCATGATATATAGACATTTTAAATTTCAAATTGTTTGGGCGGTGCCACGCCCCTTCATATAATCACTACCAAGTATAGCCAAGGACTATCAGTAGGTCATCAGTACCACATTGTGCAATTTTCATAACAATCGGTATATTAGAAAAGACGTCAGAGCGATTTTTGAAAAGGGGGCGTGGTACCGCCTGGGTCGCCCTTATCATTATGGGATATGACAAATAGATCCTGGCCGATTCTCAGACCTACCCGATATGCACACAAAATTTCATACAAATCGGTCCAGCCATTTCGGAGGAGTTTGATAACTAACACCGCGACACGAGAATTTTATATATTAGAAAGATATAAAAAATTTTAAGAAGTGCAAAGTTGATTGTTTACGGGGGCAGGAAAAATTCCAGCCAAGACCGTAGTGCGTGGTGAGATGTACATCCTGCTCGAGGTCCCCTGCTATTTGCTAAACACTACGGATCTAGACTAGTAAGTCGATAAAACGAATACCTCCCTTATGCAGGGTGTATACCTGCCTAGGGGTTGATGGCAGTCTCAGCACTAGGATCGGATGCGGTGGTCTAATGAACCACTCGTCGTAAAGTACAATCACTGTAGAATCCTCAATAAATTCAGAGAGAAAACATCCCCCCTCGATAACGACATTTGGTTTTAAACAACGTTTTATGATTGGTACCTGAAATGTAAGAACTCTCTCCGAAAAATCGAGACTCGTACAGGTTAGACGAGTTATGGAATCCTACAATGGGTACACCTCATGCCTAAGTGGGCAAACGACAACAACAACCCATAGAAAGTGATGGGAATATATAGTTTTGGAACTGTGAGAAATGACAATCGTGACAGGCTCCTAGATTTCCGCACTCACTTCACAACATAAATATTCTCAAGCATATATCGGAATCGCCTAATGGTCCAAACTTTAATCAAATTAACCATGTACTTTTCAGCAAAATGTGTTCCTTACTTGACTTTGGTGCTGATATTGATAGCGACCAACAACTCTTAGTGGGCATCTTCCGTCCCCGTCCAGCGGCTCTCAACGGTATTAGGGGAAAAATCGCAAATTACAATATGGTCCGTCTACAGGACGTATCAATATCAATGATGTACAATCAAACTTTATGCTCTAATTTGGCAGGGGAGAGTCCAAATACATGATCAGGCATTGTTTGAACGCTGAAGGAAACAGCCATGTAGGTCCTCGGTGAGAAAAGATATGAGAATAAACATTGGGTTAGTGCAGAATCCTGGACCGAAATTCGGAGCCGTAAACGCCTGCACGCACCAACGTTAAAGAGGCAGATGAAATCAGACTATCGGCAATCTGCACGTAGAGTGGGTTTCATGGTCCGTTCAGATAACGACAGCTATCTAAACAATATGGCGGAGAAAACCGAAAGCGAAAGGGATCTAATGCTGTGCAGAAACTGAAGAGGTATTACATTGCTAAATGCAATTGGCAAAGTAATGGCGACCCTAATCCTTCAGCGGATCTCGACGGTGGTGGAGCAAATCGTGCGGAAGGAGCAGGCGGGTTTTAGGACTGGTCGTTCGTATGCCGACTACATGAACACACTCCGTATAATCATAGTGCAATTAGTTGAACTACACTCGCCCCTGTATCTACTTTTCGTAGACTTTGAACAAGCATTTGATTGTGTACACCGTAACTCAATGTGGTCCGTTTTGACTATAAAGGGGATACCGGACAAGATAGTATCCATGAGCTGTAAAGAGATGCTGCGTATAAAGTTCGTTTTAATGGGAAGGAAGGCCAACCTTTCACCACATCTGCGGGAGTTAGATAAGGATGTGTATGTGGCCCACATTATTTCCTGAACTTATAAAAAATAAATAAATGGTTTCCCATTACATCCCATGAAGGGACTGGGGAGAACTTCTCACAATCACTGAGCTGTGCGCTTTCCAGTTTTCACTCACTGATTGGGACCTACAGTTTTACACCGTTTCCGAACGGTAATTTGAGAAGCTTTTTCATGGCTAGATACTCGATAGTGTCGCCGTCACTATGCGAGGTGACCGCCCCCGAAAGAAATTTGAAGGTGGTCAGAGCCGGGTTCGAACCCAGGATATCATGTACAAGAGCCGCGCACACTTACCATTGCACTACCGACGGCCACTAAACTTATGGACAAGGTAATTGTAGGCAACTAATTCAGAAGAACCGTTCGGCATTCAGTGGAGTATGTAGGAACAACTACGTGATGTCAGGTGGCATATGTCGTATGGCCAACAAATTTGATCGCATCGAGTCCAAGTTAAGCTGACACTCCAAAAATGCAAAAATAATAGGATTGAGAATAAATATAAGCAATACAAAGCTGACGGGTATTCGAACAGAACGGAATACTCCACTAACTGTTGGATCAACTATTTAGAATGCAAGAATCAACTATTTAGAATGCAAGAATACCGCGGCGGATTTATGTGTTGGTATAAATAAACCCGAAGTTACATTCCTAAACCTGCACAAAATTTGACACAATAAGATAATATGGGAAAAGACGAAATTGCGAATACTCATTTGCAGTCCGAAGTCTGTACGGTTGTAGTACTTGGAGCTTGATGAAGCTGACAATGAAGAAGGCCCAAACATATGGGAATCGTTGTCTAAGCAAATACTCCATCAAATACCCATCTGACGTTTCACTTTGTGCTTCTTGGTACTAATTTCGATGGTTGCAACCGAATTGATGCCAAATTCGCTTGTTTTAACCGAACTAATGCCACATTCGGCTGTTGTAAACCAATTGGTACCAAATTCAGTTGTTAAAACCGTCGAAATTGGCATAAGTTAGGTCGCAGCGACCAAATTTGGCTTTAAGTCGGTTGCTACAACCGAATTTAACATTAATTCCGTTAGAACAACAACATTTATGGAAATCAGTCGGTAGAACTAATATGATTATAAATGCAGTTCTCACAACTCTTTAATTTATGAGACGAGATTGCTACAACCGAATTTCAGTAGTGGAGACTAAATTCCATTGTGCCACTCTCATTTTGGTTATGGCAATTGTCATTTGATGGCTTCAACCAAATGGAAGGTTACTCAACCTCTTCTCAATCAGTTAGTTCTGTGAGTGTAGTGGGATTTTGTAAATCTTGTAAACGAGAATATACAATCTGTTGCAGCATTCAGCTTATTCGATTCATCATCGATGACGAGAACGTGACTTTTATTCATTTACTTATGGACAGTTTTTAGGCTTCGTAGTTAAATTGTGTTTAAACCTGTAATTGGGGTTTTCAGTCAATGGGTAACAATGATTTAACCACCCAATGTTGGTTGGCTAACCTGTAATTAGAAACATATGTTTTTGACATTCATTACTGATTGCCAAAATGAGAAATGTAAGATTGTATAAAATAAATTTTTCTGTTTTGACTATTTCTACACATACTTTGAGCCTAGGTCATTAAATTATAGTTATTTAATAGTTTTTATTTAGTTTTTTAAACATTTTTGTTAAAATTACTTCAATTTATGAATTTATTTCTTACATCACATAATTCCATTTTGGTTATTCGTCGTTGTTGTTTTGGTATTTATTCCAAAACATATGTTTCTTTCCAATCAGAAATCAAGGGTTACCATAATCGTTAATAATATGATGGTTCACATTAACTCGTCACTGAAAAACAAAATGCAAAGTTAACCTCTAATTGACCCTCTATTATGATTAAGTAATCTGATAGTTAACTACCCACTTAAAAACTGGCCATTATAAGAATATTCTGTGTAACTATCGTGAATTATCGGCGTACAAGATCAAACTGTGATAAGAACTGTAGACGCACGACCATCATTTGGGATCCATGAAAGAGATTGTAAACATTTGAATGTCTAGCGAAACCATTTGGAAAACCATTTCCAGATATTTGTTCACACAGAGAAGAGATTCGTTGTCACAACTATATTTACAGCCAACTAACATTTGGCGGTTTCTTGGTCTATCACAGTATTCAGTTGTGATTACCAATAATTGTGTTCTTTATCACCAAATGTTGTGGATATCAATTGATTTGTAATTCAGTTTTGGTTGCAAGAACTGAAATATTTAGTTGAAGCCACAGCAACAAGAAATAAACGTGATCTGTGAATCAAGTTTTAGTTCTAGCAATCAAATTATCCTGTAGTGGTGAATATTCTATTTGTTAAATAAATAAATAAATGGTTTCCCATTACATCCCATGAAGGCACCGGGGAGAACTTCTCACAATCTCTGAGCTGTGCGCTTTCCAGTTTTCACGCACTGATTGGGACCTACGGTTTTACACCGATTCCGAACGGTATTTTGAGAAGCTTTTTCATGGCTATATACTCGATAGTGTCGCCGTCACTATGCACGGTGATCGCCGCCGAAAGGAATTTTTTTGAAAGGTGGTCAGAGCAGGGTTCGAACCCCGGATCTCATGTACAAGAGCCGCGCACACTAACCATTGCACCACCGACGACCGACATATTAGTTAGATGAACGAAAAATGTAAAAGCTAATTCGGTTGTACCAAATAGTATATTGGTGTGCTCAACTAAAGTAATTAGTTGAATTTGATGGCTGTCACAACCATTTGTCACAAAACTATAACTTTTCATTAAAATTGTGTATTTTATATTTAAATATAAACAAAATTATTATTTTTTATAACCAGGGTTCGTATTTCGTGCCCATTTTTGATCGAAAATAGGAAAAAAAATTCTATATCTCGAAACCGGAGCGTCCGATTGAAAAAATAACAAATTTTTACGAGTTTCTAAGGGTTTCTCACAAAGTGTTCCAAATCGCATGAAATAATTTTTTTTTTCAAAAAATCGGCAAAATAAGGAAATCGCTAAAATTAAAATTATTTTATGAGAATTGGAACACTTTTTGAAAAACCCTTAGAAAGCCGTAAAAACTTGTTATTTTTTTCGATTGGACACTTCGTTATGAGATATATAGATTTTTTCTAAATTTGTCATATTTTCGATCAAAAATGGCGATGGGTTACCCTGGGTATTATATGTATGTTTAAGTTAATTTGTGCCATCCAAAATAATAGTTCCTCCAGCCAAGTGCCCACAATTGTTTGCATGTGTTTGTGAAGGCGTCAATACTGGCGTCATATTCAACGATTATATTTTAATGTCTCACTTCACCTCAATTTATGATAGTTTGAATTCTTCGCAGGCTGATATCTATACACTTTATTGATTTTTCACAGCTTTGTTTATCACTTTCCGTTGAAAATATTAGTTTTTTCGTAAAATCCTCGTGATATATAGTTTCTTTTTAACAACACAGCTTCTTGTGAAAAATCGAATACATAACTTAGTAACAAGTGTTTTTGCAACAGAGACTAAATTTGAATATTTGAACACGAATTCTAATATTGTACTTTTTATTAGTTGTATCTCCATTTCAGATGAATGAGGTTTTTGAAATACTGAAAGTGATTAATACAATTTAATTTCTATAGTAAAGTAAAGTTAAATTCCAGTAGAGTCAGTTTTTTTTTATTGTTATATGTTTCCAAGGTGGCGAATGGGTTGAGAAGCCACGCCCGCGACAGAGCTAGTAGGCAAGTGTGCCACCACAATTAAAATTTTGGAGAACTATTCATAACAATATGGCAACTTGTATTTAGTAAGACCTATTTTGAATCTATCAATATCATCGGCAAATAATACTGATGAATGACAATTATGAACTCTAATCAAATCAAAACTTTAGCATGAAATTTCCAATGCCTGAATTGATTTCCAACTAATATTTTCCCTGTGTGTTGCAACCAATAATAATTTATTAAAACACCGATCAGGAATTTGCTTTAAAACCTAATGCCTTTAAAGTATTAGCTTTCAATATTCGTTTTCCTTAGGTTTTTTTTTTAATCTAGTTCATGATTGTCAATCTGTTAATAAACAATTACTCTTTATAAACAAATTGAATCTAATTAATGCTAAAGATTTAAAGTTTTGCTACAATTCCTCTTAATTCCTCTTGTGTTTATTGCATTAGATTCTCATCCATATGGCAAAGTATAAAAATAATTTCATAATTATCTAAATCACATTTCAATTTTCTTTTCTCCTCCTCATAATTATATAGAAATTAATTAACTTATTAAATTGACCTGGGCATTTTAATTGAGTGCAAAGTGGTTTTTAATTATGGTGTTAGACTTAGTGGTCACACTGTATAAACTATATATACGAGTATTTGCAGATCTTCAGACTTCATGTGAAAGACCCATATAAACAGATATCAAATTCATTATATCCAACTTCGTATTTGGAAATCGCCTTTTAAATAGACACATGTATATAACATTTATGTACAAATGTATTATAATATTAATTAAGCAAAAATATTTTTTTTTTCAAAACCGTTTCATTCAGTCTAGACTTTGGAAAGTTGTTGGGGTTTTTTTTTAGTTTGGACACAATAACTGTAATTTATTACCCTTCATACTGAAAAAAAGGAAAAAAAAATAAACTTAAAGAAAAAACTTTTCCATATGATATAGAAATAAATAAATATGAATAATTTACGTTTTTACATCGAATTCGTAAGTGGAGGAGATGAGATGTTCATAGGAGCCAGTTGAAATGGAAATAATTCAAATAAATGCAAAAACCGCACGCCAAAAACACATTTGTAATGGATGAGCGCCAACTATACAGAGTGGAATGGTTCGCCTATGAATTGGCATGGAAAACTAGATACCCTCTGAGGATAAATAGCTCTGCTGGCTCCTCGAAAGCTCAACGCAGGGTAGTGGAAGTTGAGAGCGTCGAGTGTGGCGTATGTGGTTATGGTAATGAATTGGAAAATTTGCAGTCGGTTAGATGATATATATCAGAGTTGTAGATATTTGTAATGCGTGCTCATTATACGTAAATATGGTGCTATTATTCGCGCTGAAATTAGTTTTGCATAAGTCTAAGTTACGGTGCATTAAGCAAGAGGTAAGCGCCTGTGGTGCGAAAGAACAGTGGTTTCGAGCGCAAACTTAAATGAGAAAATGGAAATATAAATTATTTTCGCCAGATGGTAACCATGATTGCTCTTACGTAATTACTTAATTGGCTTCAAAGCAAACACGGTTGTTTGGGGTCCCACAAAATGAAGGCAATACATTTCTCTAATCGACTTGATCTTGTAACTTTAACGTCCAGTCGCTGAAAAATATCTGCCCCAGCAAAATACGTGCTTCCGTACATTAAGGTGGCAATGAAATGTATGGAGGAAAATACATTTTAGAATTTTACTAAACCCCAGGCGTGTTCTTGTTCCTTATGGTCTAAAACTGACTTGAGCCGAATCGGACAACTCTAAACCGTGCCGCATTTTAGTCAAAGTTTTCGGATTTTGGCATTTTGGGTGAAAATTTGTATACACTAGAAAATCTTCATTCCTCGGTGCATTTGAAAAAAAATTTGGACATTGATTTAGTTTAGGACTTACACTAGAAAATCTTCATTCCTCGGTGCATTTGAAAAAAAAAATTTGGACATTGATTTAGTTTAACCTGAATATAAACAAGTTAAAGTTTGAGTAAAATCCAGCAACCCTAAGGGTTCCAATTTTTAATTTGAAAAAATATGCAATTTTTAACAAAAATTAAAATTTGGGGTTTCGGAGTTTTTCCAAAAATTGTATCTAAATGAAAAAAATATTTAACTTGGATTCCAATACCTTTCAGCAGAAGTCTAGACGCCTCCAATAAGCTATATCACGATATATTCATGCAACGGTTTCATGGTGCTATCGTGCGGCAAAGTAGGCAATCTCGAGGAAATATCGCCAAGCTGGCCTAATAAGGGTACCACATTATAAAAATTTCAGATTATAAGTTAGAAACATAAGCTATGTGCTCAAACTGATTCTATTAAATCTGATGTAACAGTTGGTTACAAAAACCGGTATTAAACTCGGTTTTTTAAACCCGCGTTTTTAAACCGAAGTTGTTTTTTCATTGCCACCCTAATGTACATGTTTGCAAGCATTGTTTTCGTGAAGTGAAGATCTGCTGCTTTATGTTTCTTTATTGTGACAAACACCAGGTCACAAATACATATATTATAACCTATTAATTATTGTATCTCAAACATGTTATATTGAATAGCAAACACAATATATTTGGACACAAGTCCAAGCAAGCTATAAACACGATATATTTGCATCTAAACAATAGAAAAAATGAAAAATTTTCAGCGTGCAAATGAAAACACAAAGCTTTCGTCCACCTGATCGAGTACGACTACAAGCACCGTTGGTTCTGGTTTTGGTTCACTCCAATCCATTCTACTGATATGGACTAGACAGCGTAGTATCGTTATTGTTACTGGTTAAACACGTCGTTGTCGCGATACAAATCATACAGATCGAGGTTCGTACGTCGTCGATACACGCTGAAAAATAATCGCCTCAGAAACATATTACAGGAAACGTGTATATGTTTGCAAGCATTGTTTTCACGAATTGACGATTTGCTGCCTTGTTGTCTCATTGTTCTATGCCTGGTTTTTTGTTTTAGCGGTTTTCATTAAAAAACCCAAATGCCAAAATCGAAATTCCAAAATTCAAATCCAACATAACTTATGCCCCTTAATCATTGTGTCTCAAACATGTTATATTGAATAGCAATCACAACGTGTTTGAGTACAAGTATAGTGTATTTGTGACAAGCTACAAGCACGTTATATTTGCATCCAAACAACAAAAAGAAACAGATTATTCAGCGTGTACTTGACATTGTTTATTATAGATCCACATATTTTCCAGAGCAATTTTCCACCTGGATCATATTTCTCGTGAGAGGGATTTGAATTTATTTCTTGTCGCGATATAATACTTATCAGAAGGCAGAGTTTTCTGGTTGATCTTTGGCTTGCCCTACGCTACTTGAACTAATTATATGCAAAGAGGTTGTACACGTTAAAAAATATCGGCCCAGCAAAATATTACAAAAAATGTACATGTTTGCAAACACGGTTTTCATGGATTGAAGATGTGCTGCTTTATTGTTTCCTTGTTGTTTGTCTCTTATTTGTTTTTAGCGGGTTTCGACAAAAAACTCCATGGTTGGGTTTCAAAAACAAATATTATAGACTATTAATCATTGTGTCTCAAAAATGTTATATTGAATAATAAAACCACAACGTATTTGGGGACAAGTGTAGTATATTTGCGACAAGCTAGAAACACGTTATAGTTGCATCCAAACAACAACAAAAAGACCGATTTTTCAGCGTGTACTAACCTAAAATTCGGCTATTACAGCGACTTGCAGTTGCCACAATCGAATTGAGGTTATTACGGCTGAAATTAATCCCTGCAAGTGAATTTCGGTTGAAACAACCTCTAATAGGTAGTGACCGCCTCTAGTGTATTTGTGACATCCTCCTTTTTGGATGTGGTGACATATTATGTGGTTGGGACAGCCTCTAAATTCGTTTGCGGCTAATTTGGTTATTCTATCTGTGCGTGTAGTTTTCATTTTTGGTTATGTCAGATGCGATGTGAAAATTTTCGCTCACTGCCTCCAAGTTATACCGGCTCTTAAAGTTCATACTCTACCCAAACCACAAGCTAAAAAATTTTTATATTTTGTTGTTTGGCTACAAATATAACGTGTTTGGAGCTTATCGCAAATATTGCTTACTTGTGTCCAAACACATTGTGTTTGCTACACGCTGAAAAATCTGTCTTTATTGTTGTTTGGATGCAAATATAACGTGTTTGTAGCTTGTCGCAAATATACTATACTTGTGCTGAAACACATCGTGTTTGTTATTTAATAACATGTTTGAAATACAATGATTAATAGGCTTTAATATATGATTTTGAGACCCAAATGTGGATTTGTTTCTTGAAAAAAAACCAAAAACGAGAAAGACAAAAAAGAAACAAAAACTAGCAGCATACCTTCAATTCATGAAAACAATACTTGCAAACATGTATATGTTTCCAGCAATATGTTGCTGGGGCCATTATTTGTCAGCGTGTAGTCAATATTACTTGTTGGAGACGCAGTGATTAATAGATTCTAACATACGTTTTTTGTGGCCCAAATGTGGTTTTGTTTGTTGAAAACTGATAAAAACCAAAATGTGACAGACAACAATGAAACAAACAACCAGCAGATCTTCAATTCCTGAAAATAATGGGTGCAAACATGTACACGGTTCCTGCAATATGTTTTTCTCAGCATGACTGGAAGCTCTGCTCGTTGAAACCGTTACCTTTGTATTGTCCTCATTTCAAAACTCACTGATGCTTATTCTTTCTCTATTCGAGAAAATGCCGCAGTTACTTCGAACACAGTCGACCAATGACATCTATATAGTCACTAAACGTGTGACTCTACAGTTGTCGGTTTATTCCTGATAACTGCAGTTATTCTTATTATGATCTTCATTAGGTCGTTGAAGAGGTCGTGCGATGGGTTGTCGCCTTGACTGAGGCCTAGCCTGATGTCGAATGGTTTGATAAAATCTGTACCTGTATTCACTAAGAATTTGGTGCTTGTCAGTGTAATTCTGAAGAGGCGTATCAGCTTCGTAGGAATACCAAGTTCAGACATATATTTGTTAGCTTGAGATGAGCTCATCTCAGGTAGCCTTATAATCAACAAAGTTATGGCAGGTGCCGATTTCCTTTACGTGGAGTTGAGGATTTGACGTAACGTGTATATTTGTTTAGTTGTGGATTTCCCAGGGTTTAAACCCTCTCTGATAAGGTTCGATCAGGGCCACCACAATTGCAGTTAGTCTTACACCCATTACGCTTTAGAGGACTTTATATACAATGGCTAAATGGCTTGTTCCACCATACATATAATGGAGTCACATTTCTTAAATATAGGACAAAGAAAGATGAGACTTCAATCGCCGGGCTTGCACCGGTCTAATCATATTTTGCATATGAGCTGGTGCAAGCGACTTGCCAGCTCATCGCCGATAGTCTTGAAAACCTTGAACGCCGGGAGTCCATCAGGCCCTACGGATTAGTTGTTGTTATACCTGCGAATTCTTGATCTGAACTAATCTTGATTAAGAGGAAACTATCTACACCATCGTCTTACCATCAACTTACTCGTCTTACCAGTATTCTAGGTTTCGCCTCTATCTTTACATAAGGGATCACAAAGCCATGTCCATAAGCTCATCGCTTTAAATTTTGGTAGAATTTGCGGAAATAGGACTGTCCATGGACTTGGAAAGTTTCCATTCTCTTGGGAGAGGCCAGAAATGACTCCTTCATTCGGCAGTCCAAATTGCTCACTACTTCCATTCGGTATATCCTGGGCAATGGCTTTATCAGAAACCTCAGTTAGCTGACTAGAGTGAGAAGGCGAGACAAATGAATAGCCTGATTGGTTAGCCGATCACTGATACATCTCGGGTTTAGTAGGTGGCTGATGTCACTGAAGCTCATCAAGCTATCGGGCTTATTCATTTGCCCTTAGAAGGCGGATGAGCCACACATGTGGACCAACGGCGGATAGAAACCAAGTGAAGAAAATCCAGCTTCGACATATTCCATCCTGGTCAGCGTCTGATCCATAGGGCGGCTGCAGTGAAATATCCTGGCAGTAGGTAAAATGCATCCGATGGACTGGGGTTGCCTCCCTCCATCGTTCATAATGGCAGTGAATATACAGAAACGAAAAAGATATTATGAACAACCCCAATTTGTTGACGACCCCTGCAAACGATAAAAGGACCACGATTAACGGATATGCCGTTGGAATGTAAGAACTCTATATGGATCGGGTCAAGTATACAATAGGCAGATGTCCTCGAAATGTATAAGGCTGGCTTAACCTCTAACTAGGAAAAGACAGGACATGGCTGCACATGGAAAATAAACTGCGACATATGCTACAGTTGATATGAGAAAAAAAACACGAATTTGGTTGCGGATTTGTAGTTGGCAAAAGATGGTCTAGTTTCCATGTTCAATCTTCTGAGTGAACGTATACCCACAATCTGCATAAAAGCCCAATATTTTTTTATATTTCCCTAATTTGTGTACATGCCCCGACGGAAGAGAAAGATGATCATGCCAAAGACATATTCTCTCAGCGTCTAGAGGACACGTATGACCGCTGCCCTGGCCATGACATTAAGATTGTACTAGGAGATTTTAATGCTAAAGTGAGCAGGGGAAATGTGGTTCATCCCAGTATTGGCAGTTTCAGCCATTATGACAGTTCCGAAAACGGTATGAAACTGATTGACTTTGCCGCGGCAAAAAAATATGATCGTTAGTGGTACAAGATTCCAGCATAAAGACATCCACAAAGCTACTTGGGTATCCCCTGATCAAAGAACGAAGGAAAAAATTGATCACTTGGTAATTGATGAAAGGCACTCATCCAGTGTAATGGACGTACGAGTGATCAGAGGAGCTAACATCGATTCTGATCACTACCTTGTAGCAGCAAAAGTTCGCACAAGTTTCAGCAGATCGAAAATGGTACGAACCCAAACGCAAAGAAAGATAGACATTGGAAAGCTGCAATTACCAGACGTTGCCACAGCCTACTCAAGAAAGCTCTCGCAACTTTTGGCACAGAACCCACCTTCTCCTGATGACGATACTGAAGCGCAGTAGAAACCCATTTCCGACTGTATAAAAACTGCCGCAACTATCGTACTTGGTTTTGAAAAACCACTTCGCAACAAACCATGGTACGATGAAGAGTGTCACATAGTAAATGGTGAAAGAACGCTGGACGTATGGTAATGATTCAGTCAATTGCAACGCGAGCTGCGACTGAACGGTGTAGCGAAAAAATAAAGGAGGTAAACCGTCTCTTTAGGCGTTAGAAACGGCAGTGGAGAAAGCGCGAGGGTGAGAAGATTAAGACATACAGAAAGAAGAACAAAGCCCGAATATTATACCAAAAAGTCAAAAACAGAATTAATGGTCATGGTTCAGGGTCCTATTCTGTAAGCACAAGGACGGAAATCTCGTCGCAGATGTGCAGAGCATTATTGGGAATATGGGGTGATAATTTCTCCGGACTACTGTATGGAATAGAATGGGAGAATCGTGTTCAAAGAAATCGAAGACGGTTCCATCTGCAGGCAAGGTCATGGCAACTGTTTTTGGGGATGCGCATATGATAATATTTATTGATAATCTTCAGAAAGGAAAACCCATCAACGGCGAATATTATGCTAATTTATTGCAGCGTTTAATGACGAAATTGTGGAATTCGATGAAATTTGGTTAAAAATCAATTGTTGTTTCAACAAGACAATGCTCCAGTTCACACATCCCCTATTGCGATGGCCAAAATTAATGAATTAAAGTTCGAATTGCTTCATCACGCACCTTTCTACCAAGATTTAGCTCCCCCGCACCATTTTCTCTTTCCAAACGTGAACACATGGTTCCGTGGTAAAAGATTTACTAACAACGAGGATTTGGAGTCTTTGGAGTTGGCTTTTTTAAGAAGTTTGACAGTTCGTACTATAAACAGGGACAAAGTCGCTGGAAAAATGTATCGAGCTAAAAGGTAATTATGTTGGAAAATTAATAAAATTTTCCCAACTTTTTGTGTCTTGTTTGTTAGGTCGGCTAGATTTGGGACCATCCTCGTATCCACACCGTACAAGGTTCTATCACGTATTATGTGCGAAAGACTAAAACCAATTATCGATGACCTGATTGGACCATACTATTGTGGCTTTAGGCCTGGAAAATCGACAAATTGCCATAGACAAGTATAAATATTGAATTAGGCGAATTCTTGTGATAACTTTTCAGTGAAATCTGACAGGGATTATTTTCATAGAATAGTCAAATGCTCTATTTCAAAGTTTAAAGTGTCCTTTTCGTCCTTTGTCCAAAAAGTACCTAAAATTTACACTAAAATGGACAGCTACGGCTCCGGAATGTTCCATGAATTTATTCCTAATTAAATTTCATTATGGGTCGTCATAGAAAAAAATTCTCTATCTTTATTTCCAGACGTCCTTCTTATCCTTTTTTTGAAACTAATCGAGGCCTCAGGCAAAGTGACACCCTATCGTGCGATCTCTTTAACATCTTAATTAAGATCACAATGGGAAAAGCTGCAGTCAACATGAATAAAATCATCAGCTGCAAAAGTTACATGTTGCTCGCGTATGCTGATGTTGTCGATATCATTGGGCGCTCAATTAGAGAAGTTACTGCGGTGTATTCGAGAATTAAGAAGGAGTCAGCAAAATTGGGTCTGACAGTAAATGAGGACAAAACAGAATTAAAGGTTTCAACGAGTAAGGCCTCCACCCGATTAGACCAAAGCGTGATCGTCGATAACCGTTGTAATTTCGAGGTGGTGTACGAATTTATATACCTTAGATATGTGGCCATCGGTGGTGCAATGGTTAGTGTGCGCGGCTCTTGTACATGAGATCCTGGGTTCGAACCCTGCTTTAACCACCTTCAAATTTCTTTCGGCGGCGGTCACCTCGCATAGTGACGGCGACACTATCGAGTATATATACCCATGAAAAACCTTCTCAAAATACCGTTCGGAATCGGTCGGTGTAAAACTGTAGGTCCCAATCAGTGAGTGAAAACTGGAACGCGCACAGCTCAGTGATTCCCTTTATGGGATGTAATGGGAAACCATTTATTTATTTTTTTTAGATCTGCCGTAAACAAAAACAACAACTTTAGTCTTGTGACGAAGCGGAGAATTGTGCTTGCGAATAGATGTTATTTTGTGCTCAAAATGTGGTGGGACCACTTTTCAGCACTACTCCACTCAGATTTTTCCACTGAAGATCAGGAGGTAATGATAGTGGAAGATAGTGTAGATTGTACCCCCCACCCCCCGCAACGGAGACGAGATTAAAACGGCGATCACCCGCCTTAAGAATATTAAGACTAATAAAGCCGCTAGTGCGGCTAGGCTACCCGCTGAACTTTTAATGGCTGGTGGCGAAGGACTGCTAGCCCACATGCATCGACTTATATGCGGTACATGGCTGGGGGAATATATGCCCGACGGTTGGAGTCTCAGTGTATTATCACCTGTATTCAAGTATTCAAAAAGGGTGATCAGTGTGTCTGTTCCAACTATCGCGGTATCAGTTTTTTATACATCGCGTATAAGGTCTTGTCTAGCGTATTATGTGAAAGAGTCAAGCCAATTATTGAAAATCTGATTGGACCTTATCAGTGTGGTTTTAGACCAGGCAAGTCCACGACTGACCAAATATTCACGCTACGCCAAATCCTGGAAAAGTCCCACGAAAATCAAATCGATACATACCGTCGTTTTGTGGATTACAAAGCTGCTTTCGATAGCCCCATACGGGGAAAACTGTACGAAGCTATGTCTGAACTTGGGATTCCGATATAACTGATCCTCCTCTGTAGAATGATGTTGACCAACACCAAATCAGCAGTGAAAGTGGGGAAAGACACTTTCGTGCAATCTCTTCAACATCATAATGGAGATAATAATGATAAAGGCTGCAGTAAATACGAACAAGACCATTAACACGAAAAGCCATATGTTGCTGGCGTATGCTGACGAGGAATGAGTGAAGGTGGGTCCTGATGTTAATGAAGGCAAGACAAAATTGATGGTGTCAAGGACTAGATAAATTTCCCGACTTGGTCCGCACTTCAACGTTGACAACCGGTTTAATTTTGAAGTGGTAGATAAATTTGTCTACCTTCGAACCGCCATGAACAAGGACAACAAC
The DNA here is from genome assembly GCA_963931995.1 of Phaonia tiefii. Lineage (NCBI taxonomy): Eukaryota > Metazoa > Arthropoda > Insecta > Diptera > Muscidae > Phaonia > Phaonia tiefii. The sequence goes on from OZ008368.1 coordinate 297,878,389, forward strand.
GTCAGCCTGGAGTAGATAGGAGAATTGTGCTTGCAAATATATGCTATTGTGGGCTCAGCAAGCAGATTAGGAACAAAGCCCTCTCTCGACGAACAAAAGTCTAGCTATATCAGACTCTCATTTTCCTGCGGATGAAAAACACCTGGGAGTATACGAGAGAAAAATTCTCCGTAAACTATATGGTCCTGTTAGAGAAAACGGCGAGTACCGACTTCTCTGGAACCTCGAGCTATATAATCTATATTCTGACGTGGATATGGCTAGGCGAATCAAATTAGTCCATTAGCGTTGGCTAGGCCATGTTATCAGAATGGATGAAGATGAGCCAGCGCGATAGGTTTTTGATAACGTACCCGATTGAAGCAGAAAAAGAGGACGACCGCTGGAAAGACCAGGCAGAGGAATCCCTCCGTATCCTTGATGTTACCAACTGACGAGAAAAGGCGAAGGATAGAGACAAATAGAGGAATATGTTGAAATTTGTTTAATTTATTTGTTTAATTAATATGTGTAAGACGTCTGACCTAATGCAGTTGTAAAATAGTCAATAAAAAAAGATGATATTTTGGGCTAAGCAAGCACTTTAGAGATTAAGCCCCCTCTCGAGTAACAAAAGTTCAATTATACCAGATTCTTATGCAACCTATCTTGCTTTATGACGCAGAATCCTGGGCCTTATCGCCAGCAGACGATACATCTGTGGGAGTCTTCGAGAGAATAATACTCCGAAAAATGTATGGCCCTATAGTGCACAACGGCGAGTATCGGTGACGCATGAACCATGAGCTGTATCCCGACAAGCGAATGAAAATTACGCGATTACGCTGGCTAGGCCATGCCAGTAGAATGGATGAAGAAGAAAGACGAGAAAGAGGAAGAACAAGACTCTGCTTGAATCTCTGTGTACACTGGAATTACCAACTGGAGCGGTAAGACAAAAGATCGAACTGGTTGGCGAAATACATTATCTTCATTTTGTAAGATCCCTGACTCCTCGGGGTTATTCGAGACGGAATACGTAAGTGGGTAAGTACAAATATTGAAACTTCTCTTGTGCAAAATGCGAAACAAAATTGCTGATTAGATCTTTAATTCAATTTTGCTTTTTGTTCATAACTTTTAGTGTTAGTAGAGAAAAACAGAGAACTCCATCCGCCTTTATTCTTCCCAGTAATTACATTTATTATTTTACCCTCAATATAAATATGGAGTATATTCTTGTTAAAATTAATTATATCTTAAATTACCCAAATTTATCAAATGAGTAAATTCACATCATTTGCAAAAATCTCATTAAACTCATTAGGATAGAAGTGTTGTTGTTACAGAACGCCTCCAGTTAAATATAAAGAAAATTTACATTTAAATATATTTATGCTTAAGAATTCCTCGGTCTGTCTGTAGTTGGTGTAAGATTTTATTCTCTGCTAGTGTTGCAGGTGGCAAAACGAAGGTTGCCTTGAGAAGAGTGTTAAACCTTTTGTTCCAACTTCTCATCTTGTGCCAGCAATAACCCGAACCGGGTTTATTTCCACGTGTAATAATTCTCCAATGACAAATCACTTTATTATACAAACATCACTTAGAACATATGAATAATGTGTTGAAAATTACATACAACATTTAAAGATTCTCCAGCTCTGCAATTGGGGATTGTAGTTTTAGATTTTAATGTAAAGTAGGAATTTGATTCACAGTCTAGATGTTGCAGTTGAATTTATCTTAAAAGCGTGTTGTTTGGAAAAGTGTTTCTTTTCAATTATTTAATCGTGTTAAAATCTCATAAAACTTATTAATTTCTGTAACAACAAAAAGGTTGTGGCCATGGAATGTTAAATATTACAATTTGCTTTTAATTTTTTTTTTTTTTCTAAATATTAGAGGATGCACGTATAATGAGAAGGCGTAATGAGCAAAATGTATATGCCTTAATGAATGTGATGTGTTTTGTAAAATTCCGGCATTTGACGGAGGGGGTGAACGAATGTAATCATTAGTTTCTTACAGCTTCAAAATGGTAATTTTTGACAAAAATACGTGGACGGACACATTGTTGGACAGGCGGTTAATTTAAAGGTTGTGACTCTACACCACTATTCTAAAACGTCAACCAAAAAAAATAAAATAAATGGTTTCCCATTACATCCCATGAAGGGACTGGGGAGAACTTCTCACAATCACTGAGCTGTGCGCTTTCCAGTTTTCACTGACTGATTGGGACCTACAGTTTTACACCGATTCCGAACGGTAATTTGAGAAGCTTTTTCATGGCTAGATACTCGATAGTGTCGCCGTCACTATGCGAGGTGACCGCCGCCGAAAGAAAATTTGAAGGTGATCAGAGCCGGGTTCGAACCCAGGATCTCATGCACAAGAGCCGCGCACACTAACCATTGCACCACCGACGGCCACAACGTCAACCAAACTAACGCTTAAAGGACGATTGATTCACTGGTTGTGAGGCTATATCATTGTAGAAAATTACCTTTTAAAGCCACACTAAGCCACTTACGACGCCGAAAGCCTGTCTTTTTTGTAGAACCTTTCCAAATAATATAAGTATCGAAGAAGGTAAGAAGGCCGCAGAAATTATATCCGAATTTTAAAAATCACATATACTTGCGGTTTATATGATAGTTTTCACTCCAAATGAAAATGGGAGTCTAATATCCCTCAGGTGATTAACATCTCTCTGAACGATTCAAACAAACTCGACATACCCATAATAAATCCCGCATGACTGAAGTCTCTGAAGCCCTCACATTTAAAAATTACTTGCTTCTGATCGTTTTACCCCGAAAACTCTAAAGGAACTGCTTAAAGAAGGGTTCATATTACTTTCACACATTTTGAGTGGTTGCTTGACTCGCTGATTCATTGCTCCACAGTTGAAGTTGCCCAGATAATAAAATTACAAAATTGCAAGAACAGACACATCATATCGTCCGATTAGTCCGATGCATAAAAAATGTTTTCCAATTACATCCCACGAACGGATTGGAGAGAGCTTCTCACAAGAAGTGAGCTGTGCGCGTTCTAGTTTTACACTCACTGATTGGGACCAACAGTTTTACACCGGTTCCGAACGGTATTTTTGAGAAGCTTATTTATGTCTAAATTCTCGGTAGTGTCGCCATCACTAAGCGAGGTGACCGCCGTCGAAAGAAATATAAGGTGGTCAGAGCAGGAATTGAACCCACGTACTCATGTACAACAACAACGCACACTACCATTACCGCTGCCTACTCAATCAAAATTTCTTGAATCGTTTATTTGAATTTGAATTTTTATGACCGATTTTTGTTAGTTTTTGGTTAATGTATGAGAAATTCATACTAGAAGCTTACAAGTCGAAAATAATATACAAATCAGGTCAACACACACTCACTGGCATGACTAGTTTCGAACTCCATGACAAGTTCATCATCAAATGCCTAACTACTGTGCCTGAATTGATACCATCGGTTGATCATCAATCGTATATATACAAACTCAATTCTGCAATTCACATGTGCGAATCAATATCACTGAAAGGCCATAATTTCAACAACAAGAACAGACAGAATTTTTCCTCCATATTCGTCTTTTTCCTCATGCGCTCTCCCAATGTTGCAGTGCTTTGAGGTGAGTTTTCATCTATATCACAGAGTTGTATTTTTCCGTGGTGTAGCAGTTTTGAGGACCGTGCTAGTATCAGTTACGTTTATTTCTTGAGTCTATATCGTGTTTTAACAAAAACAAGCAAACACATCAATCTGTTAAAGAATTCTTCATCTTCGAGCATTAGGCGCGACGTTCAATCATGGCCTGTGGTCTTGACTCTTTGTCAAGGAAAATTTAAGTAAGTGAAGGGTGTTAGTTTAGGCTCGATAGAAATTGAAATTATAAAAAGTGACACAAAAAATTAAATTTTAATTCAAAATTTTTCTTCGACAGATCTCTACGTCGCATTAACATTTGAAAATGGCTTCAGGACGTTCCATTTTGGGTCACTTTTTCAATAATTGCTGGGAACATGTCACGAATGACACGAACAATTTTGGCCTCCAAGGCGTAAATCCACAGGAGATAATCGACAGGTGTCAAATCCCACGACCTTGGAGGCCAATTGTCAGACAGGTCCATTTCTCAACAACAAGTTATCGCCAAAGTATAGTTCAAATGGCTTCCACGACTTGCTTTACAGTACCCGATTCGACCCATCCAATTATTCAGTACATTTCCGATTGTTTGGGTCTCTATCGCGTGAAATACATAGTCGATTTCGTGTTTTTGGGCCGCAATTGACAACGTAGCACTTGCCTTTCACCGCAGCTCATAGATAATAGTCTAACGGGATCAAATCGCAACTGCGAGGCGGCCAACGGACTTCCTAGTTTATGGTGGTTTTCGAACATAGTGGGCGAAAGATTGATTGTAACGTTGTCTGTGTAGCACGTAGCGTCGTTCAGTTGAAACCATACGTCGTCCGTACTATCCCCTTCAACAGTCGCTGAGCATGTAACGATAAATGTCGTCATTGACGGTAACGGCGGTTCTGTGCTCATTTTCGAAGAAAAATGGGCCTATGATGCCGCCGTGCCAAAAACCGCACAAAGCAGTAACTCGTTGTGGATGCATTGGCTTCTTCTCCTCGACGACGTGTCGATTCTACAATCCTCCAATGCTACAATTTTTTTTTGTTAACGTAGCCCCCGAAGTGAAAATGAGTTTCATCGGAATAGATGGGATTTCGGTAAAAATGCTCATATTCAGACCAAACGATCTTCATTCAGGGAATCGAAAACACACTGCATGATCACGAGGCTTCAGTTATTGGACAAATAGGGATCTATAAGCTTTTATACCAAGGTCTGTATGAAAAATTTCACGTAAACAAGTCTTAGAAATATTCAGTTGATGCGAAAGGTGGCGAGTTGATGTTGATAGCTGTTCGATCACACTATTAGGTACAGCGGCAATATTTTCCACTGAACGCACTGGACGAGCATGTATACGAGATCCATTGCCAAATAAGGACACATCCACGATATGGTGTTGGCCGACCGAAGAGTAAAAGTGCGTGAGATTGTTGCTGCCATAGGTATTCCATATGGCAGTGTGGTTTCGATTTTAAATGATCAGTTGGGTTTAAGAAAGCTGTCTGCAAGGTGGGTGCCGCGTTTGCTCTCAATTGGCCATAAACGTACGGGTGCACAAATGTGTAGTCTCAATGGCAAAATTCCATGACTTGGGCTACGAGTTGGTACCTCATCCACCATATTCTCCGGATTTAGCCCCCAGTGATTATTTCCTATTTCCAAACCCAAAGAAATTGCTCGATGGAAAGAGATTTAGCTCCAACGATGAAATTAGTAATCAAACAAATGCCAATTTTATGGCCCTCAAAACTACTATTTTTCGGAAGGGATACAAAAATTAGAGAAACGTGGGACTAAGTGTATTGAGCTAAAGGAGATTATGTTGAAAAATAATTTTTTTTTGCAAAAAAAAAAAATATTTCATTCAAAAAGGCACGGATTTATTGATTCGCCATCGTATGTATAAGTATTTCTATCGAATTTATTTCCTAGATTTCTTACAATTTGAGTTGCAGACGCCAAATTTAGAGGAAAGTTTTAAATATTTCCCAATTTTCTTCAATTGGGGGTGGTGGGTGGTGCAATGGTAATGGGCCGTGGGTGGTGCAATGGTAATGGGCTCGGCCACCCCGTGGGTGGTGCAATGGTGGTGGGTGGTGCAATGGTAATGGGCTCGGCCACCTTAAATTTCCTTCGACGGCGGTCACCTCGCTTAGTGACAGCGACACTATGGAGTACTTATCCTTGAAAAAGTTTCCCAAAATACCGTTCGGAATCGGTGTAACACTGTAGGCTCCAATCAGTGAGTGTAAAGTTAGAACGCGCACAGTTCAATAATTTGTGGGAAGCTGTCCCTAATCCCCTCATGGGATTTAACGGGAAACCATTTACTTATTTTATCTAATAGTCTGTCACTTCACAAATATGAAATTGAGCATCTGCTTCGAAATAACGGAGGTTTAAAATTTCAAATTTTACATGCCCCTTCTTGCAGTTGACATTTCAGCAAACATATCCGCACCCTAAATACAAAAGCGTCATAACTCAAAATTTCTAGATTTTAATTTTTTGCTTAAAAACAAACACCGAGAACCATTTCTATCTTCTGCAAAATTCTGGCGTCAGTTTCTCCTCCTTTTCGTCAAAGAAATCAATATCAATCAATATGTCTACTTTTGAGACTATTCACACATTTTTTTAACTTTGCAAGCCAGTTTTTTACCTCTGCTGAAAATTTGTAAATTTTGAGTTGTGACACTTTTGTATATAGGGTGCGATATGTTTGTTGTTTTTGCACATAGAGGGTGTTTTATTAGTTAAATACAACTTACGGAAGAAATAGCTGTCAGACGAACTCTCATACTACGCTCACTTTTTGACATTTCTGATCAGTATACTCTGGCAAATCATCATAAATAGATTCACGCGTGAACAACGCCACCAAATTATTCAAATTTACTTTGAAAATCAGACAATGATTCGCGAAACTTATAGGCGTCTTCATGATTTGTATGGCTCAAATAATCGCCACTCTGAGCAAGTCATCCGTTAAACTGTGTATAGAACTCTCTAAATGATGCAATAACACCAACATGTCGAAGGAATGTGCGTACTGAAGAGAATACCGCGTCTCTAAACGAAAGTGTGGAAGAAGATCCAAATTTATCGTTCCGCCGTCGGTCGCAGGAATTGGGGATCTGTCCGTCCACTACGTGAACAATTTTGCGAAAAGATCTTGGCCTGCACCCGAAACCAACTGTCCAACTAGTGCAGTAATTAAAGCCACGAAACCATCATATGCATCATTCTTACACCTATTGGGCTCCAGAGCAGTTGGAAACTGACCCGACATTTTATCGCAAAATTGTGTTCAGCTATCAGGCTAATTAATAAACAAAATTTCAGCAAATGGAGTGTGACCTATCCACGATAGAATCTACAGACTCCATTATACCCAGAAAAATGCACCGGTTGGTGCGGTTTACATGACGATGTCCTCAATGGACCCAACTTCTTCAAAAATTAAGTCGAGCTCGTGTTACGATCAATAGAGATCATTACCGCACCATGATAAATAATTGTTTGCTTGAAAATATGGATGATATTGATCCGGCGAGATGTGGTTTCAATAATCTGGCTCTACGTGACATACGGCGACCGCAACCATCAATTTATTGAAATCAAACTTTGGCGATAAACTTGAGCTGTCTATCAATTGGCCTGCAAGGTCGTGCGATTGGACACCTATCGATTATTTTCTGTGGGGCGAACGTAGCGTCACTGGTTTATGCTGATAAACCAGCAACAATTGATGCCATAGAGTTCACAATTGTTTGTGTTATTCGTGACATACGGTCAGCAATGCAAAAGGGACCGTACAGACTGCGTTTTGTCATGAACAGCAGCAGCCCGAAATCACCTTCAGCTATTTATACCGTATATTGGAATAAAGAAACTGGTTCATTTTTAGTTTCTATCGCACGTAAAAACCCTTTACGGGTGAGATAAAAAAACTGCAACAAAGTAAAACGCCATAATTTTTTCATTTTTTTTAAAATTTTATTGAATGAAAGCAAAAAATGTTGGAAATAGCATCAAATTTTAGAATAAGTTTAGATTTGTTCGAATTGGTCACCTTTGGCACGAATTATGGCCTTCAAACGGCCAATGAAACCGTCACACGCTGCCCGAATGTTGCTCTGCGGTATTTTGGCCCATTCCCGGCTAAGCGCTTGCTTGAGGTGATCGACACTTTGGTATTTTTTAGTGCCAACCTTGCTTTCCAAAATACTCCAGACACAATAGTCCAACGGATTGGTATCCGGAGATTTATTCTGATGCCACGGTCGATTAATACGAGCGGAGAGCGACAATCGGCTGTTATGGCGGCCCACACCATCACCATGGCCGGCGCTTGAGTTCTGGTGGCCAACCGAAGGTGCACATTTTCAGCTGACCTCTTTGGCAAGTAAACACGATCATTTTGTTTGTTTACAAACTGGTGGACAACGAATGTTTTCTCATCGGAGAAAACCAAATTCGGCAGTTCACCACTTGCGGCCAAGCGAAGCAACTCTTTGGCTCTTTTGAGTCTATTTTCTTTCTGTTGCGGTGTAAGTTCTTGCACTTTTTGGAATTTCAATGGCTTTACCCCGAGCTCATTTTTCAATATTTGCCGAATGGAATATTGCGATATGTTCAGCTCACGAGCCATTTTTCGGCCACTGCGACGCGGATTTCGATCAAGTCGCTTCTTTACTTTTCGAACCGTTTCTGCTGATGTTGCTGTTTTCTTCCGTCCACTTCCTTGACGTCGGGCTACGCTACCAGTATCACGGTAACGAGCGATGGTACGAGACACAAAAGATTTATTAACATTTAAATGCTGGAGTGCTCTAACGATAGCCACTTGTGGTTTTCCAGCCAAATATAAAGAAATCACACTATCACGCTTGAATTCCATCACGAATAACTTTTTTTCTGGAAAATTCTCACCAAAATGCTTTTGTACGCTTGCAAACAATATAATCAGCTGTCACTGGAATAATTTTAACAGCTGTCGGACGAGTGGCTTAGAAATGACAGCAGTCTGAAGTTGGTTGCAGTTTTTTCATCTCACCCTGTATTTTGTCTGGTACTTTTGTTTACCAACACTGCAAACAATTTGCTGTTATGGCAGTATATTTGCTGTAATTGGAGTCCAGATGTCTGCTGATAAGTAGCAAACTTGGTTTGCTGTTATATCGGGTTTTCCAATAAGGACTTGACAACTTTTTTTTTGAATAAAACGCAAACCATTTGAGATATTTCCAAAACTTTATGATCGACTTGAAATACAATCAAAACATTTATGAATGGAACTCGACTTCGTTCATATGGCCACCGCGGGCTCGTCGGCAGCGGTCGATTCGCTGGCCCCAATTATCGATGACTCGTTCACACATTTCGGCCATAACGGCCGCAATGTCGTCGACTTGTTTGCATAGACCAATGATTTGCTCTAGCCCCAAAAAAATCTAGAGGCTTTAAATCGCATGAACCAGGCGGCCAATTGACTGGTCCATTTCTTGACATGGTATATTTCCAACACGCTCACCAAACTTACTCTTCAATAAATCGATTGTAATGTGCGCTGTGTGGCTTGTGGCACCATCCTGTTGAAACCACATTTCGTCCAAGTCCATGTTTTCCAATTCATGGCGCGATAACGATCGACATTCACAGTAACGTGACGATCGTTGTTGTCGAGGAAAAAATATAGCCATAGCCCAGTGACACCGTCGGCATGCAAACCGCACCAAACAGTTGTTTTTGGTGGATGAAGTGGTGATTCATGAATCACATGTGGATTTTCACCAAACCAATAACGCATATTTTGCTTACTGACGAACCCATTGAACCAAAAATAAGCTTCGTCACTGAAGATGATTTTGCGATGAAATTCATCATCTTGGCGCATCTTCTCCAGAGCTCAATCGGAAAACGTACGTCGCATCGAAGGGTTCATTGGCTTCAATTCTTGAGTCAGCTTGATCTTAAACCAAGATCTTTACGCAAAATTCGCCATAAAGTGGTCTCGGCGATCCCCAGTTCTTGAGAACGCCGCGGAATCGACTGATTTCGATCGTTTGCTTCGGACGCCTGAACGGCAGCGATATTTTCGTCACTTTGACCAACCCGTTGTCTCACTGGCACGGCAGCGTCACACAATGAATATGTAGATTGAAATTTTTGCACTATACTTGTTGTTGCTTGTCTAATAGGGCAAGAATAACGACCGAAATTTGGAGTTAAAGCTCTTAAAGTTGCGGTCACCGACTCCGAATTTCGGTTTACACATTTTTATAATTTGCATACGTTGGTCGTTCGTGCACTTCACCATGATGAAAACCTTGAGTTTACTGAAAAAAAGGAAATTAACAGTTAGATGATCAGTAAAATAGTGCGTTCACAAATTAAATTCAAAGTTGCCAAATACCTATTGGAAACCCCTTTACAATGTGTTTTTTGAGTATACACGGTTGGTATGAAATCGTTAATACACGCAAAAAAAACTCGCTCCTTCCAAACGAAATCTCGGATGACTGAAGTTCGTTTGGAGACTGTAGTTGTTAGAAACATGTCATTTCATTTGCAAGAATCGAGTAAACAAGTTATGAGAAAAAACGTTTGCGAGAAACGAAAAACGTTTCCACCAACTGTTTTTTCAGTTACAGCAACCGAGTTATAGTTACTCCAGAACTAAAACCTCGTTTCCAGTAAACGAGTTGTGAGAAATAGAAGCTTAATTAATTGTGTGTGATCACTTTTAAGTGTATGCGTGTGTGTGTATGTCAAACGTGTGGATAAAGATTGTGTATACATACAGTCGACAGACTGACAGAATAATAGAAATTTACGTTCTTCGTGATCTGTGCTCTCATTAGAAATATGGCTAATTTCAGTTATCGCAAACATTTTTTAAATTTGCGGCAAAAGTAATATTGTTCGCGTTTGATGCAAAGGATAACTCGTTTGCAACAACATGATACACAATTGCGATATACGAGTTTATTTGAACGGTTGCGATGAAGAAATTAATACAAATCAATCAAAGTATTGTTGCGGCAACATAGCGTGTAAGCATTTCAGTTCTATGATACGTTCCATACAATCTTAAAACAATTTCATGTGCAAGTTTCAGAGGTTTAATTTTATAGAATTGTATACATTTCGATTAACAGAATCTGTGTCTTAGTTTCATGCATCGTATGAAATCTTTTTTTGGCTGAAAATCACTGAAGATGCTCATAGAGTCTACGACAAATTTTGCATATTTACTAAGAAATTTTTTGTTCAGAGTAAGAATGGGCATTTCTTTACATCACTGTTGTAAGTAATCCAGAGTCTGTTTTGTTACATAGATCTGTTATCAATAGCCGACAACAATGTTAATACATATACAATCGAATCAAATGTTCGTTTATAAAGAGTGGGTCATTCAAAATTTTAAATTTGAATCGGCTATAAGAAACAAAAGTACTGACAATTTTTTCAAATTTCTGGATTTATAGGTAAGGTTGAAACTTATCATTTAATAATGGAACACAATATTATTCATATCATAGATACAAGGACATAATAGATATAGCGCGACCATTGTCAACTTTGTTCATTAGGTGCTGTCCTGTACTACTGTTACTTTCAGTGAAGTTTCCCATAATTCTCATTGACGTTAATTTACAATTGTGGGAAATGTTTGTGAAAGTAATTTAAAAAATGGAAAATGAGACAATATTTATGTGATTTTACATAATAGCATTTGTTTCTTATATAAATAACTATTTCAAAGGCCTGAAGCCGGTGTTGGGATATCAATAGGAGAAAACCTGTAAGACCGCCCAAAGATGAACATCCCTGAACGCCTTTTTAATCTAAAAACTTCCCCGCCCAAAAACTGTAGCAACTTCTGTGGTCGCAGATGCCAAAACCGTTAGAGTGTCTGAGGACTCTCAACAAGGAATGGTAGCTGAACCGGTGGAAGAACCAATTTATTAGGACATAGACGGTGCTGACAAGTCTTTGCAATTTGATGGCCATCAGATATTCTACTTTAAGTAACCTGTTGTGTTCTTGTATTTGTTTGTTGATGATTATTTTTTCTTTTGATATAAAATTTTAGATTTTTATTGTCAAATTTTTTTGACTTTTTTTTTGGGAACAAAAAAATCCACTTATTGCTTTCAACGACATCTAGAAAATTACCCATTACACTAAAATTTCCCCAACACTTGTGCTTCATCTATTTGTTTACTTTATCTGTGATTCATATGACTACCACGACTGGCTCGGCAGTACCTCATCCGATCAACCCAATTTTTCAGTACATTTTCGATTGTTTCGGGTCGAATCTCTTCAATGGCAAATTCGATTTCATGTTTCAACACTTCAATTGTCTCTGGATGCTTTGCGCAACATTTATCCTTAATGGCTCCCCACAGAAAATAATCCAAAGGGCTTAAATCAAAGCTCCGAGGCGGCCAATTGACATTTCGGCTGATTATTCGATTTTCAAAAACAGAGTGTAAAATATCGATGGTTGCAATAGCTGCGTGACATGTGGCCCCATCTTGTTGAAACCAAATGTCGTCCATGTCATTGTCTTGAATTTTTGGAAACAAAAATTCGTTGAGCTTGGCGCGGTAACTCTCACTCATAACTCTTGCTCATTTTCGAAGAAAAATGGCCCAATGATGCCGCCAGTCCAAAATCCACACCAATCAGTTACTCGATGTGGATGCACGTACTCGGGTTGGTTTGTACAATAACGATTAATTTCCACGAATTCGCTTCACAAATTGAATTGAACTGAATGCCGATCTCTTCTCGAAAATTTTCCACGTAAATTTCTTACAGTTTGCGTTAAAGACTCACTATTTTGGAAGTAAGTTTTTAATATTTCCCAATTTTGTTCGAGAGAATAGCGTCCCATTCATAGACGAATTTAGTATAGGCACATTAATTCTCTTAATAATTTAAACGTCAAAGGTATGGTTGCAAGTAAATAGTGGATGGTTCAATAATACCAGATGGTGGCAATACTTATAGTACACGACGTCCAACAAAGGAACGAGAACCGCATTTCGCTTTTTTTGTGGCAAAATAGTTGTGTTAAATACAATAGAAATTTATGCCAACGATAAAAGTCAACAAAAAAAGTTCAAAATACATTTAAATTTCACAGTTCTATACGAAAACGAATTGAAAAAGTTATGTAAACAGTTCTGGCACCTTCACCTGCTATAAGTTAATTTTTTGCGAAATTCTCTGATTTCCACAAACCTCTGCCGAAGAGTGTGAAATGAAACGTCAGATGAGAGAATAAATGAGTCTATACTAAATCGTCAATGGTCCCACTTTGCAAATGTCAAACATAAACCTGAAAATTAAAACGAATGTTATTCTACCTTTCAAATTTTAAATGGGGTGGGCCACTCTAAGAACTATCAACTACCAAAATTTAAAAATAAAACAATTTATTTAAAAAAATAGTTGCTCATAAGCCCAATATGGCTGGCTATTTACTTACGAATAATTGTCTGCTAACTAATCAGTATCATATTCTACTGTATCTGGTTTATAAAAGACTCGCCGAAACTCAAATGCATGGAACGTTAACCATCCAGAACGACCGCCTAAGTAGAAGATCGCTACTTAAATCAAACGAAAGTAGCCAAAGCGGAGATACAACAAATATAATCCTCTCCTGCTTACGCTATCCACATTTTGCCAATTGTTAACAACAATAAAAGTTGAAAAAAATTTGCACTATTAAATATTTTGGTAGTTGTGCTTTATAAGCGTCTTTTTTTTGGTAAGAAACAAACAAGATTTTGGTTAAAACTGCTGATTTTATTTTGGGCCATAGAAGTTGAATATTTTGTTGGCTATCTCCTAAGTATTTGAGAACGAAGTGAAATAAATAGCGTGCTCATGGATAATATCATTAATTAATTAAAATGTTGGTTGTTGTTGTTGTTGTGATTGATAATTAAGTGTCAATAAAATGCTTTCAGCGAAAATACCATAATTTACTGTGGTAATTAGTGGTCGAAAATTGTGGCTAAGAAAAACTGGTTCACGATCAATATGAGGCTAACACGTATCCATTCAAATTGACTTTTTGCGCAGTAAATCTACTTAGCGTAAAACCCATAATTTAGGAAGGTATGAAGCATCATTAAGCCAGGGTTTGTTAGCTGTCGCTTAAATTCAATCATTGCAATTTAAATACTCTCAACTTCTCCGGCCTTTTAATGATATCCCAAAGTTCCTATGTACTTAAAAACAATCAATAAAAAAATAAAACAATAAAGTCCTTAAAGCGGCGCTAGCTTATCTTCCTCGCAAGGCAATTGCAACATAACCACTTGACAAATCACATTATAATTATACAACCACAAAAACAAAAAAACGCAAAGCCAAAGCAATGAAATCTCCTGAAAACAACCCAAAATTGTATTAATCCTAAGTCTCACAATTGAATGGAAAGACAGAAACCAAACCAACCACACACACTCACACACAACAACACCAAACATGCCAACTATGTGAAAAATTTAAATAAAAGTTTATCCTCCTGCGCTGCCTTGAAGCTTTGCCGCATTCAAATTAAAGCCACGTTTAACATACCAAATGCGACGACAGCCTAATAACCCACAATAGACATATGGTATGCATAAATGTTGGATGCCCGAATGCCGTATAGTGCATGCCGCATGCTGCAATGCAGCGTGCCACCACAATGCGTGGATGCCTCCGACTAAGTAGTAGAGTTACTTCTAAGCTGATGATCCAGTGCTTGGCAGTGGTTTTAGCCATATTGAAATGAGTGGTTGGTGGTGGCCTGAGAAAAACTCCCCAGATTTCGATGAACTTGAAATGACATACAATAAACAAAAATTTCAATTGTTCTGAAATAAGAAGATATGCAGAGGAGGAAAACGATCAATATGTAATCGTTAAATGAAATCAATAGAATTAATCCCAGTTGGCGGTCATATTCGTATGGTAAACAATTGATTACTCGAGGATACAACTGAATATTCACGATTTGACAGTAGGGCTTTTGTGTGGTATGGCATGCGTATTCAGGAAGCTGCAAAAGGGTAATCGGAAAAAGAGTATAGAATATGAAAGAGATGCAGCATCTCTTTATCTTTTATTTTACTTTACTTTTATTGACTATTTTACAACCTCATGAGGTAAGAAGTCTTACACATATAAATTAAACAAACAAATTAAACAAATTTCAACATATTCTTCCAACTGGCTCTATCCTTCGCCTTTTCTCGCCAATGGGTAACACTACGGATACGGAGGGATTCTTCTGTCTGATCTTTCCAGCGGAGTCTTGGTCGTCCTCTATTCTTGTTTCCATCGGGTACGTTATCGAAAACCTTTCGCATTCATCGATTCTGATAACATGGCCTAGCCAACGCAATTGGCCTAATTTGCTTCGCCTAGCTCTTGGTTCCAGCGACGTCGGTACTCGCCGGTTTCCCTAACAGGACCATATATTATACGGAAAATTTTTCTCTCGAAAACTGTTTTTCGTCCGCTTGCGATATGACCCAAGTTTCGGAGCCATATGTCCAAATAGTTAAAAAGAGAAAGTCTGTTATAGCTGGACCTTTGTCCGTCGAGAGACGGATTTGTTCCTCAACTGCTTGCTGAGTCCAAAATAGCATATATTTGCAAGCACAATTCTCGTATCTATCTCCAGGCTGACGTTGTTGTCCTTGTTCACGGCGGATCCAAGGTAGACAAATTCATCTACCACTTCAAAATTAAATCGGTTGTCAACGTTCAAGTGCGGACCAAGTCGAGAGGTTTATCTAGTCGTTCACACCATCAATTTTGTCTTGCCCTCATTAACAGCAAGACCCACCTTCGCTGTTTCCTTTTCGATTCTTGAAAATACTGCAGTAACCTCTCGCAAATTTCGCCCACTGATGTATATGTCGTCAGCATAACGCAACAACATATGGCTTTTCGTGTTAATGGTCTTGTTCGTATTTACTGCAGCCTTTCTAAATATTATCTCCATAAAGATGTTGAAGAGATTGCACGAAAGTGTGTCGCCTTGTCTCAGTCCTCGCTTGGTACTGAATGGTTCGGTGAGGTCTTTACCCACTTTCACTGCCCGCTGAAAAATCTGTCTTTTTTTGTTTGGATGCAAATACAAAGTGCGTTTGGAGCTTGTAGCAAATATAATACATTTATGTCCAAATACATTGTGTTTGCTATTCAATATTACATGTTTGAGACACAATGATTAATATGTTATACTATGTGTATTTGCTACTCATGTATGTATGTGTTTGTGATGTAACTAAAATAGTTTTTGTTGCAGTGTTTATGCTCTCTCGAGAGCAAGAGAATAAAACAGGAACAACGAGAGAGTCTATCTTGTAAGTGTGTGTCTCTATTTCTGCATTATTCTCCTCAGTCAGTGATTCGTGAATATTCCTGAATGTGCTGCAAATTGCAGATGAAGTCAGTGTTTCCTATTTTTTCTGATGTATTGCGTTCCAGTTTCATGTATTCAGTCCTCAATAGTTCACCGGACAGAGGACATCAAAAGCGCTTAATCAGTGAAAAACGAATAAACGAAGAAGGCTCGTGTTTTTGATTCGTGTAAATGTATGTGTACTACCAGAGTGAGAAACGATTTTGAGGAAACAAACTGGAAAGGACAACGACGTGAAGCCCTTTGTCTGTCCGAGACTTTACTGAGAAAATCGGAACGGGGGATCATTTGTGAAATATGTACAATAAAAAAAACACGAGTAATTAATCCACGCTTGGCTTCCATCAACTAGATATAACCAACGCATAACTGAAACCTTCTAAAAACAAAATCGTGAGAGACAACAAATAAAGGAGAAGCAAAAGCAGCAGCTTCCCATTTCATGAAAAAAACCAAATAACGCATTCACTGCAAGTCAACGTAAAATGTGGCGTTTTAAATCTTTTAATTGTTTGTATTAATTATTTATAAATGTGGATTTATATTGATAAAATTAATTATAATAATACATACATATTGGAATCAACGAATAATTCGTTTCTAAATATTATTACGTTTGGTAGTAAATACGCCGTCGTCTACATAGCAGTGGATAACGGCCTCTCTAACATATTTTCCCAAAAATATTCTGCACGAACCATGTATACGTTTGGAACACACTACAAACATTAGTATGTTTGCAAGTCCCAAACTTGCTTGTATTTAAATGCAAACAGAATCATGTTTACTGACAAACATGTAAGCTTTTACGTGGAAACATATGTGTTCTCAATCACAAACATCCATATACTTAAGTGCAAGCATTCACGTGTTTCCCCCAAATGTACATATACTTACGTGGACACATATGCGTTCTCAATCCCAAACATCCATGTACTTACGTGCAATCATTCACGTGTTTCCCCCAAAATCTACATATACTTACGTGGAAACATATGTGTAGTTCCTCCCCAACATAATAATATTCAGAAAGGAATTATTCTCCGATTTCAATATATATGTTTTGTTTATTATAACTAATTTTAACAAGATAAATCCACATTTATAACTACAATACAAAAAATTTATAGATTTAAAACAGCCGTTTTACCTTTACTTGTATTAAATGGAATATTTGTTTATTTTTCATGAAATGAGAATCTACTGCTCTTTTGCTTCTCCTTCCTTTGTTGTCTCTCACTTTTTTGTTTTCAGAAGGTTTCGGCTATGCGTTGGATATCACTATGCGTTGTTACACAAACAAGAAATTTATATTCAAATCAAGTTCATGCAAGCCAAGCGTGGATTAATTACTTGTGTGTTTTTTATTGCACTTATTTCACAAATGGTCCGCCGTTCCGATTTTCTCAGTAAAGATTCGGACAGACAAAGGACTTCCCGTTGTTGCCCTTTCCAGTTTCTTTCCTCAAAATCGTTTCTCACTTTGATAGCATAAATACGTATATACAAAAGACATAAACAAAAACCAAAGTAACATCGCAAACCATTTAACCGTCCGAGCCTTCGTTTATTCCTCTTTCAATGATCAATCGCTTTTGATATTCTTTGTCTGATGAACCATTGACGACTGAATACATGAAACTAAAACGCAATACATCAGTCAAAATAAGAAACGCTTCATCTGCATTTAGAGAATAATGCAAAAAGACAGATATACACTTACAACATAGACTCTTTCGTTGTCCCTCTTTTATTCTATTGCTCTCGAGAGAGCATAGACAGTGCAACAAACACAGCTGTATTTGCAAATACATAAAGTATAACATATTAAACATTGTGGCTCAAACATGTAATATTGAATAGTTATCACAATGTTTTTGGACACAAATATATGATATTTGCGACAAGCTCCAAACACACTATATATTTGCATCCAAACAACAACAAAAAAACAGATTTTACAGCGTGTTGATAGTTTTCGACTATTCCACCATTCAATTTTTCAATTTTTTATGAATCTCAGGTGAACTGCTATGATGATGTCATCAGTAGCTTCTCCGCACAGAATCACAAGCCGCCTAAAAAATAAATTAAAGATGATCATTGAGGAGCGTGAAGCCGAGTTCTTATGTATAAGCGTTGCCCGCCCCAAACAATTGCACTACACACGGTCACTGCTGGCTGTGGTTCTCAGCATGGTGTCAGAGTAACTATTTAAAATAAATGGCATTTTCCAGAATTCTGGGTCAAAATTACCCAAATCTATTCATAATTTTTCTCGGACTATTAGTTCAATTTAGGGAGTATGACTTTTGGAAACTGTCCTGATTTCAACAAAAACCATAGTCCTAATTGGTTAATTAATAAATATATATTTTTAAACCTAAATAATAGTGCAATGCTTTTTTTCACTCACCTAACTAATATATTGAAAGATTTGATATTCACGCTAATTTTTTAACCAACCAGAGGGAATTGCAATCTCTTTACGCTTAACTACCCTCCGCATACAACAAATCTATTAAATTGATTTTATATTTATACAAAGCCATCGCCGTTTCTTTTAGCCTCATCCAGCCGTGAGATCAAAAGTTAAAGCTCATTGATGATGGCAAACAAATAACATACAAGTCAAAGTTGGTATGTGGTATAGACAATTTAGCTTTAGACCTGTTTTAATTGGTCTTTGAACGCAAAGCATCTCGAATTGTGTCAGTAGTTGTGGTTATTGACATGATGCTGGCTGGCCGGCCGGCTCACTGGCTGGTGGCTTAAAGAGAAGTCTGCCGCTTGTCATCATCTCTTCATCAGCAGCAACCTCATCATCGGCAGCGGTAGCTGCTTCTGTTGGATTCGGTTTGTATTTAAGTTGCGGTACCATTCAGATTATGTTCATGCGATAACATCAAATAAAACACTGATCGTGTTGTCCCGATAAGTCGCCGCTAACATTTTATTTTGTCGGCGTTTAAGGGAAACGCATTGTGGTCTGCCGCCATGACTACCGTTGCACTACTGTTTGGTTTTAGCCATTTGTTTTCGTTGCTGGTGGCTCTGACTTTTGTTGTAATTCAACATAAAACAATTTACGTTTTTAGTTTTTTTTCTGCCGTTTATTCACCATTGTTTAGGTTTATCTTTAACTAATTGTCTTTGGTGTTATGTTTTTTTTCGTCTTTTTTTATATTTTTCACAGAGGGTCTTGTCTACCGGAATTTTTGTTAACAAATTGTTTGTTGTTTTGGAGAAATAGTATGTTGATGGACATAATGTTGATGAAATTGAAGAGATATGTGGTCATTGTATGAGGCGGCATTCCGCCCCTCTTTTCAAAAATCTTGGAGGGAATATTTACATTCGTGGATGTGAGTGTACTTCTTTTAATTAGTATTTGTGCTGTTACAATTATCAATGTTTATGTTTGTAAAATATTTTTGGACAACATTTAAGTAACCTGTGAAAATCTGCTTGAAACAACAAGGTAATAGAATCCTTACATATCCTTCCCATTACCTATCATGAAAGTTTCCTGGTAAACTTAACACAGTCAGCGAACTGTTTCCATTGCATTTTTATAACAACTGATTCTGTAGGTCCAGTTTTACATACATAGGTGAGATTTGAAATACATTTTTATTGTCAATTATTTTACTTTTTTATTTTATTAGTCAAACTCTCTATTTATAGAGATATAGTATTTTTTTTAACAAAGTGGAAGTTTTGCAAATGCGTCTTCATGATTCCTACCAAACCCTATATCTATTTCAGATCTAGTCACAGATCTTCATCAGCGGTTGTTTGGAATCATGAAGATGCATTTGCAAAACTTCTTCTATTTAAAAAATCTATAACTCTATTTATAGGGATATAGAATAGTCTTGAGCTTGAATAGTAAAATAAAAAAGTACCACTAAAAGGCCGAATAAATAAAACATCATCCCTGATGAACGTAAAGCACGGCGAAACTGCATGCAGTTGTTATTGCATGTAAACATTAGCGGCATTCATGCAAACGTGAAAACCGAAAACTTTTGCTCAGCGCAAGTTTCCCTCGCACCATTGCATGAGGCACCAAGTAAAGTTGATCAGCATATTTGTGCTCAAACCAATATCAGCTGACCAAGATGGATACATAAGGTGGTAGCAATAGCAATTGCATGTATTATATCTGTGTACTTTTTGTATTGTTCTAGTGCTATCACCTTATTTATCCATCCTAGTCAGCTGATAACGAAATGTCAAACGTTTGCACGTTTCTCCATCGCACGTTTGCGCAGTAAATCTGACTTGAAGACTTTCCACTTTTGTGCAAGTCGCTTTGTATGGGCAAATTCTTTGTTTTGACGTTTGCCGCGTAAGTTTGCGAGGTTTACGCGTTTACGAGGCTCTTTCGAGTTTGCATGAGGACCACTATTGTGCTGTCTTTTAGACAACAACAAAAATCATTTCTAATGGGGGCCGATGATTCTCTGGAGATGGAAAGAAGTTGTTTTCAAATGTTTTCTTGTGTGTTTTGCTTGCGATATTTTTCGAACACTTGCATAGTTTAAAATTCTCAATTCAGAAGAGTTTTCTTTGCATTTAGTTTGATGAATTTTTCAAAATTTGCACCCCAAACATCCGCTGATGAAGATCTGTGGCTAGATCTGAAATAGTTATACGGTTTGCCACGAATAATGAATATGCATTTGTAAAACTTCTTCTCTTTAAAAAAAACTATATCTCTATTTATGGGTGGATAGAATGGTCTTCCGTTTGAATAATAAAATATGAAAGTAATAATTAAAAAGCAGAATGAATAAAAAAATCATCCCTCAATTGTTTTATGTATTCGTCTTCACTAAGCCAGCTAATAGGGTCGTGCAGACGCGGCACCCACATAATACAACAACATCTCCTAATGCAGCCACCGAAGGAATGGGGAGAAGGTTCTTACGAAAATGTATCTTTTTGCTTTCAGACTTACCCATCAGACTTACAGCTTTTAACTGTCTAGGTACGCTCATGCTTTGAGTAACATTTTAATGACCAATTACCCGATATTGTAGACATAAGAAATATACCTTTAAGCCGCCGACCCACGTTGCCGTCGCCGTTTTTTTAGTATTTCACAGCGCCGCCGCCTGACTACGTTGAAATTCCACACGCTACAACTCCAACAGACAGTCTGGTTACCTAACATGTTACAGCACGCTAGTCTTGCCGCCGCCGTTTTTCTCAGGTCCCTATGCAGCCGCCGAAGCAGAAACAATGGGCGTAAACCTCTAATAAGAAACGATGTTACCAACAGTGACATTGGTAAATGTGTTGAAATATCCATGATTTAAAAGTAGGTATTCCATTCTTTAGTACAAATTGTACAGAATTTTGAAGAGTAAGTTGCGGGTGGTCCAAAAACAATCACTTTTTGAAATCATGTTATTTTGACACTGAAACATTAGGTGTGTTTTGTTACACCGCTTGCTTATATATTCGCTTGTTTTGTATGTTCGCTAATTTAAAAAAAAATTTTTTGACATCTTTTACCGTTTTCAACCCTTATTCACATTTTTGAATAAAATGACTTATCGCTAAATTGCCGTTTTCTTTGCAAATTACCAAACGACAATCGCTTGCTTGTATCCAAAATACGACTATTTTTTACGTTGGAAATATGGGCTATCAGTCAGTATCATACTTCCACGGACCAATATGTGCAACTTTAACTTTGAACAACGTTTTGAAATATGGGCCTTACAGAAACTCCAATCCATCCTCCAAACCATCCTTTCTCACAAGACGGATTTTCAACTCGGCGGTTATCCCAACAGACAAAATTTCCGCATCTGGGGATCGAAAAACCCACACGTCATTGTCGAAAAACCAATGCATCCACAGAGAGTTACAGTTTGGTTTGGAGTGGGTGCGTCACACGCAGAGGACTTGTTGAATAAAATGACTTATCGCTAAATTGCCGTTTTCGACACGACTATTTTTTATGTTGGAAATATGGGCTATCAGTCAGTATCATACTTCCACGGACCAATATGTGCAACTTTAACTTTGAACAACGTTTTGAAATATGGGCCTTACAGAAACTCCAATCGGACATCGAATTTGCCCGAAAACCATCCTTTCTCACAAGACGGATTTTCAACTCGGCGGTTATCCCAACAGACAAAATTTCCGCATCTGGGGATCGAAAAACCTGCACGTCATTGTCGAAAAACCAATGCATCCACAGAGAGTTACAGTTTGGTTTGGAGTGGGTGCGTCACACGCAGAGAACTAGTTGGTTGAGAAGAGGTTGTATCAAACGTAAATTCGGCTGCTACCACCGAACTGGGGCTGCCAGTACCGAATTGAGGTTGCCACGACCGAATTTAGTCCTCACAACTGATTCGGTTTTGACATCTGAATCTTGAATTTTGATTCGGTTTTAACATCTGAATCTTGAATAATATTCGTTTTGTCAATCAAATTTTCTACAATTTCGTTAGGAACACATAATTTGGAAATAATTCGGATGTAGCAATTGAAATTGGTACCAAATTCAGTTGGAGTAACCGAATGTGGTATCAATTCAGGTGCAATAACCTAATTTGACATCAATTCGGTTGTCACTAACGAATTTGGTATCAATTCGGTCGCAATAACCGAATTAAACGTTAAGTTGTTCGCTACGACCGAATTCATGAATTCTGTAGGCACAACCGAATTTCATTTCCAATTCGGTTACCACAGCAAAATTCTATGTAGTTCAAACCTGATGTTTAAAATTCAAAAAACAAATATTATATTAAAAGAGTTAAAGAATGTATAATTGTTCCTGTCGCGGCGATATAAAGATTTTTTTTGTGGTTATTAGGAAAGATAAGTAAAAATATTGTAATTATGGTTTTTGTATTAAATCGCCTTATTTTGCAGAAAATGTCCGAGCAGATATCAACTGTTTTGAAGCTTTTCAAAGTCGTTTGTTTGAGATATGCTGCAAATCATCTGTATATGAAACAGATACAACCGCCAGAATTTGTGCGGTGACCCACGATGGAAATGTGTTACCCTAAAGATTACCCTATATAAATGAATTTATTTTCTCGCTTCCTAATTTTTTTACATATGAATAGAAGAAAATAAATTAAATCAATAATCATAATTAATGATAAAGAAAACCTTAAAAATTCATTTGATTGTGTCAACCAACGTTGTGTCAACCTCTAATCAACTTCTGTATCAACTTCTATTGAGGTTTTGTAAACCTCTCATGAGGTTATGACAACCTCTAATGAGGTTGTGACAACCTCTAAATTCGGTTACGGTTAATGTCTCAACGGAATTTTTCTGTGAGTGCATTGGCCCATTTTTTTTTTCGAAAATTCTGCTTTAAACGCCATTTAAGATTGTGGGCTGAAATGGAAGATATGGACTTGTATAATCATTCGCTTTAAGAGGATGGCCCACCATGAGACACAGTTCATCAAACAATCCATCTTTTCCGCACGAAGTTCTGTAATCATGTTATTGGCCATCTTAGCGATCTCAACTGGCCGCCTCGGAGCTGCGACTTTACCCCTGTATACTTTTTCTTGAGAAAATTAATGGTTTCGACAAGCAGAGCATCCACCCGGTTGGATTTAAGGGTGATAGTGGGTAACCGATATAATTTTGAGGTAAAGGACGAACTCATTTACCATGGATCTGCCGGGAATAGAAGCAATAACGTCAACCTAGAAATCAAACGGAGAATTGTGCTTGCAAATAGTTGGTATTTCGGGCTAACCAAGCACTTCAGACATATGACCATCTCCTCTAAACTATATCCAACACTCATACAACCTGTCTTGCTTTATGGCCCAGCATCCTGGGTTATATCTCATGCTGATGAAACATCACTGGGAGTCTTCGAGAGCAACACGTGGTCCAATAACAGAAAATGGCGAGTATTGATGACGGATTAACAAACTCGAAGGACATCGAAAAATAGGATGACCAATGCTTCGTTTGAATGACCCGGTGGAATATTGCCTGCGAGAGCTTGGTGTTACCAACTGGAGGAGAAAAACTGAAGATCGAGCTGGTTGGAGAAACATGTTAACCTCATTTGCTAAGGCCCTTGACCCCTCTAAGCTGTATGAGGCCACCTAAGTAATTGAGTATAGCATTTTCTAGTGGTGTGCCGTTAAAGACCGATGCAATGCGAATAATCTAGAAAAGTTGCACACCTAATAAAAAGTTGCAAGGCTAATATCGTCCGAACCATTTATGAGATAGAACCAGAAACCGTCAACAAAGTCCTGGACAATTAAACTTACAGGATGAGCTACTGCGAAACCAGCTGCGTGATTTATATTTAACATTTGATATCTCTATTAAGTTGTTCATTCTATTTGGTATTTAAAAATATTCTTGTCCTTGTCCCACCTGTGACAAAATTACACCTGAAATTATACACTGACAAAAAAAAATTGTCAATAAGCACAGCAGAAAGGCATGCTGAAAAGGGGAAAACAATCGGGGTTGCTATTTTAGCACACATATGTTTATTGTTTTAGCAAATATTTTGTGCGGTATTTTATCAACACTGCGAATAGTTTTTTGTTATGGCCGTATTTTTCTGTATTCACAGCCAAATCGCCTGCTGATCAGAAGCAAACTTTATTTGCTGTTAATAGTTAACATAATTTTTTGAGTGTAGCGATGAGTTCGAATTTAATAGGTCTATTATGTGCCATAAAAATAAGACGAAGTGTAAAAACGATGTGTTAAAATGAGCATTTTATGAGAACGAAAAAAACAGATATTGTGGCACTCAAATGTTTGTTAGGGGAAAATATTTAAATCAATCGCGTTGAATTATATTGGTCCATTACATTACTTTAAAAAAATTATCCAAGCGGCGATGGCAATTTGGCACCCAAGTGTATTAAATAAAAAATTTAATTTCGCTTTTGCGAAATATTGTTTACAATAGTTGCGTACAAAGGTGCTGGTCACTGGAGAAATATCATATCATGTAGAATAATTTAATTATAATTTTCGAGTTTTATTGGCTATGAGATGTATATCCTATACCATAATGCAAGTTTAAAGAACTGAGAACCATCTAATTATCTAAACTCAGAGACGAAATTGTTTGCAAATAGGCTATAGCAACTGTAAATTCGGCTGTTGTTACCGAATTACGTTTGCCGCAACTGAATTGAGGTTTTCTGCTGGAACAACCTCGTTTTATAATTGATTCGGTTGCGACAACTGAGTCTGAAATTATATTCGTTGTGACAACTAAATTTACTAACCGAATTTGTAATATATTCAGACGCAATAACCGAAATTGGTACCTAGTTCAGTTGCAATTCTGTTGCATCAATTCGGTTGCAACTATCGAATTTGGTATAAATTCGGTCGCAATAATCGAATTTTAATTTAATTTAGTATCTGCGACCGAATTTTGCATCAATTCAATTGTTGTAACCGAACTCGTTATGAATTCTGTCGGATGAACCGAATTAGTTTTCAATTTGGTTGCCACAATAAAATTCTATAAATACTTCAAATCTGACGTTTCAAATTTAAAAAAAGAAATATTATATTAAAGAAAGTAGAATTGTTGCTGCCGCGGTAATACCAAGATTATTTTATGATTATTAAAAAGGTTAGAACAAATGTTGTAATTATGACTCTTACGTTAAAGCTTCATATTTTACAGAAAATTTCCACCTTTATCAGGGTGCAGTATAAGCAGATGCCAACAGTTTTCAAGTTATCAAGGACGGTCGTTTGATATGCGTTGCCATCGTCTTTATGTAGAACGGCTCAGTACCTAAGTCGACAAATATAATACATGATAATTCCGCAAAAATTATCCCATATAAGATGTATAATTTCCTCGCTGCATAATTATTTATGAAAATACAGGAAAATAATTCGCCAGAAAATAAATAAACAAGGCAACCTCTAATTTGGCTGTAACAACCTCAAATTGGGCTGTGAAAACCTCAAATTCGTTTGTGGCAACCCCTTTTCGACTGTGACAATTTCAAATTCGGTTGTGACAACATCTGATTCGGCTCAGATAACCCCTAATTCGGCTGTACCAACCTCCAATTTGACTGTGACAGCCTTTAATTCGCTTGTGACAATCTTAACATCGGTTGTGACAACCACTAATTCGGATGAGACAACTTCCAATTCGGATGTAAATAAATATATAAAATAAATGGTTTCCTATTACATCCCATGAAGAGAGTAGGAAGAGGCACTCACACTACCATTGCATCACCGACGGCCACAACATAATTCCCCTAAAACAGAACCAAACTTGGTATTAGACAATATTTAATCAAATACCGCTGTTCTATGAAATCTTGGTGGTTTTGCCATACCCATTCTGGTATCTCCCACACAAAACTTGGGCGGATGTCCGCTTGTGTGATATGATATCTCCAATAAACCACAACCGATTGCTAAAAGCTTCTGTGGAATTACAAATGAACAACTTCGCCATGCCCCTTTTTTACCTCCCATTCAAATATTGGGCGGCTAATTAAATTTGGAATTAGATAAAGTTTGCGCAATGTCACTCTGCTATCGAATATGGGTGCATTTGCCACGCCCATACGTATAACGAAAGGGCAAATGTAAACCTTTTTTTAACGGATTCGGACCCAATAAATGACTTAGGGTGAGGGTATGTTTAAATTAATTCTTTTTTCGGTTAATTAACAAAAGCTATTGAATTCTAGTTTGATATAGTAATAAAATCATCATTAAATAAATTGCACTGACTTCAATATGCAGACATGTCTTGAGCACTTTGATGTTCCCTTCAGTGTCGGCTCAATAGAGATTTCACTGTATACAGAATCATGCGATATTTCTTAATCAATTGAACCAAAGAGTGGGCAATGTAAAATTTGAAGTGAAACTCCTCGTCATTTCGAAGCAGATTGCCAATTTGGCATTTATGAAGTGACAGTTTATTAGTGAGAGGTTAGAGATTTACGCAATGGGTCGCTTTACGTTGAAAGAAAATTGGGAAATATTCAAAATTGTCTTCAAAAGTTCTGACTCTTTAATACAAAACTGTAAGAAATCTAGGGCCCATTTTTCTTTGAAAATGACCAAGGTGCTGACGTGACCGGCAAGGGCGAGCATTACCGTGCCAGATTGTTTGTTCCCAAAAGTTGAAGCGAATGATATGGTCGACGTATAGTTTCAACAGGACGGCGCTACGTGCCACACAGCCAACGTTACAATCGATCTTTTGTGCAGCCGAAACTCATAAGTCCATTGGACGCATCGTATCTGCGAATGGAGAGTGTTAAATCTCTGGTGTGGCGTAAGAGGTAACTGTTACCCAAACAATTCCGAGTCCACTGTTACCTTCAAACGCGAAATCGAAGCTGTCGTTCCCGAGATAAAATATTAAATGTAAATTGGGTAGATCGGATGAGGTACTGTAAAGCAAGTCGTGAAAGCCAGTGCAACATTATATTATTTCATTCATACATGCCAATGATGGACCGTGCCAATAAAAAGAAAATTTTGAAAAAAAAAATATATTCGTATTTTTAAACCGAAATTAAATTCCAAAATTTACCTGGGCCACCCTTTAGGTCTTCGGAATTATTAAATGGTTACACATACGACCGTTTCAAGGGGAAAATAAGTTTAAAGGCTACGGTTGAAATATAACATGGCACGACACAATCCTCGTTCTTCATCCAATTTCAGGGTGGTTGATCACAAGTTAGTACTTCTGAGAAGCGTACGAGTATCATCAAAAATCACAAACATTTTGTGTGATTTATACAAAAATTACAAACTACTGCCCAAAATAAATAAGTATAGATTAAAGTAAATATTTACCACAAACGCAACGGATTAAAACGGTAATTGGTCACGTCAAACATCGATCATATCTCATTGGACGACGGCTACAAATGATATGCATACATCACAATTTACCAAACTAAGGCACCCAATAGATCCAACAGCAGACTCCACCCATAAGTTATCGACATTGCGGCGAACTATTTTATATTCAAAACAGCGTTAAGCTCACATTTGTAGATTCAAATGGAGGATCCAACATCGAAGAAACTCGCAAAATCTACTGAAAGAGCAAGAGCGATAGTCAATCAAACACAAATAAAAGAGAGGGAGACACACATATATTTTGCTTTGATAGATTTAAATAAAGTATACGTGTTTGTACACACGATCGAATATTGGATTTAAATAAAAATTTAGAGATAATCTAAATCAACAAGTTCCTCAATTCGCCGTGAATTGAAAACGTGTTTTGAGAGGGAGAGATAAATATCAGAATGCACACTTTAAATGAGATTGACCATTTGACGTAAGAGAGGAAGAAGTGATCATGATAAAACCTACAGTAGGGATGAAACTTGATATGAGTATTGTACTTATTTTCAAAGTGTACTTGAACATGGTACTTCGAAATCCTCAAATCTTTGATTATATGAATCTAACACTTATGACCAGTTTTTCAGTCAGTGGTGATCTTCGTTTCTTAGTTAAATTGTGGTTAAACATCGAATTGTGTTTTTTAGTCATTGTTTAACTATGATTTAACCACCCAATGTTGGTTGGTTAACTTATAGTCAGAACCATATTATTTTGACAATCAAATCACAGACTGTCAAAGTGAGAAATGAAGATTGTATAAAATATATGTTTCAGATTTGCATATTTGTACACATACGTTGAGTCTAGATCGTTAAATTGTTGCTCCTATATAGTTTTTTACACATTTTTGCTAAAATGACTACGATTTTATGCATCTATTTTACATAATTCTTCTTATTTTACTTGATTCCATTTTGTTTGTTCCTCTTTGTTGTTTTGGTATTTATCCCAAAACACATGTTTTTTCCAATAACAATACAAGGGTTGCCATAATAGTTGACAATATGGCGACTTACATTAACTCACCACTGAAAAACGAAATGCAAAGTTAACCTCAAATTAACTTAGAATTAAGATTAAGTAATCCGATAGTTAACTACCCACTTAAAAACTGGCCATTCGAGTATAGTTCCAACATATGGATAGATCAGAAGGAGTCCCAAACATAGCAACATACTGTTGTATTTCAAATTTCTTTGAATTATATCTCGAAAGCTATAGGCGATTCAATGAAGCTTCTAATAGCAAAAAAACATGGTTTCCCATTACATCCCTAAAAGTTGGGCGCCTTATAGATTTTTTCACTCACTGATTGGGACCTTGAGTTTTACACAGGTTCCGAACGGTATTATGAGAATCTTTTTCATGGCTAGGTGCTCGATAGTGACTACATCACTAAGAGAGGTGACCGTCGTCGAAAGAAATATAAGGTTGACAGGTGCAGGGATCGAACCCACATTCTCATGTACAAGAGTCAAGCACACTAATCATTGAAGCACCGATGGCCACACCCATTACATTGACGCCCCCGCAAATATTATAAGGACTACGATTTACGGATATGCACCTGGAATGTAAGAACCCTATACAGATCCGGCGACAGCACAAGTAAGAAAAACAGATATCTACTACAGCTGAATAGAAAAAAAACATGAATTGGATATTTGAGTTGCTATTATTGATTCGAATTATTCCTGTTTGCAGCAAAGGTTCGTACAAGAATCAGTAGAGCGAAAGTCGTATAAAACCAAGCGCAGAGAAAGCTGGGCATCGGAAGGCTGCAATTAGCAGAGGTAGTCTCAGCCTACACAAATAAACTTGCTCAACTATTACCGCAGAACATAACCCCCTTCAATGCTGCTGAAGTGCAGTGGAAGAATATTTTTGATTCTATGAAAACTGATGCAAAACCCAGCGGGCATTTTCATATGGTAACAGTTGAAAATAACGCTGCACGTATAGGAATAATTCAAACTGTAAAATCGTAAAGTGCGACAGAGCAGTCTCACCTATTTAACCCTGCTGTTAGATTAGGACCATTTGGTCCAAATTTTTTCTGTTTTCCCTTGTAACTTTGGAACGGTGATATATACTGACTAAATTTTTCTGCTAATGGGGTCTTTTAATAAAACAATGTTATGTGCGAAAATTAAATTTTCTAACTTTATTCAGGACTGAGAAAAATACAAAATGACGAATCTTAGATTAGAGGACCATTTGGTCAATAGTACATTTTTTCATTACCAAGCGAATGTAAATTCATGTCAAATATTTAGAAGATGTTTTTGATATGTCAAATACTTGCTTTAGAAATTATTGAACCAAAATAGTTACAAAGGATAAGATAAAATTATTATTTTGGATGAAAATTCCAGTATGGACCAAATGGTCCCTCAATCTAAGATTCGTAAGTTTTTTCATTACCAAGCGAATGTAAATTCATTTCAAATATTTAGAAGATGTTTTTGATATGTTAGCGGATGTTTTTGATATGTCAAATACTTGCTTTAGAAATTTTTGAACCAAAATAGTTACAAAGAATAAGATAAAATTATTATTTTGGATGAAAATTGCAGTATGGACCAAATGGTCCCTCAATCTAAGATTCGTAAGTTTTTTCTAATCTAACAGCAGGGTTAAACGTAGACGAAACCTTGAGAGTGAGAAAATTGTGACATACAGAAAATTTTTACTGACATCCCGAAGATTCTACCAAACGGTAGGGATAAAAATCTATTAACAGTTGTGTAATACTTACATATATTGGGCTATTAACGCGCTGAAACCCCCCCTGTGTATCATATTCTCTCACACATATTCTGCAGCAATCATGTATATATTTGGAACACACTGCAAATATTCATAGTCATAAAATAAATTACAGTTTGATAGAAACATTAGCGTGTTTCCTTGCAAAGATGAATACTTTGGCATGGAACCATATTCGTGTTTCACCCCAAACATCCATATACCTACGTCGAAGCATTCGTATGTTGCATCCGAAACGAACGATTGGCGGCTGAATGTATGACACTACAACGCAAATGCAACTGATCAGTCAACATAAGAAACACTCAATTCATTTACAATATTTATGGAATTTTTATGGAATATTTATGACGAATATTTATGAATCACTTAAAAAATACAAATATAAGTATTCACTTGAAATAACATTTACTTAGGCTGATAACCATCTTTGTCCCTGTTTTATTACTTTTGTCTTAACTGAGCATAGCCGCAATAAAAAGTGAAGTAAAGGGTGTACCGAACACAGCTATATTTGTATCACAAACAAAGTTGTAGTTGGATCAGGAATGTATATAGTGTAACATATTAATTATTGTGTCTCTAACGCGTAATATTGAATAGCAAACACAATGTATTTTGACACAAGTATACTATATTTGCTCCAACGAGTGGATATATTTGAATCCAACCAAGAACCAATACGCAATTCCCGAAAACACATGACTATGACTATTTTCAAACGCCGTGACAAGTTCATCATCAGATGCTTACCTACTCTGCCTAAATTGATGCCACCGGTTGGTCAGTAAACATGTATCTGAAAATTTCCATATGAAATTTATGTATGCGAATTAGTATCCATCTCAACTGAGCGGGTAGATAACATGTTACATAAATATTTGGACACGAAAATGCCATCTGCACAATGGGTGCCGGGAACATTCAGACACGACCTTACGTGCAAACGTGTGGCTGCTTTAATGCAGTATTTGGCGATTTCCAACTGCCTACCAAAGGAGTTTTTGTGAGGTTTCGTAACCGCGGACGAAACATGGATCCATCACAATACACAGCAGAGGACTTCGTTATATCGATAATGCAAACTTCATATAACCATTAAATGTGAGGTTTGGAATGCAATCGATATGAATTTAATATAATTAGGTTCGCTGGAAATTTACATTAGCATCTGGCAAACACAGAGGCATATTGAAATCGCTTCTGCGCGAAATAATGCGTCCGCCAAAGATGTCTCGTAAAGTAGCAACTGAGTCCCTCACAGTATGCGCTGTGGATGTTTGTGGTTGTAAAGCTGGACTTAAAACATGTTCCAACGTCGCCCGATATCGACCACTATTGACGACGTATTCTCTTTCAAATAAATACGGGCTGGTGATTCTTTGTGACGATACACCGTATCAAACAATGACCTAAGAGGGTGTAATAGTCACTTATGAATTCCTCTTGGATTCTCCGTAGCCCGTTCACTTAACGAACACATTGAATTGGAAATGGAAACATTAAAATATCCATATTTAAAATTAATTAAAATATAATATTAATATCGAATTTTGGTTTGGAAAATAAGGTTCAATGATTTTTGTTCATTATTCTTTTGTCTATTGCTGCATTTTAAATTTCCCAAGACTTCTTTAGAAAATACTGAAACAAAATTAAGAAAATTAAAAATAAACGTGCAGTTTGAGCCACCCTATATATTTATTATACTTTGAGAGTACTTATAAGTATAATTCGTTCCACCGGAACCCTGATGCAATTAACATTCATTTTGCGTAGTATTTGTTAATTTAACAATATTTTTCAAAACATCAAGTGCACATTTCTCGTGTGAAATATCAGTACTTCGGTACTTATCGAAGCTAACTAAACCCTATTTGGGTTTTGCTAGTTTAGATGCTGTTCGGATTTTAATGCCTCATATGTATTTTGGCTAAAACTTAATTTTTTTGAAAAACATTCAGTGTTTTTAACGGCTCTATCTCGGAAACCAAATAGAATTTTGTTTTCCTGTCTTAAGCGCAATTATAGCTATAGACTAGAAGAAAAAAACTGTAAAAGAAACTAACCCCAATAAACTGCATCCAGTGGCGCAAAATTGCAAAAATGTCGAAAAATTTAAATTTTTATTTTTCTATAATTTTTGGTTCATTTCTTTCATGTGCCAATTTATAAGTTTGCGATGCAGTTGAGCTGGCTGTTAAACACGTAGTTTGATCGTATAGTGTTATAGAACTGCATCTATGAAAGCGGCTACATGGTGTAAAAAATGGCCCCAGCAACATATGGCTTACCATGTCTATGTTTACAAACATTGCTTTTATAAGTTGAAGATCTGCTACTTTTTTTTACTGTGTTGCTTGTCTCGTTTCTGTTTTCAGCAGTTTCAACAAACAAAGTCACATTTGGGTCTGTAAAACATATATCATAACCCATTAATTGTTGTGTCTCCAATATGTAATATTGAATAGAAAACACAATGTGTTTGGACACAAGTATACTACATTTGTGACAAGCTACAAACATGTTATGTTCGAAACATCAACAATGATAGTGATTTTTCAGCGTGTAATATGCAGCGTGTAATATGCGATTCGTTTAGAAATGATTTCATTTGTTTTGGTGTGTTGTATAAGAAAGTACTAAGTATTATCTTCCCTGATAAATAAAAAAAGCTCTCTTTTCACGAGTTAAAAGAGGACAAATATCTACTAATACATCGACTTTAAAATAACCACTACATTCACAAATTCTGTTCATTTTGTGGATTGCATTTTGTTAAGAGAAATTTGTAAAGAGAAGAGAGTATTTTGCGAGAAATTATAATTTCAGCCACTGATATTTTTGCGAGTTATTGGAGGGGTGGCAGTGGGTGACTTTTATTAAATCGAAACACGTGAGTTGTTTTTTAAAACACAATTTTTTTCATAAAGCTCGATAGATCGATTTAAAGTTATAGGCAAAATTTCAAATATTCAAAACAGGATTCTTTTAAAATTATTAATATTGTTTAGAGGTTAAACTCTAGTGGTGACTGTTTCGCAATTTCTTTTACTCCATAAGCGTGATCAATTATCACTATCGCCCCTTCTCCTCATCCACCATCTAAGATCAAAGGGACTATCATCGTAAATTAATTGTTACAATTTCCACCGCATTTGTAATTGCGTTGTTGTTTGTACTGGCATCTGAAAACAGCCAAAGTAAGAATGACAATAACGTTGATGACAAAGGCACAAAAGATCTTTCAGAATGCACAACAAAGTATCCCTCAGATACATTTTTACAACGCAGTTATGGCAAACAAACTCTCGCAATATCAACCTCGCTCTTTTGCATTGTGTCGCTGTCTCTCGCAGAGCGTGCTAACTCATTGTGGGTTTTGTGCGATTTGCACTTTTTCGTGAGCGTCTTTTTGCATTTATTCGCTGCTTGTTTTCCTCTTTTGTTTCGGATTTGCCAAAGCATAACAAAGGCAAAACAGATACAACAATAACGTCATTTGTGCCATACTCCCTGATGTTGTTGTTGCTGTTGCCTCTACTACCATAGCTTTTATTTTAATCGCGTTCGCTGCGTCGCATTGCGGCCGATTGTGGTGGCTGTTTAGATGAAGGTGCTCCGCAGCTCAGCAGTTCAGCTCATCTTTTTGTAAATGGTGTTGTATGCAACCAGTAGTTGCTGTAACTCAAGTGCGCGTGCGTGACGTTTTTATGTTTATTCGTTCGCGTTTCTTTTGTTGATGGCGAAACCCCAAAAAATTGCGATAACAATTTTCGTTTGTTTTGAACGCGCAAAGGCCGTCGCTTACGGTGTTTTATGAGAAATATTGAAAAATAAATTTCAAATAAAATTTAAGAGAAAAAACATACACAGTATTAAGAAAATTTTAAACGAAACTCCTTCGAAATGGAAAGATTATCATAAAATTTACAGAATTATGTGAAATTGTGTGAAATGAAGTGATAAAATGTTAAGCAATAATTGGTACCAAATGCATAGAATGAAATAAGGATTAAACCAAGTAACAGGTAAACAAACAAGGATCCTAAAACAGTACAAGTTTTAATGGAAATATTTAAAAATGACTCGAGTTCTGTTACGGACAGATTACTTAATTTACCTAATTGGCCACTTATAATCCCTTTGGGTTTGGGGTCTTACAAACAGCTTGAGTTTTCGCCTTGTTTCTCCAATTGGTATCTCCGAACATTTGCAGGGAATCATCTATCTGCCCCATGCAGCGCCCAGTGGATGCATATGGGATTTTTGTGGACAGCATTCGTTACAGGCCGCATTTATTAACCGATTTTAATGAAATAAAATCCATCGTAGTTTTGACATATTTGGAAACACAACCATCGAAGCCGATGTTTTAAAAAAATTTCAGATAACTGTAGAGATGGAGCCAAAGTTGATGAAAAAGTATTTTTCTTTTGATTCAAAGTTATCTACAGTCCAAAACTATTGGGTTTGCAACGAAGTATCTTCGGTTTTCTCATACACGCTGATAAATAACGGCCCCAGCAACATATTGCAGGAAACGTGTACATGTTTGCAAGCATTATTTTCATGAAGATCTGTTGCTTTTTTTGTTTCTTTGTTGTCTAGCTCATTTTGGTTTTTAGAGGTTTTCAACAAACAATGCCACATTTGGGTATAAAAACATATATTATAGCCTATTAGTCATTGTGTTTAAAACATTTTATATTAAATAGCAAACACTATGTGTTTGGGCACAAGTATAGTATATTTGCAAAAAGCTACAAACACGTTATATTTGCATGCAAACAATAAAAAACACAGATTTTTCAGTGTGTACACATGGTGCTTTTGTTATTTTTGAACTGAATTTGATCAGCTGCCTAAATTCTTTGTTATACAGTTACACAGCTGACATTTCAAGCTTAAAATTGGTGATATGTCACATTATTTCCTTTAAATCCTATTGTGAATATGGAGTCTCAAAAGGAGCATTTTCGTCATATTTTTCTCTTTTATCTCCGAAAAGAAAACAGAACCGTGGAAGCACACCGGGATATTTGTGACGTGTATGGTTTGGATACTTTAACATACCGCACATGAAAAAGCAGGTTCAAAAAATTTCGTTCTGGAAATTTCACGATTAAAAATGGCCACAGGAGTGGTAGGCCAAATGAGGTTGATGAGGACGAAGTCACAGCCATTATCGAATTTGACCGACACATTCGGGAAGTTGCAGTCAAGTTGAAGGTGTCGCACACGGCCATTGAAACACATTTTGAAACCCAAAATGCTTTATATTTGGGTTCCGCACGAGCTTAAGGAAATCCACTTAACAAAGTCGATCAAGACTTGAGATTCATTGCTCAAACGCAACAAAAACGATTTTTGAAACGCATTATATCTGCACGCTGAAAATTTTTTATTTTTTTATTGTTTGGATGTAAATATAACTTGTTTGTAGCTTGCAGCAAATAAAGTATACTTGTGTCCAAACACATTGTGTTTGCTATTCAATATAACATGTTTGGGACACAATGATGAATGGGTTATAATATATGTTTTTGTAGCCCAAATGTGGATTTGTTTGTTGAAAACTGTTGAAAACACTGGTGTCTGTAACAATAAAGAACCAAAACGCAGCAGATCTTCAGTTTACGAAATTAGTGCTTGCAAACATGTACAAGGTTCCTGCAATATATTGCTGGGGCCGTAAATTTCCAGCGTGTGGAGATGAAATGTGGATTCTTTACAACAATGGCAACCGAGAGAGATACTGGTGCAAGCATGATGAACGCGCTATAACTTCATCAAAGGCTGAAATGCAAAAAAAATTGGGATTTTAAGGAACCAATTTATTTTGAACTGGTACCAAACCATAAATTCTGACGTCTATTGACGTCAATTCAAATTAAATTGTTAACTTGCAAAGGCGTGGTTTGCCATCACGACAGCCCTAGGCCTCATAAACTTCTGCAGACTCGGCAACAAATATTTTAGCTGAGATTAGAAGTGATGACAAATCCACCGTATATATTCCTGATTTGAAACCTTCGGATTTTCATTTATTCCAAAGTCTACAAAATATTTTGAGTGGGAAATCATTTAGTTCAAAAGATAGCCTACAAACAAAGTTGTTTGAGTATATTTATGGGACGGACCAGTCATTCTATGAATCTGGGATCGAAAAGTTACCTGAACGATGGTAGAACGTTATTGAACCCAATGGCATCTACATTGTAGATTACAATCAATTAAAAAAAAATAATGTTTTTATATTTGCAATTCGGAAGGACGTCGGTGGTACAATGGTTATTGTTCGCGGCTCTGGTACATGATATCCTGGTTTCGATTCCTGTTCTGACCCCCTTAGAAGTCTTTCGGCGCCGGTCAATTCGCTTAGAGACCATTCGGAACCGGTGTAAAATCGTAGTTCCCTATCTACTTATTTACTTTATCTATGCTTGCAGATATCTAGCATAGGTCCATATATTTTCAAGAGCACCTTTCGCTTGAAAACTCCTGGTGCTGGTTCGTCTGCTTGTGGAATGACACCTTGAAGCAATAATTATCGCAAGGTGAAACACTTTTAATGAATTCCAAAGCAGTTTCGACATATGCAAATTAATAAACCCAATAAACAACAAAGGAATTCCAAGTCTAAGCTGGCTCGAAAAAACAAAAAATTATCTCCAAACATAGGCTGTTAAATCTCTAAACCTAAATCTCTAAACATATACAATTAGCAACAGACTAAGGGCTCAAAATTGGGCAGAAGCGTGTTTAAGCTTTCTTTGCATTATAGTCCGTCGACTACTCTCACAAAACTAATTGCAACCGAATTGCAATTGCCACGACCCAACTGAGGTTGTCCCGACTGCATTTTGTTGAAATTCAGTTGAAGAAATGTGTATTAGGTTGTGACAACCTATAATTCGGTTCTGATAATATCTAATGTGGTTGTGATAACATGCAGTAGGTTGTAACAACCTGTAGTAGGTTGTTACAATCTCGATTAGGTTGTTAGAACCTCTGTTTGGTTGTTACAACCTCTGTTAGGTTGTAACAACCTCTATTAGGTTTTGACAACCTCTATTAGGTTGTGACAACTTCTAATATAATGTGTCAACCCCTATTATGTTGGGCCAACCTTTATTTGGTTGTGCCAACATCTATTTGGTTGTGTCAACCTCTATTAGGTTGTGACAGCCTCCATTAAGTTGTGACAACCTCCATGAGGTTGTGACAGCCCCTATTAGGTTGTGACAACCTCTATTAGTTTGTGACAACCACTATTAAGTTGTGTCAAACTCTGTTAGGTTGTGACAACCTCTATATTTGGTTACGGCTAATTCAATTAAATTTTCTGTGGGTGTAGGCAATAGGATCGAATTGAACGGATAGTGCATCGTGATGATTTTACCCTTAATTCAATGCAACATGTCATACAGGATATGTTTGACCGTAACTAGTTGCGCTGCTGTAATAACTCATACAATAATTCTAGATTTTGGAAACAAATATTTAAATATTAAACTAGCTAAGGGTGAGTTTTACAGTCGTCATTTAAATACATTCTTTAAATTCCCGGAACATATGTCACTGTAGGCGAACATCGGAAATCTGCAGGTAATTTAAATGGGTAGTATTTAACCTGACCAACTGAGTGTGACTTAAAACTGGACACATTGGGAAAAAACGGATATTTTTTAGTTTTTAATAAAAAATTTTAAAAAACATGTCTTTTGTGAAAATTCGAATAAACACGCGCACTGAAAAATCAAAATTATTTGTTGTTTGGATGCAAATATAACGTGTTTGCAGATTGCCACAAATATAGTATACTTGTGTCCAAACACATTGTGTTTGCTATTCTGTGTTACGTATTGCAGCTTTGTTTGTATAAAGTTGCTGAAAACAGATCGTGGCCGACAACAAAGAAACAAAAAAGAGGCAGATCTTCAATTCATGAAAACGATGCTTGCAAATATATACATGGTTCCTGCAATATGTTGCTGGGGCCGGTTTTTTTTCAGCTTATAAATTGAAGCACTATAATTGTTATAGAATCAATTTGTGACTTCAGATTCAACTCGGGATGATCCACCAAAAGCGGGAGGGTTGGTCGAGTTTGTAATACTATTTAAATATCGCCTGATATTAAGCCTTAGTAAATAAGGTTCAAACATGTGTCATTGGAGTTATCTCATACTTTAATCAATATTGTATTTACTTATTATGGCTGACGAAATTGAACTGTTGTCCTTTAATTTATGACTAAAATACTTTTTATTTAAAACTTTAAACGCTTTGTTAATATGCCGAACACAAAACTTATGTTGGAATTTAAAACAATTGTTTAACATTCATATTACAAATATTGTCTTTAAATATACAAATTTCGTTGTTGGCTCAATTTCAATTAAAAAAATTGATTATATTTAGGAATGACGAATTTATCTTAGCAACCACTAGTGTTATGAGTTCAAAACCCTTATAAACTTAAATAAAAATAAATAATTATTTGTCCATTACTTTCCATGAAGGGTCAGGGGGATCAAACATTATCATTTAAACATTTATCATTAATCATTTAATCATGAATCATTTTCCACTCACTGATTTCGAGCCACAATTTTACACTACTTTTCCATGGCTAGTTACTAGATAGTGTCCCCGACCCGCCGTTTAAAGGAATTTAAGGTGGTCAGAGTACAGGGAACCCTACTTTTCATGTAACGGGTGTTATTTTTAACTGCTTGAGAACTATCGATATCGATAACTTTGTTTCCACAGCTGTGAATGTCAAACTATGTTGACATTTCTCTTCAGCATGGTTTGGCAAGCCAATATGAATCGTTTAACCAACATGAATCGTGGAAGTTTACATTGGAAATAATAAATCTGTTCACGAAGGTCATGGATTTTTCGGTAAACATAATCGACGTTGTGAGCAAGCTATTCGTGCAGTTATTGATCGTTTTCGAATTAATTTTACTCCTCTCTATTAAAAACCAACAATAATCCATTGTTATTGACTGTTTTGTTCGGTCCTTATTTCTTTCGAAATGAGCAAGGACTGATCGAATGGACCATATAATTCGTAGCCACGATGGACATGTGCCGAAAATCATACTTAAAAACTAAATGTCATGAAATTATGTAGAAGACTTTAATAAAAAAAAAAATTCCGACAAGAGTTCTGTCTTGTAACATCATTTTAAGTTCTCATGCAGCTAAAAAAATCACCCAATATAGTTATTTATCCTAAGTTCCTTCAGGTGTATTCCTGAGTAGGTGCCATGTTTAATATATAAAACTTAATTATGAAGAAAGCAGAACATAATCATAAAACCTGATATTATGATTTGATATTACAAATTTCATTGGACTTAGTACATAATGGTTTTTCAACAGAGACGCTACAAAAGCAAATCGATAGGGACAGCAAACGACGCCATATTTTTCCCCGCTCTTTTGACATTTCTCTTCAGTAAGGTTTGCCATTTCATCGTGGAAAGATGTACGAGCCAAAAACGAGTCGAAATTATTAAACTTTACAACCGAAATTTGGAGCCAGTGGCCTCAACTTTAAGAGCGCTACGTTCAATTTATGGTCGTCATAATCGTCCTACCAGATCATCGTCTATGCAAAATTTGAATCCACAGGCACAGTACAAAATGTTCCCGTGCCACTGAGACAAAGAAGTGCCCGTAGTATCGAGAATATAGCTGCCGATGAGGATTCAGTTCAAGAAAGCCCAAATGTGTCTCTCACACGTCGTTCTCAAGCGTTGGGCATCTCTGTGACGTCGTTGTGGCGAATTTTGCGAAAAGATCTTGGCCTACATCCTTACAAGATCAAATTGACGCAAGAACTGAAGCCGCTTGACCACCATAATCGTCGTATGTTCGTGAATTGGGCTGAGCAACGATGAGGCTCATTTCTGGCTGAATGGCTTCGTCAATAAGCAAAATATGCGTTATTGGTCAGACAGCAATCCACACGTAATCCATGAGTCATCATTGCATCCCGAAAAAATTACGGTTTGGTGCGGTTTATGGGCCGGCAGCGTCAATGGGCCGTACTTCTTCCGTGATGATCAAGACGGTACCGTTCAATTATAACCGAATATTTTTGGCCCCAATTGGATAATATGGACTTGGAGGACATTTGTTTCCAACAGAACGGCGCCACAAGCCACACAGCGAATGCCACAATCAATTTATTGGAAACCAAGTTTGGTGAACGTGTTATCTCACCTCGGTCGTGCGATTTGACGCCGTTAGATTATTTCCTGTGGGGCTACGTCAAGTCTATGGTCTATGCCAACAAGCCAGCGACGATTGATGAACTTCGTACGAATATCGAACGTGAAATTGCAGCAGTATCGGCCGATTTTTGCTTGAAAACCGTCGAAATTTGGGTTCAGCGTCTGGACTTCTGCAAGCGTGCCCGTGGTGGCCATGCAAAAGAAATCGAGTTCCATACATAATGGCATCGAAAGTAACTTTCACAGGAATAAAGAATTTCATTGGTATCTAAAACCGGTTTTGTTTTATATAAAAAAAATTTTGTAGCGCCCTTATTGAAAAACCCGTTATATTCAAAAAAAAGTATTTTAAAAACTTGTCATTTAATGTTATGACATACTCATGCACCCCACCTAATCAATCGATTGTGTTCATGCCACAGTAAATATCAACAGCCCCAGAGTTCTCTTATGCCACTAAAGATATTCAAATACGTCAAAAGTGTGTGTTCGAGATATTTTCATAACAAACAAAGCCAATGTAAATAAACTGATAAATACTTATGTACTTTACTTTACTTAAGTTGACTTGACTTGACGTTGGTCGCTGGGTTTTATGTTCTCAATTAGTCTGGTGTAAGGTGTTGAGTCGTACCTATAAACATAAGAAAACCATGCCACTCGCTTGTTTGGATATGTCCGTCTGAGTGCCTTTACATACCAGTCGTCCATCCCCATTGAAGTTATTCAAAACCTTTTCTTTCTACTTTTATGACCAACTAAAGAGTGGAGCGGTAAGAAAGGAAAAGGTGTTGTTATTATTTATTTAATATTATTATTGATAGAATTATTGTCATTGTAATATAACGCCAATGAAGATAATGATTTCGTCTTACAGAACATTCATCATGTACATACATAGAAAAAATTATCATATATTAGACTACAGAATACACTGAAATAAAAGTGAGTGTTCTTGTGGTACTATGGGCAAAAGGTGTTTTAAGAATATAATTAATATACATCCATAACCAAATAATTTAAACCTTAATAAGTGACACATATGAGTAGGCCGTAAATGGCCTAGAACTTTCTAGCGCTGTGAAAAAGTGCCACTAACTTCGAATCGATCATCAGACAATGTCAGTTCAAGCCCTGTTGTTCGCAAATAACTGTGGTGTGTGCAAAAGTCTAGATTGAGTGAAACCAAGTGAAATCGTATGATTTTAATGCGTTGAATTCAATAGCACATACCATTTTCCACCTCAGTTGGCCTCAAAATTAAAATGTAATAATCAGGGCTGTAGAGTTCAGCAATTTGAAAATCCAAGGCTCCGCTCCGACTACAGCATTTTGAAAACACCGACTCCAATAATTAATAAACCCATTTCCTAATCAACGAAGTAATTTGAACTTCATATACATAATATATGATTGTAGGCAGCATTGATATTAGTCATGCACAGAATTGATGAACCGCTTCTGCAGAACCGGTCCTTTGCAAGAACCGACCGGACCGGTGCTTACCACAACCGAGAAACCGTTCCAAAATACTGAAACACAATTCTAAAAGAAATGAAAAGTGGGTTGAAAAGATCCGTAACACGGTTTCAGAATAACAGGACTCGCTACCAAAGGAACCAAAAGTGTCAACCCTTGAGGGTATGAGAACGTGTATTTTTGTCAAATTTTATGATATTATTATAAGATATTACACTTGAGCCTCTTTCCGATAGTAATTTGGTGAAAACCGGAACCGGTCCAAATACCCAGTTCTTCTCGGAAGCGGACTCGACAAAACCGGTTCTTCAAATACGCGGAATCGCACATCATTAATTGTTATTATTGTTTTGTTCTAGAAGAAGCATTTTTTTTAAACTAAAAACAGAACTCACTATTGAAAAAGTGCCTATATTCTCGAATGGAAAACAAAAGTTTGGAGATCGATTTTTATTTTTGGAACGAAGTTCCTTATCGCACGCTGCGGGATGGGGGTAAATGAAAAAAATTGAACAACTTATGTTTTAGCATTCTAATGCAACTACCCACTATTATCAACTACATTGTTAACTTTAGCTTTGGTTTGTGTCTAGACTAACGACATTGATCATAGAGAAAGAAATTAACTAGATATCTCACATATGTTGGAAAATCTCTTGTTTAATTGGAAGTTTTCTAGGTGGAGCCTGTAACCAATATTTATATATATATATATTATAGTTTTGAACCCAATAAAAAGTAAATTTAGGAATGCCAAAGTGAAAGAAGTTTAAAAAAATAACATTTTCTGAAATAAGTGCCTTTCATAAAAAAAATAAATTTTCTCAAAAAAAGCTAAAGTACCTTTTCTTAAAAAAGTACATTTGCTTAAAAAAAGTAAATTTTCTTAAAAAAATTACCTTTTCTTAATTTTTGTTTTTTAATTAGAAGTAAGTAACTTTTCTTAAAAAAGTTAATTTTCTTACA
The DNA here is from genome assembly GCA_963931995.1 of Phaonia tiefii. Classification (NCBI taxonomy): domain Eukaryota; kingdom Metazoa; phylum Arthropoda; class Insecta; order Diptera; family Muscidae; genus Phaonia; species Phaonia tiefii. The sequence goes on from OZ008368.1 coordinate 297,921,861, forward strand.
ACAAATTACCTTTTCTTAAAAAAATTAATTTTCTTACAACAAATTACTTTTTCTTAAAAACTACCTTTTCTTTAAAGAGTACCTTTTTTGTGAAACAAAATAACTATTCTTGCGGGATGGGGGCTAAATAAAAAAATTTGAAACAACTTATTTTTAACCGGATTATGTTATAACTCAGTATACAACCCAGTACTATTCTGCATACTTTTAGGATTTCTTGGTTTAGTGTTTGAAAGTTGTACGAATTCGTTTTGTTATTTTATTTTATTGCATACCTTTAGACATGTCAATGGAGTGTGGCAAAGATTTGTACAGTCAGGGACGTATATGAGGGTTAATTTCTTCAATGTTGGCTTTGTGATAGTCATGCCCATGTGAAGTGTGCTGGCTTCAATGGAAGGCATTATGACATAATTACGGCTAAGGAAAGCGGGCTTCGCTGAACATGTTGGAAGTGTAGGGAATTCGATGTTGACTTTTATAAGATGTTTAAGGAGGCCACGAAAGAATTTGAAAATTTAAATTCTGATTTTGTCTCTATTAGTTCGCAATTTAAATCGTTGCAGCATATGTTTGATACTTTTAAAGGCCTGAGGACATCTCGTCCTTCCCAAGACGGAACAAACGCTTCTAAGGATAGTAATTTAATTGTACCAGTAACACCTAACTTGGATAATTTGGACAGTCTTTTCTTATCTACGAAACAGTTGTCGACTGTCGTTCCTTCATCCACAGTAGTCAGGGACCGTAATCATTATGAGTTTTATTATAAAAATTATATACTTATGATTATATTATTAGTTTTAAGGATTTTTTTCAATGGTAATGATTAAATTTGAGTAATTTTCAACAAATCAGCCCATAATCATTATATTTTAGGAAAAACAAAATCTTAAATTTTAAGCAAAGGTACAAAGGTACTTTTTAAAGCAAAGGTACTTCATAAAGATAAGTTTTTTTTAAGAGAATTTACTTTGTTTAGAATATGAATACGTATTTTCTTTTTTGAGAAAATTTGCTTTTTAAGAAAATGTTCTTTTTTCCAACTTCTTTCACTTTGGCTTTTCTTTATTCGATATATCCTAAATATTGGTTATAGGCTCCACCTAGAAAACTTCCCATTAAATAAGAAATTTCCCAACATATGTTAGTCTAGACACAAACCAAAGCAAAGGTATCCAATACAGTTGATAATACTGGGCTGTAGCAAAATAGTTGTTTATTTTTTTTTGCATTTAGCCCCCCATCCCGCAATGTGCGATAATGAACTTCCTTCCAATTAGATGCCTTCACTAAATTGTGAATAATTGACTTACTAGAACGTTGACGCATTTTTTTGTTTTAGTCCCAATACAAATTGATCCAACCATGATTGGTACTATCAATTCCTGCCCATCTTTTCCATTTAAAGTTGGTGTAGTTAATTTGACTTATATAGCCCACAATAATACTTAAAAGAGCAAAATTTTGTAGGGCAAGCAATTTTTTCTGTGTACTATCTATCTCTTGCCTCTCCCTAGCCGAAATCCTGACTATGCACTTCCCGATAGGGGACTATGGATTCCATAGTATAAACAACAGTTTGACGTTCCCGTAATCAGTTCTACAAGTATAGATCTTTTAAGACCCCCACGTTGGAAATTCCAAAAAAAACAGTTTCAATATACCCTAATCGACATGACTTAATCGTTGTAAATGTCCAACAGCGAATTTGTGTTATCGATTAATATGACTTCTTCTATGTGTTACAATTCTTTTCCTTGTCAAGTGATTTAAACTCCAAACCCTATGGGTAAGCGTATAAAAGTGCATCATGCTAAATGTAACCAAATTTCTGAATTCAATGAGAATTCTGTGGTATAAATTAATGGAAACGCAAATGAAGATACCGAAAATTTCCGTTAAAGTTTATATTATTCGATCTCTCAGTTCTTATGTTCCTTAATAATTATTCGGTTCAAGATCAACAACAATTCTCGCTAAGTTGAGTTTTGTTTATCCCAATAATGTGTGATAACATACCTGAATACCTGTGGAGAAGTGAGCTAATGATATGCCTATATTCGCAACCATCCACCATAACAATCAATTTCACATATTTCCTATTTAATATTTTCTATTAAAATTTACGTTTTCATAGTAAAAGTACTTTTTAATAGTTGTTGATCTTGAACTTGAGAATTGCGATTTTGACCTTGAAAATGAAGTTGTTTTGATTTGATATATTCACAATTGTTGTTCCTGATTACAACTTTCCCTTAGAGAGTAAATCAAAACTCCGAACAGTTTGCAAGATATAAGCCTGACAAAATGACCACTGTTTTGATAAAAAGACACCGAGGCCCCAAATCTTTGGGGCCCATAAAAAAAAGTACATGACTTTGGTCAAAACTGGGGAACACAGGTCTTTTTTTTGGTCTTTTATCACGTATATGATTGTATTTCCATGACTTAAAAAATTACACACAGTGTTATTAAAAAACATAAGATACCGAAAATTAAAATCTACCAGTTGATTATGAAAAATATTTCTCAAATTCGTAACTTTTTCTTAAATATTTTCATAATATCTATTAAATTTAGAATGAAGAATTGCATAAAATGAATGCAGAAAAATTTAATAAAGTGTGTTTCATAAATATTACGAAATATATTTTTCCGGTGAATATTCAATACTAACTTGTTTTCAGTGTCTGCCCGTGGTGGCCCAGTTCCTTCCTATCGCATTTATAAAATAATAATAAACGTTCACAAGTGTTATGTTAATAATTGATAGCGATGATAATCACATGAATGTTTATTATTCGATTCAAATTGATTCGAGGTGCTTTTCAAGTGTCTGGGTTTAATATTTACATTTTATTTATTGTACAACGAAGGTATTGGCATTTCCCTTTTGAATACAAGAAAAAAAATGCATTCGTTTACTTATCTTGTGACCAATATAAATATTTAGATGTGAGTTAATGTCGCCGTCATGGAAGTATTGGAGGATTTGTTTTCATGAGTTTGATTCTTGGTCATAAAATCGGGGTTTTTTTTTAAAAAGAAAGACAAGACATTTATTGAAATTTTAAATTTCCGTACAATGTAGTACTGGAAGATATATAATTGTTGGTGAAAAAGTTGCATATAATAAAAAGACGCAAGTGAATTCAATAAAATTGTAAATGAGGTTTGTTTTCCATTTGTTCAAATTTCTAATTGAGTATCGGAGAACAAATAAATGAGGTACAATTAGCAATAGTTATTTTCACAGCTTTTAGAAATTATTGTTTAAAATTACGATCATACGGAAAATCCCCTGATATTCAACACTGTTTAACTTAGAGAATATGCTATTGCTTCTCTCTGCATTACTTTGGTATAGTAAGTAATGTGTTGTTTATTTTAATATACGCAATATAATTTTTTCGCCTTCCAGAAATACCACCTCTATGACATTATGAAAGAGCAAGCAAAAGCAGATTTGATACCATTTGCACAAGTTATAATGCAATGAATAAGTGCTATAAAATCTCTGGTAAAATTCACAGAGACTGTGATCAACTTTTCAACCACTTCCAGAGGGCAATTACGATTTTGTGGTTAATACAATTTTGATCCAAATAATTATGTTACCTTCGTATATATTTTTGATAATTTCGATCCATCAGTTTTGTTGATTTTAATATAGAAACTAAAAATAAAGACTTTTATATTTTGAAATACCTTATCTGGCTATTTCACAATTATCATCTATTTGGCAATGACAATGTTTGTCGTCAAGTTTTTACATTATTCATGAATTTTATTTAAACCAATAAATGACTCAATAACCGATAAGAATATTTGTTGACTCTCTTGATTTGTATATCATTTGATCACATTTAAATTTAAATGAAATTTAATCATTATTCCGAAATGCGTAATCATAATCGATTGATTTCTGGGTAATGTTCTATAAATATTGTTCCGAAATAAGACATTTCACAATCGTTTTCAAAGGTGATAAGGAAATTAGTTTCGTATATTTTTAAATATTTTTATAGGTATTGAAAAAACCCGTAATATAATATAAAATTACAAAAGTGATTTAAAAGTAACATAGATTTTAATAAATTTTACATCGAGAGTAATTATCAGGGAAGGGATTTGTTAATAAATAAAGAAAATTGTCTCTTTTTTACGTATACGGGTAATGCCGCAATAACTATTATTCTATTTAATATCTTTCCCTTTTTTTTGTCAAATCGAGGCAGATTTCATCAATCCTAAGTTAAAATTTTACACGCAAAATGTTAAAAAAGTTCATTCAAAAAAAGAAAATACAAGAGGTGTCAGGGTTGGAACGAAGTTCCTTTCGCTATATATTATGTACTAGTTAGTTCCAACACGCCTAAGGCGCTCGTTGAAAAATACGACAATTTAAATTGATCTTTAAGAAAATATACTTTTGTAAAATGATAAACTTTTTCTAATAAATTTTTTTTTATAGAATGTAGTTTAAAAAATAGTATATTTTTATGTCCTTTTTGTAAGAATATATATTATATTTCCCCGAACATGTCCTTTTTTAAAGTGAATTACTTATTTGATTAAAAGATAATGTTTTTTTTAAGAAATGGTACTGTTTTTGAGAAGAAGTACTTTCTGGCAGAAATTTTTTTTTACAAAGAAGTACTTTTTTTTAGGAACAGGTACTTTAAAAGATGTGGTACTCTTTTTAGGAAAAGATTATTTATTTAAGAAAATGTACTTATTTTCAGAAAGGCTACTTATCTCAAGAAAAGAAAAGGTATTATTTTATTTTTAAGAAAAGGAATTTTTGTAAGAAAATGTATTTTTTAAGAGAAGGTTTTTTTGCCGAAAAGATTTTTTTTAAAGAAATGAATTTTCGTTGTAAGAAAATTTACTTTTTACTTAAGATTTACATAAGAATGTATTAATTTACTTAAGAAAAGGTACTTTTTGTAAGAAAATGTAAATTTTAAGCAAACGCACTTCTTTAAGATACGGAATTTTTTAAGAAAACTTTCTTATATACGAAAATTTTCTTTTTTAAATTTTCTTTCACTTTGGCTTTCTAAATGTACTTTTTATTGGGTTCAAAACTAAAATATATACTAACTATTGGTTACAGGCTGCACCTAGAAAACTTCCCATTAAACAAGAAATTTCCCAACATATGTTAGTCTAGACGCAAACCAAATCAAAAGTACCCAATATAGTTGATAATAGTGGGTTGTAGCATAATAGTGTTAACAAAAAGTTCTTTAATTTTTTTTCATTTGGCCCCATCCCGCCACCAGCGATAAGGAAAATCGTTCTAAAAGTCTGTGATTTATCGTCGGAATATCTGCGTCTAATGGACCGTACCAAGATCAATATTTCAAGTGCAAGTTTACAAAACTCCAAACTAGAAATCTTAATGTTTCTAACAAAAAGTAGCGAGCAATCAAATTGTAGGAAATAATGATCAAAGTTGTCAATCCTCATGCAATTAAAAAAAAGAGTGCTTCAGTGTAAAAAAATTTTAAAATTAGAAAAAAAATAGAGCAGACAGTTGTCCGAGGCCTTCGGCCACGGACTGTCCATGCAGGCTGTGTCAGAGACACGGCCATTAAGTTTAACGTAGAATACGCCATCCGATAAGACAGAAAACATATATAACAATAAATGATAAATAACATAAGCAAATGAATTTATTTATTTGATAGTTACTTTTGATAATATACATAAGCTTATGGTAGGAAAAATAGGATAAATATGTTCTTAAATTAAAAGAGTAAGGATAAATGATAAATAACTGACGCAAATCAATTTGATTTATATTTTTTATAATTATATATCCATGTTAAATTCAAATTCACATTTAACATTTTGTTTCACTTAAATACATAAGTAAATATACGAAATTTCAATATTTCATTAATCAAAACAACAGCCGAAGGTTTGTGTCCACACTGAAACAGCAGAATAGTTTGTGTTCACGCTACAAACTCAAACACTCAACCAAACACCACACATATGTTTGAGTGTATGTGTTTAAACAATTTTCATTTGAGAAATTTAAATATTAGGAAGATATCAACCAATATGAAATGTATATCAAACGAAAGATAACATCTTCATTTACCTATAAAAAAATTTTTAAAAAAAGGTATCTCGCCATCAATCATCAATGAAATAAAGATTACAACAATAACAATCTGACATGACTCCCTATACCGTAAGGTAAGACGTATTCTACGCCAAAATATTGTTGTTAACGCTGATATGTTGTTGGTCCATTTCGCAAATTAATGTTGCACACTATTTTTCACGTGAACGATATTGATTTCCGGCTTACACGACCGTAGCAAGATAACATTTCACGTGGAAGTTTACGAAACTCCGTAAAATAATACCTGCGAAATAGGCTCGAAATAATTCAGCACGTATCGTACCAAGTGGTTCAAGCGATATAATAGCAACAAGAATCGAGCAACATGTATGTCTACCAAATTGGTACGGGCACTCAAATTGTAAGAAGAGAAATTATACAATATTTAAAAAAACAATATTTTTCTTTTATAAAGAACTTAAAAATAAAGAAAAATATAGTCGTCATCAGCACTGGAATTCTGTAACTTTTTGTCGATAAAAATCGGTAGCTAAATTTCAAAATTCATAAAATTTTCGATACAAATTTGCCTAATTTTATCAACGAGAATAAGAATTACACTCCGGTTCACTTATTTAAAGACACTAAATATTCCATATTCAGCAGCCTGTATCTTCTGCAATTTGTAACCGATTGCAGAATTTTAAAATGGAAATGGAAGCTAGACATCTTGAGATATAAAAAAATCCTAACTATTGTTTGGTTTCTTAACTAAAGAACTTTTTTTGAGCAATTAATAAAAACAAGTTCAAAAATGTGCTATTTTTTTTTGGTTCAGTTGAATAAAGGCACTTTAACTAATTTTAATGAAACACAGTTTTTCTTGTTTTTTTTAAATTTATTTTACTTTATTGAAGAACTATTAGGAATGGGTACAACCCTCTTTGTTTTTAAATATACGGGTTTTCATTGAGAGATACGCTACAATATATATATACTAAATAACGGTTACAGGCTCCACATAGAAAACTTCCCACTAAACAAGAAATTTCCCAACATATTTGAGTTAATTTCCAATGATCCAAGACGTTACTCTAGACACAAACCAAAGCAAAAGTACACAATATAGTTGATGACAGTGGTTTGTAGCATAATAGTGTTACAACAAAAGTTTTTATGACCGATTTTGTTAGTTTTTCGTTAATGTACGAGAAATTCATACTACAAGCTTACAAGTCAGGACATTTTTTCTAATTGAAAAATGGTTGGTTAGATAACGCTGTGTGTTGTTTGCATGTGTTGACTTTGTTAGATTATACCCTATCCATGCCTATGATGTTAACACATCAATAAAGTAATATTAAACTCACTGAAATAATTGTTTTTGTTTTGTCATAAACAGCGCGACGACAAAAGTATTGAAAAGCATAGAATAGTATAGTATAGTATGTAAAGTAGCATAAACGAGTCTTATTCTCTTTATAGAATATTAAAAAATAAAGGCACCATTTCGACAATGTTATTACATAAAACAATACAACAAAACAAAAAATTTTCAATTTTATTGAAATTATTACAAAAAGAGAGTAATAGCTTTTGAATCCAGTGCTTCTGGGTCATTCAATTCTTTCCATGAGTTCTCTATACTATTCAATACTCTTTAACGACGACCACCTGCTTGTTTGTTCGCTGCCGCTACATCAATATCATCATACTTATTTTCAGGCAGAGACTATTGTTGTACAGCAACCACGTATGTGATGCTAACCCTGTGTGTTGTTTGCATGTGTTCACTTTAATAGATCGCCCTGCCCTTGCTAATAGATGTTAACACATCAAAAATTGAGATTTTAAGAGAGTAATTTATTTTAAACTGCTTCCAAACCATAAATTAAGACGTCTACTGTCAGCAATTGACGAACCTTGATGGGGCACTGAAAGAAACACGACCTGAATTGGTAAATCGCAAATGCGTGGACCCCGCAGATCTTCACACAGAGTCGGCAAAAAATATTGTTGCTTGAATGGGAAGTGATACCATATCCACCTAATAGTCCTGATATGGGGGCTTCGAATTTTAATTTATTACGAAGTGTGCAAAACTTTTTGAATGGAAATTTCTTCAATACAGAAGAGGACCTACAAACTTTGTTGTTGGGGTATAGTTGTGGAACGAACCAGTCATTCTATGAATCTGGTATCCAAAAGTTGCCTGAACGATGGCAGAAGGTCATTGCATATAATGGCACCAACATTGTAGATTAATATTAATTACACTGTGAGACAAAATTAAATTTTTTTCAAAATGATGGGGTTCTGTCAACGGATTCTGGTAGAAGGGTCTAAAAAAAATATACGTGTATCAGCGTTTTGCCAGGTCTGGGGCCAAATCACCGCATTCGTTATCGAGTTCACTTTCGTATAGTAAAACATTTCGATAATCGAAATTTTTTGGATCACGGTATTCGATCGGAATCTATTTTGTCTACTACTATTTTTTACATTGCTGTAAGCATATGGTGTTACGAAAAACAACAGGAAAGAGGAAGGCAAAAGTGGTCAATTGTGAAAAGTTGTAGTTGTTTTGAAGTGAGTGATTTTAAATACCTAAAACATCCAACTTCCATAGATTTAAAAGACGTTTTCGATTGTCGAAGGTGGCGTTCAAGTATGTGCTGGAGAAAAAAAGTTTTGCTGGTCATATGTCGACGTCCGTACCTCCAGTATTAAAGCTTGCCGCTACACTAAACCTTCTTGCCAGTGGCAGCTTTCAACACAATGCCGGGAATGAGTTTCTTGTATGCGACCTGCGACTTTGCGAGGTAGTGGGCAACTCAATATCTGAAAGTTCTACCTCCGACATTCCACCTCTACTGTTTTTGTCTTCAGCTTCACTTTGGGCACTAGTTTGGTTGGTGGCACTGCCAAAACATTTTACTGTGACTAATCCTGACACTGCCGCAGTTAGTCCAGCTGCTTTCATAATTTTCTCCTCCGCAGTAGTCAGGATTTTTTCGTCATATGGGCTACCTCCAGTTGTCTTTAAAGATGCCTTGTTTTTATTTATTGGCTATATAAATATAAATGAACAAAATAAAATATGTTTAACATTACCTTTCGCCAGCTTGACACATCTTTGACTGGAGGGCTCCAGGCATTAAGATTGATGGTCAGTTGCTTCCATAAGTTTTGGCATTTAACCTTTCCCTGAGCACAATTTTGGAATTTATTTTTGGCCAAGTCGGGATGCTCCAGCATGAATTGCGCCAACAATTCCTTCTGTCTGCCATTGATTTTGTTGCTGTTTTTTTTGGAAGCGGCTACCGCTGTGTCTTTTAATTGATGTTAATTTTCACTGAAAACAAGTAAAATTATATTGTGTTAACTTATTTTGCTAAAATAAAAAAATACTTACATTTTTATAAATTTCTTTCCAAAAAAAATATTTTCAACTCAATTTATTCTCAACTTTGAATTTTTTTCGCGTCTTTCAACTGAAATCTTTCTTTGTTCCTCTTTGAATACATTCTTTGCAAAAATGGTAGTTTGTTTGATTTCGATAATAAACTACCAATCGTGTACAACTTCGAGTAAATACGATTCGATAACGAGTACCGTGATCCACGTTAACTACATTTCGAAGGCAAAGTACTCGATATCGAATGCGGTGATTTGGCCCCTGATCAGAATTTGTTTTTAGAGCGGGTCAAAGTTTCCGCCCCTCGGAACTTTCGTGCAACATATCGGCATGCAAAATTGTGTGTTCCTTACTTCTGAGGTACAAAATATGTTCAGAAGTTTTATAGAAAAGATTCAGATAAACATTTTTGTGGAACAAATTAATCCTCTAACTGTCACGTATAACCATAATTTTTTCTTTTTTTTTGAAAATTCGCAAAAAACTACTCCAAAATGACAGGGGGCGTGGTCAAAATGTTATATAAAAATGATCGCCATAAAATTTCACTATATGTGTCCGAACACTCCAAAACACAAATCTTAGCCCAAGTGCTAGATAAAAGATGAAATATGACAAAATTCATTATATTATGTGGACTATTTTTAAAGGAAACAGCAAAATGACAAAATTCATTATTAACCCTTAGAAGGCAGTTAGTTTTTGCTTATTATCTACCACTTGGGCTAAGATTTGTGTTTTAGAGTGTTCGGACACATATAGTGAAATTTTATGGTGATCATTTTTGTAGAGTATTTTGACCACGCCCCCCGTCATTTTGGAGCAGTTTAATGCGAGTTTTCAAAAAAAAATACAAATTTTGGTTATACGTGACAGTTAGAGGGTTAATTTGTTCTACAAAAATGGTTAACTGAATCTTTTCTATAAAACTTCTGAAAATAGTTTGTACCTCAGAAGTAAGGAACACACAATTTTGCATGCCGATATGTTGCAGGAAAATTCAGAGGGGCGGAAACTTTGACCCACGCCCCCCGTCATTTTGGAGCAGTTTTTGCGAGTTTTCAAAAAAAGGTAAAATTATGGTTATACGTGACAGTTAGCGGGTTAATTTGTTCCATAAAATTGTTTAACTGAATATTTTCTATAAAACTTCTAAAAATAGTTTATACCTCAGAAGTAAGGAACACACAATTTTGCATGCCGATATGTTGCAGGAAACTTCAGAGGGGCGGAAACTTTGACCCGCCCTAAAAAAAAATTCTGATCAGATCTGGCAAAACGCCGATACACGTATATTTCTTTTTAGACCTTTCTACCAGAATCCGTTGACAGAACCCCATAATTTTGTTTGGTGTCGCACAGTGTTATTTGAATAAAATAATTGAAAATTACTGTGACAAAACAACCAAAATTTATTTCTTGCCAACCCAATAAAATCCCCGCAAGGGAAAATGTGTAAATGGTCTAAGTGATTGTTGCTCATAAATTAAAAAATAAAAAAGATCTGGTTTGCTAAAACTCTATAATCTATTGATTTAGTAAAAAATATATTTTTTATTTTCCCCATTTTGAACATTTATAGAAAATCCTAACGTTGTTTTCACCATTCAACACTTACAATTATGAGTTATTTTTATTTTTCAGTTATCTATCTATCTATGATCACGCAATTGTGAATTTAACGTTAAGAGAGAAAAAAGTTCAAAAATTATAGTTATTAAATTTTTTGTGCGGCAGTATATTTTTGTGCCCAGTTTCTTTCTCACTTCTCGTGCCATTTGTGCCAAGTCATCAGAAATTAATGTCCATTGACCGTTTAAGCTCTCCGGCGATCGTTCACAATGAAAATATAAACAAAAAATGGTAGACAAAACTCAGAACAGAAGTCATCATTGGTTGCCATTCATTCATTCTGTTAAGGTTCTAAAGTGATAATTGGTAATCGTATTTAAATCATTTAGATATAAATCAGAAGAGTATTTGTAAAAAAAAAAATAAATTAACTATAAACTCGAGAAGAATGACCCTTTCTCGAATAGTTAGAATGAGTTAACAAAATGGAAAAATATAATTAATTAAAGTTATTACAAATCAGCTACGGCGTACGACTGGAGGGGAACAAACTCGACAGAATTTGTTCCTAACAATTTGTATATTTTGACAGTTGATGATTTAACAAAACAAATATATTTGAGATAATGAGAAACTTTTGTTTTAGATTTGAACTTTGAATACCAGTTTAATTGTTTGATTGGAATTTTTTATCATTTGCGATATGAAAATGATAATAAAAATTTAAACGTCTGGTCAAGAAGTTGAAAATTAGTTTTATAACTTCACCTCCCCAGAGAAATATGTGTTGGCATTTATGTTTATTTTGTGCTACATAGAAATATTGGACTTACATTTAAGTTTTAATATACAACTACCGATCGACTTACATAGCTATCTCTGAAATTAGTTAACGTTGTAAATCATACGTCTTACCAGGTGTTCTTTCAATATCTTTTATTTCTCTTTGCCATTCTTTTTAAATAGTTTATTTACTGTCTTCGTCATGTCTTTGACAAGTTCACGTAATAAAAGCGGGCACTTTGTTACCCTATACCGGAAATTTTTCCATTATCATCTAGGGGGGGAACAAATATATGCCATTATCAATATATCTATTACTTGTCCTTATCGATTTATAATTTTCCTCAATATAAGGGAATTTGCAAATGCGTTTTTTTAATTGCGGATTTATGACTTCTTAGAATTCAAATATGAATAGTCGTCTTTCTTGAAAGTAGAAATAATTTATTTTAATGCGACAAAGAAATGAGTCATCGCCACTTGAAGATACATATTAACAAAATACAATTACAATCCTACAATAAAATGTAAGTAGAGTGATTTCCCTACAAACATTTATTTTGTAGCAGCGTTCATATTTGGTAAGTTATGTATTACCTCGGGTTCCCCTGGGTAATGCTATGAACAGAATTGGTGCGTACTGCGTATTTTACGCAGCGTAAATTTACGCAGGTCAAGAAAACGCAGTGGAAATACGTCGTATGAAACACAATAACGCCGTAACGTACGACGTAAAACTAAACACAGCTGATAAAGTTGTTTACTATTTGTGAATGCGAACATTGCAAAAAATTAATAATGGAAAAAATTAATCAAAAGCATACAAATGTTATGAAAATGATTAAATTAATAAACATAATGTTTATTTTAAATAAATGTTTTGAATTTATGCGTAAGCGTTTACGGAGAAGATGGTGGGTACGGCCAGTAATAACTTGCGCTATATTCTCACTGAAATAATTTATAATTACAAGTTTTCTTTTTGTCAACAACTGATAAGGTGACCATATGTAAAAAAAAGTACTTCACAAATGAAACATAAACAAAAACTCAACTAAAAAGCTTTTTTGTACTTAATTTTATTTATATATTATTATTTTAAATGTTAATAAGTAAAAATAAACAATTTCTTAAGTAAAAAGTAACTTTAATTACTGAAATACTTAAAATATTAAAACAATATGGTCACTCGGTACTATTTCGTACGCCGTACGCAGGCGTATGAAATAGAAATATATCTATTTTCAGCTGCTGCGTACTTGCGTATTTTACGACGCCGTCGTGATTCTGCTCATTTCCATATACACAAATGTGTTCTATTTTTGGCGACGTATTTACGCTGCGTAAAATACGCAGTACGCACCAATTCTGTTCACACCATAACACAGTGCAACACGAAAAAATATAACCATATACGGACACCACAACGGGATAAAAGGCAAAAACAAAAAGACCTGTGTCTCCCAGTTTTGCCCAAAAGTCTGGATTTTTTTTATGGGCCCCCAACGCTTTGGGGCCTCGTTGTCACTTTTGCAAAAAAGTGATAATTTTATCAGACTCATATCTTGAAAAGTTGGAGCACTTGTCATAGAGAATAAAAATTGTCAACATATAAAATCAAAACAACTTCATCTTCAAGGTCAAAATTACAAAAAACTTTACAAAATTCGTATTTTTACCTTTTTCCCCCTGTTCAGGTCCATATTCAAGGAAACAATCGGCAACAAGAGTGTACCTAAGATTTCAATAAAAAACCTTCTAGAACATATGAACTTCCAAGGAATGCTTCTTAACACCGTTAAGTAGCGTTTAGGTAACCGCAAAAGTGACAAATTTCCCGAACATTTTTTAATTTCACTGTGTGTAATTTTTTAAGTCATGGAAATGTAACCATATACGGACACCACTACGTGATAAAAGACCAAAAAAAAAGACCCGTGTCTCCCAGTTTTTCCAAAAGTCATGGACTTTTTTCATGGGCCCCCAAAGGTTTGGGGCCTCGGCGTAATTTTTGCAAAAAAGTGATCATTTTGTCAGGCTTATATCTTGACAAGTTGTAGCCCTTGTCATAGAGAATAAAAATTTTCAACATATAAAATCAAAAAAACTTTAAAAAATTCGTTTTTTACCTTTTTTCTCCTGTTCAGGTCCATAGGTAGCAAACCGTTCAAAATTCAAGGAAACAATCAACTACAAGAGTGTACCTAAGATCTCAATAAACAACCCCCTAGAACATATGAACTTCCTAGGAATGATTCTTTACACCGTTTACTTCAACATTGAGATACTGTGCTATCTCACCGACCGCAGCAGCACACACAAAGCAGTAAGCTAAGCACACGCAATAAAGGACGCAGCATACAATATAAGAATCATTCCTAGGAAGTTCATATTTTCTAGAAAGTTGTTTATAAAGATCTTAGGTATAGTTTTATAGTTGATTGATTCCTTGAATTTTGAACGGTTTGCTACCTATGGACGTGAACAGGGGAAAAAAGTAAAAAAATCCAATGTTTTTAAGATTTTTTTTTGCGATTTTGACCTTGAAGATGACATTTTTTGGATTTTATATGTTAACATTTTTTATTCTCGAGCACAAGGCCTACAACTTCTCCTCAGATATTAATTCAAAATTCCGAACGAATTGCAAGATATAAGCCTGACAAAATGATAACTTTTTTTTGCAAAAATGACACCGAGGCCCCAAATTTTTGGGGGCCCATGAAAATAAAGTCCATGACTTTGGGCGAAACTGGGATACACGGGTCTTTTTTTTTTGGTCTTTTATCACGTAGTGGTGTCCGTATATGTTTACATTTCCATGACTTAAAAAATTACACACAGTGTAATCCATTATACGTCGTCGTGGGAAATGAGTAACGATCGTTTACCCATTACCCACGGGGAATCGGAAAAATAACGGGTAGTTACTTACAGGTAGGGGTAGTTACGCGTTTCTAATATCCATTACACAGAAGGGGAATGGGAACCTCAAGGGTAGTTACCCTGCCCGAGGGGGGGGGGGAGAGGGACAATTACACATCATGATTGTCCATTATGAACGTGCACAAAATTAAAAAAAAAAAAAAAACTATATCTCGCAAACGGTGAGTTCAACCGAAAAAATAACCAATTTTTGGCGGTTCCTAAGGCTTTTAGAAAAATTTGTCCAACTAACATGGCGTTTTTTTTTTCATGAATCGATAAAATTTAAAATCGGTCAAATAGAAATATGTCCATAACTCGGAAATGGTGCGCAGAATTAATCCTATTTAAAGGCGTATGAGCTAGCGATTTCCTCAAATTGTTTCTTTTGGAAAAAATCTACTTATTTCTTTAGCGCTTTTGAATTTTACGCTTTTCTTCACAAAAATGTGAAGTGGACCCTTAAAAAATGAGCGGTTTTTGCGATTGGACGCATCATTTCCGAGATGTAGACATACATGGTACCCTTATTGGCGTTTTTACCGAAGTTTCAATCGTTCTGCCGAGAATTTCGAGCGAGAAGTTTTCACACTACTGACGCATATTCTCGTTTTGAGCATCCAGAGTCTGTGGCGCAAATATCGTTATCGGCTGTTATACTTTGTTGGCGTTCCTGTGCTGAATTTAGTTTAAATCGGTGTTGCACTAGACCACCTCACTCAGTCCTAGTTCGCTGAAAAATATGAATTTTTGTTGTTGTTTGGATGCAAATGTAACGTGTTTGTAGCTTGTTGCAAATATAGTATACTTGCGTTGAAACACACTGTGTTTGCTATTCAATATAACATATTTGGGACACAATGATTAATAAGTTATAATATGTGTATTTGTGACCCAAGTTTGGCTTTGTTTGTTGAAAACTATTGTAAAGAAAAACATGACAGACAATAAAGATACAAAAAGCAGCAGATCTTCAATTCACGAAAACAGTGCTTGCAAGCATGCACATGGTTCCTGAAATATGTTGCTCGGATCGATATTTTTCAGCGTGTATATACTTGTGTATATTTTTGTGCGGTAATTTAATTTCAACGATGAACTGGTGATGACAAGTACAGCAAACTTTGAGCCTGTCACAGTTGTTGTTATTCAAAGTTGGAAGCTCATAACTTTCTGTAAGTTACTGATGTCATTTCCCACTTTGGCCCCTCTATGCAATTTAATGGACACACATTTAATTGTTTCGCTCAGGCCTAAGATGTGAACATTGTATAACCTGCTCGAGTCTCGATTGTTCGATGGGAATTTTTACATTTCACATAAACACAAAGATTAATAAGTTATAATATTTGTATTTGTGACCCAAATGTACCTTCGTTTGTTGAAAACAAATACGTGACAGACAGTAAAGGAACAAAAATTATATGAGGTGTCAGGGGACACCCGGTTAGAATGAAGTTCCTTTCGCTATATATTATGTATTAGTTAGTATCACCACGCCTAAGGCGCCCGTTGAAAATACAATAATCTAAATGGATCTTTAAAAAAATATACTTTTTGCAAAATAATAAAATATTTTTAACAACAATTTCTGTTTATAGAAGTTTTTTTTTTTAAAGTATATTTTTATATCCGTTTTGTAAGAATATGTATTATGTTTTCCCGAAAAGGTGCTTTTTTAAAGAGAGGTACTTCTTTTATTAAAAGCTAAGGTTTTTTAAGAAAAGACACCATTTTTAAGAAAAGTACTTTCTGGAAGAAAAAGCCATAAGAGTATGAATTTTTATTTACAAAGAAGTACTCTTTTTAAGAACAGGTAATTTTTAAAGAAGTGGTACTCGTTTTAAGAAAAGGTTATTTTGTACTTATTTTCAGTAATGCTGCTTATCTCAAGAAAATGTATTATTTTATTTTTAAGAAAGGTATTTTTAAGAGAAGTAATTTTTGTAAGAAAATTTCCTTTTTTAATAGAAGGTATTGTTTGGAAGAAAAGTTTTTTTTCACGAATGGGAATTATTTTTAAATTGGTCCTTTTTTAAAGAATATGTGAATTTTTAAGAGTAGGTACTTATCTCAAGACAAGAAAATGTATTATTATATATTTAAAAAACGGTACTTTTTAGCAAAATAATTTTTCTTCTCTCAAGAGAAGTAATTTTGTTTCACAAAAAAGTTCTTTTGAAAGAAAGGTAGTTTTTTAAGTAAAAGCAATTTGTTGTAAGAAAATGTGATTTTTTTAAGCAAAGATACTTCCTTAAGATAAGGTATTTTTTATTTAGAAAAGGTACTTTGTTTAAAAGAATGAATTGGTATTTTGCTTGAAAGAATTTACTTTTTTTAAGAAAAGGCGCTTATTAAGAAAATTTTCTTTTTTTAACTTCTTTCATTTTATTTTGGCTTTTCTAAATTTACTTTTTATTGGGTTCAAAACTATATATTGGTTACAGTCGCCACCTAGAAAACTTCCCATTAAACAAGAAATTTCCCAACATATGTTAGCCTAGACACAAACCAAAGCAAATGTACCCAATATAGTTGATAATGCAGGGTTGTAGCATAATAGTGTTAAAAAAAAGTTGTTTAATTTTTTTTCATTTAGCCCCCATCCCGCAACGTGCGATATGGAATTTCGTTCCAAAAGCAGGAAATCTTCAATTCACGAAAATAGCGTTTGCAAGCATGTACATTAGGGTTATGACTATTTGCAATTTTTGCAAATATAAAATTCTTCATCGTATAGCCGTATAGACCATGAAAAATATTAAGAAATGATGTATTACTTTTTCGCGATCGTTACAAAAGTTCACCCACCGATCGCGATGAAGTTTTGAATTGTAGCGTTGCTTTGAAGCAAAAAAAGTGTAATTTAGTTGTTTTTCTTACGGATTTCATTTTTACTTGTATTTACCAATATGTTTTTTCTATGTTGTTTGAAAACAAACAATAAAAAATATTAAAAAAAAAATTCAAAAAAAAAAAAATCTTGGGGGAGTTTTAGAAATTGCAATCGGTGGGTGAACTTTTTTCACCAAAATGACATAAAAAAATGATTTTTATTATCAGTACAACATTGCCCATAACGTGGTGCGATGAAGAAATGTTGTTAAAATTTTGTCATAACCCTAATGTACATGGGCCGTTAGTTTTCAGCGTGTTACATCATCTAAAAAAAAATGGTTCCCATTACATCCCATGAAGGGATTGGGGAGAGCTTCTCACAACCAGTAAGCTTTGTAGTTTTTGCATTCACTGATTGGGACCTACAGTTTTACAACGGTTCCGAACGGTACGTCTTTTCGGAACGTCTGTTTCATGGCTAAGTACCCGATAGTATCGCCATCCCTAAGCGAGGTGACCGTCTTCGAAAAAATTCAAGCTAGTCAGAGCCGGGATCGAAACCACGATATAATGAACAATAGTGGCGCGCACTACCCATTGCACCACCGATGGCCACAAAGTCTATCCAGTCATACAAGTCGAGTTGTAGAAATAGAGTTGGATGTTCGGTGTGACTCACGTGACTAGCATAAATGTGAGTAATGAGAAGGTCTTCGTACGCGAAGTAATGAGAAGGTCTTCGTACGCGAACCTTTGCGTAAGTTAGTTTGCGTAAGTACTATTTCTAAACAAGCACTAAATAACTTTCTATTAGTTTGTCAAATTTTATTGTTTTGGAAGGCTATCGGTATTTTTCATTCCTACAAAATCCGATTACATATTTGTGGTCACAAGGCATAACAGCATAACTCGAGGTATGCCAGAATGTGGTTTTAATAGAATCGTTCTGCTATGTGGAAATGAGAACTTCTTCCAATATTATGAATCCTAAAAGTAAAATTTAGACGTACTGGATATAAAGTTAATGCAATATTGATCTATACTAGTAATAATATAGTAAAAATATACTAGTAACTAGTAATTAGTAACTTACTTAATTTTATGAAAATGGAATTCAATTCAATTCAGTATCATTTTTTTTCATTAAAAAGTTTTACGTGATTTCGATGAGACACTTGAGTCACAAGTGAATTGTGTGTGCAGAGAAAATTCCATTATGCATAAAAGATATTAGGAGTGTTTTCGTGACAAGCTAGCGATTCTCGCTTGCTTCGTAGTAACCAAAATGCCAAACGTTTCTCATTACTACATCCCATGAAGGGATCGGGGAGAGCTTCTCACAACCAGTGAGCTGTGCGGTCTCTAACGGTATTTTGAGAAGCTTTTTCTTGGCTAAATACTCGGTTGTGTTGCCGTCACTATGAGAGGTGACCGCCGCCGAAAGAAATTTTTAAGGTGGTCACAGCAGGGATCGAAACCAGGATCTCATGTCCAAGAGGCGCGCACACTACCCATTGCACCACCGACGGCGAAAACCAAAACGTCAAACTAACTATAATTTATTATAAAACATATAATCGTCCTGCTCTAGCGCATGGTTTCTAGTTATTCTTGAAAATGTGTATATTCTTCTCCTTATCTTTGATCTCACAATAACGATATCCAACACTGTTTTCTGGTTTTTTTATACTGCCAACTTTCTGCCTGTTTCAATCGGAAAGGCATATTATCGTCTTGCTCTAACGCGTGGTGTGTAGTTATTTTTGTAAATACGTATACTCTTCCCCTTATCTTTGACCTTCACAATAACGATATCCAACACTGATTTTCTGATTTTTTTCTGACTGGTAACTTTATGCCTGTTTAGGACTGAAAAGTAAGCGGTAACTTCAAGTGTCGCTTAAGATCGCTTAGCTCTCGATACAAAATAAGTGATAATCTAAGCAAGCGGTGGAACCAAAACACGCCTATTCTTACATGTGGAGCATGCGTTGGTCGAGACTCACTCATTCGCCCATCTCTACCTAATACAGAATACCTAATATATTAGTCAGATTGACGGTCATACAATCCAGTATTAGTAATCGGTTTTGAGTTGTTGTAAAGAATCATGTTTGGTTAGTTTACAATGTAAGTTAACCAATTTTCGGTGGACAAAAATGGAATTAACGGGGTTTGAACCGGCGAAAATCTCGGTTACCCGGTTTTCGAATAATATCTTGGCAACCCTACATGCGGTGACATCTCTTAATACATTCCACACTTTTTGTTTCTTGCAACAGGTACAAACAAGTACGACTAATAGTAGCTGCTATAAAATTGAATATTGATAACATTTGTGTGTGAATGTAAACTTTAACAAAAAAAAAAACGAAAATAAAAAATATCTTCATAATTTTATGTAAATATTGATAAATTTGTATAAATAATGACAAAGAAGACATTTAAAGCGCAATACAAACAAATGTATAATCAGAAGAAGAAAAAGTTGCCTTTTCCCTCCTTACCCCAACACTTGCTCTTTATAATCAACACATCGAATCGAAATGAGGACAAATATCGGTTACTTGTTGCT
Source organism: Phaonia tiefii (assembly GCA_963931995.1). Taxonomy (NCBI): domain Eukaryota; kingdom Metazoa; phylum Arthropoda; class Insecta; order Diptera; family Muscidae; genus Phaonia; species Phaonia tiefii. Next base: position 297,942,057 of record OZ008368.1, read on the forward strand.
AGATTTCTTTATTTAATTGATATACAATGTTTATTTACAATAATTTCCATTTAAATTCAACGTGATCAGGTTAAATACAAATATGTACATTTACAAACGAGTATTTTACAGCGACATTTGCCATCGAGATAGGAGGTGGTGTATTCAAAGTAACTACTTTTTATTGTGGGGTGAATTCATTTGGGAAAGATAAGATTGGTTGATTAAGATACGATTCTGAGGTGTAAATATCGTTTGATGTGTCAATTCTTTCTTGAGCTGTTTTTACTAATAAAGGGAACAATTTTTGTAAACTGAATACTCGTGTATCCGCTTACTAGTTCAGCCTTTCCTATCCCCATACTTGCAATTGCACCTAGACCCCATCTACCTCAGTGTAAATCTCAAAACATTAAACAACATTTGGAAGTGACAAAAAATTACAAATAATTTAATCAAATGCGATGGTGTTTGAAAATCAGTGATTTACCCTACAAACAACAATTACAAAAATAGACAAGTACACTCAAAAATCAAAACAAATTAAAAACAGCTACCGGAATTTGTTGTACTTATTAAGAATTTAGAACAGATTTTCAATTAACAAAATACAATTGAACTGCTAACGAAAAAACAGTAAGATATGAACCAATTTGTAATTCCTCGTATTCTTAGGCAAATTTTGTTAAACCTCTTCTAGGCCACTGAAGGCAGGTGGGTAGAGTCAGTCTATGGAACTCCCCTATCAATCCAGTGCAGATAAATACGTACACATATAAATGAAATTGTGTTGACATGGTCTTCGATTTTTAATAAAAACCGATAACACTGATTGATACAATTCTGGAATTGTTTAATGTATTTCTAAACATTTCTCATTGAACGTATTCAAAACCAAAATAGTTAATTAATCTTAAGGTGTGTTGTCAAAGATTAAAGATATATAAAATACATATACTATGTTCCGATAAGTAACTAGAAAACCAAGCAACTAATCTAACTAATTAGAGTCATAACTCTATATTGAATATGGGAATACTTCGTTGACTTCCAATGTATTGTAGTCAATTTGACCTACTAGATTTGAAAGATCCAAGGACGGAAATCAGATTTGTATGAGTACTTTACAACGCTAAAAAGCATTGGGGTGGATTTTAATCAGCAACTCCACAACATGTGCCAGATTTGAGTGAAGTCCATTCAACTTAATTAAAGTTTTAAAAGATTTAGACTTTAGGTTAGAAGACTATTACATTTTGTAATATCGTATGAACAAAAATTTCGTTCTATTTAAAACAGAGGTCAACATGTCATAATGGAATATCAATATTGGGAATTGGGAATTGCAGTCATAAAAACTGTATGCTCATGAGAGTGTAGTGTACAAATTGTGTTAGTAGGTTAGTATTCGCAAGGGCTGCGTATCGAACTCCATCGAACTTTTTTGCCAAGATACTTTTGCAAGCGGTGCGAATTTAGGAGCTAATTACCCAAATCAAACTTTTTTTGTGAAGGTACTTTTGACGCCATTTATACACTATACCCCATTTATGCCCATAAAATATAAGCTTCAGCAAAAGTGAGCTACAGTATAAATTCATCGAAATACATGTGCGACACTTAAACGAAACTTCACAAAGTGTATAAAAAACTCTGATCATCGGAGAGATCAAGCAGCAAGTGTGGCACTCAAAGTGATGAAGTGTGTTGGCATGTAAAACTTCTGTATTCACCGTTCACAATCGTTGTAGCTCCGTTTTGAAAGTGTCACAGTATTTACTTTTTACCCCAGGATTGTGGAGTTTTCCTAAAGTATTGAAAACTCAAAATCAAACTACGGATTTAACGAAATCTGTACTCCTACTCCGATTTAAACTCAATATCCTACTCCTACTCCTACTCCTACTCCTACTCCTACTCCTACTCCTACTCCTACTCCTACTCCTACTCCTACTCCTACTCCTACTCCTACTCCTACTCCTACTCCTACTCCTACTCCTACTCCTACTCCTACTCCTACTCCTACTCCTACTCCTACTCCTACTCCTACTCCTACTCCTACTCCTACTCCTACTCCTACTCCTACTCCTACTCCTACTCCTACTCCTACTCCTACTCCTACTCCTACTCCTACTCCTACTCCTACTCCTACTCCTACTCCTACTCCTACTCCTACTCCTACTCCTACTCCTACTCCTACTCCTACTCCTACTCCTACTCCTACTCCTACTCCTACTCCTACTCCTACTCCTACTCCTACTCCTACTCCTACTCCTACTCCTACCCCTACTCCTACTCCTACTCCTACTCCTACTCCTACTCCCACTGCTACTCCTACTCCTACTCCTACTCCTACTTCTACTCCTACTCCTGCTCCTGCTCCTACTCCTACTCCTACTCCTACTCCTACTCCTACTCCTACTCCTACTTCTACTCCTACTCCTACTTCTACTCCTACTCCTACTCCTACTCCTACTCCTACTCCTACTCCTACTCCTACTCCTACTCCTACTCCTGCTCCTACTCCTACTCCTACTCCTACTCCTACTCCTACTCCTACTCCTACTCCTACTCCTACTCCTACTCCTACTCCTACTCCTACTCCTACTCCTACTCCTACTCCTACTCCTACTCCTACTCCTACTCCTACTCCTACTCCTACTCCTACTCCTACTCCTACTCCTACTCCTACTCCTACTCCTACTCCTACTCCTACTCCTACTCCTACTCCTACTCCTACTCCTACTCCTACTCCTACTCCTACTCCTACTCCTACTCCTACTCCTACTCCTACTCCTACTCCTACTTCTACTTCTACTTCTACTCCTACTCCTACTCCAACTTCTACTCCTACTCCTACTTCTACTCCTACTACCACTCCTACTCCAACTACAACTACTTATACAACTCCAACTCCAACTTGAACTCCATCTCCAATTTCAATTCCAATTCCAACTGCAACCTCAACAACAAATACAACTTCACAAATAAACTACATTTATTTAAATCGTTTACTGGTACCAATTATGAAAAATCATGTAAATATGAAAAATATTGATTCTTCTAAATGAATAAATTTTCAAAAATCAATGCTTTAATTTTCTTCTAAGAAATATTAAATGAAGCTTGGTCATTTTCCCAACAAAATCATTAATGGTCAAAGATGGGGCTAAGCTGACCCAAGGGTTTTAACTGAACTACCCTCACAATACTAAGTATTCAAAATGTGACGGAAGTAACTGTAAATTCGGCTGTGGCCACCGCACTGCGGTTACCACAACCGAATTGAGGTTGCTACAACGAATTTAGTACCCATAACTGAAAGTTTGTTAAGCCAACTTCGTGCCATAATGGATGAGGTTGTGACAACTGAATTTCCAATTATATTCGTATTATTAACTAAATTTTCTATAATTTCAGTTGCAACAGCCAAATTTGGTACCAATTCGGTTGCAAGAACTAAATGTGGTATCAATTCGGTTGCAGCCATCGAGTTTGGCAAAAATTCGGTCGCAACAACCGAATATACCTTCAGGCCGGTTACAACCACCTAATTTGCCGTTAGTTCGTTTGAAGCACCGTATTTTCGAAACTATGGTCATTGGAGCCGAATATATCATGAATTCTGTTGGTACAACCCAATTAATTTTCAAGTCAGTAATCACAGTATAACTCTATATATTTCGACCATGATGTTTAAAATTCTGAAAGGGCGAACGCGGTCTAAAAATTAGCCGACCTAAGAAAGAAGAAACTAAAAAGTTGTGAACAATTTTCGTTACTTGTCAACACTTTTTCCAGCTATATTCAATAGCTTCGATTCCCTGTTTATAGTAAGAACTGTCAAACTCCTTAAAATAGCCATCAACCGCAGACTCCACCTCTTTAGTGTTGAGAAATCTTTTACCACGCAGCCATTTGTTCAAGCTTGAAAATAGAAAATTGTTCGAGGGAGCTAAATCTTGCGAATAAGGTGCATGAAGAAGCAATTCGGACTTTACAATAGTGGAACTTTACACACGCAAAGAAAAAACTCTTTCCTCCCAAACGAAATCTCAGATAACTGAAGTTCGTTTGGGGGCTGTAGTTGGGAGTACCGAATTTCTGTTAAGCCATTCATGTTATTTCGTTTGGGAGGACCGAAAAATGTTTGCAGCAAACGAGTTCTGAAAAACATAAGCTGCAAAAAACGATTGCGGGAAACGACAAACGGTTCCGCCAACTGTTCCCTCGGCTACAGCAACCGAGTTGTAGTTGATCCTAACTTAAAAAACGTTTGTGGGAACTGAAAAACTTTTGCAGTAAACGAGTTATGAACAATTAATGTTGAAAAACGTTTGTGAGAAACGAAAAACGGTTCCACCAACTGTTTTTTCGGTTATAGCAATCGAGTTATAGTTAAAACTTTATTTATCGCTTCCATAAGCTCTTTTTTGTTTAAATTTCCACCTTTTATGATTTTGGTTTTACCCATAAAGTTTGTTTAAAACAAAGTTGGAATTTTTCTCTATTTCTCTATTTTCACAATAACAACTAAAAGCGCAGCAAACTACAAACGCCTCAATTGCCCATCCAAGATATATCGACAAGGTAGAAGCATTCGAGAGTGGGATCACTTTATTGTGTATCCGTGAGTGTGTGTGTGCCAAAAGAGTGGATAAAACTGTGTATACAGTCGAGAGAATGAGCGAAATTTGCATTCTTCGTAATCTGTGTTCCCATTAGAAAAATGGCTAATTTCAGTTATCGTAAACGGTTTTTAACTTGCGGCAAATATAATTTTACATGAACGGTTGCGATTAATAAATTAATACAAATCAATCAAAGTACAGTTGTGGCAACCGAGCAATAAACGTTTTTTTCTTTGCGTGCAACTTTCGCCAATTTTGGCCATCGCAATAGTGGATGGGTGAACTGCAGCATTGCCGTGATGAAACAAAACTTTCCTTTTCGCCAAAAGTGGCCGGTTTTCACACAGTTTCACCACTTAAACACTGCAGTAATTTAGCATAATATTCGCCGTTGATAGTTTTCCTAAAAGACAGACGTCATGGCCTTGCCTGCTGAAGGAACCGCCTTCACCTTCTTTGGACACGATTCTCACATTCCAGTCCACTAGTTTGGCTGTTCCTTTTGTCTCAGCTGTGAAGAGATAGATCCGTGTCTCCTTCATGATTATAAATCGACGCAAAAATTCGGCTTGTCTGCGATGAAACATCGCAAAAACTCTACTGAAACATATTCACGACGCTTCTCAGCTTACTAATCTTCAATAATACGATGTACAACACATTTTGAAATGCCTATCATTTCGGCTAGGACACGCACTTTCAGCCGACGACCATCCAATACCATTTTGTGGATTACATCAATACCATCATACTTATCTTCAGGCAGAGACTATTGTTGTACAACAACGACGTATATGATGCTAACGCTGTGTGTTGTTTGCATGTGTTCACTTTGATAGATTGCCCTACCCCTGCCTATTGATATTAATATATTAAACAAATGTAGGATAGCTTTAGTTTTTTTGACCTTGCGGACATTGTACTGGACCATTCAACAGAATGAAGGGAATGGTCCAGAGGAAACTTTCTACATAAATTTTCTGTTCAATGCAAATTTATGTGAAAACGGACTATTGTGAAAAGCTTATATTTTTTACAGAAAAACAAAAGTAATTAGCTCAGGTGCAAAACAAACCTTAAATTATAATAATTTATTCCAAACTATTATTCTTTGAATTTATTCAAATATTTGTAATAAGCATTCCAATTTTTCTTTTAAGTTTCAGAATTTTAATGATATCACCCTTCCGACACCATCATTCACAAAGCAAATGCCTTCTTTGTCTGTTATATAGAACGATTATGTCAATATTGCTATTGAAATCACCAACAACAATTGTAAATGATTTCAAATTGAAGACCGGTATGTTACTGGAATATAATAATTGCTTAATTAGAGATAGAGTAAACATCAATCAACAAGGTGCAACTGAACACGAAACAAGAAAACAGCAAGAAATTTATAAACCAATAAAAATGACAACACCTTCCACGACCACAAAGTATAAATCGACAACGGACTCGGGCAAAACATCTGTGGAAGCTGCCACAATTTACGCACAACAACAGCAGCAACTACTTCAGCAACAGCAGCAGCAATTACATCAACATCAACAACAACAACAGCAACAACACTTGCTAATGCAACAACAGTTAATGCAACAAAATATGTTGGCATCAGTGGCAACATCTCCGCTGCAACATTTAAATAACATATTTGGCTTAAACTTAAATAGTGTTCCCTCTGCAGTAGCCACCACTACAATGCCTTTGGCTGCCTCTTCCATGTTCCATGTCAACAGTAATTTGCAACATTTACTGGCGGGTATAACGCCGCAGCAACAGCAACAGTTTCAGCAACTCTATCAAGAATTCTATGGCAACATGTTGCCTCAACATTATCACGAACAACAAATGTTAAGGGACTTGATACAAGCAACATCAACGGCACAGACGGATATACTTCCGGTTACAATGATTAAAAATGAGCCAACAGCAACGGCAATAACAACGACATTAACGTCATCAGCAGCGTCCATGGCAAACTCCAACACATCGCCGTTGGAGGCGTTTGTTGCAGGTTGCGCTGCTGCTGCCGGTGGTACTGGTGATGTTATTGGTCTCAATCATAACGATTGTAATATGGCTTCATTAGAGCGACAACATAATGAGTCGACGCACGCCAACCACCAGCAGCAACAACAACAACAACACCACCGGCAACACTTGCTGCCGAAACAACAACAACAACAGCAGAAGCAGCTAAAACAACATCACAGTAATAACAAATTGCCCAAAGCACAGACCACCGACATCACCACCATCTCACACCAGACAACAAGAGCACCGACAACTTTAGCCCAATCTCCATCTCCGTCTACGTCTCCGGCAACCAACATCATCGATTCGGGTTCAGCATTTTCAACGGCTGATTTGTTGGATGCTGACATTAAGTGTGATGGTGTCGGCGGTGGCGGCAATTTTGCTGGTATCGCTGGTGTTGGTGGTGTCGGTGGCAAGGTATCAATGACATCTTTGACACCTGCTAATAATAACACGGCGGCAAGAGCACTTACAACTGCAACTAAATTGGGTGAGTAATTAATTAAATTATTGTAAACATGTTGCTGTTTGACTCTTAGGTTAACAATTTAGCTGGGGAGGTCTTTAAGTTCCACAATTTTAGATTTATGATATTAAAAGAGTTATTGTTTTATATATTTTTAAAATTAATTAATTATAATTTTATGACAATTATGATTGCATTCGAAGAATGGAAGTCATTATTTAATATTAAGAAATGTACACAGAAATAATTAAGAAATTATTGCAGTTAAGTTGTTCACAATCCTGTGCGCAGCTATTGTGCATGAGAACACGGGTTCTACACCCATTGTGGCAGTATTTAAGTTCTTACGAGTACGGTTTGGCAGCACCACTACTATATAATGACAAATTAAAAACAAAATGATATCCCATTATAGATCGTGAAGGGGTTGGGGAGAGCTTTTCACAAGCAGTGTATTGTTGACTTTCTAGTTTTACACCGGTTCCGAACGTTATTTTGAGAAGGTTTTTCATGTCTAAATATTCCACAGTGTATGACCATCACTAAGCGAGGTGAAAGAAATGTAAGGTGGATGGATCGAACACACGTTCTCATGTCCGTGAGACGTGTACACTACTATTGCGTCACCGTCGGCCATCATAACAAATTTGCTCAAACTGTATAAACCATTCGGTACAATGAAAGAAGTAACAGAGAATTCACTAATAAGAATGAACTCTCTCCCATACCTTTACGGGATGTCATAGATATTGCTTAAGTTTTTACAATCCTCAATACAAATGCTAGAGACGTCGACACTAACAGGTGTAATCGATAAACAATCTTCCAATGGGATACGATAACAACAATTAGGTCAGATGTCTCATAGGTTATGTTAGGTAGCTATGGTCTATTTCTGGATATACACCTGTGCGTATGTCCCGTTTCCGGGAATACCTAGTTTTTATTCATAGAGAGTTCGTAAAGTCTAAAAATAAACTTTTAGTTTTCTAAACCGTTTCTCTGAGGTTGTCATTATACGTTTCTTGCAATTCGTTGGAATACGTTGGGAAAAGTGTTGGAGTCTTAATCTCGTGAATTATTTAAAAAAAAATAATAAATGGTTTCCCATTACATCCCATGAAGGGACAGGGGAGAGCTTCTCACAATCAGTGAGCTGTGCGCTTCCAGTTCTCACTCACTGATTGGACCTACAGATTTACACCGATACCGTACGGTATTTTGAGAAGCTTTTTCATTGCTAAATACTCGATAGTGTCGCCGGCACTATGCGAGGTGACCGCCGCCGAAAGAAATTTTAAGGTGGTCTGAGCAGGGATCGAACTAGGGTGATCAGTTCGGTTTTCAGAAACCGGCTACTCGGTTTTTTTCACTCATAAACACCGTCGGTTTTTTTTTTAATCCCTGTTTTTCGAATATCGAATAATCCTGTTATTTTTTTGTCGAATCTCGGTTTTTTGGCGTTCGATATTTTTTATTTAATTTTATTCATAATTGTGTTAAATGCGTACTCGTACATGTTTTTTCCAGTGTTTCGGCCGAACAACCTAATTGTTAGTTTTATAAATCTGGCAACTATTACAAACATCTGTTTTTTCATGTATTCCTTTCCATTCACACTCTTACAAATAAATTGATACATGCCAAACAGCAAAATCTAAAAGCAGAGCTCTATTTTTTTTTATTAAAGTTAAAATAGTGAATAAATTGTTTGACCTAACATTGAGCAGGTAAGTTTTTTGGTTTATAATGAAATATTCTGCTGTCTTATAACGGTGTTCAACTCATTTGGAGGTAGATGTCTTCTGTATGGAAATATTTTGATCGAGACGGAAAGGATAAAGCTAGATGCCGGCAATGTCCTAAGCAATTAGGTTGCAGGGGTTCCTCGACCTCTGCTCTACTGAACCATTTGAGGAGTGTACATAAAATTGACGCAACAGCCAAAGCAGACCACAACGTAAATGAAGAGGCGGGTGGATCCGTTAAACCAGTTGAAAATTGTTCTATGCTTAAATACGTTTCCAAAAAAGAAACTATTGGTGAGATTTTCCCCGCTGTGTTGCTGAGGATGGACTTTCTGTGCGTGCACTAAAAAAATCTAGAGTGGTGCTGGCTTATTTACAATCAAAATAATTCAAGATGCCGGCTTCTGAGACTACAATATGGGAATATATGATTTCTATCTATCCAAAAAAGACGAGTTAAAGAAAAAATTGATTTACTTAAAGCAGAAAAACCAGCGCTTCTCTATTGTGGTCGATGAATGGTTGGATATATCTTACATAAAATACATAAATGTTACTGTGCGAACACTTGATCCCGATAGCAAATTGTTTGAAGTTTTTAACCTCGGTTTGGAGGAGATGAAATTAAAAGGCACAGCTGTTAACGTGGAACAAGTCATCAAACGAAAGTTGGAAGAATTTGGCTTAGATATGCAGCATGACATAGTAGCATCGACCCATGATGGTGCAGCGGTCATTGCGAAATACGGCCGAAGTATTGATTCAGAGTCGCAGCTCTGCATAAATCACCTCATTCATCTCTGTGTTGTTGAGAGCTTTTACAAAAAGAACTGCAATGTGGTCAACAATAACGAAATTGGCAGTGAAGAGGATACTAACGACGATGAAGAATATGATAACGATAATGCTACAAATAATTATTTCGACTTTGTAGATGGGTACATGACTTTAAATGATAATGTAAGCTCTATTATAAAACGTGTCAGAAAATGCGTTTCAATGTTTAATTAGTCGGCTGAAAAGCAAAAGAAATTACAAATGTTTGTAAAAGACCAATTTAGTAAGGAGCTTAAACTTATCCATGATGTTAAGCACCGCTGGAATTCTATGGCCAATATGGTTTCTCAATTTTTAAAATTGCACAAATGTGTGAATCATACTTTATTGGACTTCGGACTGACACCATTTAGTGAAAATGATATCGCAACTTTGTCTGTGCTTAGTGACACCCTTAAACCTTTAGAAATGTCTATACAAAACCTTTCTGCAAACTCTTCGACTTTAGCTGATGCTGAAGGTATATTTAAATTTTTACTTAAACACTTTTCAACAATTCAAAACCAATGATCAGTTAATTTATATGAAATTCTAAAAAGACGTATATCAGAAAGACGTGTTCAAACACTGAATACTCTCATTTTGTATTTAAGTACGAGTAAACTCAAAATTAGTGACGCATTTCTAAAATATTCAAGTAAAAATGAAACAAAAGAGTTGGCATCCATTTTGTATTCACGATTATTTACTGTAGAACATGATTCGTTTATAGATTCAAATGACGAAATGATCGTTGATGCCACTGAAATACTATAGAAACAGAACTAAATAACGTTATAAAAAACGTTCAAAATCCTAAAACTACCATTAAAAAATCTACCAAAAATTTTCTATCGGAAGATTTTTTATATATGGCTAAGAGCGGCAAAAGGACTGAAAACCTTGACAGATTATTAAACGCCTTGTATACAATAAGTCCAACTAGTACATTGAGTGAAAGGGCATTTTCAATGTCAAGTTTTATAAAAACCAAAGAAAAAAATAGGTATACACCCAAGCACTTAAATTGTATCTTATTTCTTAAATGTTACTTTAGGGAAAACTAAAGATTAAATTAAATATATTTATATATAATCAAGTATTTACAAATGAATTGTTATGTTTTGTTTGTCTTTGTTAAAATAACAAACTGATCTCAGTAATGTTTTGCATTGTAATTATAATTAAACTAAAAGTTTACTTTTTATAAGTATAATTGAATTGTTTTCTGTTATTTTTAATAAAATTTTTTTGTCAAAAATTGTGTTTTAATTTGTTATTTGGCATACATTTGAAAACCGGATTATCCGGTTTTTACTGAATTTCAAAAAAGGCACCCGGTTTTTTTAAATGCCATTTTTCAAATAATTCGAAACCCGGTTTTCGCAAAAACCCGAATAATTGATCACCCTAGATCGAACCCAGGATCTCATGTACAAGAGGCACGCACACTACCATTGCACCACCGACCACCAACTCTTTTAATTCAACATAAATTAAACGACTACATACATTTGAGTTGAACCAGCTTCATTACTATATTGTTATTGTTCTCGGCCAGGAAGCCTCACACAATCTTTGTCGTTCAACTCTCTTCCAATGAAAGTGGAGGTATTTTTTTACGGCGCCACAGAGATAAAAATCTAACGGGTCAAATCACAGCTGCAGGCGTCCAATGGGCTTCCAAATTTGACCTGGTAATGCGGTGTTCGAACACAGTGCGCAACAGATCGATTGCAACGTTGGCTGTGTTTCACGAGGCGCCGTCCTGCTCAAAGCAGACGCTGTCCATGTCGTCCTTTTCCACTGTTGGGAACAAAACATGGCACGGTAGCGCTCGCCATATTCGATGCCAAACACCGCACCACACAGACACTCGTTGTGGATACATCGGCTTCACCCCGACGACGTGTGGATTTTTCGAACCCTACATGCGACAATTTTGTTTGTTACTATAGCCCCCGAGGTGAAAATGGGCTTCTCCGAAAAATATGAAATTTCGGTAAAAATTCTCATCTTCAGCCAAGCTATCTTCAGCGCATTCAGCGACGCAAAAACGCATTGAATGATTGCAAAGCTTCAGTTGTTGGACTAATTAGACTTTATAACCTTTCTTGCCGAGATGCTTATGCAAAATTCTGCGAAAGAACTGCTGCAAACGGTGTCCATTTGATGCTGATGAACAGTAAACTTTCAGCTACAGCGGCTATATTTTCCACTGAACACACTGGACGATTATGCACACGAGATCTATTGTCCAATAAGGATCTGGATTTATAAACTCATTTCACAAATTGACCTACAAAACTGCATTGATGGCACTCTCTTTCTATAAAATTTCTTAGGTAGATATATTACAGTTTGAGTTGAAGGCTCAGAACTTTGGGAAAAACGCTTTTAGCATTTACCAATTTTATTCAAGGGTAAAGCAACCATTTCGTAAATTCCTAACCTTTGCCTAATAATTTGTCTCTTCATAAATGCATAATTGTCAATCTTCTGCGAAATAACGGGGGGTTCAAATTCCAAATTTTGCGTGGTCCCACCCTTTAATAGAAACTATTGATACCTGTCCAAAAGAAACCACAATTTTTTTTCAAACGCACTCGGGCGCTAATACGTTGTGCTCCAAATTAAATGAATACACTGCCGCCGACGAGTCTAAAGTGGTAAATCCGCGGCCATTGACAAATCGAGATCAGCTTTGAACCCTGCTTGCAATCTGGTGACAAAGTTCAACTCCATTTCAGGGAAAGTGTACGTAAAACACTAAACCAGACCGTTCAGATTAATTTTCATAAGATTTTTTTTGGTGCTGAAGTCTATCAGCAACTCATCCATTTATAAAATCAACAAATAAGTAAAATGTTTGACCCTCTTTTTCTAGTCGGTTGTGCTACCGCCATGATACGTTTTTGTTTCGCATAAAAATATACAGCCATGAACAGCAAACTAGCACAAAACTTTTCAAAAACAAAATTATTTTTTTATTGTATTTTAGTTCTAGTAACAAAAACAAACTGTCAAAAAAAATATTTTTAGAAGAAAACATATAGTTTTCAAGGCCGATACTTTTCTGCCTAATTTTGCAGCGAAAAAAATATGTTGCTTATTTTAGTTCGAGCAAACAAACTAAAGCTGGAGGAAAAATGTATAGAATGTTATTAATTTAGGCCTGCAACAAGTTCCATATTTCGCCCGAATTGTTATGAAACATGAAAAAAAAACATGCCGAAATGTCGATGAAAGTTTTCCACTAATGTAATAATAAAGGGGTTTTCAACAGAGATGCTACAAAAGTAAATCCATAGGGACAGCAAACGAAACCATATTTTTCCCCGCTCTTTTGACATTTCTCTTCAGTAAGTTTTGCCATTTCATCATGGAAAGATATACGAGCCAACAACGAGTCGAAATTATTAAAATTTACTACCGAAATTTGGAGTCAGTGGCCTCAACTTTAAGAGCGGAAAATCATCTTCAGCGATGAGGCTCATTTCTGGCTGAATGGCTTCGTCAATAAGCAAAATATGCGTTATTGGTCAGACAGCAATCCACACGTAATCCATGACTCATCATTGCATCCCGAAAAAATCTTTTGTAGCGCTCTTATTGAAAACCCCGTTACCTTGCTCAATGAACAACGACCGAGGCGGCCAATCGACTGCACCATTTCGTGAGATAACACGTTCACCAAACTTGGTTTCCAATAAATTGATTGTGGCATTCACTCTGTGGCTTGTGGTGCCGTCCTGTTGGAACCACATGTCCTCCTAGTCCATGTTATCCAATTGGGGCCAAAAATATTCGGTTATCATTGAACAGTAGCGATTCGCATTCACAGTAATGTGCCGGTCTTGATCATCACGGAAGAAGTACGGCCCAATGACGCCGCCGGCCCATAAACCTCACCAAACCGTAATTTTTTCGGGATGCAATGATGACTCATGGATTACGTGTGGATTGCTATCTGACCAATAACGCATATTTTGCTTATTGACGAAGCCATTCAGCCAGAAATTATGACGACCATGAATTGGACGTAGCGCTCTTAAAGTTGAGGCCACTGACTCCAAATTTCGGCAGTAAATTTTAATAATTTCGACTCGTTGTTGGCCCGTGTAGCTTTCCATGATGAAATGGCAAACCTTACTGAAGAGAAATGTCAAAAGAGCGGGAAAAAATATGGCGTCGTTTGCTGTCCCTACCGATTTACTTTTGTAGCGTCTCTGTTGAAAAACCCTTTACACGTTTCAGCTTTTTTTGAAATTCGCACTAGCTCACGTTTTACCTAAAATGCAATACGATGCCAACATTACGTTCTAAATACGGCAAAATCTTTTCTTTGGATAAGGAGATCATTGTCGTGTAGATATCCTTTTTTTATTTTTTAGAATATTTGCTGAGGTGCTCTGGACCATATTTTGAATATTTACAATTAATCCAATCTGATATTTAAATCAGAAAAATCTCTGTACTAAAAACTTAAAATGCGTTTTTTGCAGAATATCCCTAAAAAAAGGATGTGTCAGGACATGTATTATACACTGGTGGACACGGCATTAAAACATTTTCATATAGTACTAATATAGGGTACATTTTCTTTAGCTAAAGTATGTATTGGAAAACTAAATAGAATCTTTTTCAACACGGTTTAGCTCTCAGGATCTTAATTCTAGATACGAAATATTTGGAAAATCACCTTTTGTGGAGTGGGCAAAAAACAGTTTTCTCGGCACTATACAATTTCAGTCGGTCTAAGGTGCAGTAGTTGGATATCTAATAATCAATTCAATTTCGAAGCGAGCAAATTAGCGTTGCTCATTGTTGTTGGAGCGAACGCACTTAGTACCAGCCTTTAGTGGTATATATGTTTTATGTAACGAACGATTAAACTATCGGCAAATGCTAGGAAGAAAATTCTATCAATGTTCAAGTTTAGAAGGTTTCCCAGCCTTTTTGCATCTGTAAAATGGTCAAGAGTAGCTGACGTAGAGTAAATATGTACCCGCGAAAATAAACCGCCCAAGCAGGAAATATATGTAACATATTTGCAAGCATTGATTCCATGAATTGAAGATATGATGATTATTTGTTTCTTTGTAGACTGTCACGCTTTTGATTTCAGTAGTTATCAACAAACAAAAAAGCCACACTTGAGTCACAAAAACAGATATTATAACCTCGTAATCGTTGTGTCTTAAACCTGTTATCTTGAATAGCAAACACAATGTGTTTAGCCACAAGTATATTGTATTTGCGACAGGCTACAAACATTTTATATTTCCATCAAAAAAACAACATTTTTCACCGTGTAGTAATATATACTTAAATACGGATTCAGTAGTAAGATTAAGTATATAAATCTTGTGAAAGAGAGATGATTGAAACTCACAATCTATTGTTATACCGTCCTTTATTCGGAATTACACTGAATAACTAGTATAGAAAAAACAATACAATATCTATTTTGAAGTGGAGAGCAGACAACCCATTTCGAAGATTTTATTCATGCCAATAAATGACTACAAAGTTTCTTCTACCACTTCTCTACACTACCAACTTACAATGTAAAACAATTTCCTTTAAATCCCATCTTCAAAACTAAACCTTTTACCAAATTTTGATCATTTCCTGTCCACCGACAAGCAAAAATTAATTTTGCTACTTATTTCGAAAAGTCACGAAACTTTTCGGATATAAAGGGAAGCTTGAAGATAATTGTAGGTTAAATTACCTCAAGACATTAAACAATGCCCTGCCCCCCCAATCTACCAAAGTACATAAGCAAATGTTGTATTTAAAATGAGACCGTAACAGTTAATTTCAGACATTCGGTCGTCCATTCATGAAATCGAGCTAAATCCGTCATTCCAAATGGTTCGTGTTCTGCACCTCATCTCGTTTTATTGTCATTAGTCATTAACATATTCCCCCGTCTCCATCATTTAGAACAAAAGCATTTTTCCATCTCTTTCTGTCTTTGGAAATTTATGAATAATATGTATTGTTGGTGCTGTTGTTGTTGTTGTGATGAAGATATTGTTTTATTGTGGATTTGTTGTTGCTTCTAAAGACTGACGGGCTCAGAAGCATCAGACACGGTGGTCGCTTGTAACGATGGTCCCATGTCTGTCTGTTTGAATTCATTTGAATGCTGTTGCTTCTTGGCTTTTGTTTCATTTTCATGGTTTCGATGGCGGTAGTGTCAGATTTTATTTTTTTTGTATTTTCATAAAATTAATAATTTTTTAAAACGCGATCTCTGTTGCTGGCCTTTTATTATAATATTATTGTTAATGTTAATGTTTATGTTAATGTTGCTAACCCAAAAACAATGAGTTTTTCCGAGATATATCCGATTATGTCTAAACCACTGCGTATTTTGATTTTTTTTTCGTTTCGAATTTGTAGATTGCATTTATATGAAATATTAATTAACAAAAATATAAATATTATTACATGCAATTTGAATCATAATGTTTAAGACTCTAGAGCATTATATACTAGTATTTCCTTTGAAAAAAAAATATAATATCCGACGATTTACCAGAAAAAAGAGATCACATGCATTTCGAAATAACAATTTGCAAAAAATTTTACGATAAACGTTACTCGTTTGATTCAAAACTTAAACTAACATCTAACGTTTCAGTAAATTTTTAAACATAAATTGCAAGATCAGGCAGAAGCCTGATTTAGTAAGATCCGTATTTTGTCGTATCAATAATAAGCTGCTTATTAACTACGCATTTCTTGAACACCTACAGGCAAAGACAATAAATTAACTTCGTTTGGTGACAAAAATTGCCGCCAGCGGACATTTGTCAAATATATAACTTCTTTTTCGATACATAAATAAAATCGTTTACGAGAACCTAAAACGTTTCGCAACAAATGATATATAGAAACTCTAAATTTAAAAATACGTTTCTCGTAAACGAATAACGTTTCCATGAACTGTTATTTTGTTCAACGCAAACGAATTTTTGTAACTCGAAACTAAAAGACGGTACTAACTTAGGTGGCCTTAAAAACCCAGAGTTGTCAAGGGTCTTGCAATACATGTTTCTCCACCCTGCTCGATCTTTAGCTTTTCTCTTACAGTTGGTAACACCATGCTCTCGCAGGCAATCATGTTTTTCGATGGCCATATTATCCGATGTCCTTTGAGTAATTCTTCGAATACCTTTCGCACTGGTTCATTCTATTGACATGGCCTAACCAGCGTAAACACGTTGTTTTGATTCGGATAAATTCGTCGATGTCGGGATACAGATTATACACTCGTAGTTCAGCCGCCTACGATACTAGGCGTTCTCCATTATACGACCATATATTTTTCGGAACAGTTTTCTCTTGAAGACTCTCAGTGATGTTTCATCAGCATTCGATATGACCCAGGATTCTGCGTCGCAAAGGCAGACAGGTTGTATGAGACCCTGATATAGTTGGATCTTCGTTCTGGAGAGAAGATTTTATCTCTGAAATGCTTGCTTAGCCCGAGACAACACCTCTTTGCAAGCAGATCCGAGGTGAATGAATTGGTTATAATGCTAATCCACGTTCAGTATTTCATCCAATCGCATAGATGTCCTGCTTGACGAAACTATTTATATTTTTTTATCCTCGTTTTCTGTCAATCGAAGTTTTGGTGATACCATCTCAATTCTCACAAATCTGAAGTAACTGTTATCTCTACTCTTATTGACTATTTTACAACCTCATGAGTCTTACACATATTAATGAAACAAACAAATTAAACAAATTTCAACATAATCTTCCAACTGGCTCTATCCTTCGGCTTTTCCCGCCAGTTGGTAACACCAAGGATACGAAGGGATTCTTCTGCCTGGTCTTTCCAGCGGAGTCCTGGTCGTACTCTTTTCCCGCTTCCAGCGGGTGCGTTATCCAAAACCTGTTATCAGATTTCTAAGTTATCAACTGCAACTTTTCTCATGACCATCTCAATTAATATGTTAAAGAGATCGCATGATAGCGTGTCGCCCTGTCTGAGGTCTCGCCTCATACTAAATGGTTCGGCGAGATCTTTACCAATCTTTACTGAGGATTTCCTGCCGGTCAATGTCATTCTACAAAGGCGTGTCAGCTTAGCTGGAAAACCAAGCTCCGACATAGCTTGATACAGTTTTCCCCGTATCGGGCTATCGAAGGCAACCTTATAATCTACAAAGAGGTGGTAGGTGTAAATTTGTTGCTAAAAAAACAAAAACATTACCAAAAATTGGTTGACTACGAACATTATAATCTATTTCGTATCCGCAAAATTGATAATAATAGGAAAACCATCTAACATTTTAACTGATCCCGAGACTGATTCGAATATATTACCCGTTGCGAGTTCGAAAGGAAGTTCATACGCAAACAGATTCGTTATGATCTTGTAACTGATTTCCGTTTCGGACACAATGTACAAAGAAGTGACTCGAATTCGAAACTCGAAACGGATTTATATGGTACACTGGGAATGTACAGATAACCAGTAATATTTTTTTCAATTAGATTTTGAGATAATCTTAATTAAATTTTTTGGGGTCAAGCAGTTTAAACCATTATCCTTCATCCAATTGCTTTATATTCCATATAAATCCGTTTCGAATTCGAGGAGATGGACTTGCTTCTTCGTACATTTGTCCGAAACATTTTCTCAGTAACGGAAACATTACGAATCCATTTGCGTGTGAAATTCCTCTCGAAAAAGCGGATCGTATTTTTATGTTATCGGATCCGTCTCGGCATCGCATCGGACTTCATATTCGAATCAGTTTCGGGTTGTGTTTTTTTTTGTAATAAAATGAATACGAGACGTATTCACCTTTAGCAAGTTTTGCGAATTCAAACCGATTTTAATTTTCTCTGTCAGCCATTTTTGGAACAAAATTCCCTATCGTACGTTGCGGGATGGGGGATAAATGAATAAAAATTAAACAACTTTCATTTAACACTATTATGCTACAACCCAGTAATATCAACTCTATTGGGTACTTTTGCTTTGGTTTGTGTCTAGACTTACATATGTACGAAAATTTCTTGTTTAATGGGAAGTTTTCTAGGTGGAGCCTGTAATCAATATTTAGTATATATTATAGTTTTGAACCTAATAAAAAGAAAATTTAGAAAAGTCAAAGTGAAAGAAGCTTAAAAAATAACATTTTCGTAAATAAGTGAATTTTCTTAAAAAAAGTAAAATTTCTCGAAAAAAATACACATTCATAATCTTAAACTTTTCTTTAAAAAAATACAGTTCCTTAAAGAAGTACCTTTGCTTAAAAAAAGTAAAGTTTCATACAAAAAGTACCTTTGCTTAGAAAAAGCATTTCTTTTTAAGTAAGTACTTTTTTAAAAAAGTAAATTTTCTTACAACAAATTGCCTTTTCTTAAAAAACAAAATTTCCTTTAAAGAGTTCCTTTTCTGTAAAACAAAATATCTCTTCTTGAGATAAGTACCTAGTTTTAAAAAGTCAGCTGTTCATGAAAAAATAACCAATTCTAAAAAAAATTCCCATATCTTAAAAAAAAACATTTTCTTCAAAAAATACCGTCTCTTAAAAACAAACTACATTTTCTAACAAAAATTCCTTTTCTTAAAAGTACCTTTTCTTAAAAATAAAATAATACCTTTTCTTTTCTTTTCTTGAGATAAGTAGCCTTTCTGAAAATAAGTAAATTTTAAAAAAAAAAAAAAACTTTTCCTAAAAAGAGTACCACTTCTTTAAAAAGTACCTTTTCTGAAAAAAAATATTTTTTGTAAATATGTAAGTACATTTTCTTAAAAAAGTAAATGTTCGTACAACGAATTGTCTTTTCTTGAAAAGAGTAACATTTTTGAGAGACTAAATAACTTTTCTTGCGATAAGTACCTACTCTTAAAAATGTGCCTATTCTTAAAAAAAGAACCAATTCTTAAAAAAATCTCATTTCTTAAAAAACCTTTCCTTCAAAAAGTACCTTCTTTTAAAAAATACATTTTATTACAAAATTTCATTTTCTTAAAAATACCTTTTCTTAAAAATAAAGTAATACCTTTCCTTTCTTTTCTTGAGATAAGTAGCCTTTTCCTAAAAATAGTACCACTTCTTTAAAAAGTACCTGTTCTTATAAGGAGTACGTGTTTGTAAAAAAACATCATACTCTTATGGCTTTTTCTTACCTAAAGTACTTCCTCTTAAAAATAGTACCTTCTTTAAAAAAAACATTAGCTTTTAATAAAAGAAGTACCTCTCTTTAAAAAAGAGCCTGTTCGGGAAAATATAATACATATTCTTACAAAAAGGACCTAAAAATATACTTATTTAAAAAAAATACATTCTATAAAAGAATGTTTCCTAAAAAAAGTTTATCATTTTACAAAAAGTATTTATTCTTAAAGATCCATTTAAATTATCGTATTTTTCATCGGGCGCCTTAGGCGTGTTGGAACGAACTAGTACATAATATATAGCGAAAGGAACTTCGTTCCAACCGGGTGTCCCGAGGCACCTCATGTAATTTTTTTCCTTACGCTCTAAAAAAAACATTATGTTGCAGGCATCCTAGCAAGCCTTCCTTTGCAGTCCTCTTAAAAAGCCTTCCAATATCATACCTACCAGAAGGCCTGCCAGAGAAGCTAACAGGCCTGGGAAGAGAAGGGAAATGTACAGACTTGTTAATTTGAAATGGCGATTGCGTTTGTAGCAATGACCTGCTGACTGCCTTTATAGGCCTATTAGCTCTCAAAGAAGATAGAAGCAAATCTTGAGAATTATCACCTTTGAGTGTGTGCGTGTTGACATACACCTTTTCGTTAACGCTGAATGATTTTCTTTATTTGCCACATATGTAAATTTTTTATTCTTTTGCGGTCAACGATGAGACAAATCACAAAAGAAAAACACTTTTGGGGCAGAATAAATAGTACTGCACCAAACGAGCTTTTGTTTGGGTGTCGGGAGTGACTAGGTAAATGATGACATTCCCTAAGATTTTGGTAAAATCTCAATCATATATCCCATGAAGGGATAAATAGGGGAGAGATTCTTACAATCAGTGAGCTGTGCGTTTTTTGGTTGTGTACTAATTATACTCGCTAATTATTTGATAGTTTGCCTTGCCGTCACTAAGCTAGGTGATAGTGGTTGAAAGAAATTAAAGATGGTCAGAGTGGGTATGGGTGGGTCAGATGTGGCCGTCGGTGGTGCAATGGTTAGTGTGCGCGGCTCTTGTACATGAGATCCTGGGTTCGAACCCTGCTCTGACCACCTTCAAAAAAAAAATAATAAATTTCTTTCGGCGGCGGTCACCTCGCATAGTGACGGCGACACTATCGAGTATATAGCCATGAAAAAGCTTCTCAAAATACCGTTCGGAATCGGTGTAA
The DNA here is from genome assembly GCA_963931995.1 of Phaonia tiefii. Taxonomy (NCBI): domain Eukaryota; kingdom Metazoa; phylum Arthropoda; class Insecta; order Diptera; family Muscidae; genus Phaonia; species Phaonia tiefii. The sequence goes on from OZ008368.1 coordinate 297,963,117, forward strand.
AACTGTAGGTCCCAATCAGTGAGTGAAAACTGGAAAGCGCACAGCTCAGTGATTGTGAGAAGTTCTCCCCGGTCCCTTCATGGGATGTAATGGGAAACCATTCATTCATTCAGAGTGGGTATTAAGGCCACATCCTCATGTATATAGGCTTGCCAGATGGTCGGGATTCGTCGGGAAAATCCCGACTTTTCGCGTAGATCCAGAGTCCCGAGTATTGAGCTGATTAAGGGGGAAAATCCCGACTTTTTTGTATTTACAATAGTTATGAAAATAATAGCGCAGTAACAAAATTTTAAATAAAGTACAAAAAAAGTACTATTCTCAAATGTACTTTTTATGTACATTTGTTATTTTTCCATCACTGGTGTTTATAGCTTTCTCATCACTAGCAATTTCTAACAGCTGATGCTACCACAGCTGTTCATAACAATAACAAAAGTACGAAGTTTAGTTTAACAAGTGGTTCGCGTTTCAACAATAAATATTTCAATTAATGCTAGAATCATTTCATGAAAATCGTAATCCTTATGTAAGTTATAATCTTTCTTCTATGTTTTATAGAAATACAACTATTTTTTCTATCCGTAGTACAACAACAAAAATGAGCGACAGCGACGAACCCACTTCTTCAAAAAGGAAGAAGTATACAACATTCTGCGAAAAATGGAAGCAACAACCAGAATATTCCAAATGGATCAGAAAGATAGATGAATTTACTGTAGAATGCAAATGGTGCCTCAGTCAATTTTCAATTAAATTTGAAGGATGTCGTGCAATAAACAGACACATGAAAACTAAGAAGCACATTAATATTGATAAATCACTTACTATGTCCACAACAATATCAAAATTCACAGTGCCCATCGAAACGGCTACAGAAACACTTATTTCCAGAGCTGAGTTGGCGTGCGTTTTTCATAATGTTGTCCACAGTCTGAGTTACAACAGTCTTGATTGTCAAGTAAAATTATACCCAAAAGTTTAGTCTGATAGTAAGATATGTCAAAATATGCCAAAATATGTACCCCTGGTCCCGACTAATCCCGCTTTTTTTTCTCGGATTTCCCGACTTTTCCAATTTGGGCCTGGCAAGCCTACATGTATAACAGTCGCACACGCTTACCAATGCAGCAGAAAAAAGCGAAAAGTGAGTTGTCGAACGTTGATTCGCTTTTTATGTTTTTTCCAAATCGTTACGTGCGCAAAACAGAGCTGCTAATTTGCACATTCACTGGTTCATTTTGCTATGATTTTACAGACTCGTAATGGGGTCGAAAGGGATCCGAATACGTTTTTTACATACCTGGATTTTTTTTTAAATTTGCATAGGGTTATAATTTGAGTTACTTTATACAACTATTTTTTTATCCGTACCATTGTTCGCTATGGAAATTAAAAAATTTTAAATTTGCATTTGTTCAGGCAATGCAAATGCAGGTTGTGGAATCGAATTCCAACAGTGATGAAATATGAGAATGCTTTTAATTATTTTGACTTTATTTGACTGCTGGCAATTCTATTTATAAAGTATTTCATGTGTAGAGGTTTGTGGCTTCGATAGGTATTGCCTCGTAGTACTTTCAAATTCATAAACCTGTACTGTACAAATTATTTGAAAACCAAAACTGCCAGATATGAATGAAATGCTTTGAAAATAATTACAATTGCCAATGGTATTGAAAGTTTTTCGAATTTGCATTTTGACAGGATGTTCAAATTAAACAACAAATTATAATTGTCATATAATTAATTTGCCCCATGATGGGTTTGTTTCAATTTGGGATATATGTATTTGAAATCAGATTTATTTTCAAATAAAATCTAAAGAACACTTTGAATTTGTGTTAATTGAAGGGTTCCATGTACACAGAAACTCAAATAAAAAATTACATTGACGTCATTAACTAACAATAATCTTCAAATTACTTTATTCTGGACACAAAACAATGCAAAAGTCACTTAGGAAGTCAGTTAATATTCGACACTCAAAAAATGATTTATTAACAATAGCAGAAAAGGCTGCTAAGACAGGGATGGCAAACAACATTGGTAACACAGCAATCAAAAGTTTGTTGTTTTGCAAATGAGGTTTATACGAGTATAACGCTGAATCAAAACTACAAACAGTTTGCTATTATGTTAATATATTTGCTGTACTAGCAGACAAATTGCCTACTGATAAGTAGCAACATTACCAGATGACAGATAAATCACCTGCTGATAAGTAGCAAACAGCGTTTGCTGATTTTTATTTGTACTGTACAAATTCACCTAAGTGCGCTAATACTTAACTGTAGTTGTCCATTTAATCTCATTTCTTATGCTTCTAAGGTGTAATTCCTTGTGATTTTTCTTAAATTCTTTAGTAAACGTAATTGTGTCATAAATCTTTAGATGTTTCTAAGAGAAATTGCTTTGAGATTTATCAAATTAACAAATTCTCTTTAATTAAAAAAAAAAACGTCCATACACTTTTGTCATCACTCTTTCTTAATATAGAGAATAAAAAAGTTTACATATGGAAAATGTGAACAATTTGAAAATTACTCAAAAGAGATAATTGCTACCGCAACTATTCTTAATAACAATAATAATGACGACGATCTCAGCAACAGTTGCAACTACAATAACTGAGCTGACAACAAAAGGCCAACAAACAAATATAACAAAAGCAATTCAGTCATTTGGTGGAAGCTAAAATGTTCATCTTCATTAATCATTTTTAATAATAAAATCATAAAGAAACTTAAGAGATTTTAACAACCAAAACCGCATAAAACTACTCAAGTGTAGTAGTGTACTGCAATTGAACGATGGATTTCAATATTGGAACTAGTGGCTGGATGCTGCTTGGTAAATGTTTTGAGTTTGTTGTTCTTGGTTTTTTGTGGTGAGATAAATTCAAAAGATTGTTAAAAAGATGATGTACTACGATGACCATCATCAATGACCGACCGCCAACTCGTCATATTCATTATTATCAACAACATCGGCTTCAGTGGCACAGTGTCAGTATTAGCCAACACCAACAGTTCCAGAGCAACAGTCGGACAGTGGCAACTTAACTTGTCTCTGGCTGAAATGCCGCTTATAATCTTGCCAAACAATGAGCAACAAATGTGTCGGTTTGTATTTAAGCATCCACCTTGTACCCTTTCATCTATCCACACATTCAAGCTGGACTCAAGAGAATCATCTCAGTGATGGACTTGTTGTAGTGTTAAACATGGGAAACGCCAACAACATCGGATGCGTCACAATAAGAGAGATAGGGCTATTAAAAACTAATTTGCATAACATGTGAAATGATCAGAAGAACCAAGCCCTGAGTCTAAACAAAGAGATTCTAGAAGAAAAGAAGACGCACCAAAGACGATACGACTATGCTGACTTTGTTCGCATCTTCCTCAGGATTTCAGTTGAGACTGAATACGTTTCTACCTTTGTTTGAAGTAGCACGAGTTCTTGATAAAACCGCTGGGATTAAGTAATAAACCCATTGAATAAAAAAAGTCGGCTTTTCGTTGATTTCTTCAACGAGTTTTTAATGAATTTCAACATACAGAAGGAGGTGTGATGATGTATAGTAAACACCAAGAATCTTAACGCATGCTGCTATGCTAATATGTAAACAGGAGACAACTTTTAAATTCATATTTTTTAAATTATATATTACATATTATATACACAATTAATTGAAAACTTTCCTACTTTATTGTGAAGATTCTTACCAAAATGTCTCACTTTGTATACCTCCCTCGTTTTTAATGTCACTGCTATTTTGTTTTCAAAAGCCTAGCTAGCAACACTAATTGTTCAAGAAGATAAAAGAGTTTCCCCCTTTGCAAGTGATTTATTCAAATCGCTGCGAAATTGATGTTGCCGCTTATTGCCGCCTGTTAGCCTCGTGCGTAATGGATGTACAACACTAATTGCCCTCCAATTAGCCAATAAAAAATATATTTTTTGTTAACAGTTTCTTTGGCATTTAGCGCTTGTACGAAAACATAAAAACTGATTTCTTGTTTAAGGGTGCGTATTTTAGAATCTTAGCTCGACGGGCTTGACTCTACTTATAAAACTCAATTTTGCTTTGTAAGTTTTATGTTAAACATCTTTTAAATAATGTATTTTCTAAAAGGTCCATCAACGGACTATTGGACGGAAAGGTGTCCTTGGCCACAATGTCAGAACTGTATGCTGATTGCTAGAGTGATGACTCAAACATTATGCTTTACTTCAGAAAAGTGCCGTATTTAAGCATCGGATGCAGCCTAACTGGCCGGCACTACAAAACCCACCTACTCGAAACAATGAAATTTAAAAACTGAAATATTCCAAAAAAATCTGTATCACCGTGCATGGATAAATATCCCAACTACCAGTAAAAGAGCAAACTAACTTTTATTATAGCTATGAAATTGTGAGATTGAAACACGAGGAAGAAAATTAAATTCAATCCAATTCAATTCACTTCAATTCAATTCAATTCAATTCAATTCAATTCAATTCAATTCAATTCAATTCAATTCAATTCAATTCAATTCAATTCAATTCAATTCAATTCAATTCAATTCAATTCAATTCAATTCAATTCAATTCAATTCAATTCAATTCAATTCAATTCAATTCAATTCAATTCAATTCAATTCAATTCAAATCAATGCAATTCAATTCAATTCAATTCAATTCAATTCAATTCAAATCAATGCAATTCAATTCAATTCAATTCAATTCAATTCAATTCAATTCAATTCAATTCAATTCAATTCAATTCAATTCAATTCAATTCAATTCAATTCAATTCAATTCAATTCAATTCAATTCAATTCAATTCAATTCAATTCAATTCAATTCAATTCAATTCAATTCAATTCAATTCAATTCAATTCAATTCAATTCAATTCAATTCAATTCAATTCAATTCAATTCAATTCAATTCAATTCAATTCAATTCAATTCAATTCAATTCAATTCAATTCAATTCAATTCAATTCAATTCAATTCAATTCAATTCAATTCAATTCAATTCAATTCAATTCAATTCAATTCAATTCAATTCAATTCAATTCAATTCAATTCAATTCAATTCAATTCAATTCAATTCAATTCAATTCAATTCAATTCAATTCAATTCAATTCAATTCAATTCAATTCAATTCAATTCAATTCAATTCAATACAATTCAATTCAATTCAATTCAATTTAATTCGTTGTCATAACCGAAGTTGAAGGTGTCAAATCAAAATAGCGGTTTCCACAACTGAAGTTAGAGAGTGTCACAACTAGAGTGTCCAAAGCCGAAACCACAAAACTAGTGAAACCAGTTAGCCGGTTTTTAGCTATTACCCGTTTTAAAAAACCTAATTATTGAGCAAATCGAAAACCGGATATTTAACGTCCACTACCCGGTTTATACTCAATTTGTGTTAAATATGCTGACATGATTTTCGAATTTTAATGACATTTTGGAATTGAGTAAAATGATTTCTATTTTTAACTATGATTTTATGCTTCAATAGGTTCTACTTATAAATAAAATTTTCAAACAATTTGTTTATTCAAATTTTCAAATAATTTTATGACATGAATAAAAAACTTTCTCAAATATCCGTTGGGAACAGCGGTAATAGTGTAGTTAGTATGAAACCGGGGAGTACACAGGTCACTAATTCTTCATGAGATGTTATAGGAAAATGTGTATATTTGTTTTTTATTTTATAATTTAGTTTCTATTTCTGAAACATTCCTTTTTTATTCTCTGAAGTTTTTAGAAAATTTCATAGATATTATGACAACCTTTAATGAAAGGTAACCGCACACGGTTAATAGCGACTCTAGGAAACGTATAAAAGTTTCACGTGTTTATAAAACCGTAGTTCGTATTTACCCCCCATGTATAACCCATAAGCATCGCATTACCCAGGGTCATTTTTGACCGAAGATATGACAAATTAGAATAAATGTCTATATCTTCGAAACGGAGCGTCGAATCGAAAAAATATTTAATTTTTAGGGGCTTCTAATGGTTTTCCAAAAAGTGTTTCAATTCTTATGGAAGCACTTTTTTTTCAAATAATCGCGTAAATAAAAAAATCTAAAATAAAAAATGATTATAACTCGGAATCCGTGCGTCCAATCTCAAAAATATTATTTTTTTTAAGTCCATAGGAGGCGTTAACTAAAGATGTCTTTAATTGGGCATCACCTTTAAAAAAAATCGCTAAATCTAATTGTTGGACTAAATAATCGCTAATACGCCATTATGTCTATATCTTGGAAACGGATCGTAGAATCGCACCGTTTATGAGTTATATCTATTTTTTTATTTTAGCGATTTTCTTATTTTGTCAATTTTTTTTATAAAATTTGTTCACACGAATTACACCACTATAGAATATAAAATGATTACAAACCCTCAAAAATTTGTTATTATTTCCATTTGGTCGCTCCGTTTGCGAGATATAAGGCGTTGTAGCGATTTTTTTATCGCAAACTTTTTTTTTACAGTGGTGCCGTATTAAAGACATGCATTGGTTAGAGCCTCGGTCGAAGGAAAAAATTACTATTTTTGCCATTGGCCACCCTCTTTCGAGTTATAGCCTTTTTCATATTAGCGATTTTCTTATTCTAGCAATTTTTTGTAAAGAATTCTTGGACCACTTTATGAAAAGGCCCTACAAGCTATCAAAAATTAATTAGTTTTACGAGTCGACGCTCCGTTTCCGAGATATAGAAATTTTTTTTAAATTTTCGATCGGTTACCCTGGATAACCAATTACCTACCCCCGTGGGTAATTGGTAAAGGCCGCCCACCTATTCCCCATGTGCATTACGTAATGCTGATGGGTAATTCCCCATCGTCGTCGGTAACCACCCATTATTTCCCCCAATTACCCCGTGGGCAATGGGTAATCGTGGTGGGTAATTCTTCATCGGTGTAGGTAACTACGCATTATATTCCCATATGCATTATATTCACATAAATTCCATATGTGAATATATTCCGCCATATTTTTTTCCGCTCTTTTGACATTTCCCTTCAGTAAGGTTTGCCATTTCATCATGGAAAGATATACAAGCCAACAACGAGTCGAAATTATTAAAATTTACTACCGAAATTTGGAGTCAGTGGCCTCAACTTTAAGAGCGCTACGTCCAATTTCTGAATTCTGAATTTTGAATTTCATTTCTGGCTGAATGGCTTCGTCAATAAGCAAAATATGCGTTATTGGTCAGACAGCAATCCACACGTAATCCATGAGTCATCATTGCATCCCGATAAAATTACGGTTTGGTGCGGTTTATGGGCCGGCGGCGTCATTGGGCCGTGTTTCTTCCGTGATGATCAAGACCGACACATTACTGTGAATGCGAATCGCTACCGTTCAATGATAACCGAATATTTTTGGCCCCAATTGGATAATATGGACTTGGAAGACATGTGGTTCCAACAGGACGACGCCACAAGCCACACAGCGAATGCCACAATCAATTTATTGGAAACCAAGTTTGATGAACGTGTTATCTCACGAAATGGCCCAGTCGGTTAGACGCCTCGGTCGTACGATTTGACGCCATTAGATTATTTCCTGTGGGGCTACGTCACGTCAATGGTCTATGCCAACAAGCCAGCGACGATTGATGAATTTCGTATGAATATCGAACGTGAAATTGCAGCAGTATCGGCCGATTTATGCTTGAAAACCGTCGAAAATTGGGTTCAGCGTCTGGACTTCTGCAAGCGTGCCCGTGGTGGCCATGCAAAAGAAATCGAGTTCCATACATAATGGCATTTAACGTACTTTCACAGGAACCGGTTTTGTTTTATTTAAAGAAACTTGATAAATGATAAAATAAACGAAGCAGGTTTGTAGCTTTCTTTTAAGAACTCCATGAAAATGTTTCACAGCTGTTATAAACAAAATTTCTTAGATATTGTTTCACGAACTCTCGCACGAAATGATTCTTTGGCTGAAATTTAATGAAGGAATTCATAGAATCTATGAAGGACTTCGTAACAACTACAAAGAAAAATGTATGTATCAACAATTTGGCTTCTAATGCTTAGAGATGTTTCTTAAATATCTTTGGTATTTCGTAAAATTCGATTCACTGCATTCCACTTATGGGCTTCCAGATTAAGAATCCATCATAAAGAAGCATTTATTAAAACTTTACTACCATTTAATTGGCACTTATGTATGTACATAAGTTAAAATGTGTAAAATCTTAACATAAAAAACTCAGCCACGTACTAAATTTCGAAAAACCATTAATAATTAAGACTAAAAGGCTTCACGATATGTCTGAACATTTGCCTTTTATGACAAAATCATGAGAACCGTGTCTTGTGATCCCTCAAAAATCCTTAAGAAATATTAAAATTATTATCAATGTAAATGTGTGTGTGTGTGGTTGCATATTAAGCTTTAGCATCCCTTACATTTTCCAAAGAATTCTCAGACTTGAGCTAAATGGAACAAGAAAATCATGCAAAGCTCCCACATTTGTTGAATGTGTTGGCCCGAGGGCAAGAACAGCCTTCGCAAAATAATTTATTAAGGTCTATTTGCAGTTGTTGTTGCTGCCGCAGGACTTCAACAATCTGCATTCTATAAATCTAAAACTAAATGCGTTAATGCTGTTCGTGTTGTTGCAGGGCACAAATGCAAAACAATCTCAGTGGTGTATGATCCAATAAGTTGGCGTATCCTTTCTTTACTCTTTTACATGCCTGCGGGGCGGAGCTCCCTGTATTGCCTTTCATTTGCAGCTCACAGAGTATCTAAGCATTTGGATCAAATACGTACAAAGAAAAGGGCGCAAAAGCTCTTCTAACCAAATTCAAGGGTGATGGTCGTCATCATCCTCAACATCATCATCATAATAATGATGAGTGGTGGTGGAGTGGTACGAGTAAAGAAGCATTAAAGCATAATTCATCAGCATCTCCTCCTTCAAAAAAGACCAGCCGACTGACCGACCGATCATTCATTCACCAACTAAGATGACTGCGTCCTTAACCAAGCAGTTGCTTATTTCCCCCTTCCATCATGCAACACAGCAATATTATCTCATCTGCTGCCAACAATGGCTTTTGAGCAAATTTTGTTGTTTTTGTTTTTTTTTTTTGTTTTCTTTCAGAAGTGAAGGCGTTTACTGTGGATTCTCTCTTTTGGCCAGGCTAACTAAGTGTATTGTGGGAATATAGTTTTTCAGCTTTCAAAGTTTGTTCTGCATACATATTTTATCGTTAATTTAACATCAGCCAACATTTGGACTGGCAATGATGGTGTTGCTTAGCATGTGAACTGAAAATGTAAATTTTTTTGTGAGAGTTTTTGCCGAAAAAAAACTGCAAACACCTTAACACTTCTCGTAAAAATTGCAGTTATTTAACTTTGGCGGATGATGATTTGAGGTTTCTTGTAAATTTTGCTTCTAATTTTAAGTGCTAATCGTGGGTAATTACATGGCGCTTCCCAAGATGTTTGTAGTTTTTTATTATTTCTTAAAAATCTTTAGGCATTCGTACCTTAGTGTTGAAAAGTCGTAAAACTTTAAAGTTTGAGTGGGGGTTTTTTCGAGGCTTCTTTTTTTGTTCATATTTGGCAACTTGCGTATTTCAGTTAAGGAACAGATTTTAAACTATTTGATACAGAAAATGGTAACGGAATGTGATTTAAGCAATAAATTGATAGATTATGGATAGAACACTCGCCAGTTCCTTCAAGGGTTGTATTGGATCCCAGGAACTCTATGGGTATCCCAGGAAAATGAGGTGATAGAATTGTTGTGACCTTGCTACACAGAAAAAATTTGACATCATTTTATTGATATGAATTGGTGACACTCAATTTAACAGCCTTTTGACACTACGCCACATCCCATATCTTCAATCAATTTGCCCAAGATATTAGCATACTTACTTATCCGGTCTCGAACAACCTTGGGGGGTCAGGGACCTTACAAAACAAAGATAATATATTTCGCCAACCAGTTCGATCTTTTGCTTTATCTCTCCAGTTGACAATACCAAATGTACGCAGGGATTCGTGAACCGGATCCCTCCAGCGGAGTTTGTTTGTTTTTTTGTTTATTGCAAATTCGAGGTATATAAATTCGTCCACCATCTCGAAATTATAACGGTAATCAACGTTCATGCATTGGTCTAATCGAGTGGAGGCCCTGCTCGTTGAAGCCGTTAATTTTGTCTTCTCCTCATTTACTGTCAGACCCACTTTTGCAGAATCCTTCTCAATTCTCGACAACATTGCAGTAAATTCTCTAACTGTGCGTCCAATGATATCTACATATATCATAAGCATACGCGAGCAGCATGTGACTTTTGCTGCCGATGATTTTATTCATGTTGACTGAAACTTTTCTCTTAATAATCTCTATTAAGTTGTTAAAGAGATCGCACGATAGGGTTTCGCTTTGTCTGAGGCCTCGCTCAGTTTCGAAAGGTTCGGTAAGATCTTTACCAACTTTCACTGCGGATTTTTGGTGTTCGTCAGAGTCATCCTGCAAAGGCGTATGAGTTGTGCAGGAATACCAAGGTCAGACATTGCTTCATAGAGTATCTCCCGTATCGGGTTATCGAAGCCCGTCTTATAATCGACAAATATATGATAGGTGTCGTTTTGTTTTACGTGGGTCCTCTCCAGGATTTGGCGTAGCGCGAAAATCTGGTCAGTTGTCATATAAATTTTACACTTTGTAAGTTCAACATCTTTGGTAAATTGTCCTAGCTCATTTTGATTACAACCCCTCCAAATATTCGGTAGCGGTAATTTTGAGGCCAAAACTAGAAAAAAGTCATACCTAGGAAAATTATAAAACTTCCAAAAACAAAACACAAGATGTATTCATATCAAACCGTAACACTGGAACAGCTGACATTTTTCAAATTTGCATTTTCATTTTTAATTTATGTTTATATAGACTTTGGCAGTGGAGTGAAAACAAATAAAAATAAAATTGCTGCAGTTGTCGCAATAACACCACCTGTATCTTTAAATACATTTTGACGAAACAAATGTAAAAAATAGAAAACAATTTAAATAAATTCGAAATGTAAAACAACAAACTCTTAATGAAAGTTATTCCACATTTTTTCGTTCCATGCTCGCTGAAAAAATAGGCACCATTAAAATATTGTATTCGACATTTTGTTTTACGTTTCCTTGATCTGTCATGTTTTTCTTTGTAGCAGTTTTCAACAAATAAAGCCACACTTGGTTCACAAAAGCATATAACGGGTCCGCCAAATAACTTTTTTTTTTGAAAATGCTTTTAAAAAAAAACTGCTGAATATTTTCTCAAATTTCTTTATTTATTTGAAAGTACAATCCTTCCGGTTAATAATGGCAAATAATTTCATTCAAGTGGCTGCCTCGGCTGGCCATACAGTAGCCTACACGATCTGTCCAATTTTTAAGCACATTATCGATTGTGTGCAGCTGTATTTCACCAATGGCTTCACGAATATTGTCCTTTAAAGGGTCAATTGTCTCTGGCTTGTCGGCGTAACACTTATATTTGAGGGTACCCCACAAATAATAGTCCAACGGTGTCAAATCGCAGCTCCGAGGTGGCCAAACGACATCAGCTCTGCGGCTGATAATGCCATCTTCAAAAATAGGGCGCAAAACATCGGGTGTAGCTTCGGCTGTGTGGCACGTAGTGCCGTCCTGTTGAAACCAAATCTTGCCAATATCCTCCTCTTCAATTTTTGTGAACAAAAATTCGTTCAACATGGCCCGACAACGACCGCCATTGACTGTAACGGCCACTCCTAGCTCATTTTCGAAGAAAAATGGCCCAATTATGCCTCTGGACCAAAATCCGCACCAAACAGTGACTCGTTTTGGGTGCATCGGCTTTTCAATGTATGCGTGCGGGTATTCTGTGCCCCAAATGCGACAATTTTGCTTGTTTACATACCCGCGAAGATCAAAGTGAGCTTCATCTGAAAAGATGATTTTTTTTGGCAAAATCGGCATCTTCTGTAGGCCGATCGCAGGCCCACTTAGCGAAGCGAAAACGCATTGGATGGTCAGTTGGCGTCAACTCCTGAACCAATTGGACTTTGTATGGCGTCATGCTAAGGTCTTTATGCAAAATCTTAATCCTTATTGTCTCCGAAATGTTCAATTGTTGAGAACGACCGTGGATTGATGTTGATGGCGCTTCACGCACACTTTCTGCCACAGCAGCAATATTCTCGGGTGTACGCACTACTTTTGGCTTTTCACGCTTTGGTTTATCGACGAGGATGCCAGTTTCTTTCACTTTTTTTACAAGATAACGAACATACGGAGCTGACGGTGCTTCTCTTCTTCCAAAATCCGTACGCAATTTTCGCACACATTCTGCAACATTACCATGATTTTCAAAGTAATGTCGCAATATTTCCCAGCGTTGTTCAAGCGTATACACAACCATATTCGTTCAGCGGAAGGATAAAACTAATTATCTGTCAAATCAGACATGAGCTAAGTGTTACCATTCACGAAATAAGCACTAGTTGAAAAAAAACCTTTATAATAACCAATAAATTTTTGTCTCTCCAACATGTAATATTGAATAACAAACAAACTGTGTTTGGACACAAGTATATTATATTTGCGGCAAGCTACAAACATGTTGCATCCAAACAAAAAACGACAGATTTTCCAGCGTGTGAGCGGGTAGATAATAAAATTTTATAATTGTATTTCTTAAACTATGTGAGACTTGATTTTTGTCACAAACATTTCGCAACAGAGATGTGACATGTTATTAAATAAATATTAGAAGGTGACATATGGAAGATATAAGATGTTGGAAGTGTGAAACCATGTTTTCATTAGCTTTGTTCGTTTACTTTCCCAGTAAAAATTTGCAAGAATCCACTTCTGAGAGAGGAAGAACAATTTTACTCTCTTTATGAAAATTTGTTGTCACACAGCTATTTTATTGAAGAGTAGGCAAGACGGAGGTAACGTGTGTTTGCAGATTTTTCGGTTTCCTCCGCTATATTGTTCAGATAATTCTCGTAATCTTAACGGGCCATGTAACCCACTCTACGCGCTGATTGCGTACATGCTACTGTTAGAAGTTCATTGTAATTACAATGGTTTTCTAGTTCATCTAAATGCATTTTATTTAAAACGAAAACCATTGAATTTCACTTTTTTCAAAAACCGACTTTTTCGAACTCGGATTTTAAATCCTTAGATTGAGATTTATGAATCCCAGGAAAAATATCGGGATTTAAATAAACATTGAAAAATTTCTCGAACATTGGAACAGTGTTCAAATCCGAAAACTTTAATCGATTTCACGGGGAAGGTTTTTGTCACCAAATTAACCGAGACTACTTTTTATTTATTTTTGTGACATTTCTCATAACGTACGGCCATGTACATTAGTATAGTGTAACAAAAAAGTTATATCCCTATTAGTCAGGCTACTAACCTGTCCCACCATCCCGCTTTGGCGGCAGTCTCACCATGGCATGAATCTAAAATATGAAAATGATTTTTTTGTGAATTTTGATTGTTATGGCAAAATATTGTTGTGGATGGATAGGAATAGGAGTTGCGACAATTCTCGCTTATTTGAGTTTTGTTTGTGATGATATGCCGAAATACTTGCGGAGAAAAGAGTTGATGATATGGCTTGGTGGGCATTGAAATAGCTATATTCCCAACCATTCACCATAATAGTCAATTTCACATATTTCTTTTTAATAGTACTTGATTTCGAACCGAAAATTGTTAAGGAACACAACATCATAAAGATCGAACAAATAAATTAACGGAAATGATTATATACAAAATATTTTAATATATTTCGTTTAATATTAACTAAATACATGCATTTTTATAAACCTAACAGGTTATAAACCTATTGTGTTCCATTTTTCAGCCACAACCAGTTGGTCAGGTTATTAATGCTCCATTAGTTTCGCAAGACAGTGCTAAAATCCAGTTTGTTCGAGCAAAGAAAAAAAATTTGGTGATCGTTTGCCGCAAAAATTGTTATGTTGCTACATATACTCAACGTTGATTGCAACATTTGAAACGTTTCCCCCAAATAAAGATCGTTTCTCATGAATGACGTTTATCTTGTTGTGGACGAACTTTAATTTACCCAAAATATTTATCATTTTGTTTTATGGCAAATATTGAAATCGTTTGGATTTGTTTAAACGAACAAGTAACGGGTTTCCAATAAGAGCGCTACAAAAGTTTTTGACGTAGAATACGTCTTACCTTACGGTATGAGGAGTCATATCAGGTTTTTATTGTTGTAATCTTTATTTCATTGAATTTGAGGAAACGGCTAGATGAATTTTTTTTAAATTTTTTTTGTAGGTAAATGAAGATGTTATCTTTCGTTTGATATACATTTCATATTGGTTGATATATTTCTAGTATTTTAATTTCTCAAATGAAAATTGTTTAAACACATACACTCAAACATATGTGTGGTGTTTGGTTGAGTGTTTTTGGTTGCTCAACATTGCTTAGGAACATGTATCTAGTAAAAAGTGAAACGAACAGCAAGCTAATGTTGCTTGGCAACATGTATCTAGTAAAAAGTGAAACAAACAGTAAGCTAACGTAATAAAGCTTTTTTGCGAAAGCTTCAATAAAGCTGTTGTAACATTCATTTTGAATTGTAAAGCGTAAAGCTTTCACACAACGCTCGAATGCTAATGCGAAGACTCGATAAGGTAAACCTTTTTTAATATTAGGGCGGCCCTCTCAACATTCGCAGAACTTATTTCAATAAAAATATTAATTAAAATACATAAATTAAATTAAGTTTAAAAAAATTAAACATAATATTTTTTTTTTAAACGGACTTGAATCAAATGCCGTTGGTAAATATAAAAATTACAGCAGACAGTTGTCCGAGGCCTTCGGCCACGGACTGTCCCTGCAGGCTGTGTCAGAGACACGGCCATTAAGTTTAACGTAGAATACGCCGTCCTATAAGACAGAAAACATATATAACAATAAATGATAAATAATATAAGCAAATGAATTTATTGTTATATATGTTTTCTGTCTTATCGAATGGCGTATTCTACGTTAAACTTAATGGCCGTGTCTCTGACACAGCCTGCAGGGACAGTCCGTGGCCGAAGGCCTCGGACAACTGTTTGCTGTATTTTTTTTTTACAATTTAAAGTTCTATCGGTATTGAAAAAACACCCTATAGTATCACAACGGTTCTCACTGATTTTGGTGTGACAATAGTGACAGCCACTTCTACCTTTCCAAACATAATAACGAAGCAGCAGTCGCTCCTGCTGAAAGATACTCTCCTAGATCAATTCTGAATTCGTCTACCTTTTTAGGAACTCCAATATTTTACCTGTAGATTGATCACTGGACTAATGAATGAGTTATAGGATCAATATGTGCCATATTACACGTGCCTTAACGGCTCAGTGCGATATCAGATCAACTTCTCGAAACTAAGGCATTAGGACGAAGGGCTACACATCTGAAGAAGGAAATTGGAATTACAAAATATTTCCTAGGCCATTTGTAATAACGGCTGCATATAAGGAAACACTACCTAAGTATTTGAATTGTGAACAAAATATCCTACGTAGGGATAGGTTGGGACTTCTCAGTATGCGCTTTCTAATTTTTGTATTTTTGTAAATTTTGTAGCCTACGTGGCTCTTGTAGATTAGAATGGGGGTTCGATCCCTGCTTTGAACATCCTTCATTTCATTCAGCGAATGTCATCTTGCTTATTGACGACGACACTATCGAGTATTATGCCATGAAAATCTTTTCAATGCATGATCATTCAGACTCGGTGTACATTTATTGAAATGAAAATATCTTAATCGTAACCCCCCCCTCCCACCACTTGATTATGACCATCAGATTGAAGGAGATAGCATGACGTTTTTTGTAGTAATACACAGATACACATAACTTCCAAACTTCCATACTTCTTTTAATTTATTTATTTTGTGGCGTTACATCAATTGGTCAATGAGTAGTTCATATTTACCCTTAAGTGTACACCAAATTTTCCGGCACAAACAGTCACCAGGGCCTGGCCAAGCACTGATGGTACATATATGACTAAAAAATTATTTTAGGCGATTGCCACGCCTACACAAAACAAATTGTTTATTATTTTTACATTTTTGAGCAGAAGACACTTTTGTTGAGGGTTTCTCCGAACATCAGAACTACCAGACAAACCTCTGTAAACTCAAAAAAGGCGTGGGCAGGCTTTGGTGTCCTTTTAATGGTTAAGAAGTATTACTAAGTAATTTGGTAAACATTTCTTCCATAATCCTACACTCAAAAAAAAGGTTTACTATTAACAACTAGAAATTTGCCTGCTATTAGAGTAAATGCACTGCTATAACAGCAATCGGATTTGCAGTATTTACCTGATAAAATGGTTGCTAAAACAACAAACATATATTTGCTACAATAACAAACATGTCTGCTTCCCCCCTTTCATCTGTGTTGACTAATATATTGATATATTGACTAATATATTGCTTGTAATATTAGAAAGCTATGCATTTTAGAAGGTGTTACTTACTTAAATAATATCTATTCAATTCCATTCAAATTCTAATAATTTCTAAGAAAATTCTCTCTCTATGAGATCTAATTTAAGCCATTATAACTAAATCAACACCTACATCCGCCCTAAGACTAACAGCTCCTTAACCTAGTAGGGTGTTCAAATCAAAATAATAATTAAGTTTTAATTAATTTTCACTCTTGATATGTTTTGATGGGGCCTACTTTCCTTAAGAATATGACATCAATACCAGGAATTGAACATGATGATTCCAATAGCTCAAGGAAGCTGCTATATGTGTGTGTGTGTACTCCCATCTAACTAATAGAGGAAGAACGAGAAACGCCATTAATCTTCGACAACAAATTGTTTGAAATGCATAACAACAAATCTAATGGCACCGCAAGCAACAATCCACGGAAGCCCTATTTCGTCAAAAGGCGGTTGGACTCCTTTGATTGTCTTCCATGAGCTTTAACTCCTCGCAATGAAAAGACAAAAGAACAGGAGTTTTTGGGTTCCTTACGGTGTGTGGAGTTGCTGGGAAGTCAAACAATTAAAACAAGAGGACTGGAGGCGAAACAAAGTGATTTTGAAATTCCCTTTTGGCGCATACCAAGACACAACAGATCTTTGGTATGGTAGAATGATGAGGCAACGCGTACCGCTCTATTAAACCGTTAGGGATCTTTCTGATGAAAATAAGACAAAAGGATGTAGTCGCATAATGTTGGCATAGGATGTTGGTGCGAAGGTCTTTGCATAAGTTGCATATCTATTGGAGGCTTTATGTTTGTGTTCGTTTGTTCGTCTGGAGTGTTTTGACTTAATTGTCTTCCGCTGAAAATTAATCTCTTTTAATTCTGAAAAATTCGCACTAATTTGCTTATATGCAAAAACACCAAACAATTATTTTCTTCTCTTGGGAGATTGTATTTGGTTGTACACCCAAGGAGAAAAATTAGTTGAAACATCACAATTGATGTTTTTTTTAAATAATTTTACGGCTATTGACAAGTTTTAATTTAAGGTAAAGTTAATAAACGAATTTTATTTGCCACCTAATTACTCATTTACTTCCTAGCCTGGCAGAGGCGAACTAGTTCAAGAAATTACTGGTTTATAAACTGGTGAAATATGAACTAGGAACTAGTTCCTGTGCTATTCATTTCTGAAATAGTAAAATCTACCTGGAAGAATTACAGGCAAAAAAATAATTTCGATGAAGCTTCCTAGGTCCCTAGTTAATATATATTTAAAATTAAGAAACCTATGGATGTAGTTCCATCCGAAATGAATCGCATTCAACGTTATTGTAAATTTTATTTTAAAACACCCGAATTCAGAAAAATTTTGGAACTGGCCCACTCGACAGGCCCCGGCTTCTATCGAAGTCATTGGGCGGAGACGAAAAGTAGTTTAACATTAGGCTTTGCCCGTTCGTTTTTTGATGAAAGAAGATAGAATCAAACACACTCAAAAGGGATAACTTTTGAGTGTGTTCACTTATTCGCTTACATACTATATTTGCGAAAGTCACAATAATACAAATGGTTTTTACGATAAACTTTATGATGTGTTAACATCTATAGGCGCGGGTAGGGACTAAACTCACAAAGTTAACACATCCAAACATAGTTTGTCCGACTGCAATCACCGATCTGTATGAAATTTTGTGTGCATATCGGGTAGGTCTCAGAATCGGCCAACATCTATTTTTTATACCCCCAAATGATAAGGGTGAGCCACCCCTATATAAAATACAGACTTGTCAGACTGCGAAATACAGCTTGTCAAACTGCGATGTAGCGCCAGCGAATAGATGTCTTGTGTGGGTGCGGAGCAATCTCAGAGCAAAGAGAATAATGACGTGGTTATACATATATAAAAATGAGATAGCAAGAGAACAACGAAAATTGTGTGAACTTGTGTAGCGTATGTATGAACATAACAATGTATGTATATGTATGCGCATGTGTCTTTGTTTTTTGTGGGTATAAAACAAAAAGTATTAAGCAAGAAAATAATGACACATGTGCTTGCACTGGTCTTTAAATAATTTTAAGTATTAATATTATTTAAATGTAACGTCATCAAATGATTGATGGCTGTTTTCTATTTCCCACTGTAATATTTACTAATGTGTTCATAGAAATCGAACAGGTACCGTGTAACAAAAAGGTGTTAACACATCGCCCGTGAGTTCGAACACTCATTGAATTTTTTAGTTAGCAGAAATGTTTCAACTATTGCAATCAACGTTCAGTTTATGTAGCAAAATAAATATATTTGTGCCAAACGAAAGGGGGGAAACGCGGTAGGTGAGATAGGGGATAGGTACGACACTAGCGCCAACTGCTGCCTGTCGATTAAATGGATGTAATTACCTCTTTTGATGACGAATTGAATAAAAATAATTTCTTAGAAATTTAATAAATCTAAAGACGGTCGAAGAAGGGAAAAATGTATATGTATTGGAATTAGAGTTTTAATAAACCCGACTTTTTCGAATAACCGGATTCCTGCTTATTCGAAAAATAACTTCTCTGAAAACCCGGTTCTCGGTTTCACAGAATGGCAATAACCGGTGAAACCGGTTACGTTCTATCTCTTTCGGTTTTTTCGATTTGCATGCAAAAAAATACGTATAAATTTTTTCAAACAAAATTAATACAAGATCAGCATTTTCGAACAATAACAATTTCTTGACTTGTTTAATTTGTCCCTTAAAACAATCATCATTATTCAGCAAATATGACACCACTAGTCAGATTTTTAATATTTTTAATTATATTTATATCTATATACATAAAATGGAGTGGCCGTTGGTGGTGCAATGGTTAGTGTGCGCGGCTCTTGTACATGAGATCCTGGGTTCGAACCCTGCTCTGACCACCTTCAAATTTCTTTCGGCGGCGGTCACCTCGCATAGTGACGGCGACACTCTCGAGTATATAGCCATGAAAAAGCTTCTCAAAATACCGTTCGGAATCGGTGTAAAACTGTAGGTCCCAATCAGTGAGTGAAAACTGGAAAGCGCACAGCTCAGTGATTGTGAGAAGTTCTCCCCGGTCCCTTCATGGGATGTAATGGGAAACCATTTATTTATTTATTTATATAAAATGGAATGTGTGTTTGTATATTTCTTTGTTTGTTTGTACCTTACAGGAGACCAAACCTCTAGACCGATCTTCCTGAAATTTTCACAGCATTTAACTGGGACCCTGGTATGATCAATAGGGTACTTTTTTTTCGATCACGCCCACTTTTACGTCCACTTTTTTATGTAATTGCTCCCATATAGTTTTTAACAGATTTACTTCAAATTGTATACACATTATACTCCAGGTGAGGTAGAAATAAACATTTATTACGCCACGCCCCGTTTTATGTCCCTTTTCACGCCAAATTTAAGTTGTAAACTTTTTGTTCTCTGTACAAATTTGTTCCTTCCTACGGATTATTTTTTATATGGTAGTATATTGCTCTTAATACTGTTAACGTCTCCATGTAACTTTGAACCACGCCCACTTCACCGCCCCCCTTTTTTAATTCAGATACTTACTTATACCACTAACAATGTTTGCTATACAAAATAGTTTTTGTGTAATATGTGTTTACCAAAAGTTTTATATACTTTTTAGCTGACCCGGCAGACGTTGTCCTGCCTAAAATTTTATTTAAGGCTAATAACTTTTTTAAAAATAGCAGAGTCTAATTAACCACAAATATTTTCACCAAGATGCTACGAGAAAGCCATTACAATCCACAAGAGTTAGAATTATTTATGGCTGCAAACCTACCATATTTACAGCAGGAGCAACTCTCGGCATACAACACTTTAATGACAGCAATTACTAATGAAAGTGGTGGATTGTACTTTATTGATGCACCAGGCGGAACAGGAAAAACGTTTTTGATTTCGTTGATTTTGGCTAAAGTTCGATCGCAAAATAATATTGCGCTAGCCATTGCATCGTCCGGTATAGTAGCAACACTTTTGGATGATGGCAGAACAGCGCATTCGGCACTTAAATTACCTCTCAAGCAGCAATTCTCTGAGACGCACACATGCAATATTAAAAACAACTCCTCCATGGGTAAAGTCCTGCAAACATGTAAGATCATAGTATGGGATGAATGCACAATGGCCCACAAAAAATCTTTAGACGCCCTTGATCGCACGTTACAGGATTTTAGAAGCAACAAAAGATTATTTGGAGGAGCACTAATAGTGTTAGCCGGTGATTTCCGCCAAACATTGCCTGTACTTCCAAGCGCAACCCCAGCTGACGAGCTTAATACGTGTCTTAAATCATCTGTTCTTTGGCACCACGTTCGCGCACTGAAACTAACAACAAATATGCGAGTGCAGCTGCAACGCGATGCATCAGCTACTCGATTTTCAAAACAGTTGTTGGAATTTGGAAATGAAAAAATACCAACGGATCCAACTACAAATTGCCTTGCGTTTCCACCTGACTTTGCAAAATGACACAATCCATTGAAGAGTTAATCGATAGTGTATATCCAAATATCGAACGTAATTTCAAAAACGAGCAATGGTTATCTGAACAAGCGTTACTTGCTGCCAAAAACATTAATGTCAATTCAATAAACAGTGTTATTCTAAATAAAATCAGCGAAACTGCAGCAACATGCAAATCCATCGATACCGTTATGAGAGTTGAGGATGCTGGCAATTATCCTGTTGAGTTATTAAACTCACTTGATGTACCAGGTTGTCCACCACATTTGCTGAAACTCAAAATTGGAGTTCCCATTATTTTACTGCGGAACATCGACCCACAACGGCTTTGCAATGGCACTCGACTTGCAGTAAAAGAAATGCTAAACAATTTAATCGAAGCGACCATTATAACGGCCAAATATAAAGGAACAAATGTACTGTTGCCACGCAATCCTATGATACCAACAGATTTGCCATTTGATTTCAAAAGATTACAGTTTCCTGTTCGGTTAGCGTTTGCGATGACAACTAATAAAGCTCAAGGTCAATCTCTGCAAGTTTGTGGCTTAAATTTGTCAAATCCATGTTTTTCCCATGGACAGCTTTACGTTGCATGCTCCCGTGTTGGAAAACCAAACGATTAGTTTGTTTATGCTCCGAATGGACAAACTAAAAACATTGTATATCGTAGAGCGTTGCAATAGTTAATTTATAATAAAATTATTCATTTCTCACTATATAAACACTTTTTATTTCATTTCATAATTTCATATATATCATTGACACAAAATTTGTACTTAATTTTGTTCTTATTTTTAATGTATTACACATTTCAATTATCATTTTTTAAATTTTAAAAACGATCATAAACAAACTAAGGCCACCTAACTTATCCCAATGTAACCAAAGTTTAGTGATAACCATAGTAATGAGTGTTAAATTTATTTGAAAATATCTGTGGTTAATTAAACTCTGCTATTTTTAGAAAAGATATTAGCCTTAAATAAAATGTTAGGCAGGACAACGTCTGCCGGGTCAGCTAGTTCCTTATAAAGGTAAATGATTTGAATTGAATTGAATTGAATTGAATTGAATTGAATTGAATTGAATTGAAGTGAATTGAATTGAATTGAATTGAGTTGAATTGAATTGAGTGGAATTGAAGTGAATTGAATTCAACTGAATTGATTTGAATTGAAATGAAGTGAATTGAATTGAATTGAATTGAATTGAACTGAACTGAATAGAATTGAATTTAATTAAATTGAATTGAGTTGAATTGAATTGAGTGGAATTGAAGTGCATTGAATTGAATTGAACTGAATTGATTTGAATTGAAATGAAGTGAAGGGAAGTGAATTGAATTGAAGTGAATTTAATTGAATTGAAATAAATTGCAGTGAACTAAATTGAATTGAAGTGGACTGAAATTAATGGAATTGAGTTAAATTAAATAAACCTAAATTTAATTGAAATGCAATGAATCGAATTGAATTGAATTGAATTGAATTGAATTGAATTGAATTGAATTGAAATGAAATGAAATGAATTGAATTGAATCGAATTGAATTGAATTGAATTGAATTGAATTGAATTGAATTGAATTGAATTGAATTGAATTGAATTGAATTGAATTGAATTGAATTGAATTGAATTGAATTGAATTGAATTGAATTGAATTGAATTGAATTGAATTGAATTGAATTGAATTCAATTCAATTGAATTGAATTGAATTCAGTAGAATTGAATTGAATTGAATTGATTTGATTTGAATTGAATTGAATTGAATTGAATTGAATTGAATTGAATTGAGTTGAATTGAATTGAATTGAATTGAATTGAATTGAATTGAATTGAATTGAATTGAATTGAATTGAATTGAATTGAATTGAATTGAATTGAATTGAATTGAATTGTAATGAATTGAATTGAACTGGATTTAATTGGATTTTTTTCTCATTCTTTATTGAATAATAAAATAAAATTTTTAGATTACAATTGCTTATTGAACTGCATTTAATAGAGATGAATAGAATTACACTGAATTGAATTGAATTTAATTGAATTGAATTGCATTGAATTGAGTTGAATTGAATTGAATTGAATTGAATTGAATTGAATTGAATTGAATTGAATTGAATTGAATTGAATTGAATTGAATTGAATTGAATTGAATTGAATTGAATTGAATTGAATGGAATTGAATTGAATTGAATTTAATTGAACTGAATTGAATTGAATTGAATTGAATTGAATTGAATTGAATTGAATTGAATTGAATGGAATTGAATTGAATTGAATTGAATTGAATTGAATTGAATTAAATTGACTTGAATTGAATTGAAATAAATTGCAGCGAACTAAATTGAATTGAATTGAACTGAAATTAATGGAATTGAGTGAAATTAAATAAACCTAAATTTAATTGAAATGCACTGAATTGAATTGAAATGAATTGAATTGAATTGAATTGAATTGAATTGAATTGAATTGAATTGAATTGAATTGAACTAAATTGAATTGAATTGAATTGGATTGGATTGAATTGAATTGGCTTGAATGGAATTTAACTGAATTGAAGTCAGTTGAAATGTATTGTATTGAGTTGAATTGAATTGAATTGAAATATGTTGCAGTGAACTAAATTGAATTGAATTAAACGTAACTGAAAATTAAATTAAATTAAATTGCATTGAATTGAATCGAATCGACTTGTTTTGAATTAAATTGAAGTGAAATGAATTGAATTGAACTGAACTGAACTGAATTCAATTGAATTGAGTTGGATTGGATTGAATTGAGTGGTTTTAGATTGCATTGAATATTCTTATTCGTGTTTCAAATTTTCATAGCTTTATTTCAATTTGAGAATCACGTTTAATTTCTAAATTTAACATAAAACTGTTAGGTTTCGAATTCTCATTAACCTCATTTAAATATGGAAATCATAGTCGGTTTTGATATAAGTTCTAATGTATGGAAATTTTAGAAATTTAAATTATTTAATTGTTCTTCAAATTATAAGAGCATTTTGAAGTTAAAAAAATAGCCGGTTTTCTGTTTATTCGTAAATTACGGTTTTTTATCCTGTTTCGCTCATTTTTTTGGTTTCGGGTTTGAACACTCTAATTTAAACTCTAAATGCTTTTTTCTTCGCTTGCAGTTCCAAAGTGGTAGAAGGGTACCATTTATTCCAAACCAGCTACATACTTGGATCTGGCAATTTTTAGATTTGCTTTATTTCCTACAGTAAATTACTAATATTTTGGGATAAATGACAGTTCCTTTACAATAATACAAACGACTGTATAATAAATATTTCTATTTGGTCGAAACATTTAAAATGTTGGGATCACCATTGAGTATATGCCCCAAGTGAAATATTTCTGCAGCACACGACCTCCAAACTATTTTCCTTTGCGTGCAGTTCCAAAGTGCCGGAAGGGCACAAGTTATTCCAAACCAATGAATTGCCACTGCTTATTTGGTTATTTGGACAGTTGCTTGTATGGAGACTGCTTCCGAACTAGTACTATTTCCTCCTAACTTTATTCAGATATAACACAATCTCTTGAAATCAATATGATTTAGTATGAACAATTTACGAACATTTCTCGCTCAGTGTATGCAGCCATTGATAAAATTAGGCGCCTATCTCGAAATACCTTACAATAATTTCCTCATGTTCTTTGTGATATCAAATTGAGGGCAATTTAACATGTTTTGCTTAACGAAATATTGATTTCATTATTTTGGTTCTCGAAACTAAATCTCAAGCACTAAAATACATTATAATAATCCCTGTTTTGACTATTCACAACAAGGACGGATCCTTTCTTAGTTGGGATGAATTAAGAGTATGACAAGCAGTTTTTGTGGCGGAACCATGTTCCATTAAAATACATAATTTGAATGTGTTGTGTGTGTTCTGTAGAAAGAGACGGGTTCCCTTAAAGAGATTTTAAAAAATTGAGGTTTATCTCAAATTATATTTAAGTATGATCACAAGGAGCAAACAAAAAAATGGAGTGGAGTTGTTCTCTGGGTCAAAATGCTGATGATCATGGAGATGCCAATGATTGTGCTGGTGCAGATGATGACGATGATGACTTGTTGGCTTTTATATTTTAATGCCGCAATAGGTTGGCGATGATTGTTGGCAAGAGGGTCGGTCGTGTATTTGGGTTTGTTTTGACTGTTGTTATAATAAAAAGCGGAAATGCTAATGATAGGTTTTCACGCGTACCCCCATCAATACATTTGTAAAAGTAGATGATTGTCCAGCTATTATGGCCACCTCGTACAGCCACACAAATACACTGCCTATCAAAGTCTCGAAATGAGTGAATCCTTTTGTTAGCCTTATTTGAATGTCTTTCTCGTTTTTTGTTTTTTTTTTTGTATCGCTGCCCAGTCTGTGGTCCACCAGAATATTATTTATGATAATAATTTGTATTTTTATGTGTTATTTCGACATCTGTTTCTTTGGGACCGACGATTTCGATGTCAATTTGTTGTGTGTTCGAGTGAGTGTCGATGAGTTGCCGACTCGAGTGTTGTAGGCAAATTTAGTTTTCGACTTTTGTTGCGTCGCCATAAAAGCTGAAATATCACGTCTCAGTTTTATTATCATTAATTTATTGTGAAATTTTAGGGCTTTTGTTATTTTTGTTTTTTTTGGCAAAAAGAGTTAAGGAAATTATTTAAATTATATGTTTGTGATCTTATTGCGGATGTTGGAATAATTGAGTTTTCAAATTGCCATATATTATTTTTTTTTTTTAGAAACTATTAGTTGACTTCTATAGAATTTCTGTTATTTATTGAATGATCTGTAGGAAAACACATCCTACATGAGGGGTTTTGAAACAAAGGTTCCAAACTTCGGACAGGCTCAAACTGCAGTTTAGATATGAAGTTATATCCTAAAAAAGGAAGTGTTCGTACAAGGCCCGAGAGTGTGAAACAGTGTCCGTACAAGTAGATTTTATCACTACTGTACAAAATCCGTTCAGTAAAAATTGTCCCCAGTAACGGCTTCTAGCAACGCTCTGGCCGCCCTTAGTTTCTGCCGGCGACGATGACCACGCATCAACAGGTGTACTTGACACAATAGATTCATTAAGCCCCTTTAAGTTACAATTTAAATTCGAGACTCAGTTGTAGGCCAACTGACTCCAGGTAATATGAGAATGGATCCAAAAGGATATTTTCTTCAGCACATAATGGTATTGCCACCATCGGTACAGAGAGTCAACCGTATTCTAGAGAAAATTACACCACTTGGTGGTTTCCACTCACTGAATTATTTGAATAGGTTGTAGCCGCCAACATTTCGGTTGTAGCGACCGAATTGCGTTTGCCATAATTGCATTTTGGTTCCTACAGCTGAGTTCAGTCGCCACAACCGAAATTCGGTTGGAACAACCACATCTTATAACCGAATTTATATTGAATTATGTGGCATCAAGAGAAGTTTTCATTATTTCGGTTCCAACAACCACACTTCGCATAGATTCGGTTGCAAAAATCAACCTTAGAAAAAGCTTGGTTACTTCAACCGAATTCCTCTTGTATTCAGTTACAGCGATGGATTTTTGGTTTAGTTCGGTTACAAACTCAAAATTAGTTTTTATTCTTGCAACAAGTAAATTACATGTCATTTATGTCATTTGAATTCTATTTTTGTTTTATAAAATAATTTGCAATTCTACTGTGATAGAAACAATTTAAAAATAGCGTACATCTTAAAACAAATCAATAATTTGGCAACTTCCAACGAGGGTTCTGGCAACCTCAAATGTCGGTTGTGATAACCCTTGAAGTCGATTGGGACAACCACGAAAGAAGGGGGTCTCAACCACTGACGTGGGTTGCGACAAAGTCTGAAGTTGGTTGGGAAAATCTCTGAAGTCGGTTGGGTCAACCTCTGAAGTTGGTTGCGACAACCTCTGTAGTCGGTTGGGACAAACTCTGAAGTCGTTTGGGATAACCTCTGAAGTCGGTTGGGCCAACCTCTGAAGTCGATTGGGCCAACTTTTAAGTCGGTTATGACAACCTCTGAAGTCTGTTGTGAAAACCTCTTACGTCAGTTGGGACAACCTCTGAAGTTAATAGGGAAAACCTCTGAAGTCGGTTGGAGCGACTTTCTAAGTTGGTTGGGACAACCTCTGAAGTCGGTTAGAAAACCTTTGACGTTGATTGGGGCAACATATGAAATCAGTCAGGACAACCTCTAAAATCGGCTGGGGCAGCCTCAGAAGGTAGTAGGGAAAACT
Organism: Phaonia tiefii; assembly: GCA_963931995.1. Classification (NCBI taxonomy): domain Eukaryota; kingdom Metazoa; phylum Arthropoda; class Insecta; order Diptera; family Muscidae; genus Phaonia; species Phaonia tiefii. The sequence continues at coordinate 297,990,436 of OZ008368.1, forward strand.
TCTGAAGTCTATTGGGACAACCACTGAAGTTGGTTGGGAAAGCCTCTGAAGTCGGTTGGGACAATCTCTGAATTCGGTTGGAACAACCTCTGAGGTTAGTAGGGAAAACATTTTAAGTCGGTTGGAACAACTTTTTAGGTTGGTTGGAACAACCTGTGATGTCGATTGGGCCAACTTTTGACGTCGGTTAGGACAACCTCTGAAGACGGTTGGAAAAACCTCTGAAGTCGGTTGGAACAACTTTTTAATTTGGTTGGGACAACCTGTGAAGTCGATTGGCGCAACTTTTGAAGTCGGTTGGGACAACCTCTGAAGTCGCTTAGGAAAACCTTCGAAGTCGGTTGGGTCAACATCTGACGTCGGTCGGGACAACTTCTGAAATCGGTTGGGACAACATCTGAAATTGGAATTGAAAACTTCTGAAGCCGGTTGGAACAACTTTTGATGTCGGTTGGGTCAAACTCTAAAGCCGGTTGGGACATAATTTGAAGTCAATTGGCACACTCTCTAACGGTCCTCGGTTACCGGCAATTCGGTTGGCTTAACGAAATTTTTCTGTTAATGCAGGAAAGCACGAACATGCTGAAGTAATCTTGTTATTGAATATTGTGAGTTTGAGTTTGATGGAGTTGTGGGACGAGTGAATACAATCTTCGGTAGACGAAGCACAACGAAATACAATACAAGTGGTGTGGTTGCATTCATTCGCATTTATTCAATTACACGCTGAGGAACAAGAAATATTTATGAATGCGGCTGTCCATTCACTGTATGAATGGATTCATAAAAAAAATAAATAAGAAAAAATGGTTTCCCGTTACACCCCATGCACGGATTAGGGAGAGCTTCTCATAAACCAGTGAGCTGTTCGCGTTCTAGGTTTACAGTCACTGATTGGGACCTACAGTTTTACACCGGTTCCGAACGGTATTTTGAGAAGCTTTTTCATGGCTAAATACTCGATAGGGTCGCCGTCACTAAGCGAGGTTACCCCCGTCGAAAGAAATTTAAGGTGATCAGAGAAGGGATCGAACCCACGTTCTCATGCACAAGAGCCGCGCACACTACCATTGCACCACCGACGGCCACGATGCCAAACTTTACCATTATATGGTTAGTGAGAAACGTCCCATTAAGAATAGAACATTTCAGCTGGATTAGTCTGACAAAATATTTAAAACATCTTAACTAAAATTATGTAAACATTGTCTTGAGTCCGGATTTTTAAAGAAAGGTAGTACTAGGACAAGAAATGTATTGCTCTTTCGTCGATGTCAGTTGGTTTAAATGATAATAAACATAAGACCACTCTGTTTATTTGTTACCTTACGACAAAGTCCAGAAAGGAGTCACTACCTTGACCTCTGCTTTATGAAACACATCTTTCAAATTAATTTTCCAACTGCTCAACAAACACTTTTAATAATTGTTATACTCTTAATATAACCAAGTACTCACATTTAGTTCAAAAACACAATAACCTCAACCATATCTTCCTTTACCCAAGATAACACTAAAGTCTTCCTTGGACCCTCAGAAATGGAAAATGCAAAGACCTTAATGTATACGAAGCCACGAAATACAATTTAAATTTAAGTTGTTGAACGTGTTGCAAAGTAAGGTGCATATTATTATCTCCAAAAAGGATTTATGACATTCGCAACTCTCCCCAGCAATGTAACCCAACATACAACCAACCCAAGCAATGAGCCAGCATCAACTGCCGCCACATGACGATGATGGCTAATGCACTTGTAAGCCTGCACTTCAGGTCTGGCAGACGCCTTGGATATGGAAAACTAAACTAAATCAGACTTTCGAACCTAAAAAAAACATGAATGAATCGCAGCCAGAACAAAGAAACGACAGGCGTAGGAACAACTGAGAAAATTAGGCTTAAGCAATGCGGGGTTTTAAATGTGAACCAGAATTGGAGGAACATCACCACTTACAATCGATAGGAATAAGGGAACAAAACAGCGGCGTTGAGACAATAAGAGGAATACCCTTCAGACCATCCTATAAAATAAAAAAAATAAATAAAAACATTGTTTGGTCATGGGAATTTTTGCAATGTTGACGGAGACGACGACGACGACTACATACAGTAGTGGACTAAAGTGGATACATAAATTTAAGATTTTTCGAAATTTGGTATTATTTTTTTTATATTATAGAAACTTAAATGATTTTTTATAAAACATAAAACTAAAACATTTTTCTTCAATAAAAACCTAAATACAGCACATTATATCATTAAGAAGTATATCAAAAAAAATATTGTAATTTGTGACAGCTTTTATCCAGTATTGTCCATATTAGATATTTTCGGCAAGTTTTTTCTTCAATATTTCGTCCAAAGTCCTTTGTTCTTTAAAACACATTTTATGCGAGTAGGCATGCTTTCCACGAGATTTTTGAAAGTTTGAGGAGGAATCTTAGCCCATTCCACTGAAACTCTTGACCAAAGATCATCTAAGCTGGTCGGGGCTCGTTCGTATTTGGAAAGTCTTCTTTTGACAATTGCCCACAAATTCTCGATGAGATTCAAATCGGGGCTTTGAGCTGGCCACTTCATTGTCTTGAATTCTTGTTCAGCAAGTCATTTTTGCACAATTTTGGCAGTGTCCTTTGGATCCCCATCTTGCTGGAAAGTTATTTCTGTTGCTGGGTAGAGGCACTTTTCAATGAATCTGCTCAAATTGATCTGCAAAATACTTAGATAGTACTCCTTATTCATAATTCCTTCTATTTTTACCAGAGGACAAATGCCCCACCAAGTGAAACATCCCCACACCATAACACTTCCACCACCGTGTTTCACCGTTTGCTTGACATGGTGTCGCTGAATGGTTTCACCGGGCCTCTGCCAACAATATTGTATTCCATCAGATTGGAAATGATTAATTTTTGTTTCATCCGACCAAATTACTCGTTTCCAGTCATCAGTTGTCCAGTTTTTATGCGTTTTGCAAAAATTAATCCGAGCCTTCACGTTCTTGTCCGACAGTGCAGGTTTCTTTTTTTTAACGGCAGACACAAGTCCAATTCGTTGGAAGGCCCTTCTTACTGTACGGTCACTCACCGATTTGTCCACAGCTTCGGCAGTCACTTTTGGTGTTCTAGCGTTTTTAGCAATCATATTTCGTTCCACTAAACGAGCATCTCCGTCAGAGAGCAATCTAGGTCTACCTCCCTTGTTAGCAGCCACAACCACATCTCGCCGTTTTCTTACTAGGCTCACAGTTCTATGGCACACATTTAGATGTTTTGCGATACTACGGCATGATTCACCTTTTTCGATTAGTCTTACAATTTTATTTTCAAGATTTTTTGATATTTTTCTCATTTTTTGGTTGTTCTAAAGATTGATTTTTTTTAATACGAAAATCAAATTAAATCAAATGTGTGTTCGCTTTATAGCTTTTTACTCTTTAATGAAACACTAATGCAGTTCTTTCAACAAAAACATTCAAATCTAACGCGACTCCGAATAGATAAACAAAAAAGGCAAAGACTTGACAAAAATGGATAAATGCGGTTATGAAATATATATATTTTTTTTCATGTCTCTTGAACGAAATCATTCAGTTTTTTTAAGTATATATAGTAAAGAGAGTACAAGATATACAATGAAAAAATTACACTTAGATATCACAAATTGAACAAAAGTTATTAATACAGTTTAAAAAATATTCAATTATGTATCCACTTTAGTCCACTACTGTAGATGGACATGGACGGACGTTACTGATGACGATCGATATTGTTGTTATTGTTGGAACGCGTACACAAATTGCGCACAGTAAGCCGAAATAGGATATGGGTGGGGGTACCTTCTCCGAATTTGTGGGTTGAGTTGATTCCTTTTTTGACGCACCGCCTTTGTTCGGAGAACGCAGTTTTACACCGATTTTGAAAGTTAGGATCTAAGTTCTGTGAAAAATCCACTTTACCGATTAGTCAAATATGTATGTGATATCCTGAATGTGTTTATCTGAGTCTCGTAATGCAAGAGCGTCTGCTGTTTTATTCGCAGTTATATCAATAAGACATGCAGGACCTTACTGGAAAGGCTTCTTCGTGCCCTTCTCCGTGGCCAGGATTACGACTTGAACGACACTACACGTCTACAAGATAAGTAATTTTTGAACTGCTCAGAATCTGCTAAAATATCCTTCAACATATTTTGCTTCCCATTATATTCCATGAAGGGATAGGGGTGACAAATATTTACTTGCCAATTTCTAGTTTCATGAATAGAGATCTACAGTTTTACACCGAATCTGGGCGGTTATGCATTTAGAAGGTTTTTATGTTGCCGTCACTTACCATGGTAATTCAAAAGCCGCTCCAGCAATATCTGATATTGGGCGCCCAAGTATATGGCCGATCCAAGTCCATTGTCTTCTGCGTATACCTTATTCAATAGCACTTTTACATCTACGTTACCAGAGACTTCATTAGAAATTGTCTTGGGCCAGGAGATACGGAGTATTTGTCTCAGACAACGATTGACAAACATTGGGACGTTCTTCATAGTCAACTTCGTCAAGCTCCAAGTAGTATAACTGTACAACAGCACAGACTTCACACTGCAGTTGAATATTCCAAATGTCGTCTTTTCCAATATCCTTTTATTGCGGCAGATTTACTTATATCCTTGGTAATCTTGCATTCTAAATAATTGATTGAATCATCGTCATCAATTAACGAACCACCAACAGTCAGTGGAGTATTCCGTTCAGTTCGAATACTTATTAGCTTTGTCTTTGTATTTATACTCATCCTACTTTTTTCGGAAAACTTGGCCTCAATGTCATCGAATTTGTCGCCAGACGACATATGTCATCTGATATCGCGTAGCTGTTCATACATAATCCACTGAATGCCGAACGGTGCTATTACTTGCCTCCATTACCTCGTCCATAAGTATCGTAGCAGAAATATTGTGGGGGACAAGACACGTTCTTATCTAACTCCCTCAGATGTAATGAAAGGTTGGCATTCCTTCCCATTTACACAAACTTTATGACAGACTTCGTGTTTACACGCCCAAATACGAACACATAGTCGTGGGCAATGTGTAATGAATATTTACCCATTACCAACAGGGTATGGGGAACATAATGGGTAGCTACCCATGAAAATGGGGAATTACCTCTCACGATTATATGGGTATTGGGGAAAATAATAAGTAGCTACCCACGACAATGGGGAATTACACATCATGACTACCCATTACCCACAGGGTAATGGGGAAAATAATGCTACCCACGATGATGGGGAATTACTCATCACGATTACCCATTACCCTTAGGGTAACCCTTCCCCAGTTTTGATCGAAAATATGAAAAAATTAGAAAAAATTTCTATATCTCGGAAATGCATGATGGTCCAATCGAAAATATATCTCAGTTTTACCGGTTTCTAAGGGGTTTTTCATAAAGTGGTCCAATTGTATGGAAGAATTTTTGTTGAAAAAATTGCCAAAATGAGAAAATAAGAAATTGCGTCCATTAGAAAAAATAATACAAATTTTACCTACATAGGAGGTTCTAACCAAAGTTTTAGCTCTAATCCCTAAAACTAAAATGAGGTGGTCATATTGAAGACATGCATTGGTTAGAGCCTCCAAAGGAGGTATAAAATATATTATTTTTTCCGAGTTATAGCCACTATTTTATTTTAGCGATTGTCTTATTTTGGCGAATTTTTGAAAACAAACTCTTCTACACGAATTGGAGCAGCTTATGAAAAACCCTTAGACACCGGGAAAAATTCGTTATTTCTTCGATTCGACGCTCCCTTTCCGAGACATAAACATGAGGGCGTTTTAGCGAATTTTTGTTTGAACAATTTTAGTTTTAGCGACTTAAAAGACATCCATTGATTAAAGCCTCCAATTGAGGTAAAATTTTTATTATTTTTTCGATTGGACGCACCGTTTCCGAGTTCTAACCACTATTTTATTTTAGCGATTGTCTTATTTTGGCGATTTTTTGAAAAAAAAATTTTCCATACAAATTGGACCACGTTATGAAAACCCCTTAGAAACTCCAAAATTTGGTTATTTTTTTCGATTGGACGCTCCGTTTCCGAGACATAGAAATTTTTTATAATTTCTTCATATTTTCGAACTAAAATGGGGATGGGTTATCCTGGGTAATCCATTACCCATCGCCGTGGATACCTGCCCATTGTTTTCCCCATTACCCTGTGGGTAATGGGTAATCGTGGTGAGTAATTCCCCATCGTCGTGGGTAACTGCCCATTATTTTTTGCCACGTTACCCTGACGGTAATGGGTAATCGTGATGGGTAATTCCCCATTGTCTTGGGTAGCTACCAATTATTTTCCCCATACCCTGTGGGTAATGGGTAAACGATCGCTACCCATTCCCCACTGCAATAATAATGGGTTACCTTGGGTAACCCATGGTAAACCATTACCCACAAAATTCGAACCCTGCTTTATACGCTGCATCTCTGTACAGTTCAGGGATTATGGACACTATCTTGTCTGGTATCCCCTTTTTGGTCAAGGTGTTACTTTGAGTTACGGTGCACACCGCCTGTTCGAAGTCTACGAAAAGTAGATAAGAGTCGAGAGTAACTCAACTGATTGCCTATGATTATATGGATTGTGCTCACTTGGTCGGCACACGAGCGACCAGACCTGAAAACCGCCTGCTAAACCCGATCCGCTAAAGTATAAAGGTCGCCATTACTTACTAACCACTCCCTCTTTCCACTCCGTTGGAGATTTTGTTGTCTACTTCTACGTTTATACGGTGGCCTATATCGCGATATCATATCACGACACGTCAAAAAAATACACGTATAAACGCTTTAGCGCGATATAAAGTTTGTCACGAAAGTTTACTATGATTTCGCTCCATATCACGATATTCTATTTGTGAGTTGCCACCTAACATCACATGGCTGTTGATATCATAATGTGTTGAATATCGTATAAACAGGAACATGGGGATATCAGGATATGGTTGATATTGCGATAAATGTCGTATAAACGAGGTATACTTCTACTTTTGATGACCGGCGTAATGACATCTGCTACCGTTAATGTACCACATTTTAACAGTTCCGCTGGAATATTATCAGGAGCAGAAAATGTGTGGTGCTTCATTTTACCCAGTTGCGCCCCCGACCTCTGCTGGCGACGGGGGTTCGGCGGAAATATCCATTCTCAGGTTGCGACGTGTGTATGATGCCGAATCGGTACACTGATCTTCATCATCCAGAAGTCTAGATTGTGTCGTAAAGAATTCACGCCATTGCTCCCTCCAATTCGTGGTGATGATATTTCCGTGTCATCATTAGCTTTAACGAAGCGGTACTCCTGATGTTGTTGCCGCTCAGCTGTTTTATTGAATAGTACACAATTCGGAGGTTTCCTGTGTTTGCCGCTTTTTCGGTTTCCTTCGCCATATTGTTCACATAGTTGTCGTAATGTGAACCGACCCACTCTACGTGCTGATTGTCGATAGTCTAAATTGAATTGCCTGTTTAACGTTGATGTCTTCGATCGTAAACGAATATTGTGCAGGCGCTGCTGTTCCTTTCAAAGCAGACGAGTTATATTTCACGGAATAAGATTTGTTTTTTTATGAAAGTGTGCACTGAATAATTCAAGTATTTTATTGAATTTTAAAATAATTTGCTTGGTATTTACGCTTTCCCTGAATGTAGTCAAATCCACTGAGCCATCGCATATATTTCGCGAAGGTATGAATTAATACCTTAGAATTAGGTTTTCCTTTTTTGTTATTGTTAATAGAAATGGGACTAGGTAGGGAAATTAATTTTTTTGCGGCAAAAGAAATATGTTTGTGCCAATGGATCTCCAAACGTTTGTTTCTTTGTGTATTTCCATTAGATCTTCAGTACTGGACTCCACCTTCGAGCATCCATCTTTAAATGTGTATAATGCACATTAAGATAATGGTACTCCATGGGCCCAATCGTTTCAATCTATTATGATTTGTTCTTCCTCATCTCAAGGAGTATAAGTATAGTCGCATGACATTGCTTGTTATGTTTACCATAATGCTTCAAAGTATAAGAAAAGTTTTAACCCCAAAAACATTTTACCCCATAATTGATCTCAAATTTTTTTAAATATAACTTTTTCTTCGCCATATCTTTGTTTCCCTTCCACTGTGCTGCACGTACACTCGTTTTATTTGGCCATTTAATTTGCATGGGGAACGTGTGTGCAAGAAGACGCTGACTGTTTTCTGTGTTATGTGTGTTCCACTCAATATTGTTGCACATTTTGGAACGTCATGTGCAACAGGACCGCCGTTCAAGGAGTCTATGCGTCGTTTGCCAATACAAAAGTCATCAGCTACAGCAGCAGCAGCATCATCATTATCCACATCGTCGTCATTGCTATTTTCACAAATAACAAGAACAACATAAAACAAATGTTGTTGCAATCTTTCCTCATGGATACAATGCAAGATTCTACCAGTGTTTTTGTGTTTGATTTTGGGAACTACACGAGACCGCTTTGGAATAAATCGCGCTCCTGCGCTCGTTGGTCGTCATTTTGGCTTTTACGCTTTGAAAGCCTATCATTACGATTATGACGAATATTACTTTTAAACCGCAAAAGATATTTTCGACCATTTGTTGTTGCTGATATATAGCTAGTTGTTGTTGCCGATGCAATTGTTGCTTTTAGTTGGCCAGATGATGAGTGCGCAATGTCTGTTGCTGCTTTGCATCTTGCCAACATTTTTGCTGTTGTATCATTTTAATATTATACGGGGTGGTATGATAAGGTTAAGGCTAATTTTATGGAATAAGCTGTCATTCTAAAGAAATATGAAATACATTTTTTATTGGTATTGGGACTATGAAGAGATGCGGAAACTACTACGAGTAAATAAATCTATTATTAACTGATTGAGGTATCAGATAACTACACGCAATGCCTAAAAACGTTTCACGCAAGAATATTTTTTTTCAAGAAATATTTCGTTTGCTACTTAGTCTCAGGGTTAACTGCAAATGCTGATACTTTTCCTACAAACAAAAAACCTTTTTCGTAAAAACATATTTTTTTGTAAATAAAACTTTCTTTACTCCAAAATTGTTATAATTTACTTTTGCAGCAAATACAGAGAATTATTTATTATAAACGAAGAAGTATTAAAATGCTCAAGGGCACTCAAAGGCGACAACTCTTCTGAATTATCTGTCTTATCCCCTGAGAGAAAAGAGTTTATACAAATAATTCATATTATCATATTCATATTCTCTTCCAACAAAAACAGTCATATAAAAAACAAACAAATGCTAAGGTTTTGTTTGCCTTCGCATGTACGATGGCGCAGTGATTAGGTGTGCGGACTTGCAGTCATGGTGCCTGGGTTTAACTCCATTCACAGTTACCATAAGTGCTTGAAGAAATTTGTATTAGAAATTCAATAGAATACTTCATTTAATGAGGGTGCATTGCCATCGGAAATAAATCTTATTCAGTGTAATATAATTTGTTTGCCTTAAACGACAAAGCTATTTGCCACACACATTTTTCGTTCCCGATAAAGTTTTGTTTTGCATTTGGAGTTATTATTACTCATTTATTGACAAAGTGTTTCGGTTCTTCTAAAGGATTTTATTTATTTATTTATCACAAAGCAAATGATATGTTTTTGATTCAGCAAAGGTTCGGTTGCCACAATTACATTTCCTTAACAAAATTCATTTATCTGAGATTACGTTTGGACGTAGCGAAACTTTTGCTGCGTTTACATCAGTCTGCCCCTAATGGAAGCAAACCGCAAATGCGGCTGTTGCTACCGAATTACGCTTGCTACAAACGAATTGAGGTTGTCAAAACTGAAATTCGGTGGAAGGAACCTGTAATAGTTTGGGACAACCTTTACTTCGGTTGTGATGACATCTTATGTTGTTGTCATAACCTCTCAATTCGGTTACGGCTAATTCGGTTTTTTTGTCTGTGAGCGTATGAGCAATAAGTAAGCATTTGAGCATGCGGAGTAGGGCATATGAACAATTTAATTAGAGGAATGTAAAAGATGCCTTGTTCATTGGCCAGATACGAAGAATCATGTGATTCAGTTTTTGCATGTGACGTCACTTTCTCATTTACCATGCTTCAGTTAGTCAATTCACTGGCATTTCACACATAATTGGAACAATTTGCGACACGTGTCCTTGCGAAAGATTGGATTTCTACGTACCTTCGCTGGCTCCAGCTGTGAGTTCTTAGAATCACATTGGACCTTCTCCTTGCTTCCTTCAAACTTGGCAATTTCTCAATAAGGGAATGCCCGAATTAGATAAAAATTTGCGCCGTTTGTCTGATAGTCGACGATGTACGAGTAGTAAACCAATCCGAGATACACAACAAGTTGTAAAGGATGGGCGATTCTCATCTACATACGCTGTGTTTGTTGATGAAGCTAGACTCCATTTGGTTTATAGCGTCCGTACCTGTGTTAAAATCCATGATATGATTGGGCTTTCCACACGTTGTGTGGGTGTTGTAATTGTTGGTCGATAACAAACTGAAGGTTGTGCCCTTCCTCGGCATCGACAAACTAGGGTTCGCATTGGCTCTCTTGCGATTCGCGACCCACAGTCCAACCTGAAGGCTCGCGGCTCGCTGGCTCCTTATTTTGCATCGCGAGCCAATTTCTGTCGGCTCAAGTTGGTGCGTCCAATTAACTTTTTTCAATACGAAAAATTCAACTGCGAAACATTCCAAAAAAATTGCAACTGTCGACCATAAATTTCAACACCCCTTTAACGCTCGGAAAGCCCAATCAAATCAAGGATTTTAACACGAGTATGAAACCCATAGCTCGCAGCATATTTTGCAAGCGGCAAGCCAATTTCTCTCGGATTACGGCTCACGAGTCCGCTCAGCAAATAGAGAGCCGACTCGGAAGCGCCGAGTCGAAAAAAATTAATATTGGCTCCCGACTCGTGATCCGGCTCGCAAAATAAGATTAGACGTTGGCCTATTTTGTGAGCCGATTCCCCAGCTGCGGGCACTTAAGTTTGGTTGTGGCTGGGCAGCGACTCGGGAGCTAGCTTTTACGGACAATGCGACGACCACATGTTGACCTTATTATATATAACTGATCGGGCCTTTCCAGGTCCAGTAGGATGCGTAACGGAATTCTGACAAAAAAAAATATTTAGTATATTATATATTTTTTAGTTTTTTAGACCTTTTGACGATTTGGAACCTAATGAGATGAATCTGAAGTAGAAAAAGTACCAGGGGTTGGGCGAGATGAATGGGTTGGTCGAGAGTGAAGTGAAACATAATATTGTTTCTAGAACAAACACCACATAAGCCTGAGAATCTCTAGTCGATCCCTCTAGGTTTAAAGACCTCCAAAAGATGTAGATAGAAACGTAATATTATAAACAATTGCGATTCATACATTCTGCAATCCCATTGACTTTGGAAACATCTAAGATCATAAACACGTTTGTGATGTTCATCGACATGTTAACTCTTAAAGAGTTCTGCTGCACATTATATGGACATCACAATGATTTATGGAATTGATAACGTTTCCAACAATTTTAAATTGTCACTTAATTAAGATCGAATGTTTGAGACTGCGGTTGGTTTTTGATCACTTAAAAGTTTTCAATTATTCATATTACAAATTGTTCCTTACCTTCCATACCACCCCCGTTACTTGTACACCTTCTCCAAAGCAACGTTTTTGATTCGTGTTGCAAATGATTGGATTTAATTCTTTCTACTCGTCGTTGTTGTACACTCGACTCGACTCCATTCGCTCTAGAACTTTGATTTTTCTCCCTTCATCCAAGTCCATGGAGTTGGAGCGGAATTGGATGGCCGAGAATAAGAACTCCTATAACAGAAGCTTATATTCATATACCATCAGGTTGCTTCTGCTGACGACGCCGACAACGATGATAATGATGATGACGAAAACGAAGACTAAACCCATGAGGACGATGATGATGACGATGGAGTCACTTTTACATGTGACGTTCTGCATTATTTTTGTTTTGATTTTTTTGTCGGAGGGAGAGTACGTGCACTTGTAGCGAAGGCGTGTTGCAAGAACCCCGCAAAACAAAAAGCAACACAAACCTACCAAAACAATTCAGAAGACGTTTCTTATTCGGTTGTGCAACAACAGCCGAACAGAGAGAGAGACAGAAGAAAAAATGGTCTTCTTAAGATGCATATCTGAAATTAGTTTTCGAAATCTTACGTTCGCTGTTACTGTCTGTGGTGGCATGTTATTTTTTTGGTTGCATTATGGTATGTTGCTGCTGTTATATTGGTAGTCGTTCCCAGTTGATGTTGCTGCTGCTGATTCTGCTGATTCTTCCTATTCATCGTCCTCCTGCTGCCATTAAAGGTTGGTTGTTCTTATGTATCGTAGAAGAAGCCACGAACCTTTCATGTTAAATTTGAATTTCTTTTTTTTTCCCTTTTCGATGCAGTGAAGTGGTTGTTTCCACATGCAAACCTGTGCCAACTCCAAAGATGCTAATTATGAGCGGGTGGGAACTTGAGATAAATTGTTCTTGATGATGAATAATAAAATATTATATTAAAAATAACCATGGCCATCGCCATTGCCATCACCCATAACTGGCGATGGTGTCTTTGAAAGGCAAATTGATGGTAGTGAAATGAATTACTTGCACTCAGGAGATAATTTGATTTTCTTTTCGGTGATCCTGGGAAAGATTTTTTCCCAGGCTTTTTTCGTTTGCATTAGCTGGGTGCATACATTGTACGCAATATGAATGTCAAAGGACGTATGATTCAAGAAACACCATAATATGAGAGAGCAACATATTTAAATTTATGATTTCTATATTGAAAATTGTTTGAAATTCATATAAGTGACCGAAAACAGGCTAAAGGGTTTTAGCACTGATTTAATTACTGTCATGTGTTTTCTCAAAATTTCTGTAAAGTCAACAGTTCTTCTGGCCGATCTGTCATTTTAAACGTATTTGCATTATTATGTGATAATGTCAGTGTATAAGTGCGAACACTTCAATTGAGTTTGCTGCTACCCTTACAGTAGTAGGAACACGTTCTTGTAGACGCAGAGATAGGGTTACTAAACTTGCATAGATGTGTTCTGAACAAGAAGACAAAAAAGGTACCGGGCTGTCTGCCAAGAGAGATTATCCAAACTCATTCAACTGGTCTGAACAGTGTGTAATTAGGTTTTATGGGGAATATATTTTTTCCAATCAAAATTTCAATTTTTCAACACAGTCCATTTTCACCCAAATTTTATATAATATTTGTATCTCTTTCGGAACAAATTTTTTGTAGAGGTCCTTTGAGCGCTTTGACTTTCTTTGACCACTGGCGTCATCATTGAGTCCCAATCCCTTTGCGCAAATTCACTTCTTTAAGTTTGAGTACAGGTGGTTAGGAACTCAATCTTGGAGTGCTATGGATGAAGGAGAAAGTCATAGCCTAAGTCATGAGATCTTGCCAGAGCGCCAATGCACGTGCCCATTTAAAAAATTTCGTGCTAACACATTTTGAGTTACGCTTTCTTCCAAACAATACTGACAAACTTGCAGCTATATATTATTTTACTTTAAAAATTATATCAAATTTAATTTTCAGAGTTCCCATATTGTCCAAGATACAGTTCAGTACAATAATTCGAAATGCTTCAAATGATTGGCTTCCAACCGTTGCCGCAATAAATCGATTGTTTAATATGGGATGTGGCAGGTGGCGCCGTCTTGCTGAAACCACACGCATTGAAAAGACAACGTTTATTGCTCGGTTGCCTCAACAATACTTTGATTGATTTTTATTAATTTATTACTCGCAATCGTTCATGTAGTTCTCCCAAATAAACTAATATATCGCAAATGTGTATCTTGTTGTTGCAAACGAATTCTCGTTTGCATCAAACGCGTACAAAAATACAGTTGCCGCACATTGAAAAAACGTTTGCAACAACTGAAATTAACCATTTTTCTAATGGGAGTACAGAATAGGAACAACGTAAATTTCTCTCATTCTGTCGACTGTCTTATACACTCGTTTGGCATATACACTCACGCATACACATAAAAGTGATCACACACTATAATGCTTTTACCTTGTCAATATATCTTGGATGGACAACTGACGCGTTGTGGTTTGCAACGCTTTTAGTTGATATTTGAATGCAAGGCGAGATAGATGAGTAAGTAGACAGTGAAAAAATAGACAAAAATAAAATTTTTTTTTAAAACAAACTTTATGGCTAGCACCATTGTCATAAAAGTTGGAAATTTCAACAAAAGCGAGCTTAAAAAATTTTAATTACAACTCGATTGCTGTAACCGAAAGAACAGTTGGTGGAACCGTTTTTCATTTCTCGCAAATTTTTTTCAGCTCAGATTTTGCATAACTCGTTTACTGCAAACGTTTTTCAGTTCTCGCAAACGTTTTTTTAGTTGCTAGCAACGACAACTCGATTGCTGTAACCAAAGGAACTGTTGGCAGCACCGTTTTTCGTAAAGGGTTTTTCAGCTTTCATTTCTCATAACTCGTTGACTGAAAACATTTTTCGGTTCCCCCAAAACGAAATGACATGTATGGATTAACAGAAGTTCGTTGCTCCCAACTACAGTCCCCAAACGAACTTCAGTTATCTGAGATTTCGTTTGGGAGGAACGAGTTTTTTCTTTGCGTGCACATGTCGTTTAGATCCATGGCGTCCAATGGAGCCACAAGAACTCCGTTATCATGTTCCTGTACAGAATTCCGTTCTAAGTAACTGCAATTTCGGCCTCATATTAAAAAAAGTAAAACCCAATCACACCGCCTGACCAAAATCCGCACCAGACAGTTGCTCGTTGTGGGTGCATTTGATTCTCGTAGATTGCATGAGGATTTTCTGATCCCCAAATTTGACAATTTTGTGTATCCACGAAGCCATTCAGATGGAAATGAGCTTAATCGGAGAAGATGACTTTAGCACTGACTTCACTTTGATCTAATACCCATTGAACGAATTGCCGACGCTTTCCATGGTCTGTTGGTTTGACCTCCTGCTGATGCATGAAGGTGGAGGCTTTTTTTGTCAAAATTTGAAGTTATTGAGTACGATGCCGAATTGATGTTTTCGGGTTTTTGGCAACACTCTCGTTTACAGCAAAAAGGTTTTCAAGAGACTGACCGGTACGTTGGCGCCCAGGAGTCTTACTGTTCATAACCGACCCAGGTACTTAAAATTTTTTGAACACTGTTCGAATGGTTGACACATTAGTTGCAATTTTTCGACTGAAAATTCGTCGAAGTTTGCGAACGGTATCAGCATAGCTTTCCAAATTGTTGTTAGAACTTTTCACAATTATATCGCGTTGTTCTTTCGTAAAGCGCTCCATTTTTATTAATCGGAACAAACATATGTTACAACTGTCAAATTTTAAAGTTCACACTTGCACAAAAAAATGATACGAAATTTAAGTAGTGCAACTTTACTGAGTCACCCTTTACTAAATTTTATTCGTACCAAAGTGGGGGAAAAAGGTATTTGTAATTAGCCTGTAATACCACACTAGTATAAGCGTCGAGGCGTACAAATGATATCAATAATGACAGCTAGTGACTAGGACTATCAAACATTGAAAACACAACAAAACAATAAGAAATATTAATTTACAGACGTCTTCACCGCAACTGTACCACTTTACGCACGTGGTACAATAGTAGGACGTGCGTGATTTGTGTTTATATAAACTCGAACAAATTTTGATATTTTGGCGACGGTCACCTTGCTTAAGAACGGCTAAAAAATAGTTTGCCATTACATCCCATGAAGGGATTGGTGGAGCTTCTCAGCACCAGTGAGCTATGCGCTTTCTAGTTTTATACTCACTGATTGGGAACTACAGTTCTACACCGGTTCCGAACGGTATTTTGAGAAGCTTTTTCATAGCTAAATACTCGATAGTGTCGCTGTAACTTTGCGAGGTGACAGTCGCCGAAAGAAATTTAAGGTGGTCAGAGTAGTGATCGAATACCCTATATCATGTACAAAAGCTGCGCACACTACCACTACACAACCGACGGTGACAGGAACGTTCTAAGACCCCACGAGTGTTTTGCTATCATAGAGTGACCACAGCTACCAACATAGATATACTATAGGCTCAAAGAGTGGATAGAAAATACTTTGAACTATTCAGCTCAAAAATTGGTCGAATGGAGGACCATTTTTGCCTCTTCACCACCTGTCTTTCATCTGTCTGTGGGATTATATTTTAAGTATGACCTTGCATGTTGGAAGGTGCAATCCCAGGTACTCCCGATTTACTGGAATAGTTAAAGTCGTACCAAGTCTCCTCTGTAGCATTAATTGGGTTGCGTCCCAGCATCCATATAAATTGCGGATCACACTGACTTGTCATCCCGTTAAGAGATCCGTGGAAGTTGTAGGCAGATCTTTAAGTAAGATATACATACATTTTTTCAGGCCATCTTTGGTGCAAAGCTTAGTGTGCGAGGCTCTTGTACACGAGAAGGAGGATTCGATCGCTGCTCTGACCACCTTATATTTCTTGCGAACACGGTTAGTGGTGACGATGCTATCGCGTATTTAGCAATGAAAAAGGCTTTTCAAAAAACCATTCGGAATCGGTGTAGAACTGTAGGTCCCATTCAGTAAGAAAGCGCACAGCTCATTGTTGTGAGAGCTTTCTCAATCCCATCATGGGATGTAATGGGAAACCAGTTTCTGTAGACGAACATTTTGCAGCTGTTTTTAGCGGCATGACTATTATAAGTGATATTGATGCCTCAGATAATGACGTCGATTTCTCTTATTCGATTGTCAGAACTTGTGCTTCAAAAATACAACAGTGATCTGGAAATCTTTTCTGACCAGCTGTAACCACACGCTGTAACGTCTATCTTTTTGTTGTTGTTTGGATTAAAATATAATGTGTTTGTAGTTTGTCGCAAATATAGTACACTTGTGTGCAAACAAATTGCGTTTCCTATTAAATATTACTCAAACAATGAAAACAATGATTAATAGGTTATAAAATAATTAAATTAAAAAAATAAATGGTTTCCCGTTACATCCCATGAAGGGATAAGGGAGAGCTTCTCACAACTATTGAGCTGTGCGCGTTCTAGTTTTACAATCACTGATTGGGAAGACGAACCAGCACGAAGGGGTTTCGAAACTGAACTCAAAGGAAAACGAAAAATAGGAAGACCAAGACTCCGCTGGAAGGATCAGGTTGACGAATCCCTGCGTACACTTGGTATTGCCAACTGGACAGATAAGGCAAAAGATCGAACTGGTTGGCGAAATGTGGTACTTTCGTTTTGTAAGGTCCCTGACCCCTCGGGGTTGTTCGTGACCGGATAAGTAAGTAAGATTGGAACCTGCAATTTTACACCGATTCCGAATGGTGTTTTGAGAAGCTTTTTCATGGCTAAATAGTCGATAGTGTCGCCGTCATTAAGCGAGGTGACCGCCATCGATAGAAATTTAAGGTGGTTAGAGTACGGATCGAACCCACGTTCTCATGCACAGGTATAAACACCTTGTAGTGCCAGGCATTCGTCCTGCATTTCTGTAATAAAAACAGAAGAAAATTCTATTTCTTCTCTAATAAATATTGTCACATATCCCTTAAAACCATTTCATGATTAAAGAACCTGACAATCCATAACGAAGAATGCCAATGCAGTAACTTGTTGTCCATTAAATAAAGTGGCGGAAGGTGAATGATACTGGCGGTGGAAATTATAGGGAGGCAGATTGGGCTCTACGTCTGTCATCACGATTGTACATGCTTGGCAGCGTAGGTACATGTTTCAAATATTCCTAAATTGGTCGGCCACCTGAAAGAGGAACCTATATTCGATAAAAAATATATTACATAATCATACCAGAAAAAGATTCCTGGACGACACGAGTTCCTGCTATATATAGTTTGAAAGGGAATGATTAGGTAGGGTCTGTCGTATACTCTATGCAGAAAGGATACCCCTTTTCCCAAACTACCATTATCATGCAGGAAATTCTGGGCATTAGGGACGTACCCGGTTGAATGAGGGATAATAATCCAGCCCCTTAACTGTGGGAATAACAAGTTTATCAAATCCCTGGAATCAATATTCGTGAACTCAACATCTGCCAAGGGCTGACTCAGATCGTTTAACGAGGTAGCCCAGCAGTATGTGATTCATCATATATTGGTGCCATTCTGGAAAACAATGCAATAGATGATCAGGCAAAATTGGCGATTATCTTAAAGGTTCCTTAGGAGTTATAACGATAGCGAATTGTAAACTTAACCTGCGGCAACGCTCCTATATAATGGTGGAGGCAACGTTGAATAGGGCACAGATTATACACGTACAAGTCAAATGTATTCGACATTAGATAGGAGGATATCCAGGAACCATCTGTCTCTAGCCACACCCATGGTATCAATGCTTATGGGGCACTGTCTGAGTATACTCAGAGAACTAATTGTTTTAAAGAGCTTGTAGCAACCGTAAATTCGGCTGTTGTCATCGAATTGCGGTTGCCGCAAACGAATTGAGGTTGCCACGACTGAATTTTGTTCCCACAAGTGAAATTCGGTTGGAACAACCTCATTTCATAATTGATTCGGTTGTGTCAACTGCAACTTCAATTATATTCGTTATGTCAACTAAATTTTCTATTGTTTCGGTTGCAGCAACCGACTTTGTAATCAATTCGGAAGCAACAACCGAAGTTGGTACCAAATTCGGATGCAGCCAGCGAATGTGGCATCAACTCAGTTGAATTATCGAAATTGGTATCAATTAGGTTGCAATAACGCAATTTGGCCTTAAGTCGGTTGCAATGACCGAATTCTTCATGAATTCTATTCGGACAACTGAATTGAATTTCAATTCTATTACGACAATATAATTCTATAGGTGACCCTGCATTATAAAACTCCCCTAGTGTGTCAAAACAAGTTTTTGAGTGAACCGCATCCTGTGTGTTGTATTTTCATAGTGTGCGCCTTCTCATTTCAATGTTCAATGTTTGTTTTGATTTTTTTTTTCTTTGTGTTGGTGTTGCGAAAGGTTTCGTATGAAAATTGAAGGTTTTTATTTACAAATCCAAAAAAAGTGAATTCATGAAATTTGAAACACTACGTGGGTTTTCCTAAGCAGAGTCGCATATACTTCAAACCTGACGTTTTAAATTCAGAAGCAAATATTATGTTAAACAAGCTAAAAAGAAGTTACATTTGTTGTGGTCTCGGTGATGTCAAGATATTTTGTAGTTATTAGGAGAGGTAATTAAAAATATTGTTGCTGCATTAAAATTACGTATTTTGCAGAAACTATTCACATTTATCAGCGTGCAGTACGAAAAGATGTCAACAGTTCCGCTTTTCAAGGTCGATTGTTTGAGATGTTCTGAGATTGACTTTTTTGAAGAAAGGTTTTGGACCTAATTCGACAGACGAAACTCGACAGGTTTTCTGCGATGACCATGATGGGCGGGACTTCAAAAAACGGTCGGAAATGGGTGCAAAATAAGTTTGTTACCCTAAAGATAACCCCATATAAATTAGTTCCCCGCTTTGTAATTATTTATGAGAATACAGGAATATAAATCATCATTAAATTAATAGACAAAATATTCAAAAGTCAGTTGTGACACAATCTAAATCCTGTTGCGACAACCTAGAGAGCGGCTTTGACAACCCCTAATTCGGTTGGGCTAACCACAAATTCGGCTGTGACAATCTCTACTTCGGCTATGGTAACCTCTAATTCGGTCGTAGAAATCTCTAATTCGGCTCTGACAACATAACATTCGGTTGCAACAACATCTTATTCGATTGTCGTCAATCAGATGTGACAATGTATTATTCGCCTGTAATAACCTATAATTCGGTTAAGCCAACCTCTGATTCGGCTGTTATAACATCTAGTGTGTCTGTGACAGCCTAAAAATTCGCTAAAGGCTAATTCAGCTGCCTCAACCGAATTTTTCTGTAAGTGTAGTATGAACGATTATGGTATATTATTTCTGTAGACCATGTAACGATGAATAATAGGAAGAATTCGCTGAATACGTGTCCAACACTAGTCAGCTGGAGATTGTGTACTATGAGCTCCTACTTCATTAGGAACTTGGGAGAATTGTCTGAATTACACTTTGACAGTATCAAAAGCTTCGTGGGGCAAACTACATGGTTCCCTTGTGGGACAATTGCTACATGTCTTTACCCCTAAAACCTCTAAATGCGTGAGTCGATCAACGACAAAAACATTATCTAATACTAGACAAAGTTGTCGAGGATAAATAAATAAATAAATATTTTCCCATTACAACCCATGAAGGGATAGGTGAGACCTTCTCACAACCAGTGAGCTGTGCACTTTCCAGTTTTCACCCACTGATTGGGACCTTCAGTTTTACACCGGTTTCGAACGATTTTATGAGAAGCTATTTCATTTCTTATTACTCGATAGTGTCGCTGTCACTAAGCGAAGTGGCCGTTGTCGAAAGAAGTGTAAGGTGATCAGAGCAGGAATTGGACCCACGTTCCCTCGTACATCAGCCGGGCACACTAAGCATTGCACCACCGACGACCACAAATTTATCTAGTATATACTCCAAAATCTACCTGACCATCTGCAATGGATCCATAAGTTTATGTTTTGACATTATATTTAGATTCGAAGAACTTACTGCTCTAACATGGATTGTGCGACAATCCATTAACAGTATTGGGTGTCCAAGGAATCTAGTGATCCATCGCACACAATATCTTGGACGGATTGCCGATGTTGCAGCTATTTGCCTGTCCAACGATATAGAGTTAACAGATGTATGATAACCCTTAGGCACTGAATTGGGTTTTTATTTGTAGAGCAACAGTGGGACTCGCCATTGCCATTATCTGCTTCTTTGAGAATAAATATTTACAAAATCTGTATCAATTTCAAATCTCTTTACAAAATTTAGAGCCCAAGAAGACACAAAATACTCAATTTTTTCCTTCAATAAATTACAAACTTCTTGGAAATGAAATGTTACTTTCACATACCTGTAATCAGAATTAATTTCATTTTTTCTACTTCGAACTATAATTTTCCAACCATTCTTATTTTGACAATTTTTTCCAAAGTCCCATCGAAAAATCAACAAGCTATTTGATCCGAATTAAGATACCACAGATGGTTAATTAATTTACACAATGCCTTGTCTGCTATTCCTTTATCAATGATCCTGTATTGAACTAACGATTTTACTAACTATAGGCCTTGGTTGATTCACCACATTAAAAAAATCAATGAGTGTTAGAACTCATGGGCGATGTGTTAACGCCTTTTTGTTACACGGTACCTGTTTGATTTCTATGAACACATTAGTAAATATTACATTGGAAAATAAAAAAAGAATAGTTTTTGTGCTGAAGGCTCGTTTACTATTGCACTTCTTGGTTTCTTACATCTGCTTTATCATTAAATGTAATATTGTTAAAATAAATAAAGCAATATTTACCTGACTGAAATAATTGTTTTTGTTTTATCATAAACAGAGCGACGACAAAAAGTATTGAATAGTATAGAGAACTTATTGCACTCCTTTTCCGCTCGCATGTAGAGACTCTGAGTAAAAGAACGTAAACGAGCCTTCTTCTCTTTATAGTTTAAACAAGCACCATTTCAATATAAACGCACCATTTCGACAATGTTATTACATAAAGCAATGCAAAAAGCAAAAATGTTGCAAAATGCACCAATATTTCACATCAAAACTATGAATGGACCAAGTTATGGCAAAAAGAGAGTAATACGTTTTGAATCTTTCCTCAGATGTCGCCAACCGGTTTCTATGGTACAACTGATTGAAAAGGTACAAGAGAAATGATGTATAAATAGGATGAGAGACTAAAGAAGACATAGCGATTACAGACCATAGAGCAAACTAAGTTTGTATAGTGTTTGACTGATACTAATGACAGCTAAATTGTGTTTAATGTTATTTGCATCGAACGGAACTACGCATTCCCTTTTATTTCTGTCCGTACTGGTCCAACCAAAGAGTAAATTACAAAAGCAACTCGACCTCCATGAAATCGCCTACTACCCCGTCGTCATTAAGAGAACACGAAGAGAGGCATAACGGCTTTTTTTTATTTCTCTATGATGTCTCCAGTGCTTTTGAGTCATACAATTCGTTCCAAGAGTTCTCTATACTATTCAGTACTCCTTGGCGACGACGACCTGCTTGTTTGTTCGCTGCCGCTACATCAATACTATCATACTTATTTTCGGGCAAAGACTATTGTTGTTCAACTACTATGTATGTGCTGTTAACGCTGGGGTGTTGTTTGCATATGTTCACTTTGATAGATTGCCCTACCCGTACCTATAGATGTTAACACATCAACAATACGATATTCTAATTTTTCATAGAAATGAAAAACTGATAAGAAGCACGCAAATGTGTAGACAAACTACTTGATGAAAATCTTCAGTTGTCATTCTATTACGGATGCATCAGTTGCCATACTTAGACATGTAAATTTGACTCACAGCAATAAACCCATCACAAAATTCGTCATTCGTACATTCTTTCAGTGCGGCATTACTGATCTTATTCATAAGGCCCACTTAGAGCTAGAAACCTTGCGCTACTTTTATTGATAAGATTGTCGATCACCTACATCTAGCGTGTGTCTAATTTGAGATAATTGGCTTGAGATTCTTAGACTCAATCCGGATCGTTCGAGCATCGTCTACAATACAAACTGCCTGTCCAGACGAAATTGAAATTGAATTCCTGCAGCACATTATCCACATTGACTTTTAATTATTTCAAACGTACCCCTATCCATCGCGATAGCTACGTTCTTCGTTTCTTGTATGTTATGCCTCTTTGGGAATTTAGATCTCTAGCTCAAAATATTTCTGGTTAAGGAACAGGCATGGATATTATCGAAAATTCCTCGCTATTACGCAAAACACATGTGTCTGTGATTCAGAAAATTTTTGTTGGAAAAATATTTTTCTTCATTATGCTTCCTTCAGCTGAGTTGTATATTTCCTCATAAATTTAACAATAAATCAAATAGTGCATAATTATAAACAAATAACAAACGGGCACAAAAAAAAACTTATTATTATTACAATTTTAACACATAATAGAAACATAACGACACATGAGGTGAGACCCATAGGTGGAGCTGGGAGTAATAAATGTTGAACGAGGCAAAAAAAAAATAATATATCCTACAACCGACACACAGTCATCCATTGGCTAGTGAATGGAGATGTTAAATGCTTAAACAGTTTCAAATGGTCTGGCCGGGTTGGCTGGCAGACTTACTGACAGACTGGCTGGCTGGTGGAGTGGCTAACTGTTTGGGTTGGATCGACTGGGTTGTTAATAACAATACATTGGAACTAATGATGAATCATAAAAGAGTCATGTGTGCAGAATATTATGAAAACATCGCCACACCACAAACATAAATGGAGTACAGTGAAAAAAAAATACGTCAATTGCATGTCGAATGGACCGAGAGATACCTATTAAATCTCGTTTTCCAGTTTTGTTCACAGCCCATGCCACAAAATAGTTTGCTATTGTTACATTTGTATGAAGAAAACAAATCAAAAAAACAAAAAAACAGCACAGCCAGGTATTTTGTAACACTGAGACTAACTAATAACGAAACAAACAGCCGCAGACAGAGTGATGCCAATTTTGTTGAAACTTTGTAACATACTGGCACCCAACCAGCCGCACTCCCCTTTTTGGACTGACATCACACAGAAGAGCCAGGGAGAATGAGGGATTTGGACTGATGTTAATAAGCAACGACATCATAATGGCAATGATGATGTTGGTTATGATCAAGATCACAATTCCAAGAGGAGCAGAGTGGAGTACTGGTGGCTGATGGGTAATTAGTGTTGAATAATAGATATAATTTTTAAGTATTATGAGAGAGAGAGTGTAGTGAGTATCAGACAAATATGCCATTTTGTATAATAACCTACTATGAATAATAACAATTGAGGTTATTAAGTGTTAAACATTACGAATTTACGATGTTGTATGGTAATTATAATAATATCGAACATTTTGTTGTTGTTATTTAGTGTAATAGAGTTATTAATGCAGGATATGCAATCAATCGAACTTGTATATAGTATATAAAACAAAAGACTTAAGACACAAACACGAGCCAGCAACTGTTCATAGTGGATTTTTGTGGTTACTGGTCAGGGGTTGAAATTTGTTATATCTAATTGGAGTGAGAATGAATTGCACTAGGCATTTCTTGTTTGGTGTATTGGTTTATGAGGAGGTTATTTGATAATAGCGCTAGTTGGCGCAAGAGGGCGCTTTAATTATACTATTATTTCTCAATAAGAAAATTTGAGATATGATTGTAATTTTAAAATACAGTTATAATGAGCATAAATGGGGCATATACAGTGGAAATTAGGTTTCACATTCGGTCATCTTACAGGGTGAACTCGAATCAGTTCGACACTGTTATAGAGCAGTTGCTTTCCAAATGTGGTTGCTGTAATTTTATGCGAATTCTAAATGTAACACGAACCCAAAAAGATTGTTATGCCCAACTGAAATCTCGGGAAATTAAACTCCGTGTGAGGAATATCATAGCGTATGCTGACTCAAGCATCTAATTTCGTTTCTGATAAATAAAAAATCACATGAGGTGATTCGAACGAAGTTCCTTTCGCTATATATTATGTACTAGTTAGTTCCAACACGCCTCAGGCGCCCGTTGAAAAATACGATAATTTAAATGGATCTTAAAGAAAAGATACTTTTTGTAAAATAATAAACTTTTTTGTATAAAATTTTTTTTTATAGAATGTATATTTTTAAAAATTATATTTTTAGGTCCTTTTTGTAAGAATATGTATCATATTTTCCAGACAAGGTCCTTTTTTAAAGGGAGGTACTTCTTTTACTAAAAGCTAATGTCTTTTTTAAGAAAATTTACTATTTTCTGTAAGAAAAAGCCTGTAAGAAGAAGCCATAAGAGTATGAATTTTTTTACAAAGAAGTATTTTGATGTGTTAACATTTATAGGCACGAGTAGGGCAATCTATCAAAGTGAACACATACAAACAACACACAGCGTTAGCATCACATACGTGGTTGTTGTATAACAATAGTCTCTGCCCGTAAATTAGTATGATGGTATTGCTGTAGCGGCAGCGCATAAACAAGCAGGTCGGTTGAATACTATAGAGAACTCATGGAACGAAATGTAACGGGTCCGCCAAATAACTTTTTTTTTTGAAAATGCTATAAAAAAAACTACTTAATATTTTCTCAAATTTCTTTTTTTATTTGAAAGTACAATCCTTCCGGTTAATAATGGAAAATATTGTCAATCAAATGGCTGCCTCGGCTGGTCATACAGTAGGCTACACGATCTGTCCAATTTTTAAGCACATTATCGATTGTGTGCAGCTGTATTTCACCAATGGCTTCACGAATATTGTCCTGTAAAGTGTCAATTGTCTCTGGCTTGTCGGCGTAACACTTATCTTTGCATAATAATTCAACGTTGTCGAATCGAAGCTCCGAGGAGGCCAAACAACATCAGCTCTGCGGCTGATAATGCGATCTTCAAAAACAGGGCGCAAAACATCGAGTGTAGCTTCGGCTGTGT
This sequence comes from Phaonia tiefii, assembly GCA_963931995.1. Lineage (NCBI taxonomy): Eukaryota > Metazoa > Arthropoda > Insecta > Diptera > Muscidae > Phaonia > Phaonia tiefii. Next base: position 298,016,154 of record OZ008368.1, read on the forward strand.
GGCACGTAGCGCCGTCCTGTTGAAACCAATTGTTGCCAATATCTTCCTCTTCAAATTTTGTGAACAAAAATTCGTTCAACATGGCCCGATAACGATCGCCATTGACTGTAACGAGCCACTCCTTGCTCATTTTCGAAGAAAAATGGCAAAATTATGCCTCTGGGCCAAAATCCGCACCAAACAGTGACTCGTTTTGGGTGCATCGGCTTTTCAATATATGCGTGCGGGTTTTCTGTGCCCCAAATGCGACAATTTTGCTTGGTTACATACCCGCCAAGATCAAAATGAGCTTTATCGGAAAAGATGATTTTTTTGGCAAAATCGGCATCTTCTGTACGTCGATCGCAGGCCCATTTTTCCCATATTTCCCATCGTTGTTCAAGAGTATACACAACCATATTCGTTCAGCGGAAGGATAAAACTTATTATCTGTGTTACCATTCACGAAATAAGCACTAGTTGAAAAAAAAAACGTTAGATGGCGGACCCTTTATAATTCAAAAGCACTGGCGGCATCTGGCGAATGATTCAAAACGTATTACTCTCTTTTTGTCATAACTTGGTCCATTTATAATTTTGATGTGAAACATTGATGCCTTTTGATAGATTTATGCTTTTTGTATTGTTTTATGAAATAACATTGTCGAAATCGTGCATTTATATCAGTGGTGGGCAACACACATACTATCACAATTGTAATTGTGTAGGTAACCGCAGAAACCCGAAGTTTTTCTCAATGGATTTGAACAAGTTGCGCAGCATAATCCAGCTCATCAATTGCTGAACAGCAAATGATTTGATTTACTTTGATGAAATGACAACAAAATGCAACAAAGCAACAGCCGATCGTTTAATATCGTATATCACACGAATAAACTTATAGTGTTCGTGTATAACCTTCGAAATAGCAGCATATTTTTGCCGGGAATAGTAATTTGAGAAATGCCCGACACTGATTTATATGGAAATATTTAATAAAGAGAATAGGACTCGATTATGCACTTTTTCTCAGACTCTGTACATGAGAGCGAAAAGAGAGTGCAATAAGTTCTCTATATTATTCAATACTTTTTGTCGTCGCTCTGTTTATGACACAAAACAATTACTTCAGTGAGCTAAATATTGATTTTTGTTCAGTTGTATGCTAGCATTCAAATACGCAGGTCGTCGTCGCTCTGTTTATGACAAAACCAAAATCAACTATTTCAGTGAGCTACATATTGCTTTATTTATTTTAAAAATATACACCAAATGTTAAAGCAGATTTAGCAAAAGAGTCTTTACAGAAACTATTCTTTTTTTTATTTTCCAATGTAACATTTACTAATGTGTTCATAGAAATCGAACAGGTACCGTGTAACAAAAAGTGTAATCACAATTCGAACACTCATTGGTTTTTCTAAGAACTGGCGCTTTTTAAAGAAGTGGTACTCTTTTTAGGAGAAGGTTATTTTTTTTAAGAAAATGTATGTACGTATTTTCAGAAATGCTACTTATCTCAAGAAAAGAACAGTACTTTTAAGAAAAGGATATTTGGAAAGAAAACGTATTTCTTTTAAGAGAAGGTGTTTTGTTGAAGAATAGGTGTTTTTAAGAAATGAGAGTTGTTTTAGATTTGGTCCGTTTTTCATGACTAGGTACATTTTTAAGAGTAGGTACTTCTCTCAACAAAAATTGTTTTGTTTTCACCAAAAAGGTAGTCTTTAAGGAAAAGGTACCTTTTAAAGAAAAGGCAATCTGTTGTACGAAAATTTACTTTTTTAAGAAAACGTACTTCTTTTAAAAAAATTTGTTTTTATGAAAATGTACTTTTTGTAAGAATATTCACTTTTTTTAAGCAAAGGAACTTCTGTAAAATAAGGAATTTTTTTAAGAAAAGGTACACTGTTTAAGAATATGAATAGGTACTTTTTGAGAAATTTACTTTTTTTAAGAAAATGCACTTATTTAAGAAAATATTCTTTCTTTAAACTTCCTTCACTTTGGCTTTTCTAAATTTACTTTTTGTTGGGTTCAAAACTACAACTATACTAAATATTGGTTACAGGCTCCTTCTAGAAAACTTCCCATTAAACAAGAAATGTCCCAACACATGTTAGTCCAGACACAGACCAAAGCAAAAGTACCCAATATAGTTTATAATACTGGGTTGTAGCATAATAGTATTCCAAAAAAGTTTTATAATTTTTTGCATTTAGTCCCCATAATGAATTTCTTTCCAAAAGTCATAAGTATCGAATGTTATTAAACGCAAACGAATTGGATCTATCACATTCTCTCCTATGCATCAGAACTTTCAAGCTAGTAGTATGTACTTCCAAATATTTCTATTAATAATGCCTTCGTTTACCGAAAATTATTTATAATAATCTTCAGAAACAAACATATTCTTGAGATTCGAAAAATGTTTGCTGCAAACTGATTCTCCATTTAATGCAAACGATTTGGATCTAATACATAATATCCTGTGACGAAAATAGGCAACGACGTTTAAGAGAACCGAAAAAGGTTTACAATATACGAAATTTGTTAATTAAAAACTCAAAGGCGCTTCCATTAACTTTTCTTTCGGTTTCCGCAAACGAGTTATGGCAACAACAAACAAACTCAACAAAAAAATATTTATGAGAAACGAACAATTTTTGCGACAAACTGTTTTCATTTAACGCAAACAAGTTATAATGCGTGATATAATTAGAGGTGCTTTTGTCAGTAGGGAGTTTGTGACAAATCAAACTGTCATGTTATATATATTTGTTCAATACTTTTTGACATTTCGTCATAGAAAAACTTTGCCGACACGGTATATGGTCATTTTAAACCCTAAAAAAAGCATTTCCATTCATTTTCCTATCGTTTTCCGCAAACGATATACAGAAACTTTAATTTCAACATCGAAAACATTTACGAGAAACGAAAAATGTTTGCTACAAACTTTAACACAAATGAGTTTTAATGGGTGAGGAGGTGTTTTTCCAGTAGTGAGTATGTGACAGATGAAACTGTCGTGGTATTTTTGTTCACTATCGTTTGCGATTTCATTATGGAAAGACAATGTCCGACATATCGTCTAGAAATTCTTCAGTTGTATTCCACTGTTTGGGGATTGTGATTTGTGCGCTTAATTGTGAATAACTAAAGCAGATTTTTGCTGCCTTAAAGTACATCCCATTATCTCGACTAGATTTGGTGCAAGAAGATGCTGCTACTTACCACACGGCCCGTGTAACCATGGAATTATTGCGAGAACAATTTGGTGAACAGTTAATTCTACGCTTTGAACCGGAGAATTTCCCGTCTAAACCATGTGACATCACACCTCTGCACGTTTTCCTTCAGGGCTACGATTGAGGAATTGGAGGCCGTCGGTGGTATAATATTAGAGTGCGCTACTCAGACCACCTAACATTTTTTTCGCCAGCGGATACGTCGCTTAGTGACGACAACACTATCGACTATTTAACCCTGAAAACCTTCTCAAAAACTCCGTTCGGAATCGGTGTAAAATTGAAGATCCCAATCAGTGAGTGTAAATCTAGAACACGCACAGTTCACTGATTGTGAGAAGTTCATGGGATATAATTGGAAACCATTTCTTTATTTTATCGCTCCAAATAACATTCGAAATGCTCGAAGGAATGCTTGCTGGAGATAATCTCGAGAATCCACAATCCAACTATATCTGTCTCTCATACAACCTGTCAACTATATCTGTCTCTCATACAACATGACTGGGAGTCTTCGAAACAAAAATGCTCCGAAAAATATACGGTCCAATAATAGAAAACGTTGAGTATCGACGACGGATGAACCAAGAGCTGTATGTTCCGTATCCCCATATAGACGTAGTAACGTGTATCAATAGCGGAAATTTACTTTAGCTAACCCATGCCAGTAGCATGGCTCAGAACGAATCAGTGCGACAGGTATTCGAAGACGTCCTCGAAGGACATCGAAAAATAGGATGACCAAGACTTGGCCGGAAAGACCAGGTGGAAGATTGCATGCGAGAGCTTGATGTTTCCAACAGGTGGAGAAAAGCTGAAGATCCAGACGGTTGAGGGAACATGTTGTCATCATTTTGTAAGGCCATTAACCCCTCTGGGTGGTTTGTGGTCATATAAGTAAGTAAGTAAGAAAGTAGGTAATCTTAGCACCGCCACCACCTTTTGGTGTCAAAATCTATGAACAATGCTACTGCCTATTCTCTCCTTTCAAACCATCTGAAAAATTCGGCAAAATTAATCTCTATTTGACAGGAAATCTATTCCCATATACATGTAACCTTAATACTGCCTTATAAATAATCGTGAAACGCCTTGACTCCAAAACTTATTATCCAAATTGATTGCGCCTTCAGAGGGCGAAAACTTTATCTTTATTTAGATTTAATTAACTTCTCTTGGTAAATTTGTCTGTACCCTCCGAAAAATAACGGCCTCTCTAACATATTCTCCCAAACATATTCTGCAGGAACCATGTATATGTTTGGAACACACTTCAAACATTTATATGTTTGCAAGTCCCAAACTCACTTGTATTTAAATGTAAACCGTATCATGTTTACTGGCAAACATCCATATTCTTACGTTGAAACTGTCGCCGCTTTCCCCCAAACCTACACACACTTCCTTGGTAACATATGCGAATTTGCTCCCAAATATAATAATATTTAGAAACGAATTATTTATTCTTCGATTACAATATATATGTATTATTTATTATAATTAATTTTAACAATATAAATCCACATTTATAACTACAACACAAAATATTAGTAGATTTAAAACAGCCCTTTTTACATTTATTTGCATGGAATGCATTCTTTGTTTTTTTTCATGAAATGAGACTCTGCTGCTCTTTTGCTTCTCCTTTCTTTACTGTCTCTCACGTTTTTGATTTCAGAAGGTTTCGGCTATATGTTGGTTATCAGTATGCGTTGGTACGCAAACAAGATATTTATATACAAATCAAGTTCATGCACGTCTAGCGTGGATAAATTACTTGTGTTTTTTTATTACACTTATTTCACAAATGATCCGCAGTTCCGATTTTCTCAGTAAAGGCTTGGACAGATAATGGGCTTCACGTTGTTGCCCTTTCCAGTTTCTTTCCTCAAAATTATTTCCCACTTTGGTAGCACATACACAAAAATAACTTCACAAACCATTTAACCATCCGAGCATTCGCTTATTCTTTTTTCACTGATCAAGCGCTTTTGATATCCTCTGTGCGATGAACCATTGACGACTGAATACACTAAACTGAAACACAATACATCAGGCAAAATAAGAAACACTTCATTTGTAATTTACACGCCCATTCAGGAATATTTATGACTCTCTGACTGAGAGAATAATGCAAAAACGCCGATGCAAACTTACAACATAGACTCTCTCGTTGTCCCTCTTATATTCTCTTGCTCTCGAGAGAGCATAGACAGTGCAACAAACACAGCTGTATTTGTATCGCAAACATAAATATATGTGGGTCGCAAACACATATATTATCTCATATTAACATTGTGTCTCAAACCTGTAATATTGATTAGCAACCACCATGTGTTTGCACACAAGTATATTATATTTGTGAGAAGCTCCAAACACACTTTATATTTGCATCTAAATAACAAAAAAAGACAGATTTTTCACCGTGTATGAAATGTCACAATTCAGAGTAATTTAAAGTAAAAAACGTTGTTACTGAAACCATCAACAATTTCATTTTGGGAGCATTGCGTTACTTGAAGAACCATCCGCAAAATTCCCAGAAACTCCTGCAACCTACGTAAATGCCTTATACAGTTAAAATATTGATTGATTGATTTCATTGATTTAACGTAATTTAAATGAATTGATTCAATTAAATTGAATACATTTTTAAACGGAACTGTATTTTATTTTCATTTGAAATTATATTCAATAAATTATTACACTAAAGTGTATGATAGTCTCAGTCTCGCTACATCTGCCCTTTCTAAATAATCTAATGATAATAATCAAGTCAATAACCAACTATGTTACCTGATATAGTAATGGCAACGACAAAAACATGTACAGACTTTGAAACTACAACGCATTATTAAGAAAAGTCAAAACTTTTAAGACCAGACTAAAGAAAGCAAAATGCATACGATAACAAAAATAAAGAAAATATAAATAATTGTAACAGTCGAAATGTAAAAGAAGATACATATGAACAATTATATGTACGATATATAAATGCATTTATATGCAAGCACATATTTATGTATATAGGAATGTATATAAGACAGCTTGCATGTGTGCAATAATAACAACAAATGAGTAATTAGTTAAGCTAAGTTAAGAAAAAATGACTCCAGAGACACATTTTTTCTGAGCATGTTTAATATAATCCATTACCCAACAAACATACTGAATGAAGATTTAGTGTATCGAGTAACATGAATGTATAACACAGAGCAACACGAAAAAATATAATCATATATGGACGTCACTACGTTATAAAAGACAAAAAAAGAAACCCGTGTCTCCCAATTTTGCCCAAAGTTATGCACTTTTTTTATGGGCCCCAAAGATTTGGGGCCTCGGTGTCATTTTTGCAAAAAAAAATATAATTTTGTCAGGCTCATATCTTGCAAACCGTTCGGAACTTTGATTTACTCTATGAGGGAAAGTTGTAGCTCTTGTCATAAAGAACACCATAAGTTCTGAATCAGAGTCAGATTCGGGAGACGATTTGGATCCTCAACTTAAGAGAGTGCGATTTGCGAGTCCAGGGCCATCAATATTTAAACATAATGCGAGTATTTTTGT